>OW443342.2:0-1250000 GCA_937001555.2 Hypsopygia costalis
ACCTAACCTAACCTAACCTAACCTAACCTAACCTAACCTAACCTAACCTAACCTAACCTAACCTAACCTAACCTAACCTAACCTAACCTAACCTAACCTAACCTAACCTAACCTAACCTAACCTAACCTAACCTAACCTAACCTAACCTAACCTAACCTAACCTAACCTAACCTAACCTAACCTAACCTAACCTAACCTAACCTAACCTAACCTAACCTAACCTAACCTAACCTAACCTAACCTAACCTAACCTAACCTAACCTAACCTAACCTAACCTAACCTAACCTAACCTAACCTAACCTAACCTAACCTAACCTAACCTAACCTAACCTAACCTAACCTAACCTAACCTAACCTAACCTAACCTAACCTAACCTAACCTAACCTAACCTAACCTAACCTAACCTAACCTAACCTAACCTAACCTAACCTAACCTAACCTAACCTAACCTAACCTAACCTAACCTAACCTAACCTAACCTAACCTAACCTAACCTAACCTAACCTAACCTAACCTAACCTAACCTAACCTAACCTAACCTAACCTAACCTAACCTAACCTAACCTAACCTAACCTAACCTAACCTAACCTAACCTAACCTAACCTAACCTAACCTAACCTAACCTAACCTAACCTAACCTAACCTAACCTAACCTAACCTAACCTAACCTAACCTAACCTAACCTAACCTAACCTAACCTAACCTAACCTAACCTAACCTAACCTAACCTAACCTAACCTAACCTAACCTAACCTAACCTAACCTAACCTAACCTAACCTAACCTAACCTAACCTAACCTAACCTAACCTAACCTAACCTAACCTAACCTAACCTAACCTAACCTAACCTAACCTAACCTAACCTAACCTAACCTAACCTAACCTAACCTAACCTAACCTAACCTAACCTAACCTAACCTAACCTAACCTAACCTAACCTAACCTAACCTAACCTAACCTAACCTAACCTAACCTAACCTAACCTAACCTAACCTAACCTAACCTAACCTAACCTAACCTAACCTAACCTAACCTAACCTAACCTAACCTAACCTAACCTAACCTAACCTAACCTAACCTAACCTAACCTAACCTAACCTAACCTAACCTAACCTAACCTAACCTAACCTAACCTAACCTAACCTAACCTAACCTAACCTAACCTAACCTAACCTAACCTAACCTAACCTAACCTAACCTAACCTAACCTAACCTAACCTAACCTAACCTAACCTAACCTAACCTAACCTAACCTAACCTAACCTAACCTAACCTAACCTAACCTAACCTAACCTAACCTAACCTAACCTAACCTAACCTAACCTAACCTAACCTAACCTAACCTAACCTAACCTAACCTAACCTAACCTAACCTAACCTAACCTAACCTAACCTAACCTAACCTAACCTAACCTAACCTAACCTAACCTAACCTAACCTAACCTAACCTAACCTAACCTAACCTAACCTAACCTAACCTAACCTAACCTAACCTAACCTAACCTAACCTAACCTAACCTAACCTAACCTAACCTAACCTAACCTAACCTAACCTAACCTAACCTAACCTAACCTAACCTAACCTAACCTAACCTAACCTAACCTAACCTAACCTAACCTAACCTAACCTAACCTAACCTAACCTAACCTAACCTAACCTAACCTAACCTAACCTAACCTAACCTAACCTAACCTAACCTAACCTAACCTAACCTAACCTAACCTAACCTAACCTAACCTAACCTAACCTAACCTAACCTAACCTAACCTAACCTAACCTAACCTAACCTAACCTAACCTAACCTAACCTAACCTAACCTAACCTAACCTAACCTAACCTAACCTAACCTAACCTAACCTAACCTAACCTAACCTAACCTAACCTAACCTAACCTAACCTAACCTAACCTAACCTAACCTAACCTAACCTAACCTAACCTAACCTAACCTAACCTAACCTAACCTAACCTAACCTAACCTAACCTAACCTAACCTAACCTAACCTAACCTAACCTAACCTAACCTAACCTAACCTAACCTAACCTAACCTAACCTAACCTAACCTAACCTAACCTAACCTAACCTAACCTAACCTAACCTAACCTAACCTAACCTAACCTAACCTAACCTAACCTAACCTAACCTAACCTAACCTAACCTAACCTAACCTAACCTAACCTAACCTAACCTAACCTAACCTAACCTAACCTAACCTAACCTAACCTAACCTAACCTAACCTAACCTAACCTAACCTAACCTAACCTAACCTAACCTAACCTAACCTAACCTAACCTAACCTAACCTAACCTAACCTAACCTAACCTAACCTAACCTAACCTAACCTAACCTAACCTAACCTAACCTAACCTAACCTAACCTAACCTAACCTAACCTAACCTAACCTAACCTAACCTAACCTAACCTAACCTAACCTAACCTAACCTAACCTAACCTAACCTAACCTAACCTAACCTAACCTAACCTAACCTAACCTAACCTAACCTAACCTAACCTAACCTAACCTAACCTAACCTAACCTAACCTAACCTAACCTAACCTAACCTAACCTAACCTAACCTAACCTAACCTAACCTAACCTAACCTAACCTAACCTAACCTAACCTAACCTAACCTAACCTAACCTAACCTAACCTAACCTAACCTAACCTAACCTAACCTAACCTAACCTAACCTAACCTAACCTAACCTAACCTAACCTAACCTAACCTAACCTAACCTAACCTAACCTAACCTAACCTAACCTAACCTAACCTAACCTAACCTAACCTAACCTAACCTAACCTAACCTAACCTAACCTAACCTAACCTAACCTAACCTAACCTAACCTAACCTAACCTAACCTAACCTAACCTAACCTAACCTAACCTAACCTAACCTAACCTAACCTAACCTAACCTAACCTAACCTAACCTAACCTAACCTAACCTAACCTAACCTAACCTAACCTAACCTAACCTAACCTAACCTAACCTAACCTAACCTAACCTAACCTAACCTAACCTAACCTAACCTAACCTAACCTAACCTAACCTAACCTAACCTAACCTAACCTAACCTAACCTAACCTAACCTAACCTAACCTAACCTAACCTAACCTAACCTAACCTAACCTAACCTAACCTAACCTAACCTAACCTAACCTAACCTAACCTAACCTAACCTAACCTAACCTAACCTAACCTAACCTAACCTAACCTAACCTAACCTAACCTAACCTAACCTAACCTAACCTAACCTAACCTAACCTAACCTAACCTAACCTAACCTAACCTAACCTAACCTAACCTAACCTAACCTAACCTAACCTAACCTAACCTAACCTAACCTAACCTAACCTAACCTAACCTAACCTAACCTAACCTAACCTAACCTAACCTAACCTAACCTAACCTAACCTAACCTAACCTAACCTAACCTAACCTAACCTAACCTAACCTAACCTAACCTAACCTAACCTAACCTAACCTAACCTAACCTAACCTAACCTAACCTAACCTAACCTAACCTAACCTAACCTAACCTAACCTAACCTAACCTAACCTAACCTAACCTAACCTAACCTAACCTAACCTAACCTAACCTAACCTAACCTAACCTAACCTAACCTAACCTAACCTAACCTAACCTAACCTAACCTAACCTAACCTAACCTAACCTAACCTAACCTAACCTAACCTAACCTAACCTAACCTAACCTAACCTAACCTAACCTAACCTAACCTAACCTAACCTAACCTAACCTAACCTAACCTAACCTAACCTTTTTTTTTTTTTTTTTTTTTTTTTTTTTTTTTATGCAGGCAAAACCTCGATTTATCGACACTGGCGCTCTTAAGGAGCCACCAGCGAACGGAACTCATCCCGGGCTTCCTGTAAGCACGCGTAGAGGACATAAGTCCCCTACGCTCGCTTACAGGTGCTCCGAAGGATACTATCCGCTAAAAAACCCTGCAAATACCCACTCAGCTGACGAGTACGGACATATGGGCTCCCGATGTGGGGATTTCTCCACATGTCTGTATTCAGCTTCCCGGTTTTACCGGGGACGTCACGATAGAGATTACCTAGGGTATTATAGGTAATCCCGGAGACGTGCACAGGACGGCCTGTGCCGGAGGCTGATTTGGAGGGCCTAGTGCCCATCCAACCGCTCCGCGTCTGCTGCGGGGGAGACTACAGAGTCGTTCCTCTCGCAGTCCCTCTCGCTGTCCCTTCTTGCGGGATGTTCTCGAAGAGGGGACTGTCCTCCTTTGTATCCGTTGGTGGCCGGCATAGCTCGCGCCATGCCGGGCAGCAAGGGATCCTCGAGGTAGTGTCATCAGGTGGGGGCACCCAAGGCGTGCGCCTGCCTTCTCCTACCTGCGCGTCTGCGCCTGGGGAGAGCGGCGTGAGGGTCCTCCTCCCGCTGCCTCTCCGCTGCCTCCTTCTGCAGGATGACTTCCTCGCAGAAGGAGGCAACAGCGTCCCATTTGCCTCGGAGCATTGCCTCCACTATGGTCGGCAACGAGAGACCTCCTCCTTCCAGCGCTGCGACCAGTTCGCGGCGTTGTTGTCGCCATGCTGGGCACTCTCTTAGTGTGTGCTCGGCCGTATCGTCGGCTGCGCCACAGTGGTGACACTCCGGCGTTTCCTCTCGACGTGCGACACGGTGCAAGTAATGACCGAAACAACCATGTCCGGTCAAAACTTGCACCAGGCGGAAGGTAAGGATGCCACGCCGGCGCCCCACCCACTCCTCCAACACCGGACGAATCGCTTCAATCGTCCGGCGGCCAGCAACTGAAGAGTCGAGTGCCGCATGCCAGCGACTCAGCGCCTCACTCTGCGCTAGTGCCCGAATCCGCCGCACCTCCTCCGCAGTGGGCCGTTCACCTCTTCCTATGGCAGCGGCCCTGTGTCGATACACCTCTGCAAGGACGCGTGCATCTACATCCCATGGCACTTGTCCTGCGAGTACACAGGCCGCGCCGTGGCTGACCGTGCGGTAGGCTCGGACGGCCCGGTTCGCGATGATCCTCTGAGGTCGCCGCAGAAGAGCCACGGTACCGGGCTTGAGGCACTCCGCCCAAATTGGGGCTCCATAGAGTGCCATCGACCGTATAACCCCATGATACAGCCGACGACACGCCGATCCCGGTCCCCCCACATTCGGGAGGACTCGTCCCAGTGCAGATGCGGCGGCATTCAAACGTGGAGCGAGGAGCTTGAAATGCTCCTCAAAACTCCATCGGGGGTCAAGGACCAGGCCGAGGTACTTAAAATGTGCCTCAACCGGTATGTGGACCCCCTCCACCCGGACCTGGAGCCCCGCTGGGATCCTGCGGCGTGGGCCGTGGAACATCATGGCCTTGGTTTTGTCTAGGGCTACATCCAGGCCCAGGAGGCGGATGCGCCGGACGACCAGCGACGTACCAACAGAGGCTAGGCGAACCGCATCCTCCACGCTCTTCGATTTCGCCGCAACTAGGGTGTCATCGGCGAAACAGACGACCTCCATCCCTGGTAGGAGGCTGCCCCGCAGAACCCAGTTGTAACCCAGGTTCCATAGCAGGGGACCCAGTACAGACCCTTGAGGAACACCCGCCGTCATTGCCCATGAGCGAACCCGCCCGTCCGGGCCCTCGTAGAGGACCGTTCTGCCCTGTAGGTAATCCTCCACAATGGCGCGCAGGTACGGCGGTACCCGATGAAAACGGAGTGCCTCCGTTATACATTCGTGGGGGAGGCTGTTAAAGGCATTTCGGATATCTAGCGACACCGCAATGACAGTCTCACCCCGAGCCGTGGCCACCTCCGTCCATCCTTTTAGAAGGGTCACCGCGTCCACCGTGGACCGGCCGGTGCGGAAGCCAAACTGGTTTAGAGCCAAGTCCGGCCCCGCGCCCTCCAGATGCTTGACGATTCGGGATGCCAGGATTTTCTCAAGGAACTTTCCGGAATCGTCAAGCAGCACCACCGGGCGGTATCCAGTCGGGGAGTCGGCCGGGCGGCCCTCCTTCCTCAGCAGACAAAGTCTGCCCGGTTTCCACTGGCTGGGGAAGCGTCCCGTGACGATGCTAGTGTTTAGTACCGCCCGGAATCGGTCCTCCAAGGGTCCTCCTATAGCGAGGGTAAGGACCTTCGACGGGACCCCATCCGGTCCCGGCGCCGTTCTTTTACGCCGGAACCGGTTCCACACCGCATCGAACTCTGCGTCCGAAATGGGAGGGGGGGCCACGGGCAGCTCCTCCATGGGAGCTAACGGAGGGACCATTCTGGGGGGCTGAAACTGACCAGGGCTCGGGAACAATGTCATTAAGACTTGGTTCAGCAGCCCTTCGTTCATCTCCGAGGTGGAGGTGGCCGCAGCTTTGAACTTCCCCCTAACCACTCGATATGGACGTCCCCACGGGTCATCATCCAGGAGCTGAATAAAGCGCTCCCTGGACTCTTCCTTCGCCTTGCAGATGGCCACACTGAGGTCATTTTTAGCCATTTTATACGCTCGACGGAAATTGACCTCCTCGTCAGGCGTGGTTCTGGCGCGCCTTCGACAGCGAAGGTAGGCGCGCCGTGCCCTCCAGCTGGTGGCACGCAGGTCGGCAATCTCTTGTGTCCACCAGTATACCTGCTTCCTGCTAGAGTAGGCCTTCGCTCTAGGCATGGCAGCTTGGCAGACGACTTCCATATCGTCCGCAAAGAGCTTTGCCATGCCGTCAGCATCACCGGTGAGGTTGGGGGGCACTTCAGCCCACGCTCGCACCATCGCCGCCTCCTTCGCCACCTCCGGACGCAGCTTCGTGAGTGCCCATCTTGGGAAGGCGCTCGCTGCCGGGCCCCTAATTGTTCGGCTCCTGCGGGGTGCTGTCGTGGAAAGCTCCATTCGGATATAGAGGTGGTCCGATAGGGTCTCCACCTCATCCTCCACCCGCCAGTCAGTAACTCGTCCGGCAAGGGAGGGAGTGGCAAATGACACGTCCACCACAGAATTGCCTTGCCACCGAACGCAGGTAGGGGTATTACCTCTATTTAGGATCTGAAGCCCCAGCGACAGCGACCAGGATTCCAAATCCCCACCCTTAACATCGGTGTAAGATGACCCCCACGCAACAGACTTCGCGTTGAGATCGCCCGCAACCAGCACAGGCGCAGGGGCCGCCCTTCGAACAACCCCTTCCAACGCAGCCAGGTGGTCTTCGAAGTCAGCCCTGCTGCGGTTAGGAGAGAAGTAAGTGGAGACAACCAGCATTCCTCCCCACATTGCCGCTACATAGCCTGCGCCTCTCTCCTTTAGAGTTAGGGGGGCAGCTGCTCTGCTTGCAACCGTCATGACGGCGGCAGACCCGTCATTTGCAGCTAACCAATTCGACGATTGTGGCGGGACGAAGTACGGTTCCGCCACGATCGCCAGCCCCACGCCCCACTCCGCTGCAGTCTGGCATAGTAGATCCTGTGCCGCGGGGGAGTGGTTTACGTTCCCTTGGAGGAGCTTTATGGGGCTGCTAACCATTGGTGGTCTCCATATTTTCCTCCACCATTACCGCCGGGGCTTGCGCTGGTGGCGATACATTTGTTTTCAACGGGGCCATGCGGCCCTTAATCGGCGGGGGGTTACAGTTTATACCCCCCATGCGGTGGTTCGCTGGCTTTTTGGCGTCCGTGCAGACGGCGCACTTCAGCGTCGCCGTGCAATCCACTGCCTTGTGCCCTTCGGATCCACAACGATAGCATACCCCGCTGCGATCCTTTGCGGAGGGGCATCGCTGCATCGGGTGGCCTATGCCCATACAGCGATAGCACCGCATTGGCCTTTGCTCCTGCAGTTGGATGGAGGCAGAACTCCACCCAACAGTGATTTTTTTCGCGACCTCAAGCCGCTTGGCCGCCTCTACGGGCACTGAGGCAAACGCCGCCCCAGCTCCCCGTGTACCCGTGTGGATTTTGCCCACCTTAATTTGGTGGGCATGGCAATCCCCCACCTGTGCTAGCGCCTGACATAGCTCTTCAGCGGACACCGAGTCGTCAATACCGACTACACGGATGTCCGCTGTTTTTGTTGGGCGCGTCACTTTAGCCGCGTCTCCCAGAGCCTCTTCGATTTTAGCGGCTAAGGTATCCGCCTGAGCCGGTGATGTTTCCTTTGGGAGCTCGATGATCCGTGCCCCCGTTACTCCTGTACGGAACTTAGCCGGACCGATCCCCAGCTCGCCAAGGTTGATAGATGACTTCGCCTTGGCGATCGCCTCCCCATATGTTAGGCCTTTCTCCACTGCCTCCGGTTTCAGGGCAACCACCACCGCCAGTGATTTCGGCGCCTTGGGCGTTTTCTTCTTGATCTTCGACGCCGCGCCGGTCCCCCCACTCTTCGACGTCGCTTGCTGCGCCTTGGGCTTTTTCTTTCGCCTCCTCTTTTCCACCTTAGTCCACTCGCCTTGATCCAGTGGTGATGAGCCTGACGTAGCCCCGGTCGTGGAAGGGACGCTGACCTGCACAACCTTTTTTAAAGGTGCAGTCTTCCTCCTGGTCTCCCTTATCTCCTTAGGCAAGTTAGCCGGCGGTGCGAGGGTGGTGTTAACCGACGGATTCTGCGCCGGGCGCTTCATCAGAGACTGCTGCTTCTGCTGGCCAACTGAATCAGAGGCCAGCGGAGGTCTGTGACTCTGGCCAGGCAGCAGTCGCCCGTCCACTTCCAGCCCGTCCAATCGGGCAGAGATTACGCCACCCACATGCTCCATCAGTTCCCGCTGGAGGTACTCCATGGACTCTAGGAACTCCCTTCTGGAGACACCTCCAGCAGGTACCGCCTTGGATGGGCCGGACTCCGCCTGCCCAATGCCCGTCTCTTCTTCAAAGTACTCCGCCTGCGGCTCGGGCTCTGTGTCTTCCATAGCGACCTCTGACCGCGCTACTCCCCGCTCGGAGAAGGCCTTCCGTAGAGCCTTCAGTTCCTTTCCGATGGATTCCACCTGGCTACGGAGCCGCTTATTATCGGCCCGCAGCCGGCGGATCTCATCTGAGGAGGAGCGGGATGCCATCTCCCTTATGACATCCAATAGCGACAGTGTCGCATTCTTGACGTCGCGGATGCAGGTCCCCTTCATGTTGCCAGATTTTCCGACAACAGACAAGATCGCATCTGCGCTTGCCTCCGCCTTCCCGCAAAGCGACTCCACGGACGCCTTGAGAGATCCTTCTCCAGAGCCTCTGGCAGGACGCCGCTCATGCTCATTCTCTCCTTCTGAAACCGGCTCTCCGGGCGTCATAAGACATTCCCGGTCTCGGTTTCACCTCCCCCCGCCTCTGTAATTTTTTAACGAGGTTTTCTTCCTCGACAAATCGCACCCCAGTATACCCCTCGCTACCTACACTGGGGAGCGTTCCTCCACTGTGCGCCTCAACGTGACCTCTGCTACCTCAGAGGGACGGGAGGCGCAGACGCCCAAAAGCGCAGTACGAGTACTGCGCTTTCCTCCACTGCCAGAACATTGGCCAACGGTCAGCAAGATCTCCGCAAAGAGAAGTTACTGACCGTTGTTGCCCAGGGTGCACCAGGCTCAGGCTGTTGCTGACAAGTCGTTTTAGCCGGACGTATCCAACAAGAAAAACGAGTCAACAACAGTCCCGAGCACACGAGGAGGTTTTCCGGCCTTAGCACCCCAACCTAACCTAACCTAACCTAACCTAACCTAACCTAACCTAACCTAACCTAACCTAACCTAACCTAACCTAACCTAACCTAACCTAACCTAACCTAACCTAACCTAACCTAACCTAACCTAACCTAACCTAACCTAACCTAACCTAACCTAACCTAACCTAACCATCAGTCGACGGCGACTGGTCGTGGGGAGCGCACGCGTCCCAAGCTCCGGAGCTCGGAGCGCCCCCAGCCGCTGCCGGCAGCGACCCCCCGGTGCGCCCCCATTGGGACCGCCCCCGCGACCCCCGTGGGACCGCCCCCGCTGGCGACCGTCCGCCTTGCCCAGCGCGCGACGACTGTGGTCGAGGTAGCGCCCCCGGGGGCCAGCTAGCCTCCCGCAACCCCCCGCACCTCTCCGCATCCCCGCGCATGCCCGGGAATTCGCGCCCCCGCCCGCCAGTCTTCAACGAAGTGCGGGCCGCGTGACACGGGCGTCACCGCCCCCGCGCCTGCGCGCGGGCGCGCCCCCGGGCCCCCCGTGGGTCGGATAGTCGTAATTGCAGTCGCGTACAATGCAAAGTGTTTTAATCTGTGAACAATAGTGTGAGTGCCTATAATTGACAGTGACAATAAATAAACATAGAAAATACGCAGTGCAGTGTTGTGATTTAGTCTTTACGATAATAACCTAGAACGATGTCTATGTCACCGACACCCTCCTTCGATAACCTGCATTCGGAAAGCGCTCTGAGATTCTCAGGAAAAGAAAGAGAGGAATGCGGCGATCAGTTTGATAGCGCAAAAGCCCTGTGGACTAAACTAATAGAATCTTGGATGAAGCAATGTGATGATATGATGCATAGAGCTGGGGCAATAACCAACGCAGTGGAAAAAGGAAAATCGCTCACCAGACAAAACAAGGCGATCATCAAGGGACACGCTCTAGGTATCGTTTCTGATCTTGTTGGCTTAGCTGCGGAGTTTTGTAAGGCTAAAACAATTAAGCCTCACTTCGCTACCCCCGCAAAGAAAGCCCCCAAAGCTGCCGAAGCCCCCGTTGTATCAGTTATCACCCCCGAAGTTGCCACCCCCAGAGCTGCCGAAGCCCCCGCCGCACCAATTATCACCCCAGAAGTCGCGAGTATCATAGCTCAAGAAGTGCGTAAGACGGTCCAGGAGGAAATGGATAAGGTCACAAGAAGACTAACACCACCAAGTACCGCAACTAGCAACAGAACATATGCAAGCGTGACGGGTTCACATACCGAGCCCCCAAGACCCCCAGTTCCCCCACCTCCACCCAGACCAGCGGTTATAATATCAGGTAAAGGCGCCGAGACCCACAAAGAAATAGTGGACAAATTCAAGGAGAAAATGTCATTCAAAGAACGCAACTATGCACCCCACGTGATAAGACCCATCTCCGGAAATCGGATCCTCGTGGAATACAACAGAGAGGAGCAATGCAAAGACACCCTGCAGGCGGTAAGCGAATCACAAGAAATAAGCGTACAAATTGTCAGTCCGAGACAGCCAATGGTAATTATAAAGGGCATACATAACTCCACACCATCAGACGAACTCATCAACATTTTAGTATCACAGAATCAAACAATAAAAGAAAATATCACTAACCCCCAAGACATCAAATTATCCTTTAAGAAAAATAATAGAAACCAGGAATTATATAACGCAGTATGCACAGTCACACCCAAATTGTGGGAGGCAATCACCAAACTGGAAAGGATAAATATAGAGTACCAAATGGTTCATATAGAAGACTACACACCACTCATACAATGCTACGATTGCTTACAGTTTGGACATATGCGAGTTAATTGCAAATCACAAACAAAGGCATGCTCCATATGTGCAGTAACAACACACACATTTACTAACTGTCCTAAGAAGAACCAAGAATACACCCCCAAGTGCTACAACTGTAAGAAGCGGAACATAGAAAACCGCGGTGGGAAGAAAGAACACGAGGAAGTCGACCATAATGCCATCTCTCCTGCCTGCCCATGCTATCAGGCGGTGCTGGCATCCATGAGGAGGCACATACAATACCATCACAAGTAAGTAAGCAGCTTCTCAGACCGCGTGGCAGCGCCGGAGGCCGCGCGTGGGACGGGCCCCCGCCCGAGCCCCCGGCTGACCGCGCCCCCGGCGCGCGTTACAGGCAGCCGGCCCACGATGACGCCGTGCCCGGGGGCCGGCGCCCCCGAGTGGCGCGTGTGGGTGCCCCCGGCGCGCACCACCAGCGGCCGGCCTCTGACGAGGCAACGCCCAAGTTTTAGCACCCCCGAGCAGCATGTGTAGCGCCCCCGGCGCGCACCACCGGCAGTCGGCCTCGTTTCTGTGATGTGTAAATGTGTTATTGCGGAAATCAAATAACAATACTTTAGATAAAGTGCGTCATAATACGATGTTATAATACGATGTTTAATTGGGTCACTCTAGTAGCTGATAAGTATTACTTTATGTTCAGTTTATTCCAATTTTGCAAATTATGTATAATTAGAAACTAAGATTGCATTGTCCTTTCCTTACTCCTGTCCTCACCATATTAATCCAGCCATCATCCTGATCCTACCTAAGCTACTAATTACCAAGCCCCCATGAAACCGCCCCCGCCCCCGCTCCCATCTACCCCCGCCTTTCAAAGCAACTCCCTACACTACTATCTTACCCAGCCCCTACTAATTATCTTGTAATGTGTAATCATAAGCGTTTTAATGACTATAGCATAAGAAAACTATAAGCACAGTATTTTACTATTAGTTAATTACTCTCCGATGACGCAACCCCCAAGGCCTAGCACCCCCGCGCGGCACGTGTAGCGCCCCCGGCGCGCACCACCGGCAGTCGACCTCGTTTCTGCGAATTGTAAATATGTTATTGTGGAAACCAAATAACAACTTCAGATAGAGTGCGTCATGTGACCTCATAGTTATAATATGATGTTTGATAGGGTCACTCTAGTAGTTGATAAGTATTACTCTATGTTCAGTTTATTCCAATTTTGCAAATTATGTATAATTAGAAACTAAGATTGCATTGTCCTATCCTTACTCCTGACCCCACCATATTAGCCCAGTCGTCATCCTGATCCTACCTAAGCCACAAATTTCCAAGCCCCCATGAAACCGCCCCCCGCCCCCGCTTCCATCTACCCCCGCCTTTCAAAGCAACTCCCTGCACTACTATCTTACCCAGCCCCTACTATTTATCTTGTAATGTGTATTCATAAGCGTTTAAATGACTAGAGCATAAGAAAACTACAAGCATACTATTTTACTATTAATTAATTACTCTCCGATGACGCAACCCCCGAGGTCTTGCACCCCCGCGCGGCACGTGTAGCGCCCCCGGCGCGCACCACCGGCAGTCGACCTCGTTTCTGCGATGTGTAAAGTTTATTCCAATTTTGCAAATTATGTATAATTAGAAACTAAGATTGCATTGTCCTATCCTTACTCCTGACCCCACCATATTAACCCAGCCGTTATCCTGATCCTACCTAAACCACTAATTACCAATCCCCCATGAAACCGCCCCCGCCCCCGCTCCCATCTACCACCGCCTTTCAAAGTAACTTCCTCCAACACTATCTTACCTAGTCCCTACTAATTATCTTGTAATGTGTAATCATAAGCGTTTAAATGACTATAGCATAAGATAACTATAAGCATACTATTTTACCATTAGTCAATTACTCTCCGATGATGCAACCCCCGAGGTCTTGCACCCCCGCGCGGCACATGTAGCGCCCCCGGCGCGCACCACCGGCAGTCGACCTCGTTTCTGCGATGTGTAAAGTTTATTCCAATTTTGCAAATTATGTATAATTAGAAACTAAGATTGCATTGTCCTATCCTTACTCCTGACCCCACCATATTAACCCAGCCGTCATCCTGATCCTACCTAAACCACTAATTACCAATCCCCCATGAAACCGCCCCCGCCCCCGCTACCATCTACCAACGCCTTTCAAAGTAACTTCCTCCACCACTATCTTACCCAGTCCCTACTAATTATCTTATAATGTGTAATCATAAGCGTTTAAATGACTATAGCATAAGATAACTATAAGCATACTATTTTACCATTAGTTAATTACTCTCCGATGATGCAACCCCCGAGGTCTTGCACCCCCGCGCGGCACGTGTAGCGCCCCCGGCGCGCACCACCGGCAGTCGACCTCGTTTCTGCGATGTGTAAATATGTTATTGCGGAAATCAAATAACAGTACTTCAGATAGAGTGCGTCATGTGACCTCATAGTTATGATATGATGTTTAATAGGGTCACTCTAGTAGTTGATAAGTATTACTTTATGTTCAGTTTATTCCAATTTTGCAAATTATGTATAATTAGAAACTAAGATTGCATTGTCCTTACTCCTGTCCCCATCATATCAATCCAGCCGTCATCCTGATCCTAAGCTCCCATTAAACCGCACCCGCCCCCATCTACCCCCGCTCCCGCCCCCATCTACCCCCGCCTTTCAAAGCAATTCCCTGCCCCACTATCTTACCCAGCCCCTACCAATTATCTTGTAATGTGTAATCATAAGCATTTAAATGACTATAGCATAAGAAAACTATAAGCATACTATCTTACTATTAGTTAATTACAAATAGAAATTCAAAATTATAAGAGTAATAATAACATGATCACTATAAGCTTATATAATTAAATAATAAATGATAATGATTCATTTATATAATGTATAATAGAGAGGTACCTACATAAACCTCAGTAACTAACCTTGTTCCTTTACAAGTAAGCAAGTAAGCACCAACATATACAATGTATACGTCCACGCGGGAGGGAAGAGTGAAGTATCCCTTAGCTGACCTCGTCCCTCCCGCGTAAAAGTATTTATTTATAAGATCAATCTGTAGTAGAGAATATTGTCTAGTGCCAAGAAACATAAATGAAAACAGTAGCAATAAATTCCCGTCTCTGGTGGTGTAACCAGGGGCGGAAACAATAAACCTAACCTAACCTAACCTAACCTAACCTAACCTAACCTAACCTAACCTAACCTAACCTAACCTAACCTAACCTAACCTAACCTAACCTAACCTAACCTAACCTAACCTAACCTAACCTAACCTAACCTAACCTAACCTAACCTAACCTAACCTAACCTAACCTAACCTAACCTAACCTAACCTAACCTAACCTAACCTAACCTAACCTAACCTAACCTAACCTAACCTAACCTAACCTAACCTAACCTAACCTAACCTAACCTAACCTAACCTAACCTAACCTAACCTAACCTAACCTAACCTAACCTAACCTAACCTAACCTAACCTAACCTAACCTAACCTAACCTAACCTAACCTAACCTAACCTAACCTAACCTAACCTAACCTAACCTAACCTAACCTAACCTAACCTAACCTAACCTAACCTAACCTAACCTAACCTAACCTAACCTAACCTAACCTAACCTAACCTAACCTAACCTAACCTAACCTAACCTAACCTAACCTAACCTAACCTAACCTAACCTAACCTAACCTAACCTAACCTAACCTAACCTAACCTAACCTAACCTAACCTAACCTAACCTAACCTAACCTAACCTAACCTAACCTAACCTAACCTAACCTAACCTAACCTAACCTAACCTAACCTAACCTAACCTAACCTAACCTAACCTAACCTAACCTAACCTAACCTAACCTAACCTAACCTAACCTAACCTAACCTAACCTAACCTAACCTAACCTAACCTAACCTAACCTAACCTAACCTAACCTAACCTAACCTAACCTAACCTAACCTAACCTAACCTAACCTAACCTAACCTAACCTAACCTAACCTAACCTAACCTAACCTAACCTAACCTAACCTAACCTAACCTAACCTAACCTAACCTAACCTAACCTAACCTAACCTAACCTAACCTAACCTAACCTAACCGATCAGTCGACGGCGACCGACCGTGGAGAGCGCACGCGTCCCAAGCTCCGGAGCTCGGAACGCCCCCAGTCGCTGCCGGCAGCGACCCCCCGGTGCGCCCCCACTGGGCCCGCCCCCGTGTCCCCCGTGGGACCGCCCCCACGCGACCGTCTGCCTCGCCCGACGTGAGACGACTGCGGTCGAGGATAGCACCCCCCGGGGGCTTGCTTACCTCCCGCGCCTTCCGCGTTCTTTGGCACCCCCGTGCCACTCCAGGCAATAGCGCCCCCCGTCCATCAGTGTTAGTGAAACGCGGGCCAGGTGTAACGTGCGTCGTCACCGCCCGCGCCGGTGAGCCCCCGGGCTGCCCGGGGGCCGGACAGTGAAGAAAATGAAACTCGCTCTGTGCACAAACCTGTGAACAATGAACAATAAATAAGTATAGCGTTAGTGAACTATAGTTGACCCGTGATTCGCTACACTCACACCTCACAAAGACCTTAGTGACTAATAGACTTAGTGTTAGTGTTAGTGATAGAACAACCAGTGTAAAGATGACGATCACCAGGACGCCGAACCAGTCGCGCCGTAGCTCGATCAGCACTGAACACCACCAGCAAGCCGAAACTGCAAGCGTTACCCCCCCAGCGGAAAGTACCAGCTCGCAACCTCAGCAAGAGAAGCAGCCGGAAGAACAGCAGCAGCGGCAGCAACAGGACCAAATACAAGTGCCCAATAAACCGGTTAGTAACAGTGATACTAACATGAATAATGAAACCTTATTTACCTTAGATGCATGTATAACTTTGCTTAATAGAATACTGGAAAGAACTGAGGTGATAAATACCAAAGTGCAGGAAGGAAAATCCCTTAGCCGTAACAACAAAGAAATAATAAAAGACCAAGTTAAAGGTATACATGTAGAGGCACACGATATTTTTAAAATAATTGCAATTACAAAAGCCAAGGCGGCAACCATTCCCCCCAACGCCCCCAGGGCCTCCAGCACCCCCAAAACCCCCGGGCCCCCCGGGACTCTGAGCACACATAATGACAATGCGAAAAACCAATGTTGCAACGCGGAGTTGCTACAAGAGGTTCGCAAAACTGTACAACAGGAAATAGAGAGGGCAATGCGTAAAACGACTACCCAAAATGCCTACCGCACTTATGCAAACGCAGCGGCAGCAAAGAATACAAATGCAGTAGAAACGAACTCAACAGCAACTAAGCCCCCGGCACCCCCTGCAACCCCGCCCCCGACCAAGCCAGCGATAATAGTAACGGCTGAAAATGCCGAAACGCATGATTACACTGTAAGCACCTTCAGAAAAAATGTCAATTTCAAAAACAGGAAATATGCACCGTCAAGAATAAAACCAATATCAGGTAACAGAATACTCATAGAATTCAATAAAGAAGAGCAATGCAGAGATATGGAAGAAGCTATCAACAAGTGCGGGGGAATGAGCGCCCAGATGGCCAAAAAGAGACAGCCTATGATAATCTTAAAGGGTGTACACAACTCAACGAACGCAGAGGAAATAAAAGAGATAATTGTAGAGCAAAATGAAGCAATAAAAAGCAACTTAACAAGCGATCAAGACATCAAAGTAGCGTTTAAGAAGAATAATAGAAACACACAACTATACAATGTAGTACTAACGGTCACCCCAAACATGCGTAAAGTGATGACTAGCATGGGCAGAATTAACATGGATCACCAAATGATTCATGTTGAAGATTATATACCAATAGTACAATGTTTTGAGTGCCTACAATTCGGACATATGAAGATAAACTGCAGGGCGGAGAAAAAAGCCTGCTCGATATGCGCAACCACAGACCATACATACGCAAACTGTAAAAGAAAGACAGAAGAATACACACCTAAATGCTATAATTGCAAACAAAAGCAAATTAGAAACCGTAACGCAAAAGGAACAATTGACATACATCACGGCGCAACATCACCAGCATGCCCATGCTATCAAGCAGCAATGGAAACTATGAGGAGAAACACCCAATACAATGGATAGTATACATAAAATACATAACAACATCAGCACAAATAACATAGAAGAGGAAATAACCGCATCAACAACGCGCCAGCCTCGGCTGGAGCGCTGCCCTACAGTAACACATGAGTCACCAACGACACACCTCCCCCCAGCACCCTCATCTTCATCGGATACCTCGATGGCTTATCACGCTGGGCCCTCAAGGCCAGCTATGATAGAAATGGAAGTAACAACGTCACCAACAACGCACTCACCCCACCTAGGGCATCACCAGGCAGCTGAACACGAGAAATCGTCAGCTGTGCGCTCCCCCCGGGCACCCCCACCACCCCCGGGCAGCTCAGCTGCCTGCCACACACAGCATGCGAGCTTCGCGATGCCAGCGCTCTCATCTTCATCTGACACTTCGATGGCCTACCACACTAGGCCCTCGAGGACAGCTACGGAAGAAATGGAAGCAACAATGGTACCAACAATGCACTCGCCCCCGCGGGGGTATTGCCAGGCAGCGGAGCACGTGAAATCGTCGACAGCCTGGCCCCCCCGGGCGCCCCCGCTGCCCCCGGGCAGCTCGGCTGCCTGCCACCAGCTGCGTGCGAGCTTCATGACATCAGGTTGGTCAAATCCATATTCCAACGAAAGTAATAGTGATAGTGATAGTGAAAACATCTACGAAGCAAGCACGGCACAATATGAAACACTTAAAGTAATACAATGTAACTTAGGTAGGAGCTACAACGCACAACATGAACTGTATCAACACATGATTACAAATTCGATAGATATAGCAATAATAACCGAGCCCTACACAGGATCAGCAAACACAACCAAACCTTTAAATGGCTACAATTTATATCAGTTCAGTAAAAACACTCAAAAAGTTAAAGCATGCATATATAGTAAAAAACAATCCTGTGTAGCGCTCGGACTTACCCAGTACTCTACTGGGAATTTGTGCGCAATAAGTTTAAAAACAAACCTAGGAGACATAATAATTTCATCTGTGTACATCGAACCTAGAATTGATATGGATGACACCTTAACAAAACTAGAAATAATGATAGACGCGAACCAAAGACATCACCACCTTATAAGTGGTGATTTCAATGGATGGCACACTCTGTGGGGATCCACATCCATCAGCGCCAGGGGACGCGAGGTATCCGAGTTAATCACAGCAAGAGACCTAACGATAATTAATTCGGGAACACAATACACTTTTGAAACAATCACGCATGGAACTCAACGTAAATCAATCATCGATTTAACACTGTCAACCCTAGGCTTAGTAGAACACATAGACAAATGGCAGGTAGACACCAATATATGCCCCTCTACGGAGCATAACGCGATAACGTTCCAAATCACAGCACAGAAAGACAAAACCTCGAATAAAAACAGCAAAAAAATAATTAGATATGATACAAGAATGGTAAATTGGAGCAAGTTTAAAGAACGCATAATGGATGTCTGCGAGAAATCAAAATTATGGGAAACCGAAATTGAAAAGTTAAGTAAAAATGAAATAGATACACTCATATCACAAATCACAGATAATTTACGCAAATGTTGCAACAAAGAAATCCCAAGGAAAAAGAAAACGAAAACAGCCAGCAACTGGTGGACAGATGAACTAACCAATCTTAAAAACGAAGTCATAAAAATACACCATCAGATAAGAAACAATATAAAGAAAGGACAACAAATAAATGAACTAATAGAAGAAAGGAACGCAAAAAGAAAACAGTACGCTGAAGAAATACGTAAAACATCTTCAATTCATTTCAGAGAGTTCTGCAACCAAACGCCGGAAGACGTATGGGCGATCACCAACAACATAATCAAGAATAAACCTAGAAGAAACCCGCCAGCAACTCTAAAAATCAGAGAAAATACATATACGTCAAGTATGCAACACACAGCAGAGGTACTACTGAAGCGCTTCTATCCGGACGACACACCGGATATAACACAACAACAGATAAATACAAGATCAATAGCTAAAAACATAACGACTAGTGAACCAGACGAACCTAAATTTACAAAGCAAGAGATAATAACAGCTCTTAAAGCGATGAATCCATCTAAAGCACCAGGGGAGGATGGATTCACATCGGATATTTGCCTAGCATTAGTAGAGACATACCCTGAACAATTTACAAAAATATTAAATAGATGTAACGAACTGGGTTATTTCCCTAGAGATTGGAAAAAAGCCAACGTGTGCACTGTACAAAAACCCAACAAAGACGATCCATACGACATCACAGCATACAGACCAATAGGCCTACTTAATGTGTTTGGCAAAGCATATGAGAAACTGCTAATAAGCAGACTCACATATTACCTTGAAACAAAAGAAAAACTAAGTAAAAAGCAATATGGATTTAGAACACAAACATCCACTATGGACGCCCTGCACTCAGCAACTACACAAATAAAAAAAGCGAAAATAAACTCTGAACATGTTATAGCCGTCTCGCTGGACATAGCATCTGCCTTTGACAATGCCTGGTGGCCGAAACTGCTTAATCGACTAGGTGATATGAACTGTCCCAGAAATATACTCAACGTGATACGAAGTTATCTTGAAGATAGAACGGTTACCCTTACATATGGAAATGCTACAGTATCAAAGGCAATGACAAAAGGATGTATACAAGGATCAGTCTGTGGCCCAACATTCTGGAATATCATAATAGATGAGCTCCTGGAAATTGAACTTCCAGAGGGATGCCACCTCCAAGCGTTTGCAGATGATGTGCTACTGATAGCACACGCTAAGGATATTACGGAACTACAAAACATCACTAATGAGACACTGGAAAAAATTGCTAAATGGGGAAGAGAGACAAAACTCACATTTGGACCCCAAAAAACAAAACTAGTAGCGTTCACGAACAAAGCAAAAAAGACTAAAATAACTATGGAGGGACAACAAATAAAACATACAGATACATTCAAGCTTCTAGGAATAATAATCGACAATAAACTCAAGTTTAAGAAACACGTAGAATACGTTACAGCTAAAGCACATAAGATATACATGAAACTTAGCAAGTTCGTCAGACCTACCTGGGGACTACACCAAGAAAACGTTAGAATAATATACCAAATGGTTATAGAACCCATTGTCACTTATGCAGCTGAAATATGGTCAAACGTCATAAAATATGAATATGCAAGAAATGTGCTTCGCTCCATGCAAAGAGCCTTTGCGATACGTGCAATAAGAGGATTCCGAACTCTTTCCGCCACTGTAGCAATAGCCCTAGCTGATTTCACCCCCCTCCATTTAAAAATTTCCGAAATCTCTCAAATTCAAACAACCAAAAGAACAGGAGTACACCCCAGTATACCAGACGATATTAAGATGGAGAAAAGAGTTTTAAAACACACGCTACCACACCCCTCGCTCCGTACACCACTACAAATAAAGATAGCAAATAGTAACAAAGACATAAACAAGATAAGCGCGATACTTGACTGCAACATCTATACGGACGGAAGCAAGCATGACAATAAAGTAGGAGCGGCCTTTGTCGCATACAACCAAACAAATAAACCTCATATACAAAAGTACAAATTACACAACGTCTGCACGGTATTTCAAGCGGAAATGCTAGCAATAGAGAGGGCGCTATGGTGGGCTATAGACCAAAAAATCACTACGAAAAATATAAACATATTTACAGATTCTAAAGCAGCAGCCTGCGAAATAACCAGGAATGATAGCTGCCACCCGTTAGCAGCAAGTATACAACATGCGATACAAAAAATAGCAAACAACAACAGTAATGAAACAACAGTAGCCATAGTATGGGTCAAAGCACATATCGGGATTGAAGGTAATGAACAGGCGGATCAGGCCGCTAAAGCGGCAGCAAATATGCACTTAACGCCGGAGTACAATTATTTCCCCATCAGCCACGCGAAACGAGAAATAAGAACTGAAACAGCAGCAAAAGCAGATGAGGAATATCAAACAGGCACAAAAGGTGATCACACTAGGCAAATCCTACCCACTCTAGCGCACATCATAGCGCTACGAGCAGCAATGAATATCACATTTGCTATAACACAGGTGCTGACCGGTCACGCATATAATCTACAATACCTGAAAAAATATAAAATCAGCGACACCGACAAATGCCCATGCGATGACACAACCAAACAGACGCTGCAACACCTGATCCAAGAATGCCCAAAATATATGGCAAAAAGACAGAGACACGAAATGTTATGTGGCAATTTTAGAATCTATCCATATAACATAAATGAAGTAATACGCAAAGTTGACACAATAAATTCATACACACAATTCATAGAACACATAATATCAACTCTCAAGAAATTCAATAACACATAAGTACGTGTATTGATTACAACCACAAACATAACCATAACTACATATAACTTAAATTAAATACGGAGAACAACTAGATAAAAACTACACATTACAATATAATAACCCTATAAACATCAGTACTAAAACACGAATGACATATAACACTTATACCCCAGCCCCCGTTACCCCCCAACCTTTTAATACATTAAAACACAGGCAATCTATCTCCTCACATTGCAATTACCACCGTGATTACTGTCAGCATCTTCAACACCTGAAAAATAAGAAAAAGAATTGAAACATAAATAGAATACTACATGTACGAAGCACGATATGCCTTCGGAAGTGCGACCAATGGTTCTATACTGATCCCAAGTGGCTTGCTGCGTAGGGTTGGTCGCACAAACCAAAAGCAACACCCGGTAATAGATATTACTGGAACTATCAATGTCACAAAACAACACAGTATATAAAAGATAAGTAATGCTGACAACAGCCTGCTCCAAACTAATAGGTCGAAAACTGATTACAAACCGTTATTACTGGGATACCTCGTGACCCCTGGCGCTGAAATAAATTGTACTATATAAACATAACACATGAAAAAGATTTAATATACAACAATATATGTGCTAACAAGCGCTAAACACTGATTGCTCTATCAATAATACATAATTATATAAGGAGGTATTGCAACCTTCATAACTTACCAGTAGCGTAATATATAAAAAACATAAGGACAATAAATGTAAAATAAATACTATAAATACATATATAAAAATAAATGTAACTAATAAAAGATATTATAGAAGCATCTAAGACTTAAACATAAGAAGTCTGCACAACTGGCAAGCCGGCCAAATTCGAAATACAAAAGAATTAAACACACAAACTATGCTACATATAAGCTAATAATAACAATAATTAAGACCACCATCTAGCTTCTACGGTGGGGGCTGGTTGAGGCCGCGCGTGGGACGCGGACGCTCTCGTGCGCCCGCGAACGTGGCAGCAACTGTAGCCCCCACCAAAAGCAACCCTAGTGCTCTAGTACAAGTGCCCCCGTGTGGCGCGTGCGGGACGCCCCCAGCATGCGCCGGGGGACAATCGTTCCTCAATCCTAACTATAGCAGAATACAAGATACTTAAATACACAAGCATTTACATACATTAAGACTCAATAACAACAAGAAACATAGTGTAAACTCGTTAATGCAGGTCCTATAAATAAGTACACATACTCATACCTACTAACCCGCTCTGCTGGGCTACCATAAAACATATATATTCAAATAATCAACAAAAATAACCAAGTGATCGACATTAACAGTACAACAGATATTAATTATTAATATAAAGCAGAAGGCATAACCTAATAGAAATTATTATACCACATTGAACTGATCGCCAAACAATTCTGTATTACTGGGGCCGTTGAGGCCGCGCTTGGAAGACAAAATCTTCCGGGCCCCCCGCGACTGCCGGGGGTACTCCCCCCGGAGGTCGCGGGGGCCCGGAAATATTCATGAATAAATTAAATAACGCATAAATAATCGGTTGTATGACGATGGGACCAATAACATAAAAATAGTATAATAATAATTATGTAACACATTAATGAATGAATAATAAATAATTAAAACCTACAAACTATGAGTAGTTACTAAACCACCTAATAATAATACCATACTCAGTATACCACTACAACTTTTAACCTCAAACCTCAAACACTACACATACATAGCTACTGTGACAGCCTCTAGGAAAATAGCTAAGGGACTCAATGCTGATCTCAGGTAATTCGCCAAGTAGAGTCAGATACCCACACATTAAAATAATGCATAGATCATCACCCTACACCCTAATCAGCGCCATAATACAGCGACACATACAACAAATAATGACCGAGGACAAACTCATCTAGATGACACATTAACGGTTTCTAACACTAATAGTAGCGGGGGGTTACCCCCGATCAGCCCAGCCTAAACAGATAGATTCAAACACAACTACCCCCATGCGACACGCGCGGGCCCCCCCGGCCATAGCCGACTAAGACCTACCTACAGACAGTAAGGATAACTAATAGCATGAGCCTATCAAGACCAACTCCTGGTCACGCATAGATACATATACCATTTAATTACCTCCCCTGTACACATCTAAACCAGACTGAAATAACGACAGAACATACCCCCGGCCCCCCCAAGGCATAATTTGAGCGGCCCCCGGCAAGGCGCCTGCACAAGATGGCCCCCTGGCAACTAGCGCAAAATTACACTAACCAACATACATCCACACACACATAAAACATACTCATACAACTAGGTAATCTTAGTCATCTCCTCGGCATATGCCCAAAAATCCGAACATGATAATAAAGCCGCACCCCCGCTCCCCCCGCCTTATATAAGCACACCCCCCAACATAGCGCTGGCGGGGGAAGACTCTATTGTAACAATTATAACACCACACGAACTCAATCACCACACTCCCACACGCAGTAAAAATAAACCCTATTCACAATAACATTAACAAAAACATACAAGATATACCACATTAACTGCTGCCACCGAACAGGTCCTAATCTAAAAAACCATAATAGCATCACACACCCCCGCGGCCTCCGGCCACACGTACATGGCCCCCCGGCGTTGCGCCGGCGGGGGCTGGATCTGCAGCAACCAATATAAACATAAAACTACATCTAGCACAACACATTACTCTTACATACACCTAACACCTATATAATTCAAACTGCAACTACCACCCTTGATCAGGAAACACAAATCACAGTACAGAAAAGTATCATAACTACCGCACAAGTACACAAACCCGAAATTGATCATTACAACATTACACCCCCACAACCCGCGCACGTATAACTTCATTTACCTAAATACAGCATAAATGATTAAAACTCTTGAAGAAACAAACCACATAGTACAAAAACCATGGAAACAAGTTGATTAACTAAGTTATTGACATTAACAGTGTAACAGTTATTGATCATTAATATAAAGCAGCAGACATAACCTAATAGAAATTATTAGACCCTATTGAACTGATCGCCAAACAATTCTGTATTACTGGGGCCGCTGAGGCCGCGCTTGGAAGACAAAATCTTCCGGGCCCCCGCGACTGCCGGGGGTACTCCCCCCGGAGACCGCGGGGGCCCGGAAATATTCATGAATAAATTAAAAAGCGTATCAATAATCGGTTATATGGTGATGGGACCAATAACATAATAATAGTATAACAATAATTATGGAACATATTAATGAATGAATAGTAAATAATTAAAACCAACAAACTATGAGTAGCTACTAAACCACCTAATAATAACACCATACTCAGTATACCACTACAACTTTTAACCTCAAACCTCAAACACTACATATACATAGCTACTGAGGCAGCCTATAGGAAAATAGCAAAGGGACTCAATATGGATCCCAGGTAATTCGCTAAGCAGAAGGCAGATACCCACACATTAAAATAATGCATAGATCATCACCCTACACCCTAATCAGCGCCATAAAACAGCGACACATACAACAAATAATGACTAAGGACAAACTCATCAAGATGACACATTAACGGTTTTATTACCAACAGTAGCGGGGGTTACCCCCGATGAGCCCAGCCTAAACAGTTAGATTCAAACACAATCACCCCCATGCGACACGTGCGGGCCCCCCCGGCCATATGCCGACAAAGACCGACCTACAGACAGTAAAGAGAATGAATAGCTTGAGCCTATCAGGACTAACTCCTGGTCACGCATAGGTATATATACCATCTAATTACCTCCCTTGTACACATCTAAACCCTATTGAAATTATGACAGATCATACCCCCGCCCCCCCCAAGGTATAATTTGCGCGGCCCCCGGCGAGGTGCCTGCACAACATGGCCCCCTGGCAACTAGCGCAAACTTACACGAGCCAACATGCATCTACACACACATAAAACATACTCATACAACTTGGTAATCTTAGTCATCTCCTCGACATATGCCCAAAAACCCGAACACGATAATAAAGCCGCACCCCCGCTCCCCCCGCCTTATATGAGCACACCCCCCAACATAGCGCTGGCGGGGAAGACTCTATAGCAACAATTATAACATCACACGAATTCAATCACTACACTCCCACATGCAGTAAAAAATAAACCCTATTCACAATAACATTAACAAACATAAAAGACCTCACTACTCAAGGACGAGTGCCCCCGCTCCGCACGAGTAGCACCCCCTATACGACGCCGGCGGGGCGCCGACCATGGGTAACCTCGAAATTGCCCCCGGGGCAATGGTAAAACACTCTTACTAGTTCAACGATCAAAACAAACCTAAAATATACACACATAAATAGCAAACATTCATTACATTCACCCATTCATTCAAGTCATACAACATCAATCACTGACCAAACTAAAATAATATAATAATGTAACAGCCCACAAAAACATCGCCATCCAAAGACGAGCCCCCCCGCTCGGCAAGTGTAGTACCCCCGACATGATACCACACAACCCGCATATTAATAACAAAGCAAAGTCCATCACCACACCCCAACCAGTATCATAATACAGCGACACATACTAATAACAATGATCAGGACAATCTCTTTTAGATTACACATTAACGGTATTATTACTTACAGCAATGGGGGTAGACCCCCGAAGAACGCTAACAAAATAATTACACTCAAGGACAAGTACCCCCATGTGGCACGTGCGTGGCCCCCGGCCCGAGCGAATCGAGACCGACCTACAGACTATAAAAATACAAATAGAATGAGCTTATCAGAACTAACTCCTCGTGACGCATAGGTACACACACCAACTAAACTACCTCCCCGGGACAGTTCCACACGCGATTGCAATATTGACAGAAATATCCTCCGCCCCTCCGAGAGATAGCCGTGCGACCTCCGGCGTGGCGCCAGCATAAGCTGGCCCCCCGGCAATTAGCGCTGATTTACATAAGTTCAACATTAAGACATATATCAAATCCATAATAATGACAATAGATAAACAATCACTATAATAACCCCATACCCCCGCTCCCCCCGACCGACACGCCTATAGCCCCCGACATGGCGGTACCTTGCGGTTCCCCCGGACACAATCTGAACACACTCCGACCAGTTAAACAATTAAACAATCAAAATAAATGTAAAAACATACACACATAAACAGCACATATCCGTTGCTACCCATACTAAAATGGTACAACAATAAAACAAATCCCAAAAACATAATTATCCAAATACGAGCGCCCCCGCTCGGCACATGTAGTACCCCCGATACTACGCTGGTGAAGCTCGGTCCATTAGCAACCTCGGAATTGCCCCCGGGGGCATACCCGGGGGGCAATCCGAGCAAATCCACACCAGACTTATAACCGAACCAAATGAAAATATACACAAACAGAAAGCATAAATCCATTACAAAGCATACGAAAATAAACAATTAATGGAAATCATAAGTAGGGAAAGTTAAGTATATGATATGGTAAGCCGGTTGTGCAGATTATGGGTCTTGTGCGTGGCGGAGCGATCTGCCAACTCTCCTTATGATAGAGATTGGACTCGCCCCTCACAAACCCAACCCTTAGTGACCAACCTAACGGGCGGAGCATACTAAATATAGTATTGATGCCCTCGATCACACCTACTATGTAATAAATAATAACATAAATGTAGCTCCTCGGACGTGCGGTCCACCTTAAACCACTTAATGGAAAGGTTGCGTGTGACTAACGGCTTAAAAAATATAATTAAATTGTACCCCCCGAGTACCCCCAACCAACTAGTGACTTCCCCCCGTTGCCCCCCTACGGGGTGGGTTGGAACGATTCAACTAGCCGACCCTTCTCAGGAAGTTGGAGCGTGCGACCAAGGAGCAAACTTTATCATACAAATAAGTATATACTAATAACTCAACCAGCAAATAAAATATAATATTGTATAACTCCTAAACTCAGTATATGGCTTCATACATGAATGTGTAAAACAGGTGATACCCTCCGCCGCTGTGTCTGCCGCTGGGGGGCGATAGATATACTCTGCTGCTTCCTCGCGCGGAGCGGTGGCACGCGGTGGGGGGGAGCACCAACTCAATTGGCGTTGAGTTATAAATTACTATAAAGAAACATAGCAATGTACAAACCACTGTAACTAACCTTGTTCTTTTACAAGTAAGCAAGTAAGCACCAATACTACAATGTATACATCCACGCGGGAGGGAAGAGTGAAGTATCCCTTAGCTGACCTCTTTCCTCCCGTGTAAACATATTAATTATAAGAATAAACTGTAGTAGCGAAAATTGTCTAGTACCCATAAACAGAAATGAAAACAGTAGCAATAAATTCCCGTCCCTGGTGGAGTAACCAGGGGCGGAAACAATAAAAAAAAACCTAACCTAACCTAACCTAACCTAACCTAACCTAACCTAACCTAACCTAACCTAACCTAACCTAACCTAACCTAACCTAACCTAACCTAACCTAACCTAACCTAACCTAACCTAACCTAACCTAACCTAACCTAACCTAACCTAACCTAACCTAACCTAACCTAACCTAACCTAACCGGGCCGATCTCTCTAGTGGGTACCCTAGTATTGGTAAAATACACTTCTTTAGCGATTTCGGTACGCTCTTGGGAGCTCTACACAATATAAAAACAAAATTTGAAAAAACATTTTTGGGTTTTTTGGAAAATTCAAAAAACCCGAAAAAATTTTTTATTTCGGATTGCACTGGAAATCACTTATTTAGGCCTAGGGGCACCCCATTCAGCGAAAACCCGCCCTCCAACTCAACGGGAAAGGTAGGCAATACCGTGACGTGAGCACCTTAGGTTCCAAAAATTCCCGGAAATCCGGGAATTTTATGGTGCCATCCGTTGCGGATTGCCGTCCTGAGTAAACTTCCACTGAGGGTAGAAAGCTCCACGGGGTGTCCTTCACCCTTAAATTTACAGTTTTTTGTTCAATTTCTCGATTTTTACAAAATTTTAAAATTTTCTTTTTAAAGTTAGTATAAAATTTGAACCAGAAGATATTAAGGATTGATTTTTTTGGACTTATATTAATATCCATCTGCCCCATATAAATAGAGAGGAAAAACTTAAAAATCGGCTCTACACTTAAAAATAAATAGAGTTTCTCTCAAAAATTGTCACGTAAAACTCATTTTTCTAAAATTAAAATAGGATTTGGACACAGATAAACCTGGAGAATCAAAAATTTTATAACGCTCTATTTTCACTGTCATATATACACATAACTATATACAAAATATAATATATACATATTGAAATCCATTTTAAAATAAATATTCCAGACGGTTATATTGAGTTAGGTTTGTGAAATTTACGTTAAAATTGTGACAGTAGCGGATTAGAGGAGCGCAAGACTAGCCGCTTCGTGGTAATAACTGCGCCCTCTATCCCAACATTCTGAGAAGAAAAAATTAATAGCTGGCTCTATACATAGAAGACAACTAAAACATAAATCTAATTTATTTTTAAGAACAACACGATACGTAGCGTATTTTCTATTTTTCGTGACCTTTTCAATTTAGAAATTTACGTCTAGCTATTTATAGCTATAATACTTTTACAAAAGTGACTTTACACTTATTAATATACGACGCGTACCTCCAGCATGTACCGCACACCAACAAAATCGACAACGGGCGAAGGAGAATCACAGAAATCTCCTTCAAACACGCCGAATATGCCGCCTAATGTCGAATCTCCTTCTAAGACAGTGACTTTGGAATCCAACGTAAGACGCAGCATAGGCGAGTGGGAGGCAGCGGGAACGTCCCAGCCCTCCACGACCCCTGTGACTAGCAAACTGACTCAGGCAGGTCCTGGAAAACAGAAACAGGAAACCAATGACAAAGATGTAACCAATAAAAGGATATTTCCTAGAAAGACAGCGGAAGCAAGAGGATACCTCAGTAAAGCTAAACAGCTCATAAACGTCTCAAAAAACTTGAGAACTGACATTAAAAACAGCGTCATAGAGGCCCTTGACAAAATGTACGCTCTAATAAAAGAGCTCGAGCAAAACCCCGAAGATAAAGGAAATAAGCAGAGAACAGAACAGAAAAGAGAGGTGAAAAACCAAGAAAAACAGACAAAGGCAGACCCTACACCTGCAACAGACCATCTGAATGTAGCTCTCTTAAATCAACTACGGGAAACCTCTAAGCACATAAGTGACAACAATAAAAGAATGGAGCAACTAAAGGCAGAACTTGAAAAACAGAGACAGTTAACTGAAAATGCCAAAGTAATGACTTATTCTAATGTGGTCAGCAACAAGGATAGAAGGGAACCGACGAGAAGAGAGGCTCTGCACTCAATCATAGTAGCCTCGGAAGACGAAACTGAGAGCGGAGAAAAGGTATTAGATAGAGTCCGAGAAGCTATTGATGCAAAGGAGGGATGGATACGAGTGGAGCGAGTCAGAAAAGCCAAAGATAGGAGGATTATAATGAGCTGCAAAACCCAAGAGGACAGGAACAAAATCAAAGAAAAGCTAAGTAACGCTGCCACACGTTTAATCTGTGAGGAGGTGAGCAATAAAGACCCGCTCATTATATTAAAAGACGTCCTCTTGATGCATAGCGATGCAGACATTATGAAAGCAATCAGGAACCAAAACAAAGATCTCCTCCACGACCTAGACCCAGCGGATGACCGAATGGTTATAAAATACCGACGAAAGGCGAGAAACCCTCTTACTGGACATATTGTGCTTGGCGTTAGCCCGGCCATCTGGAAGAAAACAACAAATTCTGGTGCACTGCACATTGACCTCCAACGCATCAGAGTGGAGGATCAATCACCTTTGGTGCAGTGCACCAGATGCCTAGGGTATGGCCATGGCAAAAGATTCTGCAAAAGCACAGAAGATCTATGCAGTCATTGCGCTGGGCCGCACTTGAGATCTGAGTGTGCAGACTGGCTGGCGGGAGCGGACCCTACTTGCAAAAATTGTACAGTGGCTAAAATCGCTAAGAACGATCACAACGCGTTCAGCCAGGAGTGTCCGGTGCGCAAGAAGTGGGACGCACTGGCCAGATCTTCGATAGCCTACTGCTAAGATTGATACAGCGAAATCTCCAGGTTACCTAATATTGCAGGCCAACTTACAAAGAAAACAGCTCGCCACAGATGAACTCATGACAGAAGCAACAAAACGAAAAGCTTCTTTAGCACTAATTCAGGAGCCGTACGTGGGCGGGGCTACAGAAATGAAGAGCTATGGAAACGCGCGCGTCTTTCAGGCCAGAGGTCAGGGTACGGTCAAGGCAGCCATAGCTGTCTTCGACCCAAAAATCAACGTTGTACAGTACCCAAAACTCACCACACCCAACATCGTTGTGGTGGGGGCACAGACCATGGCCTGGAGGATAACACTAGCCTCCTTCTATTTTGAGCCGGATCGGCCCATAGGCCCTTACCTTGATCAGCTCAAGAAAATCTGTGAGGCGACAGGGTCTGATTGGCTTGTGATAGGTGGGGACGGTAACGCTAAGAATGTTTGGTGGGGCGAAAGTAAAACTGATCAGAGAGGCGAAGAACTTCTGAGCACTCTAGACGAAATGGGACTTCACTTACTGAATACAGGAAATAAGCCCACATTCGACACCATAAGGGGTGGAAAGAGATACTGTAGCAGAGTCGATGTAACAGCATGTTCGACACATCTGCTGGATCGGGTGGGGGCCTGGGAGGTTGACGAGAGTTTAACAAGCGCGGATCACAATGGTATACAGTTTTATCTTGCACTTCAGAAATCACACAGTAACACAATCACAAGCACGACAAGAACATATAACACCAAACACGCAAATTGGCCCGAATTTCGTAAGAAATTCAACCAATTAAAAGCTGAACACAACATCAATAGAAAGTCACTTGCAAACATAACACAAACAACACAACTGGAACACATAGTAACACAATACACAAATATTATAACAGAAGCATGCACAAATACAATACGAAAAAGAACAGAAAGAAAAACACTTACCTTACCATGGTGGTCCGAGCGGCTCGAACGGCTGAAGAGGGAGGTCACCACTCTAAAAAACAGGATCAGGCGCGCCGCTCCAGTACGTCGTCCCTCGGTGATTGATGAGTACCTGCAAAAGAAAAATGAATATGAAACTGAGGCGAAGAAAGCTCAAATAGAAAGTTGGAAGAGTTTTTGTGAAAGACAGGATAGGGAGAGCGTCTGGGACGGGATTTATCGGGTCATCGGAAGGACTAGGAAAAGAGAGGAAGATCTGCCATTGGAAAAGAATGGACAAACATTGGATGCCAAGGAATCAGCTCAGCTACTTGCTGAAACGTTTTACCCTGATGACAGCGAAGAGATGGATAACAGTTGCCACAAACAGATCAGAATAAAAGCCAAGGAAATAAATGTGGAGAAAAACAAAGATGACCTGGATGATCCCCCTTTCACGCTTACTGAATTGCTCACAGTTCTGAAATCTCTAAATCCCAAGAAGGCACCTGGTTCGGACGGCTTTACTGCCGACATATGTGAAAATGCAATAAAAAGTGATCCTGAACTGTTTTTGGCAATTGTTAACAAATGTCTGGAGTTACACTATTTTCCGAAAATATGGAAGGAGGCGACAGTAGTGGCTATCAGAAAACCAGGGAAACAGACGTATGAATCCCCCAAATCGTATCGACCCATTGGGCTATTACCACTCTTAGGGAAGGTATATGAAAAGCTGTTAATGACAAGAGTAAAATTCCACATGATTCCAAAGATGAGTACTCGTCAATTCGGATTTATGCCCCAAAGGAGCACCGAGGACTCCCTCAATGTCCTATTAAAGTACATAAGATCAAAATTAAACCAAAAGAAGATAATAACAATGGTATCACTAGACATTGAGGGAGCCTTCGATAACGCCTGGTGGCCGGCAATAAGAGTCCGGTTGGCGGAGGAAAAATGTCCGAGAAATCTAAGGAAAGTCATTGACAGCTACCTGAGCGACAGAAGAGTGAGTGTGCGATACTTGGGAGAAGAGCACAGTAAACGCACGAGCAAGGGCTGCGTACAGGGGTCGATTGGTGGTCCAGTGCTATGGAACCTGCTACTGGATCCCTTGCTCAAGGGTTTAGAGGCGAGGGGGGATTACGCGCAAGCCTTCGCAGACGACGTAATATTGGTGTTCGACGGTGACACAGTCTGCGAAGTGCAAAAGACCGCTAATGATGCGCTAGAATACGTGCGGTGGTGGGGAACAGTCAATAAATTAAATTTTGCGGCGCATAAAACAAATGCTATGTTAATAACTAACAAGCTAAAATACGACACACCCCGCATAAGAATGGGTGGAACGTATATAGATACAGTAGACCATATAAAGTTGTTGGGGGTTATAATCGATAGAAAATTGACATTCAACGCGCATATCGATAACGTCTGTAGCAAGGCGATAGCCGCGTACAAGCAATTGACTAGAGCCGCAAAAATAAGCTGGGGATTACACCCGGAGGTAATCCGCCTTATTTATACAGCAACAGTAGAGCCTATCATCTTGTACGCGGCTAGCGTTTGGGCCCCGGCAGTCACAAAGATAGGGATACGTAAAAAATTAAATAACATACAACGAGGCTTTGTCCAAAAGATTTGTAGGGCCTATCGCACCGTATCCCTAAACTCTGCACTGGTTCTGGCTGGGGTACTACCTCTCGATCTTCGAATTCGCGAAATGGCTTCGCTCTATGAAGCCAAGACAGGGGTGCCCCTGCCGGAGCTAGGGGACAGGGTCGTGGAGAAAAAGGCTCCAGCGATCGATGCCCCACACCCAACGGAAATAGTGGACATGGAGTTCCAAACCCTGGTGGATCAAGATCAAGTGAGCGCCAACAGCGATTACGATATACGTATATTCACCGATGGCAGCAAGATTGACGGCCGGGTCGGGGCATCGCTATCCCTATGGAATGGCGATGCCGAGATTAAGGCCGTCAAGCTCAGTCTGCCATCATATTGTACTGTCTACCAGGCGGAACTCCTGGCCATTTGCGAGGCAACTGCGATGATTCTGCAGAGAAAGGAGGAGAAATTTGCTATTTATAGTGACTCTAGAGCCGCTCTCCAAACAATTACTGGCCCGGAAAATCTACACCCACTAGCCGTAAAAACTCGTGCGAATATAAACGCTTTGTATCGACAAGACAAAACTATAGCTTTGTATTGGATAAAAGCTCACGCAGGACTAGTGGGTAATGAGCGCGCAGACGAGTTGGCTAAAGAGGCGGCTCTCAAGTCAAAAATAAGACCTAAATATGACTTGTGCCCCGTTTCATTCGTCAAGCGAAGCATCCGTATGCGCTCGCTTGACGAATGGAACGACAGGTATCAAAATGGAGAAACAGCAACAACAACTAAACTCTTCTTTCCGAATGCTGTAGAAGCCTACAAAACGGTGCGAAAAATTGATATGACGAGTGTAACCACCCAAATTTTGACAGGCCATGGAGGGTTCTCGGAGTACCTGAACCGGTTCAGGTGCAAAGAGACTCCTTCATGTATTTGCGAACCCGATAAACAAGAAGACGTACCACACATAATTTTAGAATGCCCGGTTTTTGCTATCCAAAGATACAATTTAGAAAACAAATTAGACATAAAATTAAAAGCTGAAAATATTCCAATTATAATGAATGGTGAAGATAGGGACATATTCTTACAGTATTGCAGACAAATAGCACAAAAGGTGATTAATCGGAATAAGACATAAAAAATATGTTTACAAAATATTAAAGATATTTTGACCAAACATATATACTAAAATAAGTAGTTAAATAGTAACCGAAAAGAATATTTGGCAATAAAATAATAAAGACGAAAACAAAACTGATAAAAATAATTATAAAACATAGAAATAGACATATTCATTATGCACTTCCACAACACATTCAATAAATAGTATAAAATAAATACACTAGAACGAAATTCTAAAACTCACTATACAAAGTCTGCGGCAATAATCGCCGGAGGTACTAGAAATATAAAAAAAAAAAAAAAAAAAAAAAAAAAAAAAAAAAAAAAAAACCTAACCTAACCTAACCTAACCTAACCTAACCTAACCTAACCTAACCTAACCTAACCTAACCTAACCTAACCTAACCTAACCTAACCTAACCTAACCTAACCTAACCTAACCTAACCTAACCTAACCTAACCTAACCTAACCTAACCTAACCTAACCTAACCTAACCTAACCTAACCTAACCTAACCTAACCTAACCTAACCTAACCTAACCTAACCTAACCTAACCTAACCTAACCTAACCTAACCTAACCTAACCTAACCTAACCTAACCTAACCTAACCTTTTTTTTTTTTTTTTTTTTTATGCAGGCAAAACCTCGATTTATCGACACTGGCGCTCTTAAGGAGCCACCAGCGAACGGAACTCATCCCGGGCTTCCTGTAAGCACGCGTAGAGGACATAAGTCCCCTACGCTCGCTTACAGGTGCTCCGAAGGATACTATCCGCTAAAAAACCCTGCAAATACCCACTCAGCTGACGAGTACGGACATATGGGCTCCCGATGTGGGGATTTCTCCACATGTCTGTATTCAGCTTCCCGGTTTTACCGGGGACGTCACGATAGAGATTACCTAGGGTATTATAGGTAATCCCGGAGACGTGCACAGGACGGCCTGTGCCGGAGGCTGATTTGGAGGGCCTAGTGCCCATCCAACCGCTCCGCGTCTGCTGCGGGGGAGACTACAGAGTCGTTCCTCTCGCAGTCCCTCTCGCTGTCCCTTCTTGCGGGATGTTCTCGAAGAGGGGACTGTCCTCCTTTGTATCCGTTGGTGGCCGGCATAGCTCGCGCCATGCCGGGCAGCAAGGGATCCTCGAGGTAGTGTCATCAGGTGGGGGCACCCAAGGCGTGCGCCTGCCTTCTCCTACCTGCGCGTCTGCGCCTGGGGAGAGCGGCGTGAGGGTCCTCCTCCCGCTGCCTCTCCGCTGCCTCCTTCTGCAGGATGACTTCCTCGCAGAAGGAGGCAACAGCGTCCCATTTGCCTCGGAGCATTGCCTCCACTATGGTCGGCAACGAGAGACCTCCTCCTTCCAGCGCTGCGACCAGTTCGCGGCGTTGTTGTCGCCATGCTGGGCACTCTCTTAGTGTGTGCTCGGCCGTATCGTCGGCTGCGCCACAGTGGTGACACTCCGGCGTTTCCTCTCGACGTGCGACACGGTGCAAGTAATGACCGAAACAACCATGTCCGGTCAAAACTTGCACCAGGCGGAAGGTAAGGATGCCACGCCGGCGCCCCACCCACTCCTCCAACACCGGACGAATCGCTTCAATCGTCCGGCGGCCAGCAACTGAAGAGTCGAGTGCCGCATGCCAGCGACTCAGCGCCTCACTCTGCGCTAGTGCCCGAATCCGCCGCACCTCCTCCGCAGTGGGCCGTTCACCTCTTCCTATGGCAGCGGCCCTGTGTCGATACACCTCTGCAAGGACGCGTGCATCTACATCCCATGGCACTTGTCCTGCGAGTACACAGGCCGCGCCGTGGCTGACCGTGCGGTAGGCTCGGACGGCCCGGTTCGCGATGATCCTCTGAGGTCGCCGCAGAAGAGCCACGGTACCGGGCTTGAGGCACTCCGCCCAAATTGGGGCTCCATAGAGTGCCATCGACCGTATAACCCCATGATACAGCCGACGACACGCCGATCCCGGTCCCCCCACATTCGGGAGGACTCGTCCCAGTGCAGATGCGGCGGCATTCAAACGTGGAGCGAGGAGCTTGAAATGCTCCTCAAAACTCCATCGGGGGTCAAGGACCAGGCCGAGGTACTTAAAATGTGCCTCAACCGGTATGTGGACCCCCTCCACCCGGACCTGGAGCCCCGCTGGGATCCTGCGGCGTGGGCCGTGGAACATCATGGCCTTGGTTTTGTCTAGGGCTACATCCAGGCCCAGGAGGCGGATGCGCCGGACGACCAGCGACGTACCAACAGAGGCTAGGCGAACCGCATCCTCCACGCTCTTCGATTTCGCCGCAACTAGGGTGTCATCGGCGAAACAGACGACCTCCATCCCTGGTAGGAGGCTGCCCCGCAGAACCCAGTTGTAACCCAGGTTCCATAGCAGGGGACCCAGTACAGACCCTTGAGGAACACCCGCCGTCATTGCCCATGAGCGAACCCGCCCGTCCGGGCCCTCGTAGAGGACCGTTCTGCCCTGTAGGTAATCCTCCACAATGGCGCGCAGGTACGGCGGTACCCGATGAAAACGGAGTGCCTCCGTTATACATTCGTGGGGGAGGCTGTTAAAGGCATTTCGGATATCTAGCGACACCGCAATGACAGTCTCACCCCGAGCCGTGGCCACCTCCGTCCATCCTTTTAGAAGGGTCACCGCGTCCACCGTGGACCGGCCGGTGCGGAAGCCAAACTGGTTTAGAGCCAAGTCCGGCCCCGCGCCCTCCAGATGCTTGACGATTCGGGATGCCAGGATTTTCTCAAGGAACTTTCCGGAATCGTCAAGCAGCACCACCGGGCGGTATCCAGTCGGGGAGTCGGCCGGGCGGCCCTCCTTCCTCAGCAGACAAAGTCTGCCCGGTTTCCACTGGCTGGGGAAGCGTCCCGTGACGATGCTAGTGTTTAGTACCGCCCGGAATCGGTCCTCCAAGGGTCCTCCTATAGCGAGGGTAAGGACCTTCGACGGGACCCCATCCGGTCCCGGCGCCGTTCTTTTACGCCGGAACCGGTTCCACACCGCATCGAACTCTGCGTCCGAAATGGGAGGGGGGGCCACGGGCAGCTCCTCCATGGGAGCTAACGGAGGGACCATTCTGGGGGGCTGAAACTGACCAGGGCTCGGGAACAATGTCATTAAGACTTGGTTCAGCAGCCCTTCGTTCATCTCCGAGGTGGAGGTGGCCGCAGCTTTGAACTTCCCCCTAACCACTCGATATGGACGTCCCCACGGGTCATCATCCAGGAGCTGAATAAAGCGCTCCCTGGACTCTTCCTTCGCCTTGCAGATGGCCACACTGAGGTCATTTTTAGCCATTTTATACGCTCGACGGAAATTGACCTCCTCGTCAGGCGTGGTTCTGGCGCGCCTTCGACAGCGAAGGTAGGCGCGCCGTGCCCTCCAGCTGGTGGCACGCAGGTCGGCAATCTCTTGTGTCCACCAGTATACCTGCTTCCTGCTAGAGTAGGCCTTCGCTCTAGGCATGGCAGCTTGGCAGACGACTTCCATATCGTCCGCAAAGAGCTTTGCCATGCCGTCAGCATCACCGGTGAGGTTGGGGGGCACTTCAGCCCACGCTCGCACCATCGCCGCCTCCTTCGCCACCTCCGGACGCAGCTTCGTGAGTGCCCATCTTGGGAAGGCGCTCGCTGCCGGGCCCCTAATTGTTCGGCTCCTGCGGGGTGCTGTCGTGGAAAGCTCCATTCGGATATAGAGGTGGTCCGATAGGGTCTCCACCTCATCCTCCACCCGCCAGTCAGTAACTCGTCCGGCAAGGGAGGGAGTGGCAAATGACACGTCCACCACAGAATTGCCTTGCCACCGAACGCAGGTAGGGGTATTACCTCTATTTAGGATCTGAAGCCCCAGCGACAGCGACCAGGATTCCAAATCCCCACCCTTAACATCGGTGTAAGATGACCCCCACGCAACAGACTTCGCGTTGAGATCGCCCGCAACCAGCACAGGCGCAGGGGCCGCCCTTCGAACAACCCCTTCCAACGCAGCCAGGTGGTCTTCGAAGTCAGCCCTGCTGCGGTTAGGAGAGAAGTAAGTGGAGACAACCAGCATTCCTCCCCACATTGCCGCTACATAGCCTGCGCCTCTCTCCTTTAGAGTTAGGGGGGCAGCTGCTCTGCTTGCAACCGTCATGACGGCGGCAGACCCGTCATTTGCAGCTAACCAATTCGACGATTGTGGCGGGACGAAGTACGGTTCCGCCACGATCGCCAGCCCCACGCCCCACTCCGCTGCAGTCTGGCATAGTAGATCCTGTGCCGCGGGGGAGTGGTTTACGTTCCCTTGGAGGAGCTTTATGGGGCTGCTAACCATTGGTGGTCTCCATATTTTCCTCCACCATTACCGCCGGGGCTTGCGCTGGTGGCGATACATTTGTTTTCAACGGGGCCATGCGGCCCTTAATCGGCGGGGGGTTACAGTTTATACCCCCCATGCGGTGGTTCGCTGGCTTTTTGGCGTCCGTGCAGACGGCGCACTTCAGCGTCGCCGTGCAATCCACTGCCTTGTGCCCTTCGGATCCACAACGATAGCATACCCCGCTGCGATCCTTTGCGGAGGGGCATCGCTGCATCGGGTGGCCTATGCCCATACAGCGATAGCACCGCATTGGCCTTTGCTCCTGCAGTTGGATGGAGGCAGAACTCCACCCAACAGTGATTTTTTTCGCGACCTCAAGCCGCTTGGCCGCCTCTACGGGCACTGAGGCAAACGCCGCCCCAGCTCCCCGTGTACCCGTGTGGATTTTGCCCACCTTAATTTGGTGGGCATGGCAATCCCCCACCTGTGCTAGCGCCTGACATAGCTCTTCAGCGGACACCGAGTCGTCAATACCGACTACACGGATGTCCGCTGTTTTTGTTGGGCGCGTCACTTTAGCCGCGTCTCCCAGAGCCTCTTCGATTTTAGCGGCTAAGGTATCCGCCTGAGCCGGTGATGTTTCCTTTGGGAGCTCGATGATCCGTGCCCCCGTTACTCCTGTACGGAACTTAGCCGGACCGATCCCCAGCTCGCCAAGGTTGATAGATGACTTCGCCTTGGCGATCGCCTCCCCATATGTTAGGCCTTTCTCCACTGCCTCCGGTTTCAGGGCAACCACCACCGCCAGTGATTTCGGCGCCTTGGGCGTTTTCTTCTTGATCTTCGACGCCGCGCCGGTCCCCCCACTCTTCGACGTCGCTTGCTGCGCCTTGGGCTTTTTCTTTCGCCTCCTCTTTTCCACCTTAGTCCACTCGCCTTGATCCAGTGGTGATGAGCCTGACGTAGCCCCGGTCGTGGAAGGGACGCTGACCTGCACAACCTTTTTTAAAGGTGCAGTCTTCCTCCTGGTCTCCCTTATCTCCTTAGGCAAGTTAGCCGGCGGTGCGAGGGTGGTGTTAACCGACGGATTCTGCGCCGGGCGCTTCATCAGAGACTGCTGCTTCTGCTGGCCAACTGAATCAGAGGCCAGCGGAGGTCTGTGACTCTGGCCAGGCAGCAGTCGCCCGTCCACTTCCAGCCCGTCCAATCGGGCAGAGATTACGCCACCCACATGCTCCATCAGTTCCCGCTGGAGGTACTCCATGGACTCTAGGAACTCCCTTCTGGAGACACCTCCAGCAGGTACCGCCTTGGATGGGCCGGACTCCGCCTGCCCAATGCCCGTCTCTTCTTCAAAGTACTCCGCCTGCGGCTCGGGCTCTGTGTCTTCCATAGCGACCTCTGACCGCGCTACTCCCCGCTCGGAGAAGGCCTTCCGTAGAGCCTTCAGTTCCTTTCCGATGGATTCCACCTGGCTACGGAGCCGCTTATTATCGGCCCGCAGCCGGCGGATCTCATCTGAGGAGGAGCGGGATGCCATCTCCCTTATGACATCCAATAGCGACAGTGTCGCATTCTTGACGTCGCGGATGCAGGTCCCCTTCATGTTGCCAGATTTTCCGACAACAGACAAGATCGCATCTGCGCTTGCCTCCGCCTTCCCGCAAAGCGACTCCACGGACGCCTTGAGAGATCCTTCTCCAGAGCCTCTGGCAGGACGCCGCTCATGCTGATTCTCTCCTTCCGAGTCCGTCTCGTCCGAGCAAGTGTCTGGCTCCGACTCACGCAGCTCCCGTCGGGCCTGTGATATCCCAACATGATGAGTGTACCCACCACGTCCCTTCCTAGTTCGGGAAACTTTGAGAGCCTGTGGCGCATCCATTTCCAACTCCTTTGGATGGCCCACTTTGGACCTCTTACGCTTAGCCGAAATTACCGGCCAATTAGCACTCCCCGATGGCAATGGAGCCGCGCTCCCCGCCGCAATATCGCTATACGTTGGCCGGTTCTCTCGCCCCCTGTCTTCTACCTCGCCAGCCGGAGCCTCAGCCGCCGGTACTTCTTCAGCCATGTCGACGATGGGCGAGCGGCTTCTCCTACCGATTTTCGATGGGAATGTCAATTTCAGGGTTTTACCCCCAGCTTTCGTGTCCTTGTCAGACATATCGTCCGTGTCCGAAAGCGACCAAAACAGGGCACTGCCCAGCTCCGAAGTTGTTGGAGAAGACAGTGTCACAGGATTAATAGACATAAGATACAAGTTTAAAGTTCACAATCGCTCCCCAAAGTCTCGTTGATCAGGATTTGGTCACCAATCCACCGGCCACTGCGTTACCGCGCACCGAGTGGAATTGGGTCCAGGGCAGACGACGAGGACGTACCTGAACAACACTTGTGGGGCCTGCCCCAACCTAACCTAACCTAACCTAACCTAACCTAACCTAACCTAACCTAACCTAACCTAACCTAACCTAACCTAACCTAACCTAACCTAACCTAACCTAACCTAACCGAGTCGCGCCGTACCTCCTGAGCCGAGCGTCACGTTTTTACGCCGCTCCGCAGTCGAAAATTAGCAAAAAACGGAAAAAGTGCAAAAAACCACCCGTGTTATATATCGCCGGATGCGCGCTAAAATTCTACACATCATAGTGCTTTCAGTTTTAAAATCGTCTTAGAATTGACAGGAATACAGTTAAAAAACCCGAGCAAAAATCGCGCAACCGGGCCCGCGCGCGCATTCAACCGCGAAAAACTTGAAAAAACCAGCGAGAAGTCACGTAACTGAAACTGTGAGTTTGTGTTAAATACTAAGGAGAAGACCTAGTGAAAGTTTCGGATTTTTTGGACAAAGAGTGAGTGAGATAAGACGCAAAAAGTGCATAAAAATTGGTAAAAATTCAAACTTTTTAAAATTTTACAAAATTCAAAGTGACAACATATACTTTTTAATATATGAAAACGTGAGTAATAGTGACCTGCACAACTGACAAAAATTTGGGATTTTTCTGCTGGAAGACCGCGGAGAAATCGAAGAAAGACCGAACCGGGCATTTGGCTGGAGCTCGAACCCGAGCTCGCCGGCCCGATCCAACACCACGGTCTAACAGCCCGGTCATCGAGGACCCCAGGGCAGTCTTCAAAATCAGCCGCACGCACTGAAAAAGTGGTCTCTCTCCGACTTTTTCCCAAATTTGAACGGCCAACAAGTAAGTGCGACTTTCGACATAAATAAACTCGAAAATAGGTTAAAATTCTTAAAAGTGTAAATAGTGTTTGAAACAGAGCCTTATGTAGAACGTGTCTAAAAATATTTAAACAATTAGAACGAAAAACAACAAAATAAACTACAAAAATAGTGAGTGAAGTCGCGAATGGTAGTGAGCGTCCTGTGTGGTACCTTCCGGCCTTAATACCGGACGGACCAGGGGCTCGCCGGAGACGTGGCTAACGCAGGCTGGTAGGCTGTTTTCTGCAGAACGCGGGAACGTCCTTGGAATCAGCCGGAGAGCAGTGGTTCGGAAGATACAACGTCTTTCCGTGCGGCGCGCCGAGTTTTTAGCGCGGGCGGCCGACGTAGGGTCGAGGGTCGACTTTCTTCGACCAGGGCGATCGGAGGAGAGCGGTTACCTGGGAAGAGTTACTGCTACTGTCTGCGCCGGTCCTCCCCGCGTCGAACACCGTTTTCGGAATCAGCCGGACGCAAAAATTACGCCCTCCAAGGGACTTATCCCGGACGATAAAAGACGGCGAAACTTAGTGTTAAGTTAAGATCGGGTGGTCTTTTAAACCCACCGCGGCGCTTACACCAATAAGGACCCCAACCCAGAAGGTACCCTAGTGGACACCCAACACCCCTCTTAGTCCACCATAGCAGGTAGACCCGAGCCATCGTCAGGGGTTTTGGCTGCACCAGAGGTTATACTATCGCATAAAAACTAAAAATTTGTATAAAAATTTCGTTAAAATCGGGGCTTTATGCTCCCGTGGGAGGCGGTGGTGGGCCGTCGCGTAAACCCGAGGGTGCTCACATTGTCCGCTGGTTCTCCGCGAATAAATCCCAGTTTGTAGCATCATCGGGACGCTAGCGGTTCGCCCGCTATACCCCTTTATCCCAACTGACGGAGTGGGGCACTGTAAGCGCCATACTAATTTTAAGGTTTAGATAAGGTTTAGATATAAGTACTTTTCACCTAGACGTAGTTGTCTAAAAATAGGAAATTATATACCCCTAGAAAGGGGACGAGTCCCCCTACCAAACGGCGTGTGTCGACTCCGCGCGAAACGAGGGGCACCCGAGATACGGGACTTTTCCCGGGACCATATTAAACCGCTGATAACTGAGCAAAGAGCGGGGTGCGCCACGTGCACCAAAGAAAAAACACCTATTCAAAGACATCTGGACCCGAATCAATCAAAAACTCAAAATCATCGACTAGTGTTGAGCAACTCTAACCCCTCCACAAAAATTAGAAAAACTCTTTTAAAATCCGTATCTCGGGAACCGCGTGTCCTTTTGGCGCGCGGTTTTCGACATTTAACTCGAACGGACCGACCTGACCACACCACCGCGAAAAATCGACCCCCCCTCCCGTGGTGCGCGGGGTGCACCACGTGCACCAAAGATCAAACCCAGTCCATATTATTCTAAAGACATTTGAATCCGTTAAGTTTTGGAATTTACACCTAAAAAAAAAACCCCATCTTCCAATAACCCCAACCCTCCACCCCATATTTGGAAAATTTTAACTAAGTCCTCATTAAAAAATTCAAAAACTCGAATAAAATCCGTATCTCGGGTGCTACTTGTCCTATCGACGCGCGGTCTTCACTAAACTACTTGGATCGAAAAGCTCTACCCAGCCGTACTATAGAGATGACTCTAGGTAGAGACCAAAAAACTTTTGCTGCATTTTGACAAGGATTTTTAGCGGATATAGCTAACCAGTAGCTAGATAGACGTACTGTCAAGTGACAGAGAACGTAACTCTATATAACTCTATATAGAGTCAAAAAATTTTTATGTTAAAAAATTTATTTTAAAACTTTGTCGGCGTATATTACACGCCTAATACACTGACTAGAGGAACCCTTTGACGTTGCATTGCCCCCAAAAAATTAAATAATTAATAGTTTCAACCCGATTGTTTAGGCCAATAAATCCCCCCCTCTACAAACTCAAGCAACCAAATTTTGTATACCATTAAGCCTGGAAGCTGTAGGCGCAAGTACAGAGTATTATATAAGAACAACACATACAACCCCAGCATCCGGGTTCGCCTGCGAAAATTAAAAAACCGTAGCACATCATACAAATTTGCACTGGAAGTGGTGCAGCGGTATCTGAAAGGGAAGGAGAGTTGGGAATTATATAAATATAATACCTGCCACTTCAATCTTGAAGACATAGCTGCCGAAGAAGCGCTTCCGAAGACCGTACCTGAAACAAAAAGGGAAAAATTAATTAAAAAACAGTGTTATAAAATCATGTAACAAATAAAAAATTCAAATTGCCGTAATTGTTTCATTACTTTATTATTAAATTTGCGTTATCAAATTTAATTTATTTGTTTTATTTTGGAATTTGTTTTAATCTTATTTTAATTTATTACTATTTACATTGTATTAATTCACAAAATAGGTTAAATTGGAACTCTGAGTTGTACCCACACATTTATTACTAACTGTTGACCGGTTAAATTGCTACGATGCAGAGGACACCGGCAAAATCAAAATTGCCTCTGAAACGCGAGACATCGAGGGCGGGTCCCTCGGCAAGAACGCCTACTAGAAGTGAAGAGAATCAAAAACTTACCAGAGAGGGAACCTTCACAAAGGAAGATAGAAGAGAGGACTCAGACCCGGAATATGAATCGGACGACGACGGGCAGCCAAAAATGGATGAAAGACTGAGAAGGTCTATAGAAATTTGTTATGACGGCAAGAGCCTCCTGGAAAAATCCAGGAATTTAAAAACAGAAGTTAAAAATGGACTAATTACGCTGTTCCATGAGCTTAAAGAACTTCTCTACGATATCGCAAGCGATGTGTTTAACGAGAGTACAGCTGCCCAAAAACCTAAGATGAAGGACAAAGGTACAGAAACAGAGGAAATAATAACAAGGAAGATAGAAAAGAAGGATAAACAGACGGAAACCGAAAAGGAGGTAAAAAAGAAGATCGAAAAAATGGATAAAGGGACTGAGACCATAAAACAGAAGGATACAAGGAAATTAGACAGAAAAGATCAGAGTACCGAAACAGAAACAACTGTAACAAAACTTAAACAGGGAATGGAAGAGAGGAACATGGAAATAGGAGAAAAATTAATGAAAATATTGGAAGAACATGGTAAAAAACTCGAAGATAACAAAAAAGAAATAGAAATGCTGCGAGAGACCGTGCAAAAACAACAGCAGATGGAAGAGTTACCGCCGATGATGACCTACGCGAGTGTTGCGGCGACACCGGTAACGCCAGTAAGTAAGCGACAACCAGAGAGAGCGGCGCTGCATTCGCTGATGGTCTCATCAAAGGACACAATGGACACAGGAGAAGAGGTTTTGCAGAAAATGAGGCAGGGAATCGAAGCAACCGAAGGAGGTATAAAAATAGACAGAATCAGAAAAGCGAAGGACGCAAAAATAATAATCGGATGCAAGAACAGAGAGGAGATGGAGAAGGCAAAGAGAAAAATAGACAGGATAGAAGGGCTGAAAGTAGTAGAAGCCAAGAACAAGGATCCACTGGTAGTTCTCAAATGGGTCTTCACTACTCTGACGAATGAAGAAATAGAAAAAGCTATAAGGCTGCAAAACGAGGAGCTCGTGCACGATCTCATCGACATAGAAACAAAAATCGAAGTAAAATATAGAAAAAATACTCGGAACCCAAACCTAGTCCACGTAGTGGCAAAAGTCTCCCCGGCATTGTGGAAAAGGCTGATAGAGGCAGGAGCAGTACACATCGATATCCAAAAGGTGCTCGTGGCGGACCAGTCTCCCCTGGTGCAGTGCTCCAGGTGTTTGGCGTATGGTCACACCCGGCGATACTGCACAGAGACAACAGACACTTGCAGCCACTGTGGTGGGCCGCATCTGCGCACGGAATGCGAAGTGTGGAGAATGGACCTAACACCGTCATGCAAGAACTGCACCGTCGCCAAACTAAACAGAAGCGATCATAATGCGTTTAGCATGGACTGCCCGATCCGTAGAAAATGGGACGCAATCGCAAGATCCACGATTGCTTATGACTAACTGGACCCCAAAAAATGTGATAATTGCTAGAATTAATAATTAATAACAGCAATTATATAAAATACAGAATAATAGGAGTAAACCCTGAACTCAGCAAGACCGAGATGGCGCGGTACTATTTTTAAAATAGGAACGCAAGCTGTATGGCGTATAGGGGTATACACCAAACTGTCAACTTCAAAATAAACAAAATAAAAACACACAACAGATATATTTAATAACAACAATCGTAAGTAATTGGCTAGAACTTGAGCAAAGAATTTTTGTCAAAATGCATCAAAAAGTCTTTTCACAAATATAATGTATATTTGTACAGAATGGACAAAATAGTAGTATATGTACGTCTGTTAAATAAATAAAAATAAAGAAACTACCCATAGCAACAATTATGTATAAATAGAACAACTACCTACTTTAGAGCAAGCTTTCCTATCATATAAACTTTATCTACTGCATACCTACCATAGCTGCAAAATTGTTAAAATGGAAACCTGCTGTATGTTTAGTATAACAAAAGGCGATACTGTAAACCTCCAAAAGAAGCTGAAGCTTTTATATACACAATGCCTTAAATGAACAATCCCTGTTATCTGTTATTTGTTTAGGATTAAATAGTAATAAGTGTGTGTTTAGACTAAGAAGCAAATTGTAAATGATAAAGTAAATAAAAAATGTGTAAATTTATTTAACCTAAAATAAAGCAAGCAAATAGTAGTATAGAGGTCAGTACCCAGGCCTATAGCACAAAAGACGAAGTATGAAAGAAAGAACAGTATGAAGAATAAAAGTACGAGAGGCATAAAAGCGAGAACTAGTATGAATGTGAAATAGTAATAACAAAGGCCCTGTTTACCCTTGCAGGGGAATATAGAAAAAAAAAAAAAAAAAAAAAAAAAAAAAAAAAAAAAAAAAACCTAACCTAACCTAACCTAACCTAACCTAACCTAACCTAACCTAACCTAACCTAACCTAACCTAACCTAACCTAACCTAACCTAACCTAACCTAACCTAACCTAACCTAACCTAACCTAACCTAACCTAACCTAACCTAACCTAACCTAACCTAACCTAACCTAACCTAACCTAACCTAACCTAACCTAACCTAACCTAACCTAACCTAACCTAACCTAACCTAACCTAACCTAACCTAACCTAACCTTTTTTTTTTTTTTTTTTTTTTTTTTTTTACGTGGGGAAATCCGTTAAGGATACCACGCTGCCCAAGCGTGGTTATGTCGGACTCTGCTGCCATGACCAGTGGCAGCCATACCGACTAAAACCCCACGATCTCCTCCTCTCCGCCATTGGCGAGGCCACGGGAACTGCGATAGCATAACCTCCGCGACCCCGCCGACGGTTGTCCCTAAGGACCCTCCTCCTGGGGAACCCGAGTTTCTCCCCCTCCTCGATTAGTGGCGCACCGGGAGACATGCGGCACGCCGACACCAAGGGTTATTTTTTAACGAGGTTTTCTTCCTCGACTGCTTGGGGCTGGTGAAACCGGCTCTCCGGGCGGCGTCAGACGCTCCCGGCCTCGGTTTCACCTCCCCCCGCCTCTGTAATTTTTTAACGAGGTTTTCTTCCTCGACAAATCACACCCCAGTGTACCCCTCGCTACCTACACTGGGGAGCGCTCCTCCACTGTGCGCCTCACCGTGACCTCTGCTAGCTCAGAGGAACGGGAGGCGCAGAAACCCAAAAGCGCAGTACGAGTACTGCGCTTTCCTCGACTGCCAGAACATTGGCCAACGGTTAGCAAGATCTCCGCGAAGAGAAGTTACTGACCGTTGTTGCCCAGGGTGCACCGGGCTCAGGCTGTTGCTAACACGTCGTTCTCACCGGACGTATCCAGCAACAAAGACGGGTCAACAACAGTCCCGAGCACACGAGGAGGTTTTCCGGCCTTAGCACCCCAACCTAACCTAACCTAACCTAACCTAACCTAACCTAACCTAACCTAACCTAACCTAACCTAACCTAACCTAACCTAACCTAACCTAACCTAACCCAGTCCCCCCGCGCCAGCGCGAACCGAACGCACGCGTCCCTGCGCCGTTCTGTGCAAAAAAAAATTGCCATTTTTGTGTTCAAAAATTCATATCTCGGGCTCTAATCGAGTTATCGTTGTGAAAGTTATATCAAAAAGTGCGCGCTGATTAGTACTATAATCTGTGTGAGTGACAAGTTTCTGGATTTTTCGTAAACATTTTTAATTTGTGAAAAACTGTCAACAATTTATGACTTTGTGCAATAACAAATCTGTAATCAAATCATACGATATCGTACGATCACGGTTCATGCATCAAAATTGAGGTCTTGAAACGGTGCTCTCTTATCCGTACAGTACAGCGAAGTGCAGCTAATGGTGACAGTACAGTGCAACTGGACATTTTGATATTGGAAATCTCAAAGTTTAAAAATCGATTATCTTTCGATATAGATCGATAACCCCTATTTTTTCAATTGTAGTTCTGTGCGCCTTTGCTATATCTTCATCCTCAGACGTTTTTGGATTTTTCTGATGAGGCATCTGACTGCTATCACAGAAAAACCCTCTCGGCCAATCGGTGAATTTTGTCATTTTGCGGCTATACCAGAAGAAGCACACTGGTGGTGTTATCACCACTAGAAGGACTGCCTGGAGACGCATCCAACGGTGGTTGAACGAAGACTCTGCGACAACGCGTTCGGAAACAGCAACATTTTTTCTGGAGAAATTCAACGTTCGTCATCTTTGGACCACTGCGCAGCCGAAACCGCCAGACCCAGAACCACGGAATAGAGATAAGTCTTAGCATTAGTTATCAAACAATAAGTGTGCCAATTTTGAGAAAATTCGCTTCAGTAGTTATTGAGAAAAGGAATTTCTTGTCAAACACTAGAAAATTTCCAAGGAATTTACGTAATTTCAAAACCGATTTTCACTTTTTTATTACGGCAATTTCGAGCCAACTAACACCTTTTGTCTATAATTATAGTCCTAAAAATAAGTTCTATGTTACTCTCATAAAATTTGACCCAGTAGATTCAGAGAAATCAAGCTCTCAAAATTGGCAAAACTCAGGAACTTTAGAGCAAGTTTTTACCGTGTTCCCATAAGTAAACCCTTGATGTTTGTTTTGAATTAGATTTATAGTAGTATATTTGATAATATCATACACTGAGATAACTGCTAAACTCATTATTAATACTAAAAAAAAATCCTATTAATTATTTCCAAGGAACAGCGCCATCTATGATTAATGTTAAGAACTAATTGATAACATATTCAAAGTTATATTTTATTAAAAATTTTCTTCGCTAACCTAAGCTCATAACAAATACTAATTACCCCTTTCTGTTCAATATAATTTTGCAACCCTTCGTTCGGGTACAGTAACCACTTTTCAGCAAAATTTACAACCTTCAACTTTGAGGCTTTTTATACTGGAATCCTCCAGTCCTAGCGCCACACAAAATAAGACGAACTTTTAGCACAGCTATTCAACATCAAGTGTGTGAAATTTGAGAATTTTCCCATTCGTAGTTTCTGAATAGCAGAACTCTTACCAAACCTTTAGGAATTTTCCTTAAAATTTACGTAATTTCAAACTGAAATTTCACTTTTTTGTTATTGTGTTTTTTGATCAACTAGCCTACTCATCTTCAAGATAGACCCTAAAAAATAAGTTTCACAGCATTATTACAATTTTAAATTAATTATTCTAAGAGGAATTGAATACATAGATTTTTTAATATTTTTTTTTTCCAAATTGTCATTGAGATTTTTCTTTCCCTTAAGGAAAGTTGATAATATTAATTTCTTATAATCAATGTCTTAGCTTAAGATTAATTTTGGAATACTAAGATTTTATAATAACATATTAGAAACCATCTAATAAATAAAATAAAATAAGGGAAAATAATTCCCTTTCGATTACTTTAACATAATAATATCGTTGCAAAGCGTTTGTCAATATCTATCATTTATCTTAAAACTTAATTATTCAATTGAAACAGTAATATTTAATTATGGCTGTAACGAAGCCGGAACAACTCGTCCTTCCCGATCTCCCCGAAGATCCTATAGAACAAATCAACTTACTAACTGACATCATTGTCAAAGCTGTAAATCAGGGAAAGAGCGTCACCGCAAGCAACAAAAAACTGATCATTGAAGCTACAAAAAAGATACGAGAGGCCAACCGAGCCACGGAAACAACGGAAAAGAGGTCTAGTACACCAGGCACACCCACCAAGAGGCCACCTAAAGAGAGTGACTCTCAGAGAAGGATCATCAAAGAAGAATTAGCAATCTTCAAAAAAGAGCTTGTTGCGGAAATTAAAACCTCGACACACACAGCGACTGCAGCCACCCTGAGCACGGTACCAACACCAACACCAACCCGCGCGACCAAGCCGGCCATTGTGATCAAAGCCAAGGACGCGCAAGGGGCCTCCTCCAAGACCACTCTCACCAACTGGAGGGAAAACATCAATTTTAGGGAAAAGACCTACGCCCCTAGCAGCATCAAGCCAATCGGAGGAGGCAAGGTTGTAGTGGAATTTGAAAACTCCGAACAGTGCGCTGAGACAATTATAAGGACCAATCAAATCGAGGGCTTAGAAGCGACGGAAGCAAGGAAACGACCTCCCCTCATAATCCTAAAAGGAATTTCCAAGAGAGTAGCAAAAGAAGACCTAATCGAGCTTGTTGCGCGTCAAAACGCAATCCCATCCGAGTCACTGCGGCTGTGCTTCCTTACCAGCAATCGTAACCGTAACCAAGAACTATACAACGCTGTGATTGAGGTCCAGCCGACAATTTATCCTGAACTCATAGAGCTGGGTAGACTGGCAGTGGACTTGCAACGAGTACACATCGAGATTTTCTCCCGATTCGTGCAGTGTTTCCACTGCCTAAAATTTGGCCACACGAGAAATAAGTGCACATCAGAGACGTCCAACTGCGCTAACTGCGCCACCGAAGGACACATTGCTGCGGATTGCCCGCACAACTCGGACCCCACCAAAGTCAAGTGCTTACACTGCGCCAACAACGAGTCAGGAGCCAACAAACATCGTGCGACCAGCCCACTTTGCCCCCGCCGACTGGCCGCCAAGGAGAGAGTGGACGCAGCCACAGACTTTGGCTATTAAATATTATATACTCCCAAGCATGAAAATTCTACAAATAAATCTAATGAGGTGCTACCTTGCCCAACACGAATTTTTAAAATATTTTCTGTCCAATGACCATGACATAGCTTTAATCAGCGAACCATACATAGGAAAATACAACACTATTAAACCAATAGCTGGAATAGACACCTTTCAATTTCATCAGAACGGCCACGTAAAAGCAGCCATCCTTGTAAAAAATAAAATTTCAGCCCTAGGAATGGCACAATTCTCTAACAGCAATTTAGCAGTAGTACAATTAAAAATAGCAGGAAAAAACTTTTACGTGGCATCAACTTACATAGAACCCGACGAAGACCCACGGAACACAATGTCAAGTATAGACCACTTCCTTCATTCAACCAATGGCTCCCTCAGGATCGTAGCAGGTGACCTTAATGGCAGACACCAATCCTGGGGGGAAAAAACCAATGATGACAGAGGAAATGACATTTATGAATTATCCATGGCACACAACCTAATAATAGCGAACATTGGAGACACCCCCACGTTTGAAGCAATCCGCCACGGGAAACCATGCTCATCCATAGTCGATATTACTTTGATATCTGAACATATGACGCTCAACGTCAATAACTGGAAAGTAAATATGGACATATGTCCCACTTCTGACCATAATGCGATTGAATACGAAATATCTACCCCCGGAAAAATACATCAACAAAAAGTTACTTCAACTCGCAAATATAACACTAATAAAGAAAACCTGAAGAAACTACAAAATGCCCTGAAGACCAAAATAGAAAACCGTAAAATAAATACACAAAATCTAGACACTGCTGACCAAAAAACCATAGACCTAATCATTGAAGACCTCACCCGCACAATTCAAAAATCTTGTGATCAAATCCTCGGAACTAAAAAACCTGGGCCAAAATACAACCCCTGGTGGAACGAAGATCTAGAAAAACTGAAAAAAACCACCATCAAGGCTCACCATCGCCTTCATGACCTAAAAAAAGCAAAAAGGCCATTACAAGAAGCTATAAAAACCTATACGGACCTTAAAAAAGAATACGCCAAAGCTCTATCCCAGGCATCTACCACACACTTTAAAGAATTTTGCCAAAGTCAAGGAAAAGAGGATGTGTGGGCGGTCACGAATAGAATTATAAAATCAACGACAGCTAAAAAACCACCCCAAACTCTCAAGCTCACCTCCACACACACTACCGATGCTCACAGCACAGCTGAAGCACTTCTAAATAATTTCTACCCGAATGACGACACCACCACAGACACTAAAGAACAACAAGAGCTAAGACAGAAAGCGCAAGCCGACGTAAACACGGCAGATGACATACCATTCACCGAAGATGAAATTAGAGACCACTTACACACTATGAACCCTAACAAGGCCCCCGGAATGGACAAACTAACATCAGATATTTGTCTCACTGTATTCGAAACAATTCCGACTCAATTTACGAAACTTCTCAACAGATGCCTAACAATTGGATACTTCCCCGATCAATGGAAACAAGCTCTGGTATATATTATACCCAAACCTAACAAGGAAAACACCGACGACGTGACAGCATACCGACCTATAGGGCTGATAAAAGTATTTGGCAAACTTCTGGAAAAGCTAATCTCCAAAAGACTAACCCACCATCTTGAAATCACAGGAACATCAAACCCAAATCAGTATGGATTTAAAGAACAAATATCAACAACAGATGCCCTACAAGATGCAATGGACTTCATCAGGAATGCGAAAGCACGCAAACAACAGGTCATAGCAATATCTTTAGATATTAAAGCGGCTTTTGATAACGCATGGTGGCCTTTCCTCCTCCACCGCTTACGAACCACAAATTGCCCTAAAAACATATACAAATTAATATGCAACTATTTACAAAACAGAACCGTCATCCTAAATTACGGAGACTCCAAGGCTGAAAAAGTAGTAACAAAAGGATGTGTACAAGGCTCAGTCTGTGGCCCCATATTCTGGAATATGATCATCGATGACCTTTTGGAAAAAACACTCCCATCAAACGTTAGAATACAAGCATTCGCTGATGATATCCTATTATTAATTGAGAACAAAGACACCACCTCTATTGAAAACACAACCAACGAAGTGCTAGAAATCATATCAAAATGGGGGAAAAAAGCAAAGCTGACATTCAGTCCCCAAAAAACATACGCACTAGCTTTCACACCTAAATCCAAAACAGCAAAAATCCAAATGGACAACACACAAATCCCCTTCTCCCGAGAATTTAAACTTCTTGGCGTCATTATTGACGACCGATTATCCTTTACTTCTCATTGCCATCATATAACTGAAAAAGCCTACAAACTTTTCAACAAACTTAATAGACTAATCAGACCCACTTGGGGAATCCACCCTCAAAACGTATCAACCATATACAGCGCAGTCATACAGCCCATGTTCACGTATGCGGCAGGAATTTGGGGATCGGCAACTAAATATAAACACATCAAAAAAAAGCTATGGACTCTCCAAAGACAATTTTCAATTAAAATAACTAGAGCCTTCCGTACGGCACCCGGAATTACAGTAATAGCATTAGCCAACCTTACACCTCTACATCTAGTAATAGACGAATACAGACAGATTCATAAAGTCAAGACCACAGAAGAATTTTCCAAACTACCCAAAGACATAAGACTAAGAAATAGAACAGCGGGCTGGCCCTGCTAAGACATCTAATGTTAGACAAAGTATAGGAGAGTGGGAGAGGGGGAAAAACGATCAACAGACAAACGCCTTTACGCCTCCGATGACTACCATGGCCTCGAGCGTATCCCCAAAATCTAAGACGAGTGTTGCTGTAAATAGGGAGAGGGATGCTCGAGAGATCTCTGAAGAGAAAGTGAAAGAATCGACCGCGACACGATCTGCATATCCATCCAGGTTGGCTGAAGCAAGGGCATACCTAAATAAAGGGAAGGCACACATCAGCCAGTCCAGAAATCTGAGGTCAGATATTAAGGATGGAGTCATACTGGCAATGGAACGACTCTATCAACTAGTTAGGGAAGGGGAGATAGGAAAGACAAACCGGGACAAGAGTCCACGTAAGACCAAGAAACTAGAGGAAGAAAAAGGGAAAATGAAGCCGGAAGAAGGGGATAAAAAGGATAAAGAACAAGAATCAAACAGTGAACAAGAGAGAGGAAAAGAGTTGAAGAAAATAATTGAAGAACATAGCAGGATGTTGCTGGAAACAAAAGAAGAGATGGAGAAACTAAGAGAGACCATGCAAAAGCAACACCAGATAGAAGAGGGAAGGGTCACCTATGCAAGTGTGGCAGCTGGCCCACAAAAAAGCCGGCTGGTAGAGCCGACGGCCATGCACTCGGTGATTATTTCGTCTAAGAACGAAAAAGAGACTGGAGAACAGGTACTGGAACGAATAAAGGAAGTAGTGAACGCAAGGGAGGAAGGGGTACGCATAGACAAAGTGAGAAAAGGAAGGGATAGGAAAGTAATTGTGGGATGTAGAGATAAAGAAGACATACGAAAAGTAAAAGACAGAATTGAAAAAGCTGGGGGATCACTCAACATGGAAGAAGTTAAGAACAAGGACCCACTAATCATCCTCTATGGAGTCCTCAAAAGCAATACAGACGAGGACATACTGCAGGCAATCAGAGCACAAAATAAACACCTATTAAGAGGCATCAGCGAAGATAACGACCGCATGGAGGTACGATTCCGGAAGAAAGCTCGAAACCCACTGACTGCACATGTGGTAGTGAAGGTTTCCCCGCAAATCTGGAATCGTTTAGTTGAGGCAGGGGCCCTGCATATAGATATCCAAAGGATTAGAGTGGCTGACCAGTCTCCATTAATCCAGTGCTCGCGCTGCCTGGGATATGGCCATGGAAAACGCTTCTGCCGGGAGTCCTTGGATGCGTGCAGTCATTGCGGCGGCCCACATCTAAGAGCAGACTGTGCAGACTGGATGGCTGAGGCACCCCCTAGCTGTTGTAACTGCCAAAAGGCAAAAATGGAAAAAGCAGACCACAATGCCTTCAACGCGGAGTGCCCTGTGAGAAGAAAATGGGAGGCATTAGCGAGATCAACAGTGGCTTACTGCTAAAGTGGTTCCTGGCAAAAACATGGGTAGCAGCAATTATAGAGCGGTCCAGGCCAACCTTCAAAGAAGCAAGTTGGCAACGGCTGAGCTGATGGTTGAAGCAGTGCAAAGAAAGTTCGCTTTTGCAATGATTCAAGAACCATATATTGGACGTGCGGGGAGAATGACTGTTCCGTCGGGGTTCAGAGTGATACAATGTGCAAAAAATGTCAAAGACAATAAAGCTGCTATTGTGTTATTCGACAATAGTATCGACATCACTCAGTGTCCAACTCTAACGACGCCCAATATTGTTGTAGCGAAACTGAGGACAGGAGCATGGGAGATAGGAGTGGTGTCGGTCTACCTAGAGGGGGACAAACCTCTCGAACCGTACGTCCAATGGATGGAGAAGGTGCTTAGCGAACTAGGGACAAAGCGAGTGCTACTGGGTGGGGATATGAACGCCTGGAACACGTGGTGGGGAAGTGGGAGAGTGGACAAAAGAGGCGAAGAACTGGCGGGAGCGCTCGAAGACATGAATCTGCAGATCCTAAACCGAGGTTCTGAGCCCACCTTCGACACTATTAGGGGGGGAAAACGCTATACGAGCTGTGTCGACATAACGACATGTTCGATGGACATGCTGGGGCACGTGGATAACTGGAGAGTGGAAGCAGGAGTGACGGGATCGGACCACAGGGCAATCCTATTCGAGCTAAATTTGGGGAAGGCAAAAGGCACAGACACTAAAAGAACGACAAGACTATACAACACGAAGAAGGCGAATTGGTGTCGGTTTCGTGAGAAACTGACCCAATTCTGGCAGCAAGGAAACATAAATAAAAACGAGATAGAAAATATAAAAAGCAAAGAAGAGCTAGAAAATATGGTAGAAAAAGTAACTACAACCATAACTGAAGCTTGCAAAGTGTCGGTGCCCAAAGTCAGAACGGATGGGGCTCGGGTGAGATTGCCCTGGTGGAATGATGAACTAGCAGCAATGAAAAAAGAAGTTGCCAAGAAGAAGCGTAGAATTTCATGTGCCGCGCCGGTCCGCCGAGCATGGGTCGTAGACCAGTATCTACAAGCGAAAGAGGCCTACCATGAAGAAGCAAGGAGGGCTCAGACAAATAGCTGGAAGTGTTTCTGTGAGAGACAAGATCGTGAGACAATGTGGGAGGGGATTTACAGGGTGATAGGCCGCACGAGTGCGAGAGAGGAGGACGTGCCACTCGTACAAAATGGATTTGTTCTCAGTGGGGAGGAATCGTCGATCCTACTGGCAGACACCTTTTTTCCAAGAGACGAGACGGGAGGTGATGACGTAGAACATACATCAGTAAGAGAGCAAGCCGAACAAGTGAATAAATGGAAAGATGATGAGTCATGTGATCCAGTATTCACAATGGAGGAGCTAAAATGGGCTGCGTCAAGCTTCAATCCAAAGAAGGCTCCCGGACTCGATGGTTTCACCGCGGACATCTGCGAGGCGGCAATCACCCTGGATCCAGACCTCTTTCTAGCGCTATACAATAAATGCAAGACGCTCGCCTACTTCCCCATCATCTGGAAGGAAGCGGTGGTCGCAGTGCTGCGAAAGCAAGGGAAAGATGATTATACGCACCCAAAATCTTACAGGCCGATTGGTCTACTGCCTGTCTTCGGGAAAATCCTGGAGAAAATGATCGTTAGAAGGATTAGATGGCATATCTTGCCGGGAATGAGCCAACACCAATACGGCTTCACACCGCAGCGCAGTACTGAGGACTCCCTCTATGTCATGATAAGGCGAATAAAGGAACAACTAAAAGCCAAAAAGCTTATAACACTGGTATCTCTGGACATAGAGGGAGCCTTCGACAGCGCCTGGTGGCCAGCAGTGCGTTGTGGGCTCGCTGACACACAATGCCCCGTTAGTCTAAGGCGCCTAGTGGACAACTACTTGTCAGAAAGGAAAGTGCGAGTCCGATACTCTGGAGCAGAGTGTGTCAAAGACACCACAAAAGGGTGCGTGCAAGGATCGATAGTGGGTCCAACGTTCTGGAATCTGCTCCTGGACCCGCTATTGAAAGAACTGCAGCAGCGTGGTGACTACTGTCAGGCGTTCGCTGATGACGTGGTCCTAATATTCTCGGGGGACACGGCGCTGGAGGTCCAGACGCAGGCCAATGCTGCCCTCGCGCACGTTCGGGAGTGGGGAGTCCGAAATAAGCTTAAATTCGCACCCCAGAAGACAAAAGCAATGGTCATAACAAACAAACTAAAGTACGACTCACCTCTCCTGAGCATGGGCGGGGTCGCCGTGGAACTGTCTCGGGAAATAAAGATTCTCGGTCTTACTATCGACGACAAGCTAACGTTTAACAAACATGTAGCAAACGTGTGCCGAAAAGTGCAAAACCTGTATAAACAGATCTCAAGAGCGGCAAAGGTAGGCTGGGGTCTGGGGCCCGAGGTTATTGGGACCATTTACACGGCAGTAGTAGAACCTGTAGTCCTGTACGCGGCTAGTGCATGGGCACCAGCAACCGAAAAACTGGGCGTGCAGAAGCAACTCAACTTGGTTCAACGGGGATTTGCACAAAAAATTATAAAGGCGTACAGGACAGTGTCACTCAACTCTGCGCTGGTACTCGCCGGATTGTTGCCGCTGGATATAAGAGTAAGAGAAGCAGCCTCATTGTATGAGGTCAAGAGAGGGCTATCACAGCGAATAGTGGGAGACCGAGAAGTTGACCGACCGGTACCATTTATTGATACTCCACACCCTGCTGAGCAGATAGAGTTGAAATTCGTATGCCTGGCGGACCGTGCACAAATGGACCAACACGATAACGATGGTCTCAAAATATTCACAGACGGAAGTAAAATGGACGGGAAAGTCGGAGCGGCATTATCTACGTGGAATAATGGCGCGGAGGTAAGTACCCGGAAATTAAAATTGGAACCTTTCTGCACGGTCTACCAGGCGGAATTGGTGGCTTTATCAGAGGCAACAGAGCAGGCTCTCCGAAGCGGAGCGAAAAATATTAACATCTACAGCGACTCTAGATCCGCCCTCGAAACCGTTATTAACGGAGACTCCCTCCACCAACTAGCGACAAAAGCGAGAGCCAATATCAAAAAGATCACGATAATGGGCAAAACAATTAAATTGTTTTGGATCAAAGCGCACGCAGGGCTAGAGGGAAATGAGAGGGCGGATGAACTAGCTAAGTGCGCCACGCAAAAGAAAACAAAATCGGATTATGACAAGTGCCCGGTTTCGTTCGTCAAGCGACAAATCCGACTGGAGTCGCTTGACGAATGGAACCGGCGCTATAAAAGTGGAGAGACCGCGTCGGTGACAAAAGTGTTCTTGCCAGACGCCATAAAGGCGTATGGCATCATAAGGAAAATGAAGTTGGACCCACTGACAGTGCAAGTGATGACGGGACACGGCGGGTTCTCGGAGTACCTGCACCGTTTCAAGTGCAAGGAGAACCCGGCGTGTGTCTGCGACCCTGAAAAAGGCGAGAGTATTCTGCACATTATAACCGAATGCCCAGCACATGACAAGGAAAGGACGGACCTGGAAATAAAATTAGGGATTAAAATAGAGAAAGAAGGTATAAATAAAATTATTGAAAGTAAAGAAAATAGACAGAGTTTTATAAGCTTTTGTAAAAAGATTGCCAACCAAGTAGTGATAAGAAATAAAAATGGTAAATAAGGGTAATACTGTCATATATATATAGATTATATATAACGAGTAACCATAATTTTGTGATAAAAGACATTATAGATAAACTTAAACAATAATGTTAAAAGCATAATAAAATAAATGTAACAAATATTGTATAAAAATATAAGTATAGAATATTAAGGATAATTATAAGAAATGTGTAACTAGAATAGAACATAATTGTTATATGTAATTAAATAAATAAAGAATAAAAAAGGACTCGGCCCTCCCCATGCCAGAGGAACACTTGTTAATTTACAAAGTAAGCCGATGCGCGCACATCCAAGGACAACATTAATTCCATGTCGAACTTGGATGTGCGCGAATTGCGATTGGCCTACTTGAAAAAAAAAAAAAAAAAAAAAAAAAAAAAAAAACCTAACCTAACCTAACCTAACCTAACCTAACCTAACCTAACCTAACCTAACCTAACCTAACCTAACCTAACCTAACCTAACCTAACCTAACCTAACCTAACCTAACCTAACCTAACCTAACCTAACCTAACCTAACCTAACCTAACCTAACCTAACCTAACCTAACCTAACCTAACCTAACCTAACCTAACCTAACCTAACCTAACCTAACCTAACCTAACCTAACCTAACCTAACCTAACCTAACCTAACCTAACCTAACCTAACCTAACCTAACCTAACCTAACCTAACCTAACCTAACCTAACCTAACCTAACCTAACCTAACCTAACCTAACCTAACCTAACCTAACCTAACCTAACCTAACCTAACCTAACCTAACCTAACCTAACCTAACCTAACCTAACCTAACCTAACCTAACCTAACCGTGACCAAAAAACTTGACTCTGACTCTAGTAGAGACATTAATGCTCATTAGTACGATGTTTTCTGACAATCAACAACGAAGCAGTATTGGCTATACTGCGCTATTTTATGATTAGTTCGATAGGAACATTTAAAGCGATATCCAACTATAAAACTTTTACAATCGGATAGCTTAAACATTTGACAGACTCAATCTATTGACGCGTCCCTCCGAAATATCAGAAAGATGTTCGGCATCCATTCGCCCGTGAAAAAGTTGAAGCGGACTGGAGATGTGACTAATAAATCACCAACTGGGTTGGGGTCGGCCGGATCGACTCGAAGCGACACGAATGTAAGAAAGAGCATTGGAGAGTGGGAAACAAACACAAATGCCACCAAGACACAACCCACCCCCAGCCCAACCAATTCAAAGAAGGCAAAATCGACGATTCCTGCGAGTAAAATAAAACCGGCACTCTCCCAGGAAAATAAATCGAGCACGAGTAGAAAGACGACAGAAAATCTGGGCAGCCCAACGCCAGAATCCTCAAAATACATCTCGAGGATAACTGAGGCGAGAGCCTGTCTGAGCAAGGCTAAAACCCAGTTAGGTGAGGCACGAAATCTTAAAACGGACATTAAGACCGAAGTCATCCGAGCGGTCGACAGGCTCTACCAATTGGTTAAGGAGGCGGAAATGGGAGGTTGCCAAAATGAAAATTGTACAAAGAAAAGTGGGAAGGAAGAAGAAGTGAAGGGAACAGAGGAAGAAGGGAGGGAAGAGGGCAGAGTAAGTGTAGAGGAGGAGAAAGCAAGGAAAGATCTAATGAGGAAAATGGAAGAATATAGTGGGCTAATGAAGGAGACAAATGAAAGGATGGAGAGATTAAAGGAGGAACTAGGGGAACATCGGGAGACTATGAAGAGAACGACATACGCAGCTGTAGCGGCAAGCCGCCCAGCTGCACAGCAGACAGTGCAAAGCACTCTTCACTCCGTTATCGTTACGTCCAAGGACGAGACGGAAACGGGCGAAGAGGTTCTAGATAGAATAAGGACTGTGGTCAGAGCAAGGGAGGGGGGGATAAATGTGGAAAAAGTGAGAAAGGGAAGGGATAGAAAAATCATTATTGGATGCAGGACAGAAGCAGATAGGGAAAAGTTGAAGAATAGACTCAAAGGAGCAGAAGATCGACTTAACATTGACGATGTAAAAAACAAGGACCCTCTCATAGTCCTCAAGGACGTCTTAACACACAACAGCGATGAGGACGTCCTGACCGCCCTGAGAAGGCAAAATAGGGATGTTTTCGAGGCGATCGATAAGCAAGATGACCGCATGGAAATCAGATATCGGAGGAAGGCGAGGAATTCCCTAACGAACCATGTGGTCATGAGAGTGTCACCAGTTATATGGCGGAGGGTCATTGAAGCAGGCAAGATCCAAGTTGACCTGCAAAAGATACGAGTGGAGGACCAATCGCCACTCGTACAATGTACTCTCTGCCTGGGTTACGGACACGGGAGGCGCTTTTGCAGGGAGGGCGCCGAAAAATGTAGCCACTGTGGTGGCCCCCACCTGAAATCAGATTGTGCGGACTGGATGGCTGGCGTGGCACCAACGTGCTGCAACTGCTCTAAGGCAGGAGTAGCAGCGTCGGAACACAACGCATTCAGCCAAGAGTGTGCTGTCCGCAGAAGGTGGGATGCACAGGTGAGGGCCACCATAGCGTACTGCTAAGGGCGTCCATGGCCGGCAAAGGGCGTCTCCCAGGGGTTGCCCCAAACCGAGTGAAGGGCTCTTGGTAGTACAAGCGAACCTCCAACGCAAGGAGCTAGCTACCGACGAACTGATATTAGCAGCCGGGAACCGCAAAATAGCATTCGCATTACTCCAGGAACCTTACATCGGCCGGGCCGGGAGAGTGAAGGGCTATAAAGGCACACGGGTCTTCCAGAATAATGACCAGGGAGGAGGACCTGTCAAATCGGCGATTATGGTCTTTGACCACGATCTAGACGTGGAACAGTGCCCAGAACTCACCACAAATAATATCACGGTGGTGAGGATCCAAACTGAAGCCTGGGAGATCGTGGTAGTCTCATTTTACTTTGAGCCGGATCGGCCGATGGAAGGGTACTTGGAGCAGCTCAAGACCATTAGGGAAAAGTTTGCATCGGTTAAATTACTGATTGGAGGTGACGCGAATGCTAAGAGCCCGTGGTGGGGCAGTCCTTCCTCAGACAGAAGGGGAGATGATTTGTCCGGAACCCTGGAAGAGATAAACCTGCAGGTGCTCAACAACGGTGATACACCAACGTTCGACACTGTCCGGGGGCATCGGCAGTACACAAGCTTCGTGGACATTACGGCGTGTTCTGTCGATGTCCTCGAATACGTGGAGAACTGGCGCGTGGACGACGGCATAGTCAACTCGGACCATAACGCGATCACACTTGATATAAAATTAAAAAAGTCAAAGGGGATCAAAATTAACAGAACTACTAGGTTGTATAATACAAAAAAAGTTAACTGGAGCAAGTTTCATGAGAAACTTGCTCAGTTAAAAACAGAAAACAAAATTAACATGTCTGAAATAGAGAATATTAAAAGTACAGAAAAGTTGGAAGAGTTAATAGACAAATATACAAGTGTGATCGCGATGGCTTGTACAGAAGTAATACCTAAAAAGAAAACAGGGGAAAAAGTTACATTGCCATGGTGGTCCGAGGAGATCAATAAACTGAGAAAGGAAGTAATTACAAAAAGACGCCGAATAAAATGCGCAGCGCCAGTTCGTAGACCGAAAGTCGTTGAGGAGTACTTGCAGGCCAAGGAAAGGTATGAAACCGAGGCTAAAAAAGCCCAGATCGAAAGTTGGCGGAAGTTCTGCGAAAGGCAGGACAAAGAGGGACTGTGGGAAGGCATCCACAGGGTGATGGGTCGTACAGCGAGAAGACAGGAGGACGTACCCCTTAAGAAGGATGGGAAGACACTTAGCCCTAGAGAGTCGGTGGACTTACTGGCGGGAACATTTTATCCGGAGGATACGAGGGAGGGGGAGAGTGAGGACCACGAGCAGGTTAGGGCAAAAGCGGATCGCATCAACATAATACCACCTGGCCAGACACCATATACACCCTTTACCATCGAGGAGATGCTGGCCACCGCGAGAAGCTTTAACTCCAAAAAGGCCCCCGGCGGGGACGGTTTCACCGCCGATATCTGTTACCAGGTGATTCTCCATGACCCAGAATACCATCTGGCCCTACTCAACAAATGTGTAGAACTACATTATTTCCCTATCATCTGGAAGGAGGCCGTGGTTGTAGCACTGCAGAAACCCGGCAAAGACGACTACACAAATGTTAAGTCTTACAGACCAATAGGGCTGTTGCCGGTCATGGGGAAGATCCTGGAGAAGATGGTAATAGGCAGACTGAAGTGGCATATTCTCCCCAACTTGAGTACCCGCCAGTATGGCTTCATGCCCCAGAAAGGCACCGAGGACTCCCTCTATGATCTAGTGAGCTACATACGTGGAAAACTGGAAGAGAAGAAGTTAATCACAGTGGTCTCTCTGGACATAGAGGGGGCCTTCGACTGCGCGTGGTGGCCAGCCATAAGGGTCCGACTGGCTGAGGAGAACTGTCCATTATATATAAGAAAGATAATGGACAGTTATCTTCAGGACAGACAAGTCAGGGTTAGGTATGCGGGAGAGGAAAGCGTGCGAAACACCAACAAGGGGTGCGTCCAGGGTTCAATAGGAGGCCCGATCCTCTGGAACCTCCTGTTGGACCCATTGCTCAGGGGGCTCGAGCTCAGAGGAGATTACTGCCAGGCCTTCGCAGACGACGTTGTGCTTGTCTTTGAGGGGGAAACGGCAACGGATGTCCAAAGACAGGCCAACGCCGCCCTCTCATATGTTCAGGCGTGGGGTGTCCGAAACAAGTTGAAGTTCGCGCCTCAGAAAACGAAGGCAATGACCATAACGCGCAAATTGAAGTACGACACACCACGGCTGAGCATGGGAGGGGACGACATTGATATGGTCAATGAGATAAAGACTCTGGGTCTAATCATTGACCATAAATTGACGTTTAACAGCCACGTCTCGTCAGTCTGCAGAAAGGCCATAAATATTTATAAACAGTTGTCCAGGGCAGCCAGAGTAAGCTGGGGCCTCCACCCTGAAATAATTAGGATAATATACAACACCACCGTGGAGCCAGTCGTGATGTATGCGGCAAGTGCCTGGGCACCTGCAGTCAAAAAGCTGGGGGTACAGAAGCGGCTCAATACTATCCAAAGGGGATTTGCCCAAAAACTTACTAGGGCATACCGGACTGTCTCCCTAAACTCGGCGCTGATACTGTCAGGGTTGCTGCCTCTTGACTTGAGAGTACAGGAGGCGGCAGCATTGTACAGAGCTAAAAAAGATAAATGTTGGGAGGAGTTGGGAGACAGGTCGGTAGAGCGCATAAGGAGCTACGCAGAAGTCCCCCACCCGGTGGAGAACTTGTGCCTGGAGTTCAGGAACCTGGTGGACCAACGAGATGTTGAGGAACACGGCACGCAAGCAGTACGCATTTTTACGGACGGAAGCAGAATTGAAGACAAGGTCGGTGCAGCCCTTTCCTTATGGAAAGGGAGCTCCGAAACCAAGACCATTAAACTCAAGCTTTCGTCTCACTGTACGGTCTACCAGGCTGAGCTCCTGGCCATCCTTCAGGCCACGAAGGAAGTTGTGGAGAGCTCCGAAAAAACCTTCGGAATCTACAGTGACTCCAAATCAGCATTGGATACTGTAGTGAACGAGGGAGCCCTCCACCCCCTCGCGGTTGATACCAGGAACAATATAAAAATGATTCGGTCACAAAACAAACAAATTTCGTTGTTCTGGATCAAGGCGCACGCGGGGCTGGAGGGGAATGAGCGAGCAGACCAACTGGCCAAGGAGGCGGCACTGCGTATAAAAAGGAAGCCGGATTACGACAGGTGCCCAATTTCATTCGTCAAGAGACATATCCGCATGGGGTCCCTTGACGAATGGAATCGGAGATACGTGACGGGAGAGACGGCATCGGTAACGAAGCTGTTTCTCCCGAACGCAATCGAGGCGTACAGAACGGTGCGGTGCATGGAACCGAGCAGCATAACAACTCAGATCATGACGGGGCACGGTGGGTTCTCCGAATACTTGAATCGATTCAAGTGTAAGGAGGACCCATCGTGCATCTGCGAACCAGGAGTGCAAGAAACACCCATACATATTCTGCTGGACTGTCCAGTCTTTGGTCTGCAGAGGTACGAGGCAGAACAAAGACTGGGCATACAAATAACATTGGAAAACATAAATAAAATTATAAGTAGTAAAAACCACCGGCCCATCTTTTTAGAATACTGCATTAAAATAGTTAAAAAAGTAATCGACAGAAATAAAACTGAATGACTCAAACATCATGGTGACAATGTATACTAAGTATACATTTTAACACCATGAGGAATTAAGGTATAAATTAAAGCAGCAGGAGAACAAAATAAATTACATATTATTTATAATTAAACATGACAAACTTTACAACACACGAGATACTGAATACAATATATAAATAAACACATAAAACATTCGGAATAAATAAAAGTACACTATATATAATAAAAAACAAATAGAATATTCGGATACATGCAAGACAGAAGATAACAATAATTATCAAATAAATAAATAAAATAAAAATATATAACGTCATACGTCGGAACAAATATAAATTAAAATCATATAAAATAGTAGAATAACAATCACTAAACAATAAAAAACGGAACTATACATAGATTAATAAAAAATTAAAAGTAACAAAATCTCTGAATTAATATCGGAGGGACAAGCGCAGAAAAAAAAAAAAAAAAAAAAAAAAAAAAAAAAAAAAAACCTAACCTAACCTAACCTAACCTAACCTAACCTAACCTAACCTAACCTAACCTAACCTAACCTAACCTAACCTAACCTAACCTAACCTAACCTAACCTAACCTAACCTAACCTAACCTAACCTAACCTAACCTAACCTAACCTAACCTAACCTAACCTAACCTAACCTAACCTAACCTAACCTAACCGGAACCATCTCTCTAGTGGGTACCCTGATATAGGCGAGGCATACCTTTTCGTCGATTTCGGTGTGCTTTTGGGGGCTCTCCATTGTGGCAAAACAAATTTTGAAAAAAAGTTTTTCAGTTTTTTGGAAAACCCGAAAAACCTTAAAAAATTTATTATTCCGTTTTTTGCTGGAAACCATCTTTTTAGGCCCTAAGACACCCCGTTCTGCGATTTTCCACCCTCCAACTCCACTGGAAGTATAGGCAATACCGTGACGTGAGCACCTGCTCTTCCGACTTTTTTGGGATTTCCGGAAATTTTAAGGTGCCATCCGTCGCGGGTTGCCTTCTGGAGTAATCTTCCACTGGGGGTCGGAATCTCCCCGGGGTGTCCTTCACCGTCAAAATTCAAAAATTGTTCCAGAATTTTTATAAATATTTTATCTGCTGTTTACAGGCTTTTTGACAATTATATGGGAAAGTGATGCCACCTGTGGTTGGCCCCACTCCGGCTATCAGTTAACGCTAAGAACCGAGGTTACCGACTCTACTTTAAGGGAGCCGAGATCAAAAGAACTCGCTAGAAATGTCGGCGAGATCAGGTACATCTGGCGGCTCTTCGGCTAAGACAACAACAGGGAACACCAAGGGCTCAGAAGGGAGCCGTAACCTGAGAACCCAAGTCTTGAAGCGCAATACTGAGAGTGCTTCTAAAGACGAGTCGCGTTGCGTTCCTTCTAAACCCAGATCTGTAAAGGGAACTGAGAGCCCTCCGACGTTAACGGATATCGAGGCGGACAGGCCGACGGAGGTTATTGGACAGACAGGCTCGGATGGTTCCGTACTGGGAGAGCGCCGACCCGGGTCACAGGGTCCTTCAACAGGAATACCTAGCGACCTCGAAGAAGAGCTAGACGAGCTGGGGATAGCCCGTCCTGTGATTAGAACGGATGATGAGTGGTCAGACGCTGACAGTAACGTGAACCGACGCTCCAGTATCTTGCCGGCCACACGTGGGAGAGCGGGGGTTAGCATGGACTTGGCCACACGGAGAGCCAATGAAATTTTGTTAGCAGGGAAAGAGGCACTGGAAAAATCGAAGAATATGAAGACTGAATGCAAAACAGACGCTATAGAAGCTTTGCAGGCTCTCTATGAAATGGTACTGTCCATTGCTGACTCCAGATCCCGACACAAGTGGAAACTGGAGGAAGAGAGGTCGAGGGCGGCAAGGGAGTTGGTCCGAGTGGAGAGGGCTCACACTAGGGAGATGGCCGAATTGCAGAAAACGCACGCCTCGGAACTGAAAGAGGCCCGAGCGGATATTGAAAAGACCTACAAATTGACCGATTCAATCTGGAGATGGATGAATTATGAGCTGATCGACCCCCTAAAAGCGGTGAGCGACGTTCGAGCGCAGATGGAAGTCCTCAGGGGAATGCTGGAGAAAAAGTCTGGAGACCAAGGACCTGCCGATGGCTGTGCTCGAGCGGTAACCGAAATGCGACTAATGGGGGAAAAGTTTGGCACGATGAGGTCAGAGGTTGGTGGACTGCAAGCGACACTTAACTCCGTAGTCCGGAAAATAGAGGATAGTGGAAGAAAGCAACCAAATCCCCCTGAAGATCTGGGAAGAGATACGGCTACTGTAGACCTTGCGCCCTTGGAGAATGAATTAAGGTTAGTATGTGCTGAGATAAGAGCAAGGGTGCAGGAGATAAAGGGAAGCGAAGAGTGTTGCGTGCAGCCGATCAACCGAGAAATTATCCGCGAGGAGCTGTATGATGCCTTGCGACCGGTAAAGGATCACATGAAGTCGATGGAGAGGACGCTGGTCGAGATCGGTGATCTGCAGCAGGTGGTGAGGTGTGACGATAGAGACGGCACCAACAGAGAAACCCCAGAGGGTATTGGCTCTGAGTTGGCTCTATCGGAAATAAGAAATCAATTGGACGAAATCCAGATAAAAATAGGGGATGGAACCGGTAGTGCTGGCCAGGCGCCGAGGTTAAAGCAGTTCGGCAGTTACGCGGAGGCTGTGCGTCGCCCGGCACAGACAACTTTGATCGTCTCGTCCAAGTCACCCGACCGGACTGCGGATGAGACACTTGAAGAAATGAGCAAAGAGATAGATGCAAGAAAGGAAGGAATAAGGATTGATCGCTGTCGTAAAGCCAAAGATGGTAAAATAGTATTAGGATGTGAAGAGAGGAAGGATGCGGAAAGGGTGGCGGACAGACTCCGAGACAAGTTTAAGGTGGAAGAGGCTACCAATAAAGATCCCCTGGTGGATATTTTAGACGTCTTGAATGCCAACACTGACCAAGATATAGTAGACTCGCTGTGGAGGCAGAACCCTAAAATAACAGGTGGCCTTAAAAGGGACGAGGAGCGCGCCAGAGTGAAGTTCAGGAGGAGAGCAAGGAACGCCCTGGAGTCTCACGTGGCACTCGAAGTGTCCCCAAAATTGTGGAGAAGGATGGTCGATGTTGGTCGGGTCTACGTGGGTCTCCAGCGGCGGCCCGTTTTCGACAGAACGCCTCTGGTGCAATGCTCTAGATGTCTGGCTTACGGCCATACGAGGAGGAACTGTAGTAACCGCGAGGATACATGCAGTCACTGTGGGGGTCCGCATTTAAGAACTAAGTGCGAAAAACGCAGCAATGGCGAATCCCCACAGTGTTGTAATTGTGCCAGAGAGGGAAAGCCTTCGACAAACCGAGAGCACGCGGCCTTTGCAGAGGAATGTCCCGTAAGAAGGCGATGGGATGCCTTAGCGAGGTCGCGTGTGGCATATTGCTAAGGGCGCCCTGGGAATGCTGGTCATGCAAGCGAACCTGCAAAGGGCAAAGCTCGCCACCGAAGAAGCATTTGTGGAGGCAGCTAAAAGAGGAGCTGGGGTGCTCCTTCTGCAGGAACCGTATGTGGGAGCTGTTGGCGAGCTAAAGGTGCCCTACCCTATGCGTGTAATCCAGGCTTCGGGAACAAAGGATCGCCCAGTAAAAGCTGCTATAGTGGTAGTAGACGGGGAGATCGCAGTTGTTTACAGGGCTGACCACCAGACCACGAATGTTGCTGTGGCCACCTTGGCATGCGCTGGGGGGGACGTGACATTGTTCTCGTGCTACTTCGAGCCTAATCAGCCGATGACAGATTATGTCAACCACATTAAAAGGGTAGTGGATGAACTGGGGGCTGATAGGCTCGTGGTAGTAGGGGACTTCAATGCCCACAGTGTATGGTGGGGTGGGGACAGGGACGACGATAGAGGTGGAGAGGTCTTAGACCTCCTAGCCGATCTGGGGGCCAGCGTTGTGAACGAGGGTGAGACCCCTACTTTTGAGACTTTTAGGGGAGGCAGAGAGTACAGCAGCTGCGTGGACGTAACTGCGTGCACGACAAACCTCCTGGGACTGATTGAAGATTGGATGATTGATCGAACCGCCACCTCTTCAGATCATAATACCATCCTGTTTAGACTGGTTCCGAGGGCGGAGCCCAGCCATAAAGGTCGAGGGTCTACGAGACTTTTTAACACTAGGAAGGCCGACTGGGAAAAATTCCGAAAGGCTTTCCAGGACCAGCTAAAGGATAGGGCTGTCAGAGAGGTGGTGGGAACACCTTCAATCAAGAACATAGAGAGAGCTGCGGACGAGTACGTGGCTGCTGTTCTCTCGGCCTGCCGGGAGGCGATGCCAATGTTAAAGCCCCCAAAAGCAGTAAGCAAGCCATCGTGGTGGACAACAGAACTGGAAGAACTGAGCAAAAATGTAAAACGCTGCAAGCGGAGGATCCGCTGGGCGGCAGTCCGGAGAAGGGATCGGGTCATCAGGGAATACGAAGAAGTTAAGGCAGCATATGTGGAGGCCGCCCGAGCTGCGCAGACGACTAGCTGGAAATGCTTCTGCAGTGCGGCGGACCGAGAATCTATGTGGGATAGAATCTATAAGGTCATACGCCGCACGGAACGCCAGAAGCCCGAACCGTTGCTGCGGGGATCGGATGGCCTCCCCATGACAGCCAAAGGGTCGGCTGAAGAGCTACTGAGGGTCCTCTTTCCGGACGACAGACCGGACGAGGACACCCCGGAGCAAGCTGAATTGAGACAGACGGCATGGACAGAAGAAGCACAAGTGAATGATGACCCGCCATTCGCGGACGAAGAGATTTGGGAAGCTGCCAATAGCTTCTCCCCAAAAAAGGCGCCCGGCGGAGACGCGATTGGAGCGGATATAGTCATAAAAGCGCTTGCAGCAGACGGGGGCCTCTTTGTAGGAATTGCCAATGACTGCCTCAGGGTGGGACACTTTCCGTCGGCGTTTACAGATGCTGTCATCAAGTTGGCTTGGAAATGTGGAAAAGATCCGGAACTACCTAGGTCGTATCGGCCGATAGGACTGCTGTCAGTGTTTGGCAAGGTTCTCGAGAAGGCTATAGTGAAACGGATAAGGTGGCACATCCTCGGTAGCCTAAATCCCAGGCAGTATGGCTTCATGCCGCAGCGCGGAACCGAAGACTCCCTCTATGACGCTATAACACAAATCAAGAACTTTCAAAAAGAAAAGAAAATTGTGTTATTGATATCGCTGGACATAGAGGGGGCCTTCGACAACGCTTGGTGGCCGGCCATGCTGCACGGACTGGTGCGAAGAGGTTGCCCAAGAAATCTCCACAGGGTGGTCAGGTCTTACCTCCAGGGACGCAGAGTCTCGCTGTGCTATGCCGGAGAGAAGGTGGCGAAGGTATGCACGCGCGGCTGCGTCCAGGGTTCAATTGCTGGACCCACCCTGTGGAATATCATAATTGACGATCTTCTTAACGAACTCGAGAGCCTTGGTGAACACTGTCAAGCATTTGCTGACGACGTTTTTATCGTTGTTTCGTCCGATACGATAGAGGAGTTAGGGGCTAGAGCCAATAAAATGCTGGATTACGTCGAAGCTTGGGGACTGAGGAATAAATTGAGATTCGGGCACCAAAAGACCAGAGCAATGCTCATGACAAAACGCAGACTGGACCGCTCGCCACTGTTGCGGATGGGCGGCAGGCACGTGGAAATAGTCAAAGAAATAAAAATATTAGGAATAATAATTGATGAGCACCTGAGGTTCGGGCCTCATGTGACAGCGGCGTGCAAAAAGGCAACGCAGATTCATAAGCAGTTAGTGCGAGCTGCCAAAGTCACATGGGGCCTAAACCCAGAGATTCTGAGGACAATCTACGTGTCTGTCGTCGAACCGACAATATTATACGGGGCGGGCGTATGGGCGGGGGCGGTGTCGCTGCAGAAGGTTCAAAAGCAGTTGCGGTCGCTCCAGAGGGTTTTCGCCCTGCAAATTAGCAAGGCATATAGAACGGCTCCTCTGGTGGCGGCTCTAGCCATCGCAGGGATACTGCCCCTGGACATGAGGGTTGCTGAGCAGGCTCGCCTTTTCGAAGCGAAAAGGGGAAGGAAACTGCCAGCATGTAAAGATAGGGAAATGGAGAGACCAGTGCCATATAGCCAGAGTCCACACCCAGCCAATAGCGGGGCTATCAGATATGAGACCGCGAATGCTGAGAACCTCCCGACGGGAATTTGCATCTACACAGACGGCAGCAAGATTGAGGGCAGGGTAGGAGCGGCTCTGACCGTGTGGAGGGACGGTGAGGAGATAACGTCCAAAACCTATCGGTTGGAGAGCTTTTGCTCTGTGTTCCAGGCGGAGATGTTGGCGGTGCTGAAAGCGACGGAAGTGGCGAAGGCGGGTGGATACTCCGAGGTTAACATATTAAGTGACAGTATGTCATCGCTGGAGATACTGCAGAACTCTAGTTCAATGCACCCCGTTGCTTTCAGGATAAGACAGAACTTAGCCGCCTTGCTGGCGTCTGGAGTGGAAGTAAGGCTCTATTGGCTGCGAGCACACGTGGGCACTCCGGGCAATGAGCGAGCAGATGAACTGGCCAAATATGCGGCACTTAAGAAGAAGACTGCGGCGGACTACGACGCATTTCCTCTTTCATATGCCAAGGGGGTCATCAGGCAGGAGACTCTACAGGAATGGGAGACCCTCTATGCGGAAAAAACCAGTGATAAAACCATAAGGGTCTTCCTGCCTGATGGGCACCAGGCGTATAAATATGCGAGAAGTGCTGTCCCGGACAACCTAGTGACCCAAATGTTAACTGGTCATGGAGGGTTTGGACAATATCTTCACCGCTTTAAATTGAGGGATGCGCCGTGGTGCGTCTGCCAGTCAGGTGCCGTGGAAGACGTGCTGCACGTTCTCTTGGAGTGTCCACGTTTCGCAAACAAGAAGCTAGATCTTGAGCACCGTTTGAACTGCAAACTGACCAAGGATAATCTAGCCGAATTGCTCCACGGGAAAAAATCCAGAGGGCCATTCCTGGAGTATGGCAGATCGGTGGTAAGGTCGGTATGCAGAGCAAATGGGAGTACAGTGATATGGGACTAATGGCCTGGTACCGATAAATAAATAAATGAAAGGAAATAGAATACTGAGCATTGCCCAGGTCAATATAGAAAAGAAATTGGTAGACCTCATAGTTATAATTAAGCATTTTACAAATTATTATTATACAAACTTTACAAATAAATTTATACAAATTTATAACTTATACAAACAGACAAAACACATAGAAACAAATATACAGGGACTACATATGATGCAAGGTATAAACAAAATAAAAGTAATAAACAATTCGGTCAGAAAAGCCTCTATACAGCTGGAGAAATGAAGTAGGAAAGACACGAGGAAAATAATCCTCAAGGACATGGGACCATGTCTCAGAAGCAAAGGAAAAACAAATTATTATTGGAAATTGATTATGAATAAAAACGTCCCTGGCAAACGGGGGAGAAAAAAAAAAAAAAAAAAAAAAAAAAAAAAAAAAAAAAAAAACCTAACCTAACCTAACCTAACCTAACCTAACCTAACCTAACCTAACCTAACCTAACCTAACCTAACCTAACCTAACCTAACCTTTTTTTTTTTTTTTTTTTGTTTTCGATGGGGAAATGCTCATGCATACCAAGTCGCCGAGGGGACGAAGACTTGGTTATGTCGGACTTTTGCTCGAAGAAGAATGAACCCTACGGAGCAAACCTACCGACTAAAACCCCACCGTGTTCCTTATCGCCGCTTTTGTGATGAAGTCCCGGGTACGACTTTCGTATTTCCTCCGGGCTCCATCGGCGGTTGTCTGCATACTTGCGGACTCCTCTTTATCCCGGCTAGTGTCCGGGCTCGTCTTTTAGTGGCGTGTTGGAACAAAGAACACGCCACCCATCTGAGGACCTGTTTCTGACGGACGACGGGTTCCCCTACCCATCGTCCAGAGGCCCTCGTCAAGGCGGAAGGAGGCGGTCCTCGGCCCGCCTCCTCCGCCCGACTCTTTTATGGCGAATCGGATGGGAGAGTATGTCCTCCTCTCTCACTCTTTCCGACGCCTCCTTTTGAGCAATAACACTCTCGCTGAAGGAAACCATCGCCTGCCACGCAATCTCGCTCCTAACCATGGAGTGGACTACAGCCGGAAGCGAGAGATCGGGTCCCGCCTCTACGGACAACGCCGCGCGTTCTGCTTGCCACGTCGGACACTCAGCGAGAGTGTGTTGCGCGGTATCTTCAGCATAACCGCACTGGTGACACACTGTCGAGACTTCTCTTCTAGCCACAACGCACAGGTACCTGCCGAAACAACCGTGGTTCGTAAGTAACTGCGCAACGCGGAAAGTCACCACCCCAAATCTCCTTTCAACCCAGTTTTCAAGCACCGGACGAATCGCTTCGACGGTGTATCGACCAGCTCCTGGTTCTTCTAACCTTTCGGCCCATTTCCGGAGAAGATTTCTACGAGCTCTCTCTCTCCAACGACTGATCCCCTCCGGAAATGGGGGAATTCCTTCCTCCATGGCTTCCACCTTTTGTTGGTACGCAGCCGCCAGAACTTCTGCATCCAGGTCCCATGGCGGACACCCGGCGACGACACAAGCCGCTTCGTAAGAAACTGTGCGATACCCTCTCATAATTCTGATCGCCATTGCACGCTGCGGCCTTCGCAAGTGTGGCTTATTATGGACTGTCAGCGCACCAACCCAAATGGGCGCGCCGTACAAGGCCATCGACCGCACCACCCCCATGTAGAGGCGGCGGCAAGCAACATTGGGTCCCCCCATATTCGGGAGAAGTGCACTCAGGGCAGCCGCTGCTCCCATTAGTTTTGGAGCCAGTCGCCGGAAGTGCTCCCGAAAATTCCAACGGCTGTCGAGGACGATGCCTAGGTAACGCATTGTCGGCTCTACAGCGATCGACACACCCCCGACGACTAGCCGCGTTCCGATAGGGGGTTTGTTTCTCGGCCCATGGAAGCATATGCCTTCTGTCTTACGGAGGGCTACTTCGAGACCCAATCGTCGAATGCGGCCCACTACCTGAGCAACGCCAGCAGTTGCTAGAATAACCGCCTGCCGGTGGGACCGGCCGCGGGCAGTTACCAGCGTGTCGTCTGCATATGCGATGAGTCCAACTCCCTGAAGTAGCGATCCTCGCAATACCCAATCGTACCCGATGTTCCACAGAAGAGGCCCTAGAACCGACCCCTGTGGAACGCCACACGACACCGATTTACGACCCAATTCACCACCGCGCATAGGAAATACCACCTCTCTCTCAGATAGGTAGTGCTCTATCAGCTCACACAAATATCCAGGCACCCGATGATATCTGAGCGCTGCTATAATACAACTCCAGGGAATGGTGTTGAAAGCGTTCTTTATGTCGAGTGATATCGCTAACATCACCTCTCCCTGAAATGTGGCCTCCTCAGCAAGAGATCGCAGCCGCGCTATTGCATCTATTGTGGACCGGCCGTGGCGGAAACCATACTGGACGTCACTCAGTCCGGGACCTACACCCTCAAGATGCTCTTTGAGGCGAGCAGCTATAACACGTTCGAAAAGCTTACCCGCCTCGTCAAGCAGAACGATGGGACGATAGGCCGACGGCGAATCAGTAGGTCGCCCATCTTTTAACAAAAGAACTAGTTGGCCCGTCTTCCATCGACGTGGATAACGTCTCCTCACCATGCAGCCGGTCAAAAGAACTTGCATTTGCGGCCCGAGTTCCTCTAGCGCCAGAACCCAGGCACGACCCGGGACACCATCTGGGCCGGGGGCGGTATTTTTTGCCCTTAGTTTGTCAACTGCTGCTTTTAATTCCGCTTCGGTGACCTCTGGAACTTCTACACTTGCTTCGGTCTCTTGTACTAACGCCGTTGGAAGTGACATGAGCGGCGGCACATGATTTCCTCGTGTAGGAAACAATTCCTCCACTACTAACTCAAGAAACTCTGGTTGAAGGCTTTGAGTTAAAGGCAGGGCGCATGAGCGCAGTTTGCGTCTTACCAATTTGTACGGTTTTCCCCATGGGTCATTATCCAGCGATTCTACCATTTCTTGCCATGCCGCCGTCTTGGCCCGACCTATTGCTACTTGGAGCGCTTTGACGCAAGATCTATAAGTTGCGTACAATTCAGTCTCTCTATCTTCATCTCGGTGGGCTCTTCGTCGACTGCGGGTGTATTGGCGTCTGGCCGCAACGCACATTTCACGCAGATGGCTCAGTTCTTCGCTCCACCAATACACCTGTCGCCGCGGCGTTTGTGGCTTGACACGAGGCATGGCTGCATCACTTATGTCGACCATTGTTGCTCCCAGACAATCTGCCTCAGCATCCACGTCTAAATTCATCGGATTGCCAGGGGGTGAGACCCAAGCCGCTACAATGGCAGCTTCTTTCAGGAGCTCCCTGTCAAGCCGTTTAAACATCCAGCGCGGGCCCGTTCTGCTGGTGGATGGGCTAGGTCCGTTTGTAAGCGAAGACAGGCTGAACCGAATATAACGATGGTCTGACAACGTCTCCACACCATCCAAAACTCTCCAGTCCTGGACACGACGGGCAATCGCAGGGCTTGCAAATGTGATGTCCACTATTGATCCACCCTGCTGGCGCACGCACGTGTTCATAGTACCTCGGTTTAACACCACCAGCCCAGATGATACAATCCACTCCTCAAGGGTCTCGCCGCGTGCATCTGTCGCCGGACATCCCCAAGCCACACTCTTGGAATTGAGATCTCCAGCAACTAGCACGGGGTTAGAGTGATTTTGCCGCACTAGAGCACTGACCTCATCCAAGAAAACCTCGAAATCTGCCAGAACTCGATTTGGTGAAAAATAAACTCCAACGACTGAGATTCCTCCGACTACAGCCGAGACGCATCCCCTACCCTTTGCTACCTTTTCGAAGGGTGGGGAGCCGGGGTCCGTACGGGAAACGAGGGCTACCGAGCCATCAAGATCCCCAACCCAGTTGCTTCTGGTGGGGATGTTATATGGTTCGGCGACTACTGCTACATGTATCGACCACTCTGCCATGCTCTGAAGTAAGAGGTCCTGAGCTCTAGCGCAGTGGTTGATGTTTGCTTGAAGAAAATGGGTGGCGATGTGATCCATTATTGACAGGCATCCATTTCTTCCTCCTGGATTGACTGAGCTGGGCGACTCGAGGTAGAGGCGTTTGGAGCACCGACAAATCTCTTCATCTTTTGGCCAGGTGGAGCGGCACAAGACTTGCTAGCCATGGTATGCTCCGCAGGTTTGTTGGCGGCAGCACACAGGACACAGTAAGGTTTCTCTTCTACACACTGAGCTGCCTTGTGCCCAGGCTTACTACAACGATAACAAAGGTTGCTACGGTCTTCGTTTGCGGTGCATTTGCTGCCGACATGTCCAGTGCGTAGGCACCGGAAGCATCGTAGCGGTCTCGCCTCTAATAACCGGACTTGCGCCGACATCCACCCTACAGTTAGGCGACCTGCATCCGCCAGCTTTTTGGCTGCCGCGACAGGACAGCTTAACCAAATTGACCCTATACCAGAAGCCCCGCGACTTATTTCTCCCGCTTTTATCGTCGTCGTGGGACATTCTCCAGCTGTGGATACGGCAGAAATCACTTCGTCCTTGGTGGTTGAATCATCCAGACCCGAGATACGTAATTCTGCGCTTTTTACGGGCCTAGATATACGGGCAATGTCAGAGCCGACCAATTCGCGTATCTTCTCCGCTAGAACGTCTGCCTTGCCGGTATTAGCCTCTCCCTTTACCACAAGCATTCGTGCACCCGTAATTGTCGGCTTACAGCGCATGTCTGCAATGCCGAGTTCCGTCAGGTTTATCTTCGCCCTAGCCTCGGCTAATATATTGGCGTAAGAAACACCCTTCTCTTCGGCGCCCGGTAGCAGCGTTAAGACGACGGCGGCCGTGCGTGGAGAGATCAACTTGGCTGTCCTCGTTTTGGGCTTGTCTGCTTTTTCTCTTTTCTTTTGCTCATTTCTACGCTCTTTTTGTCTTTTCTTCCTCGTCTTAACCGTTGTCCATTTCTCGGCAGAAGTAGCAGGTAGCGATGCTGTGCTTGATGGCGACTTCTCCGGTTCTTGCTGTGTGGCAATGGTTACTGTGGTAAGCGCTGTGCGTTTACCTCTTCCTTTGCCTTTCACTCGTTGTGGCAAGGGCTCCACGGATAGGACGGAGTGCGACAACACCTTAGTTGCTATGGCGGCTTCTGTAGGCCGAGATGCCGCAGCAGCGTTCACCGCAGCAGCATACGATACTGCTTTGGGGGCGCTGCCTCCGCCATCGGCCGCCAATGGCGGGCGATATGTTTTTGCTGGTAATAGTCTATCTTCTAGACCCGCAAGTTTTGCGTCTATCATTGTGCCAACCGCGACCATGACGGTATGGAGCAGTGCCTCCGTTTCTTGCGGTCCACTCAATCCTCCCTTTTTTGGTGGTCGGCTGGGTTCACGTTGATCCTGTTCTGTAGATCTTCGACTTCCACTTTCTACCACATACCGCAGTTCTGCTAGTTCTTTTCGCAGTTCTACAAGCTCCATTTCCAGGCGGCGATTATTCGCCTGCAATTGTCGCGTCTCGTCTGTAATGGTTCTTGATTGCAGTGCGTTAGTCGCCACCTTAATTGCGCCTACAGCTTCCTTTAGGTGCTTTGTATAGGTGCCTTTCAGGTTGCCAGATTTGGATGCGACTAACAGAACCGTTTCCAGATTCTTCTCTACTACCTCACACAAGTCAGCTCTTGTGGCCGCCTCTTCATCAGTTACAGAGGACTCTGACAGACGAGTCGAACTCAACCAGCGGGCTTCCCGAGCATGCTCTGCGAGTCGTTTCACCGTTTGTATATTCTCATCAGGGGTCAGAGACCCAGCTTTGGCGATTGGTCGGTGACCTCTGCTTTTGTATGCAGTCTTTTTCTTGCGTTCTGCAGCTGCAATCTTGTTAGCTGTCGAACCTTCTAAATCGCCAACCTCCGCGTGTGTTCGCTTTCTTGTATTCAAGTTAGCGCCCTCATCCTGCTCCATATGATCGTCAGAATGAATCGTCACCATGCTGCTGACAGATTCCACCTCAGACTGCTCTCCGCTATCTTCCAACCTTTCAATTATCACCACGGGGCTCAATGCAGCCCCGACAGTGATTTTTCCGCCACTGATTTCGTATCCCCCATCAACACTCCCACTAACGTCTAAATTTTTAGTTTCCATTGTAAGTTCTCACGTGACTCTCACAATCACTTCCCAAAGTATTGTTGCTCAGGGTTTAGTCACCAATCCACCGGCCACTGCGTTACCGCGCACCGATGGAATTGGGTCCAGGGCAGACGACGAGGACGTACCTGAACAACACTTGTGGGGCCTGCCCCAACCTAACCTAACCTAACCTAACCTAACCTAACCTAACCTAACCTTTTTTTTTTTTTTTTTTTTTTTTTTTTTTTTTTTTTTTTTTTTTTTTTTTTTTTACGTGGGGAAATCCGTTAAGGATACCACGCTGCCCAAGCGTGGTTATGTCGGACTCTGCTGCCATGACCAGTGGCAGCCATACCGACTAAAACCCCACGATCTCCTCCTCTCCGCCATTGGCGAGGCCACGGGAACTGCGATAGCATAACCTCCGCGACCCCGCCGACGGTTGTCCCTAAGGACCCTCCTCCTGGGGAACCCGAGTTTCTCCCCCTCCTCGATTAGTGGCGCACCGGGAGACATGCGGCACGCCGACACCAAGGGTTATTTTTTAACGAGGTTTTCTTCCTCGACTGCTTGGGGCTGGTGAAACCGGCTCTCCGGGCGGCGTGAGACGCTCCCGGCCTCGGTTTCACCTCCCCCCTCCTCTGTGATTTTTTAACGAGGTTTTCTTCCTCGACTGTTTGGGGCTGGTGAAACCGGCTCTCCGGGCGACGTCAGACACACCCGGCCTAGGTTTCACCTCCCCCCTCCTCTGTAATTTTTTAACGAGGTTTTCTTCCTCGACGATTCGCAACCCAGTGCACCATCGCTACACTGGGGAGCGCTCCTCCACTGTGCGCCTCACCGTGACCTCTGCTAGCTCAGAGGGACGGGAGGCGCAGACGTCCAAAAGCGCAGTAAATACTGCGCTTTCCTTCTCTGCCAGAACATTGGCCAACGGTCAGCAAGATCTCCGCGAAGAGAAGTTACTGACCGTTGTTGCCCAGGGTGCACCAGGCTCGGGCTGTTGCTGACAAGTCGTTTTCACCGGACGTATCCAGTAAGAAAAACGAGTCAACAACAGTCCCAAGCACACGAGGAGGTTTTCCGGCCTTAGCACCCCAACCTAACCTAACCTAACCTAACCTAACCTAACCCAGTTGCGCCGTGACCGCAAAGCCGTGCGCCACGATTTCGAGCCGCTCCGCAGTCAAAAAAGTGAGAAAAAGTGCCCGTGTTATATATCATTGGATGCGCGCTAAAATTCCGCGTCCAATAGTGTTTTTGCAGTGAGAATCGGATAAACAGTGTCGAAATTACGTACAAAAAACCCTGGCAAAAACTGACAACCGGGCGCGCGCGCGTATTCCAACGTGAAAATCTCAAAAATTTCAGCGAAAAGTCGCGTAAGTTGAACTGTGAGTGTGTGCGGAAGCCTTGGAGGAAGGCCCTGTGCAAATTTCGGATTTTTTTAGGCCAAAATTGTGAGAGTTAGGACACCAAAAGTGCGAAAAAATCGATAAAAAACAACAAAATTCAAAATTTCTAAAAATCTAAATCGACAACATATTGTTTTTAATATTTCAAAAAGTGCGTAGCAAGGACTAGTATAAGTGACCAAAAATTGGGAATTTTCCTCCTAAGGACCACGGAGATATTGACAGAAGACCGAACCGGGCTCTTGGCTGGAGCTCGAACCCGAGCTCGCCGGCCCGATCCAGAACCAGGGCCTGATAGCCCTGTCTCCAAGGACCTCAAGGCAGCCATCAGAATCGATCTCGCGCCACGGGAAAGTGGTCTCGTCACCGACTTTCTCCGTATCGCAAGGCCGACAAGTAAGTGGTGACTTTAGTGCACAAAAAACAAATAGACAAAATTATTAAAAGTGTTAATAGATTATTATGAACTAGTTTATGTAGAATCAGTATACTAAAATTCGTGACAATATATACGTAAAAAGTGCAGAAAAACATATAAATAGTGAGCGGCTCCGCGAGCGGCGGTGACGGCCCGAGTGGTACCTTTCGACTGTCATACCGAAGGAACCGGGGGCTCACCGGAGACGACATATGCGCAGCTAGTTAGGCTGGTTCCTGCTGAACACGGTGACGGTCTCAGATCCATCCGGAGAGCAGTGGTTTGGCAGGTACACCATCTCCTGTGCCGCGCGCCGTGATTCCCCTGCGCGCGGATGAAACGGGCCCGCAAACCAACTTTCCCCGTCCAGTGCGTCCAGGAGCAGGCCGGCACCTGAGACGAGTAACTGCAGTGGACACCGCCGGTCCTTCCTGCGTCGAAAACCGTTTGCGGAATTAGCCGGACGTCAAAAATACGCTTTCCAGGGGAGTTATCCCGGGAAATTAAAAGTAGGCGCAACAAAATTCAAAAACCGACAGTGGGGGTAATAAAACCCACCGTGGTGCTTACCACAACTCAGACCCCAGCACAGGAGATACGTTTGCAGATACTTTATATCCCCCGGAATCCATCTAAACTGTCAGATCGGACAAATCATCATCAGTTTAGCCACCACAGGGTTGTATACTACAGCATAAAACCCCCTAGTGAAACAATAAAAATCGGCAATAGTGGAACTTTGCACCCCCACAGAAGGCTGTAGGGGGCCGTCGCCTTAACCCTGGTGTGCTCACCTTCTCCGCTAGTCCTTCACGAACAGAAGCCCGCCTGGAACATCTTCGGGACGCCCGTCCCGGAGGCGGCGCGCCGGACGGGGCGGAACAACGCGACAGCGGAGTACGCACTAGCAGACGGAGTACCAAAAGTACTATTACTTTGCTGAAAATTAGATTTATTCTAGAATTTTAAGTACATTATAGCATATTGTAGTAAGCACCACAGTAATATTAAGGATTAGATATAAGAAATTGCGATTAGGGGTGGTTACAAAAATCTAAAACTTATACTACCCCCGAAACCGTATAGGGTGGAAAAACCCCCCAAACCTGAGGACGTGTGTCGAACCCAGCGCGGGACGAGTGGCGCCAGGGATACGGAATTCTTCCCCGAACCCAAACCACCCGAAAAACCCAAATCCTATACCTAAACTGAGCCGCTTATACCCCATTCCAAAAATACGCCCCTGAGATCCAGTATCCTTCCCTGAACCCAAAACACCCAAAAACCCCAAATCTAAGACTTGACTGAGCCACTCATACCCCACACCTAAAAATTCCCAAAAAACCTATTAAATTCTGTATCTCGAGAACCACTTGGCGCATCGCCGTGCGGTTTTCAACAACAGATACAGAATTCCTCCCAGATCCCAAAAACCTAAAAACCCCAAAATCCACGACTTGACCGAGCCACACATACCCCATACCAAAAATCCCAAAAAACCTACTAAATTCTGTATCTTGAGAACCACTCGGCGCATCGCCGCGCGGTTTTCAACAACAGATACAGAATCCCTCCTAGATCCTAAAAACCCAAAAATCCCAAAATCCACGACTTGACTGAGCTGCTCATACCCCACACCAATCCCAAAAACCTCTGTATCTCGAGAACCACTTGGCGCATCGGTGCGCGATTTTCGACATCAGATACAGAATCCCTCCTAGATCCTAAAAACCCAAAAATCCCAAAATCCACGACTTGACTGAGCTGCTCATACCCCACACCAATCCCAAAAACCTCTGTATCTCGAGAACCACTTGGCGCATCGGTGCGCGGTTTTCGACATCAGATACAGAATCCCTCCTAGATCCTAAAAACCCAAAAATCCCAAAATCCACGACTTGAACTGAGTCACTCCTACCCCACCATAAAAATCCGAAAAACCTTTTAAAATCTGTATCTCGGGAACCACTGGTCCTATCGACGCGCGGTTTTCAACAACTGACGCACAGCGACTAGCTCTACCTATCTATATCATAGAGACGACTCTAGGTAGAGTTCGAAAACTTTTTGTTGCGTTTTGTCAAGAATTTAAATTGGAAATAGCTGAGAAATAACAAGATAGGTGTTTTGAAGAAACGACAAAGTCCGTGACTCTACATAGAGTCAAGAAATTTTTATATAGTAAAATTTTATTTTCATTATTTATTTCTTTTGCTTATAAGTGCACCGGGCTATCTAGCCCGTTATCTAACATAGACTTAAAATAGATTTAATGTTTGGGAAAAATTTGAATAACTATATAATAAAACCGATTTATGTGGACCAACAAACCCCATTTACTTACTCTAGTGATTAAATTCCATACTTTTAAGGGCGGAAATTGTAGGCGCGGGTACTGAGCATCCGATCAGGAGTACAAATACTAGCCGCACACTCGGGTTTGCCTGTGAAAATTAAAATACTATATCACACCTTACAAAATTAAACTCACGAAAGTAATAACGTCATATACCAGTTATACAAAAGTAATACTTACCTCTTCGATCCTGGAGACTCGGTGGTGGCAAAATATTGCACTGGACCGCAGACTGCACCTGAAAATAAAAAATAATAATTATTAAAATACTTAGGCATATCTCAGTGGCGGGTCATCGTATGGCGGCGTAGTTTTCGCTATTGAGGTGGTCTATCTGCACGCCTTCTGTTTGTGTTTGTATAAGTGTTATTTGTATTTTTATTATTATTTTACTATTATTAAAATTATTATTATTATATATATATATAATGTTTATTATTTAATATTTTCAGATACAATTAATTGAATTAATTTTATTTTTAGGGTTGCTTATTATTCTAATTTTAATACTATTAAATTTTTATTGTATTTGTTTTTGATATCCCGCGATGAATAGATCCGGTCCTTCATCTGCGTCTAGCAGGGGCGCCCAGGCTAAGCCAGGCAAAACTGCTCCAAAAGAGGACTTGCGTCGAACAGCTATAAAAAGAGCTAAGTCGGTCGTGGAGCCGGTCAGGGAAGAGTCGGCGGCCGACAGGGACAAGGATGCTTCTCCTGCTTTACCCTCCGGAGGTGATGGAGCTGCGCCTATAAATGTTTCGTCGGAGGTGGTGGTCTCTGATATGGCGCTCGAGGATGCCGATGGGGCCAGCATATCTACGGCACCATTCGTCTCCATGGCGCATTCGTTTGAGACGGCGAGCGATGCTGACCCGGCCACTGACTTGGAGAAGCGCCTCGACGAGCTAGGTATATCTAAGCCCGTGATTCCGGCCGAAGACACTGACTGGTCGGACCTAGAGAGCGTTCCTTCGAGTCGAAGGCAGAGCATGCTCCCCAGTGTGGGGAGGCGAGCGGGAGTTGCCATGGATCTGGCAACAGTTAGAGCCAACGAGCTGCTCCAGGGAGGCAAGGAAGCTTTGGAAAGTTCTAGAAACATGAACCGGGAACTAAAGACGGCGGCAGCTGGAAGCCTGCAGGAGATGTACGAGATCATACTCTCCCTATCTGACTCTCGCTCTCGTCACCGCCTATCTCTGGAACAGGAGCGTTCAAGATCCGCTAGGGAGCTGGTGAGGATCGAAAGAGCCCACAATAGGCAGTTAGCTGAATTCACAAAGGCTTACGAAGCAGGAATAATGGAGATGCGAACTCGTATGGTGGAACACGGAAGAGCTGTGGAGGCGATTCGAGGCTGGCTGTCATACGAACTGACGGGCCCAATGGCCCGGGTCGAGCCGATTCAAAAACAGCTCACCAGACTATCCGGAGACCTCAGCGCTCTAACTGCGAGCGCCCCAGCGCCCGCGGACTCCACTTTATTGGTCCGGGAGGTATCACGTCAGCTGGAGGATGTTAGGGTAGAGCTGACCAAAATGACCCACCAGTTGCGGGACATCAGCCTGGACGTGGAGAGATGGAGGGCAGAGGACACAAGACTAACTCCGGAAATACGAGAGCCCGCTCCCTCGCCATCGAGCCCGCGGGCTTCCCCACGGATCATTCGGGATACTGACATGACCATATTGTTGGAGGGAGTTCGCGGGGCGTTGGTGGAGGAGCGCGCGCACCAGTACCAGCAGCCAACTCTAACAAGGGCAGAGGTTGGAGAGGAACTTGGTTTGGCAACGGCTCCCGTGTTGTCCCAGCTGCGCACATTACGGACCGAACTTCAAGACTTAACAGAGGAGATCAGGGCATCCCCCATGCCTCATGAAATCACTCAGGGCCTCGGATTTGAAATGGCCTTGGGAGAGACCAAGGAGAGGCTGGGAGAATTACTAGATCCTATTGCAAGGGGAATGGAAAGAGTAGAGGCTAGGGTCCGCGAGAGCGCGGTTGGTGTGTCGGTGCCCCCTGAGAAGCTTGCTGCAGTTGAAAGTACTAATACTGGCTTTAGAGTCAGTGGTCGGGCCAATCAGACCTATGCTGATGTCGCTAAATCCCCTCGTTTCCCAGTCATTGTGGAGTCGGTCGATCCTAGGCTCAGCAGCCATGAAGTTCTGGGTAAAATCAAAAGCTCGGTCGACGTGGTGGGTCTGGGAGTGGGAGTGAACGGCGTCCACAGGCTGAGAAATCAGCGCGTCGCAGTAAATTGTGACACAGAAGAGGGCCAGAAAATGCTGCGGCAGGCCATAGTAGACTCGGCTAAAGACCTGACTGCCACTACGAAAAAGCCGAGGAATCCTCTGGTTCGCCTAGTCGGAGTCATAAATGATTTGAATGACGCAAGGCTTGTGGACGCGATACGTCTACAAAACGCTGGATTACTAACGTCGGTGCGCGCCGATGCATCGATCAGAATCCAGCGCAGGGCAAAGGGACGGACTCCGCAGCTTGCCAACGTCATCCTGGAGGTGGATCCGCCGGTGTGGTCTGCTCTCTGTAACAAAAAAGTGAGATTAGGTTATCAAACTGTAATTGCCGTGGACCAGTCACCTGTAGTCCAGTGCTACAGGTGTCTGGCCTACGGCCATCTTGCTAAAGATTGCAAAGACAAAGAAATTTGTGGCTTCTGCGCTGGTGGCCACGATACCAGGACTTGTCCTAATCGTGACGGCCGGCCTAGATGCTGCAACTGCATTGAAGAAAAGTTTGCGGACACAGCCCATCCCGCTTATAGCCATGGCTGCCCACTGTGGCAAAAATGGGACCGGTTGGCTCGACGAGCGGTACGGTATTGCTGACGGCACCCTCAGATGTGTCCAGGCAAACCTTGGTCGGGGCTTTGCTGCGACCAAGGAATGTTTGGAAGATGCTATAAAAAAAAAGAAATCGATTGTTCTCATGCAAGAGCCGTATGTAGGCTCCTCGGGTCGGGTTTCTGGCCATAATAGAATAGTGCAGGCCGCTAATGTAACTGCAGGTAGTCCCGCGAAGTCGGCTGTGGTCGTCACGGATCCTGGCCTTAAAATTATTGTAGACAATGACCTAGTGACCACCAATATTGTCGCTTTAGTTGTAGTTTTAGGTAAATACAAGATAGGAGTCATTAGCGTATATTTTGAGGGTGATGTAGACCTCGAACAGTATTTGTCACCCCTAGCGCGGATTCTTCGAAGCCTGCGAGTCGACGGTTGCATTCTTGGAGGAGATGTCAACGCCTCAAGCCATTGGTGGGGATGCGAGGCGGAGGATGGAAGGGGAGCGGTTCTTGCGGACTTCTTTGCGCAGCAGGAGTTGCATATACTAAACGAGGGCAGCGCTCCCACCTTCCACACTTTCCGTGGTGGTCGCCGATTTGCTAGTATAGTCGACATCACAGCTTGCTCTACGTCGCTACTACACAAAGCCTCGGGATGGCGGGTTGTGGAGGAGACTGCGGGATTATCGGACCATCGCCCGATTGTGTATAATCTGCACCTCGACGATCGAACCGCGCAGGCCAAGGATCAGCGATCATCAACGTGGCGCTTTGATACTTCCAAGGCGGACTGGTCCTCATTCACCCGGACTGACTCATCGCCCACCTTGAAGAAGTCACGAGAAAAGCTATCGGCCTATATAAAGCCATTAGTAGGGCGGCTCGGGCGCAGTGGGGCCTGAATTCTGAGATCCTGCGTACCTTGTACATCGCGGTGATCGAGCCTACAGTACTGTATGCGGCGAGTTCATGGGCGCACTGTGCTCATACCAAAAATGCAGTCAAAAGGTTGGACCGATTAACCAGGGTTTTCGCCATAAGGATATCCAAGGCACATTCGACGACTTCGCTAGTGTCAGCCGCGTTACTGGCTAGGATATTACCTCTGGATTTGCGAGCGTTGGAGCAGCGAAGCCTTTATGAGGTGAAGAGAGGGCGCCCATTGGACCAGCTACCGGGCAGAAAAATACAGTTACGAGTGCACCCTTCGCAGCTCCCACACCCCGCGTGCCGAGTGTCGCTGGAGTTTGGACTGGTGGAAAGCGAAAATGACATCAGGACGTTGGCAGTGAGCGGAATTTTATATTACACCGATGGGAGCAAAATCCAGGGAAGGGTCGGAGCTGCGGTTTCCTGTTGGAGGGGAAATCAGGAGCTGAAAAAGACGAAGCTGAGGCTGGAGCCATATTGCTCGGTGTATCAGGCGGAGATGATAGCGATCCTCCAAGCTGTAACGATGATACAGGAAATGAAGTCCTCGGCCGCTATCTTGAGTGATTCAAGATCCGCTTTGGAGACCCTCAAGGATCCATCGTCACTAAACCCAATTGCGGTGGAGATTAGAGAAAGGATCACGGAGATAAATGAAGGAGGGAATGGAATCAAGTTGTTTTGGATCAGAGCTCATGCCGGACTTTCAGGTAACGAGCGAGCGGATGAACTTGCCAAGGAGGCTGCCCTGAAACTAAAGACCACATCCGCATACGATCGCTTCCCTTTGTCCTTTGCTAAGCGAACTATCAGGGCTGACACACTCGACTTGTGGCAGTCTCGCTACGAGTCGGCGGAGACGGGCGGCGGCACGAAGCTGTTCTTCCCGGATGTCAGGACGGCCCATCGAGCCTTGAAGAAAACGGGGGTGACAAATCTTAGGACTCAATTGCTTTCTGGCCACGGGGGCATCCGCGAATATCTGCATAGGTTCAAGCTCTCGCCGTCTCGAGCTTGTGTTTGCGACGACGTAACTCCAGAAACAATCACACATATTTTAAGCGAGTGTCCACGGTTCGCACTAAAGAGGCTCGATTGCGAACACAGGATCGGAACGGCTATAGAGCCAAAAAACTTTGCAGGTCTCATCTGTGACGATCCCACCCGAGCCCATTTCCTAGCCTTCGCCGAGGGCGTTATGCGCCTTGCGGCCAAAGCGAATGGTGCGAAAAATATTTAGCTTAAATTAGAATACATCGCTCTTATGATTGTATAAATTGAAATTGTTTTCCTGAATCCCATATCAGAATTTGGTATTAATTGTTTGACATAGTTATTATTATGTTTCTTAATTTCATTTAATTTTGTATAATTTAATTTAATTCATTTTATGTTATTTAAGACTATATTGTGCTTAATTTAATTCTATTTATTTAATTTCATTTAATTAATTTTATTTTGTTTAATTTTATTTAGTTTAAATTTAATTCATTTTATTTAGATTAATTTAATTTATTTTATTTAGTTTGATTTAAATCATATAATTAATTGTGTTTCGATTAACTTAATTTCTTTAAATAATTTTATTTGGTTTAATTTAATTCATTTAATTAATTTTATTTAGTTTAATTCATTTTATGTAAAATATCGTACGATTTGCTTAATGTAAGTTAATTATAATAGCCCGCAAATAACATTGTTAAAGTTATTAAGTAAATATATCGTTTGTTTAGTATTAAGTAAGTATGTTTGTTATAAAATAGTACATAAATAAATAAAGTTTTAAGAGACTAGGCAAAAGAATACAGCCTAGGTATGTAAAAAAAAAAAAAAAAAAAAAAAAAAAAAAAAAAAAAAAAAACCTAACCTAACCTAACCTAACCTAACCATCGATCTCTCTAGTGGGTACCCTACCATAGATGAAATAGGCTTTTCATGCAATTTGGGTGTGCAATAGGAAGCTCTACCTTCTCCTGAAAAGAGTTTTTGAAATTCACTTTCCGATTTTGAAAAAATTCCAATAAACCGGAAAAATTTTTTTATTCCGGATTTCATCTGAATCCATCTTTTTAGACCCTAAGGCACCCCTTTCCGCGAATTTCCACCCTTTAGCTCTACAGGAACTAGAGGCAATACCGTGACGTGAGCACCTGCTCTTCCGACTTTTTCCGGAATTTCGGAAATTTTAAGGTGCCATCCGTTGCGGGTTGCCCTCCTGACCAACTTTCTACTAAGGGTGGAAAACTCCCCGGGGGGTCCTTCCCTGTCAAAAATTAACATTTGTACAAAAATTTTACCTTTTCGCTAATATTTAAAATTTTGTTTTCAAAACTCTATAAAAACAAAACTACCAAAGACTAAGAGCTGATTTTTCAAGGCAGGAAACATACACGCTCCCTCTCAATTATTAGTGGGAAAAGAATCTTTGGACTGCTCTACATCACAGTAAAAACTGAGTTTATAAGAAAAATCTGACTGTTAAAAAGCATTAATTTAATTTAATTAATTACGACGGACCAGGAGTCCTAAAAATTTACTTCATAATTATATACACATAAACTAATATAAAGATTTGTATACAAAACATAATTAAACGCCAAATAAAATAATCAAACCTAATAAAAAGAAAATTTGTCTATATTCTCTAAAAAATTCGGATACCCAAAACCGCATAAAAACTTGACTAGATTAACTCAAATTGAGTTTGATGTTGACTAGAAGAATTGACTAGAGACAATTATTAAGTAATTAATAATCAAAACATCAAAATTATATGAAAATTATTTTAAAACTTTTACAAACCTTTAAACTTTATAAGACTAAGAAAGCTAAATAAAAAGAGATCGATAAAACCTATTGACGCCTACCTCGGATAAATATGTTCGGAATTAGAACGCCGCCAAAAAAGACGAGCGAAGATAATATGGGAAATACATCACCCAATAAAGACCTAACCTCACCCAATAAGGTGAAACAAATGCAAACTTCTGGACAATCAAATCAATCTTCCAGAGTGAGACAAAGCATTGAGGGCTTTGAAGCCACTGCAACTAGAACATCTCCTGGGATTACGCGAGGGACAACACTGAACAAGACAACCCAGGCAGCAGCTGGCATGACAAAATCCCCCCTCCAATTAGAAGGAAAGGCGGCACAGACGAGCCTAAAGTCTGGGACGAAATCTCCAAAAAGTAGACTGGATGAGGCACGGTTATGTAATAACAAGGGCAAAAGCGCAATAGCCGGGTCAAGAAATCTCAAGACTGACATAAAACAAGAAGTGCTGCAAGCTATAGAAAGATTGTACGTTCTGGTAAAGGAGGCAGAGGAAGAATTAGCAAGGGAAAGAAAAGGAAAGATAGGAAGTAAGAGCAAGGGCAACCCTGTGATGGAGGAAAAAATGCCAACAGAGTTGGAGGACAGGAGTGAGGAGATAAAGGACGAATGGATCATGAAAAACGGGCCAGAAATGCTGGAAAAAATACGGGAGAACGCGAAACTACTAAGGGAAAACCAAAGAAGAGTAGAGCAATTACAGGATATATTGAAGAGACAAGGGGAAGTAATGGAAAAGGCAACATACGCGAGTGTAGCGGCTGAAAAACAAATTGGAAGCAGAGCTCCGGAACGTACCGCATTGCACTCGGTTGTAGTCTCCTCAAATAAACCAGAGGAAACAGGGGAAGAAGTAATGGAAAGGATAAGGAAAGTAGTCGATGCAAAAGAGGGGTGGATAACGGTGGAAAAGGTAAGGAAGGCGAGAGACCGCAAGGTAATCATGGGATGTAGAACAGAACGAGAGAAAGAGAAGGTCAAGGAACGGCTGCAAACAATGGGCAAACATCTTGTCGTCGAGGAAGTAAAAAACAAGGACCCGCTTCTGGTTCTTAGGGACGTGTTGAAGGTCCATAGTGATGAAGACGTTATTAAGGCCCTAAGGAACCAGAACCGGGAACTCTTTTGCGGCCTCGACGAAGGAGATAACAGGGTTACGATAAAATATCGGAGAAGAGCAAGAAATCCCCTTAATTGTAACATAGTACTGACCGTCTCGCCCGCAATCTGGAGAAGGGCAACTGAGGCGAGAAATCTGCGGATAGATCTGCAACGAGTAATCGTTGAAGATCAAACCCCCCTGGTGCAGTGCACCAGATGTCTATCTTATGGGCACGGGCGACGGTTTTGTAAAGAAACCGTCGACCTATGTAGCCACTGTGGGGGCCCACATCTCGCGTCGGAGTGCCTGAACCGGATGGCGGGCGAGACGGCAGTATGCAAAAACTGCGTTGCGGCGGGGAAAACTAACACTGGGCATAATGCCTTTAGTGACGAGTGCTCGGTGAAGAGGAAGTGGGACGCCCTAGCACGAATGGCGGTGGCATACTGCTGAGGGCGTCCCAAGTAGTGCCCGGATGCACAAGTGTGTTCAGGCCAACTTACAGAGGAGCCGGCTGGCCACAGACGAGCTCTTCCATGAGGCCGGGAAGCGGAAAATATCGATTGCGCTTCTCCAGGAACCCTATGTTGGTGGGGCTGGAAGTATGAGGAATTACCGTGGGGCTAGGACTTTCCAGTCTCTGAATATCGGGGACGGCTGCGTAAAGGCGGCAATTGTCGTGTTTGATCAAAGGGTAAACATCCAACAATACCCGCAACTACCGCTTCGCTTCCGACCGCCGTCGAGAGCGTACGTGTGCGGAGCGCGCGGCTGCGATTTAATAATTTTATTATTTTATTGTACCCGCGTTTCGTCGGTTCAGTGGAATATTTTCGTTCTTCCTTTGTGCCTGTGCCTGTTTTCTTCGTGTTCCTCGATAGCGTGTCGCTGTACAGCGCCCTGCGGGGAATATCCAGCATCATCACCGACACCCGGGGTGTGTTTGTAGGTTAGCCGCCAGGCTATATCTCGCCACCCCGCGCCACGTTCGTGAGTTCAATAACAATTTTCAATGACAATTCGCGACAGCATATTGTACGCTTTCTTTGTTTTTGTGTTCGTGTGTGTCCGTTTTGTTAATATTTTCTATTTGTCACGCTAACTAATTAGTTTTATAGTGCAAAAAATTTTGAGTGTGAGCATCGGACTAGTGTCCTGTTTTATATAGGATACGTAGCCGTGTCCAGTAGGACATCGGAATTCCTTCACTATTGGCGCTGCTGTAGGGTGACTTGTTGTTGCCTAATCTCGCGCCTATTTTTATGTACACGAACGTATTATCTATATCGTATTAGTGTGTGTTATTCGATGTACTAATTTTCCATGCGTGTATCTATGTACACGATCATACTTTCTCCGACAATACCGTGTGTACTGTTCGACTCATACTGCGGTCTAGTGCACGATCATATTGCGATCGCCGTGCACGACGATTACGAGGGTACTTCTTCGGATTTTTAAACTTGCAATAGTTCTAAATACAACACCATACTAGGTTATGTATGCGAATATAGTTTGTACTTAGCCAATTTTTCTTAGGGAAGGAAAAAAAAAAAAAAAAAAAAAAAAAAAAGGGGAAAAAAAGGAAAAAAGAAAAAAGAAGGGTAAAGAATAAGGAAGGAAAAAAGGAAACAAGGAAAAAAAAAGGGGAAGGGAGAATAAAATAATTAGTGTCCGACCGAAACTGGTTTTTACGACCGAAACCGAAACCGAAACCGAATTTCGGCAACAGTCTCAGTTTCGGCCGAAACCGAAACCGAAACCGAAACTTTTACGAAACAATCTAACTGTAGGTACTTTTCTTATAATTGGGGGTGTAAGTGGTTCATCAACTTCACTGAATCAAAGCCAACTTCACCTGCACGCGGTGCACCCTGCTAACTGACAAACGAAGCTCTGGCGAAAAGAGAGGTAGGGAGCGTAATTGTAAGCTACCCGACTGGGGAATGTACCTCCACCTCACAGAATACCGCAGCCAAATAACAAATCCCTTGAGGGTTGTTGTGTTACTGCGAGTGAGTGAGGTCATCAGAAAGGGAGGAGATGCTCCGTCTGCAGCGGGGGTGGCAGCGCGCGAGCGATATTTTATGTTGTGATCGTTAATATGGCTACGGTAACCGCTTCACATCAGGCGGGTCGTATGCTTGTTTTCCACCCGACGTATTGAAAAATAATAATAATTACATTACGTTATAATTGCTAGATACTTGGTTATAATTATTAAATAGAACGTTCAAACTCTAAATCTTTAATATTATCACCACTAATGCACTATAGTAAGTACCAAGTACCTAACTATTGTTTGTTTACGTATAGCATTACCCAATGAGTTAAATTAATCACAAAATATTCAGATAGCCTTGATTCCACTATAATCTATGCTTTAGTTTGTTATACTAAATTATTATGTTTACTACCTACCCTTAAGAGCCCTATTACATTTGCATGCTGACGAGCTCTCGCGCAGTACTAAACCCGCGAAGGCCGCCGGTGCATCGTTTTTTGTAGTAATTTTGAAGTTATATTTATCGTTTTTATTGAAATAATATATGTACTATAATATATTTTGCTCAATAATATTATCGTTTATTCGAGAAATTAACAGTTTACTTAAAGCGATTTTCGAATTTTTTTTGGTTAATAGAATGTTTTTTTTTTCTATATTAAATCAATGATATTTCAAAATTCCGAGGCCGCTATGTACTATACGACTATATAACAAATATCATTCTATTTTTTTTATTTCATTTGTTTGGAACAGTAGTACAATCCAGGAGCTCAAAATAGTGAATGCGCGCATTTTATGAAAATCTTTCTCTGCAATTTTGGGTTTATTTAAAAAGTTAAGCAAAATTTACAAAAAGCGAGGCCGCTTTGTACTATGCCAATAGCTATTCTATACTATTCAATAAGTCAACATTGTTAATGTATTTTTGTTTCCGAGATCAAGAACGCGAAAATTGGTCATTTTACGCAAAAATCACAGTCAAAATGTAATATGGCTCTTAATACAATATCACATGATAAAACTTACCGAATTCAAAACAAATCATACGAAAACTCACAAACAACAAACAAAACGCACTGCCAACGCAAACAAGTCACGACATGATTAGGCACGTGGACGCGGCAAAATGTCTTCGTCGCTTGTATGGAATTTACTGCGCCGAACATGACCGAGTACAGCGCGGGAACTCCCGAATGAAGTTTCGGTTTCGGTCGTAGTTTCGGCAGGTTTGCCGCCGAAACCGAAACTAAACCGAAACTCGTTATTTTTGCCGAAACTCGACCGAAACCGAAACCGAAACCGAACATTCGGTCGGACACTAAAAATAATAATAAAAAAAAAAAAGAGAAGGAAGAGAAAAAGAGAAAAAAAAAAATATCCCATACCTTATTATCTTATTATTGTTTTTTTTTATTTTTCTTTTTTGTGCAAATTGGTATTTGTATACATATATATAAGAGCCGTTTTTCTTGTTATTATTGTTTATACTATATTATTTATATATATTATCAAGGACTGCTAATATGCAGTCGGATAAGGATGCTGAGCGCAGTCGGGAGGAGGAGAAGAGAAGGGTGTTCACCCCGACCCCTGGGAGGAGTTTGGTGCACTCTCCGCCTATAACTCCAACTCCGGCGCCGAGAGAAAAGCGCCAAATTACATCACCGGAAGAGACTGGATCCGTGGCGCAGCGCGCGAGGACTGAAGGACCGCTATCAACACCTGCGGCGTACACAACGGTGGACTTAGAGCGTACTAAGGAGCAGGGACATCTGGACTTGTCTGGATCCCTGCTTTATAAAGGCAAAGAGGAGTTGCAAGATGTGGCCCAGCTATCGGTCGATGGAATTATGGAGTCAGCCACGTCGAACTCATCCAAACTGAACAAACAGGATATAGCGCGTATAGGCTCCCTAGGACAGAACTTGTTAGCAGTGGTTGCAGCTTTAAACATAAGGTTGGCGGAGCAGGAGATCCGCAGCTATAAGGCTGAATTACAGAGCGCTGAACTACGACTGAAGATCAAGGAACTTGAGAAGTCCCAGTCTGGTGCCACCAACATTGTAGCTTCAGTGGGGGGTCTGCCTGCGCCAACGTACGCGGCGTGTCTTCGCACAGGGAAGAATGTTGAGAGACCTAAGCCGACCTCGGGGCCCATTGTGGCCATTTACCCTGCGGAGCGAGCTGCGGAGGAGTTCAAAACCGCCGATGCCACGAAAGCGGCCGTTAAAAAAGCAATTAATCCGGCGGCTCACGGCATACAAGTTGACAGGGTACGTAAAGTTGGGAACGCCGGAATTATTGTTCAAACAAGATCGAAGGAAGCCGCGGAGTCCCTTAAAAAGGCTATTCCGTCAACATTCAGGACCACTACTCCGGCCCAGCGCAGACCTCTGGTGGCACTACTTAACATCGATGGGGACCCTAAAGAAGAGGAACTGCTCATTACTATCCATGAGCAGAATTTCAGGGATTACCCAGCGTGGACACGGGAGCGCCTAATGAAGGAGGGCAAGGTCGCCTTCAGGAAGTCCCGCGTAGGCAGCCGTCGCACGACAGTTGTTTTGGACTGCTCACCGGCGCTAAGAGACGTACTCATCAACAAGGGGAAGCTTTATTACGATTGGGACGTCATATATGTCAACGATTTTGTCAGAGTCACGTGCTGCAACCGTTGTCAGCTATATGGACACCCGGAACGCCTCTGCAGAGCGGAAACAGCTACCTGCGGAAAGTGCGGAGACAGCGGACACAGCAAGCAGGACTGCAAGAGCGAAACGACGGCTTGCGGCACGTGTAAAAAGTTTGGAAAGGCAGCGGATCACCTGACCGCATCGGTGGCCTGCCCGGCACGCAAGTATGCGGAGGAGCGGTACGTCCAAACAATCAACTATGGATAGGGACGTACCGAGAAGAAGATCTGCGCGCTCGGACATGCTGAAAGTTGGTCAGCTTAATCTCGGAGGAGCGAAGCTGTCGACGCGGGAATTGCCGGCGATATCCAAGGAGTATGGCCTGGATCTTATCCTGGTCCAGGAATTCTATCCTTCGGCCGACAACAACATCATCTCCGTGGGCGCAGGGGCCAAGGCCGGGTTGTATGTTGGGGGTGGGCGGACGCCAATCACGGTTATTGGAGACTTATGTACCACTCATTGTCTTGTGGCCCACGTTCATCCTGGGCTACACTTGGTGTCTGCCTACTTCCAATACTCGGAGGACATCGACCGGCATATCAGGCAGTTGGAGAAGGTGCTGGCGGCTCTGCCTGGCAGGGCGGTGGTGGTCGGTGCGGACTCCAACACGCACTCACCGATGTGGTACAGTGACCCAAAGCATTATCAGGGTAGAGGCCCGGAAACTGATCGCCGCAGGCGAGAACTGGAAGGTCTAATCAACTCTACGGGCCTGCGTGTCGCCAATGCACCGGGCCAACCATACACATTCAGTGGACCGAACGGGGTTAGTAACATTGACCTTACGTTACACACGAGGAGTGCGTGTATCACAGGTTGGAGAGTGCATGAAGCAGTGAGTTCATCGGATCACCAGCTGATCACTTTCGGCATTGGAGGGATGAGGGCCACTGGCGGACCCGAACGCATTGAGACAGCAGAGGAGCCGTTGCGATACAGGGATCGTGGAGTCAATTGGTCGGGTTTCGAGACGATGATTCGTGACAGAATGGGATACTTGAACGCACATCAACCAGCGGGGAAAATGTGTGAAGATTTCCTTCAAATCGTTGCCCGTACTGCAGTCGAAAAACTAGGTGTTAAAAGTGGTAAAACCCCATCAGGGTTACGAATGGTGGTCGGCTGACCTCGAGGTGCTGCGTAAACAGCATAATAGGAAGAGGCAGGCCTGGCAGCGTAGGAGAAATAGGGGTGGACACATAGAGGAAACAGCAAAAGCTCAATTTCACATAGCACGTAGAGTCTATCGTAGGGCAATGGAGAAGGCGCAATTTGACTTTTACCGTAGCATCGCGGAGTCGGGTAATTTCGACCCGTGGGGTCAAGCATACAGACTGGCCAGCGGGAGGGTTAGACCTCCTGCCAACGTAATAAATGGAGCCAAATTCATTGAGGGCTACCCCGGGGGATTGGAGGAAGCCATGCATAATCTTCTGTATGGGCTGTGTCCAGATGACGATCCGTCTAAGGACACGGTCCATCAGAGGCAGGTGCGGATAGTGGCAGCCCCGGGTCAGGCTGCGTCTTCTCCGACCCGGGGGGATCTAGAGGCGATAGTTAGGGCTCTACCTAACACGGCACCGGGAATCGACGGACTCAGCGCGCGAATTTTTCAACATGTATGGAAGGCAGCGCCACAGGAATTTTACCTAGTACTGGTAAGCTGCATTGGGGAGGGTGTTTTTCCAAGTGTTCTTAAAGATGGGCGACTACATACTCTATTGAAGGGCAATGACAGGCCGCTGTCGGATCCGAAGGCGTATCGTCCGATCACGCTTCTCTCGATCTTTGGCAAAATTCTTGAGCGTCTTATACTCAAATGCGCACCGCAGATCACCAAGGGGATCTCCGACAGCCAGCACGGGTTTTCTCCTGGCAAGTCCACGGTTACCGCACTGGAGGGGATACTGAGCACGGTAACTGTATCGCAATGTAAGTATGTACAATTAGTTTTTCTGGACATCTCGGGGGCATTCGACAATGCTTGGTGGCCGATGATTTTGCTTAAGGTGAAGAGGGGGGGTTGTCCGCCAAACATCCATAAGATGTTGGTGGACTACTTCACCGGACGCCGAGTGGGCTTCTTCGTTGGTGACAGGGTGTTGTGGAAGACCTCTACAATGGGATGTCCGCAGGGTTCCGTGCTCAGACCAACACTTTGGAACGTCCTCATGGACGACTTGTTGCGTCTACCTCTACCGATGGGAGTGAGCATGGTAGCGTACGCGGATGACGTGACGCTCGTGATTGAGGCCAATACTAGAGTGGCCATTGAGCGTGCTGCTAGCGCGGCATTAGAGCTTGTGCTCGACTGGGGTGCCCGCAATAGGCTGAGCTTCTCTGCCACAAAGTCGCAAACTATGACGGTGAAAGGGAAGCTCCAGCGACCCCCGGTAATAAAGTTTGGCCAGGCATCGATCAGGAGTGTCAGGTCCGCAGTGATCCTAGGAGTGGAATTGGATTCGGGCCTACTGTTCAATAAGCATGCCATTAGAATAGGAGAACGTGCCACAGCGTGTTTTGGTAAAATGGCGCGAGTTTCCGCGTCATCATGGGGCATCAAGTACCCCGCCTTAAGAATCCTGTATCAGGGAACGTATGTAGCTACGGTTACGTATGCTGCAGCCATATGGTGCCATAGAATGTGTGTTTATGTTTGTCGCAGTGCGGTACTGAGAGGTCAGCGCCAGGCACTCATTCTGCTGACCAAGGCATACAGGACCACCAGCACAGCAGCCCTGCCTGTACTGGCTGGAGTTTTTCCGGCGGACCACGAGATAACTCGTGCGGGGCGAATGGAGGCTGCGCGTAGAACCGCGACGATGAGCAGACGTAAGCGCGATATTTGGGAGGCAGCGGCTTGTGATTGGCAAGAACAGTGGGCTAGAGAGTCGAAGGGAGAGGAGCTCCGTCGTTTCTTCCCGAACGTGCGGGCTCGACTCATGGCGACATGGGTTGAGCCTGACTATCCTACCTCTCAGATCCTCACGGGTCACGGGGCGTTTAGGAAGCGGTTGCATGATTTGGGTCTGGCGGAGCACGGGATGTGTTCATGCGGGGAGAGCTTGGAGGACAGGGACCACGTATTGTGGTCCTGTCCAAAATACGGGGATTTGCGGTCAAGTATGTTGGACTCGATTCATCGTAGCGAAACGGAAGTGGGGCCGATGTACTTTTCGAACCTTGTATCGTCGGCGGCGAACTTCGCAGCTCTACGAGGGTTCGCCCACACGTGGCAGAAGCGCAGGAGCGCGGAAGAACGGGCCGAGCGCGCTGCCGGAGCCGAGGGAGCGGGAGGCACCGAAGATGATCTAGACAGTCCAGCGCAAGAGGAAAGAAGCGAAGGCGTTGCTGTGGTCGTCGCCGCCCCAGAAGGGGGAGAGGGCCAAGAAGGGACACGGATGTAGATTAAATAATTTGTAGAGAGTCAAGAATTGCCCGCGGCACAAAAGAGCCTTAGAGCAACAGTGCTGCGCGCATCTCTCGCGATTCGGCTCATATGACCGTGAGGTCGGAGGAGCCATGGGAGGTGGTGGGATTGTTTAAATACCCGTAACTCACCACAAACAATATCGTTGTGGTGGGGATCAGCACAGGAGACTGGAAGACAACCTTGGTCTCTTATTACTTCGAGCCCAATCAACAAATAGAGCCATACTTGGAGCAGCTGAAAGAGATCGAACGCATTACCGGATCCAGAAACTTGCTGATAGGGGGTGACGCAAACGCCAAGAGCGCCTGGTGGGGCAGCGTCGTGGGGGACTCCAGGGGGGAGCAGATGACCGGAGTCCTGGACGAGCTGGGCCTCCAGGTGCTAAACATGGGGTGCATACCCACCTTCGATACGATCAGAGGTGATACGAGATACTTTAGTCATGTAGATGTGACGGCCTGTTCAATAAATATGCTTGATAGAGTGAAGAACTGGCGCGTGGAGGTAGGAATGACGAGCTCCGACCACAACGGCATACTGTTCGATGTGGAAGAGGCTGGGTCGAAAGGAATGGACATCAAGAGAACAACAAGAATTTACAATAGCAAAAAAGCAAATTGGAGCCAGTTTCGTGAGAAACTGGCCCAAATTTGGAAAGAAAACAACATAAACAAGGTACAAATAGAAAAGATCAATACTGAAGAAGAATTAGATACAGTAGTTGAAAGCATTACAAAAAGTATACAAGAAGCATGTGAGATGTCCATTCCTAAGATCAAGACCAATAGTGAACGAGTCGGTGTGCCGTGGTGGTCAAGTGAGCTTGAAGAATTAAAGAAGGACGCAACAAGGAAGAAGAGAAGGATTGCGAATGCCGCACCGGTTCGTAGAGAATGGGTCGTTGCACAATATTTGCAGGCTAAGGAGAAGTATCAATCGGAGGTTGGGAGGGCTCGTGTGGCCAGCTGGAGAAGCTTTTGTGAGAGACAGGATCGAGAAACTGTATGGAACGGAATATACCGGGTCATAGGCCGAACGGCGAAAAGGGAGGAGGACGTACCACTGATATGGAACTGCCACGTTTTGACTGCCGTGGAATCGGCGGGTTTGTTGGCAGAAACCTTTTATCCTGTGGATATGGCTGAAGCAGATGACGCGGAACACAAGAAATTAAGGGAAAAAGCGGAAAAATTGAATAGTTGGACGCATGATGATCCATGCGATCCACTTTTCATAATGGAGGAACTAAAATGGGCCGCGTCAAGCTTCAGTCCAAAAAAGGCGCCGGGATCCGACGGTTTCACGGCGGACATCTGCAGAGCTGCCATTGACCTGGATCCGGACCTATTCCTGTCTCTCTATAATAAGTGTTATGGCCTGACATATTTTCCTAGGAGTTGGAAAGAGGCAGTAGTAGTAGTGTTGAGAAAGCCCAATAAGGAGACCTACACGCACCCAAAGTCCTATAGACCCATAGGACTATTGTCTGTTTTCGGTAAGATCTATGAAAAGATGACCATCCAGCGGATAAAGTGGTACATAATACCTGATATGAGTCGGCGCCAGTACGGCTTTATGCCACAGCGCAGCACCGAGGACTCCCTCTATGTCATGATGAAGCACATAAAAGAAAAACTGAAGCAAAAGAAAATAATAACTCTGATCTCGTTAGACATAGAGGGGGCCTTCGATGGTGCGTGGTGGCCTGCTATACGCTGTCGACTGGCCGAAACAAAATGTCCAGTAAATTTGCGAAGAGTCATCGACAGCTATTTGACGGACAGAAAGGTCACTGTAAGGTATGCTGGCGCCGACCATACGAAAGATACCACAAAAGGGTGCGTGCAAGGTTCCGTGGGCGGACCAACACTATGGAACATTTTGCTGGACCCCCTATTAAAAGATCTGGAGGACAGGGGAGACTACTGCCAGGCTTTTGCCGATGACGTGGTTTTGATATTCTCGGGGGATACAGCGCTCGATGTCCAGAGACAGGCCAATGCCGCCCTCGAGCGTGTTCTGAAATGGGGAGTCAGTAATAAACTTAGGTTTGCGCCACAAAAAACGCAGGCAATGGTTATTACCAATAAGTTAAAATACGACACCCCAATTCTGAACATGGGAGGAACACCCATTGGACTGTCACGGGACATCAAGATCCTTGGCCTCACAGTGGACGACAAACTGAACTACAGTAAGCATGTGGCAAATGTATGTAGGAAGGCGACAAACCTCTACAAACAAATAGCTAAAGCTGCAAAAGTCCACTGGGGGCTTGGCCCCGAGATTATCAGAACCATATACAAAGCAGTGGTCGAACCTGTCATTCTGTATGCGGCGAGCGTATGGGCGCCTGCTAGCGAAATAATAGGGATACAGAAACATCTGAATGCTGTGCAGAGAGGGTTCGCGCAAAAAATGATAAAATCTTATAGGACGGTCTCCCTGAATGCTGCCCTGGTACTCGCTGGGCTTCTTCCGTTGGAAATCAGAATCCGTGAAGCGGCCTCTCTTTACGAAGTAACGAGAGGTCACTCACAGCGAACGCTGGGGGATAGGGAGATCGAAACATCAGTACCCTATGCAAAGCTGCCTCATCCATCCGAATGGATAGGAATAGAGTTCTCATGTGTGGAGGACGGTGCAGCGATGGAACAGCTTGACTCTAACGATCTGCTTCAAATCTACACCGACGGAAGTAGAATCGAGGGTAGGGTTGGAGCAGCGTTATCTATATGGAAGAATGGAGCTGAAACCCAAACCCAAAAGTTCAGGCTGGACCACTGCTGCACCGTGTACCAAGCAGAGCTACTAGCTCTGTCTGAGGCGGCTGCGCGAGCCCTTGACGCAAAGGCGAACGGATGTAACATCTTTTGCGACTCTAGGTCGGCACTAGAGACAGTAACCGCTAATGATTCCCTACAGCCCCTGGCCGTTAAAACAAGACGAATCATCAGGGCTGCCAGAGAAGGAGGTAAAATAATCAACCTTTTCTGGATTAAAGCCCACGCCGGGCTGATAGGGAATGAAAGAGCCGACCAACTCGCGAAGCAGGCTGCCTTGCGTATGAAGACAAAGCCAAATTATGATCGATGTCCGGTTTCATTCGTCAAGCGACAAATACGAGAGGAGTCGCTTGACGAATGGAATCATCGATACAAAACTGGGGAAACAGCATCAGTCACCAAACTCTTCTTTCCGGATGCAACGAGAGCGTATAGGACAATAAAGAAGATAAGGATGGATCCCGTTGTTGTGCAGGTAATGACAGGGCACGGTGGGTTCTCACAGTACTTACATCGGTTTAAGTGCAAGGAGGACCCGACGTGCCCTTGCGATTCGGAAACGGAGGAAAGTATTTCGCACATCTTATCTGATTGCCCGATATATGGAAGGGAAAGAATAGATTTGGAGATAAATATTGGAGAAAAAGTAAATAGTAATAACATAAAGGAAATAATTGAAGACAAATCAAAGAGAGAAAAATTTTTAGAATTCTGTAAAACAGTTGCTAGAAAAGTTATACATAAAAATAAATAAATAAGTTGCTAAAGAACAACAATAGATAAAATAAATAATTCAAAACACACGGTATACTGTTGAACATATAAAGTATATACGAATAAGTTGCCGAAATATTAGATTTAATAAATAAAATAGAGATAAAAAAAATTGTTAACATATTTTCATAAAATAAGATTAAATTTAAATTTAAAGTCTATACAAATTACAATACTAAATAAAGTCCCAGACTTTAACCATGTCCGGGGTACAAGAAAAAAAAAAAAAAAAAAAAAAAAAAAAAAAACCTAACCTAACCTAACCTAACCTAACCTAACCTAACCGAGTTTGGCTCGATCCGCCACCCGGTACGCAGCAAAACCCACGTGCTCCGCGATAAAAAAATCGAAAAAGTGGTTTATTCTAAGGCTACGAGGGTGCTTGAGGTGTCGTTGGAATCGTCTCGCTTGTCCGCATACCCCGGTGATCTCAAAAATAGCCGCACGCGTGTGACTTAGCCGTGAAAAGTGCTTTTCCTCTTGTGTCAACTTAAAACAGCCACATAATTGGCTCCAGTGCTGTGAAGAGTGAAGTGCGGTTGAAGTGCGAAGTGTCCACGTGTGGGGCTCTGCGCCCTCCACCAGATTCCCGGGTCAGTTGAACCGGGAAACTCACCACCACAGCGGAAAAGCGAGAAAAATGCGGAACGTAAGGCTGCCATGCCGGCGCCCCATCCACTCTTCCAACACCGGACGAACGCTTCAATCGTCCGGCGGCCGGCAGCTGAAGGGTCGAGTGCCGCATCCCAGCGACTTAGCGCCTCACTCTGCGCTAGTGCCCGAACCCGCTGCACCTCCTCCGCAGTGGGCCGTTCACCCCTTTCAATGGCAGCGACCCTGTGTCGGTACACCTCCGCCAGGACGCGTGCATCTATATCCCACGGCACTTGTCCTGCGAGTACACAGGCCGCGCCGTGGCTCACTGTGCGGTAGGCTCGGACGGCCCGATTCGCGATGATCCTTTGCGGACGCCGCAGAAGAGTCACGGTACCGGGCTTGAGGCACTCCGCCCAAATCGGGGCTCCGTAGAGTGCCATCGACCGTATAACCCCATGATACAGCCGACGGCAAGCCGATCCCGGTCCCCCCACGTTCGGGAGGACTCGTCCGAGTGCAGACGCGGCGGCACTCAACCGTGGAGCGAGGAGCTTGAAGTGCTCCTCAAAATTCCATCGGGGGTCAAGGACCAGGCCGAGGTACTTAAAATGTGCCTCAACCGGTATATGGACCCCCTCTATGCGGACCCGGAGCCCCGCCGGGATCCTGCGGCGTGGGCCGTGGAACATCATGGCTTTCGTTTTGTCTAGGGCTACATCCAGGCCCAGGATGCGGATGCGTCGAACGACCAGCGACGCACCAACTGACGCTAGTCGAATCGCATCCTCCACGCTCTTCGCCTTCGCCGCAACAAGTGTGTCATCGGCGAAACAGACGACCTCCATCCCTGGTAGGACGCTGCCTCGCAGGACCCAGTTGTAGCCCAGGTTCCACAGCAGAGGTCCCAGTACGGACCCCTGAGGAACACCCGCCGTCATCGCCCACGAGCGGACCCGCCCGTCCGGGCCCACGTAGATGATCGTTCTGCCCTGTAGGTAGTCCTCCACGATGGCTCGCAGGTACGGGGGCATTCGGTGAAAACGGAGTGCCTCTGTGATACATTCGTGGGGGAGGCTGCTAAAGGCGTTGCGGATGTCTAGCGACTAAGTCCAAACTGAACTGCCCCAATGAGGGGTCGTACTGTGCCTCGCTTTTATTATTATTATTATTTCTGATGGGAGAGGGGCACAGTGTGATCTCTCGTTCAAAGCTTGGCTAGCATCCGACTGGGGAAGTACCTCCACCTTGCGGAAGACCGCAGCCATAATGGCTTTGCCGTGTTTCTGCGAGTGAGCAAGGTCACCAGGGCTGTTTTTTCTGAGAGGTCGTCATGCTGACAACTGGGAGACCAGTGGCTGTCGAACCGCTGCCAGCGGTGCAGGCGCGGCGTGTTGGCGCGGCGGTCAAGGAGACCCGGTGAAACGGTTGTCCGCTGGCCGCCCGCAGGTCAGTAGGGTTCCCGAACCCGGGGATCACCTAATCTCCGCCCCGGGAGGCTGAACCGCCAACCTGTGTAAAGTCCCTGTTGTAGTAGTCGTGCCGGAGGAGGAGACCGGAGTGGACCCGGCTGCTGCAGCAGGGGGGACCGGGGGCCCTTCCGCCCGCCGCGCTAGCAAACCGCACAACCTGCACTGTACTGCGGGGGTAGACACCGCGCTTTTTTTCTGTCGTGTTGTCAATGAGACGACTTCTCACAAACCTCTAAAATCTTTTTATGGCCGTGAAGAAAAACAGAAAGCATTTTACTCCAGCGGCGTCCTCTTCCACACTCAGTGTGGATTTCTGTAACATTAGGGGTCTTCACGCAAACATTAATGCAGTTCACCAACACCTTGACTGGGGGCGACAGAACTTAGTGCGATTTAACCCCTCTAAAACACAGGTCTGCGCGTTCACCGCTAAGAAAACCCCATTTGCTGTGGCTCCACACTTCGAAAACACACCCCTCACCATCACCAATAGTATTGGTATTCTAGGAGTTGACATCTCCAGCGACGTCCAGTTTCGATGTCATCTGGAGGGGAAGGTCAAGCTGGCATCGAAGAAACTAGGTGTGCTCAACAGGGCGAAACATTACTTCAACCCGCGGCAAAGACTTTACAACATAGCGAAGATATGATTTCCCGCAGAATTTGTCGTCAATTAGTCGAATAGAGACACCAAGTATCAGAATTACTCGACCTCCCGTTAAAAAATTGTATTTTTTTTGTGGCAGTGCCGAAATAAGCCTTATTTCGGACAGCCCCTTAAATCTACACCACCTAGCGAAAATCCGATTTCACCCAGATGTTGACTTGAATTTGTCGAAATTCATCGCAAAAAAAAAACACAACTGGTCGATGCGTAATTAATAAGTTACACGCATTTTAGTAATTCTCATAATAAGTATAGTCCGAGAGCTGGCTTCAAAATTATATCATGAACAAAATGATGATCATGAAATAAAGCACGCCCATTTACGAATCGGCGACCCCTTGGTGTCGCCGATTCGTAAACGTAATGACTAAACGGAATAACTGATTACTATGGTCGGTGGTGCTATTCATCAAGTAAGGACCATGATCGTTTAAAACCCTTTATTCATGTACTAATAAAATTTACCGCGGACTTGCCGGTGCACATAAAAAGTTGTAAATATCATCTGTATGCGGACGACACTCAAATTTATTATTCGTTCAAGGCCAGTGATACCGTACAAGCTATGGGTAAAATTAACAGTGACTTAAACGAAATATACAAATGGGCTACTCGAAACTCACTTATTTTAAATCCCTCCAAATCAAAATTATTAATATTGGGTACTAAAACACAAGTTAAGAATATACAAAATTATACGCCGATAGTTACTATCAACGGAGTTAATGTGCCAATGGAGACTGAGGCTAGAAATCTTGGACTAATTATAGACAGCGAGATGCGTTTTGTTAAACATATAAATTAAAAAATCAGAGCAGCTTTTTACAAACTAAAAGTTTTATATGCCATAAGGAATCAGATTTCGGAAGATGTAAGGGTGCTTTTATGTGACCTTCTAATATTATCACCTTTTAACTACTGCAGTGCAGTTTATGGCCCACGATTATACATCAAGACAGAAAATGCAATTCAACGAGTCCAGAATGCGTGTGCAAGATTCTGCTTTGGCATACCCAGAAGAGAGCATGTTACTCCTTACCTTATTAGGAATAACATATTCAATATGAAAATTAGAAGAGAAATACATCTGGCTTGCACGACTCAAAGGATAATCTGGAGTAAAAAACCAGAGTATCTCTTTGAAAAACTAACATGGGTTGAGGATTGTCACTCATTCAACACTAGGTCTCGGTCTCTACATGCTCTAGTTATACCCAAACACAAAACTACTGGCTTTAAGGGCTGCTTCAATTACAGTGCCTCTAAAATTTGGAATAATTTGCCGCCTCCCTTAAGGATAAATATTAATAACAATCTATTTAAAACGAAGTACAAGGCCATACTTGTAGAAAGAGTAAGAGTTGATTTTGAAGCCAACTTTAAAACAGGATAAAAAGGAACTCATTATCTTAACGCATATATACACACACACATACACGCGCGCACACACACACACACACACACACAAACATACACACAAACATACACACACACACACACAAACGCTCGGAGGCACCCACGCACACACACATACATACACACACACATATAAAATACACAGACATACAGTCCCACACAAATATGCAAATGCAACACTATAATATATATCAAACTGGTATTGCTGTGTACCTTTCAGGCTTATATTGTATAAACAGGCATTTTTGTTTTCTTTATTTTGTTTTCATATTTCATGTTCATATGTCCGTAGATTAGTTCACATTTTAATATTTATTGTATAATTACCTTGAGTAACCCGTGGGTTTACAATTGTTTCTCGACTAACACCTGAGCTCGAGCATGGGTTATACTGAAAATCAGCCCTGTGTAGACATCTGTCTATGCAGTACAGTGCTGAATATAATCCAATTGTCAAGAATGTCCTTTCATGTTGATACGTTGTAATTGTTGTTCTTGTATGTTATTTTTCTGACAATAAATGCTTATTATTATTATTATTATGTATCTCTCTTAACTCACGGGGTCAGGCCCGGTCATTTGATAGGCATGCGCGGGGATATGGATCCAACGCGTAGAGGCCCCTTTGAGAAGTTTGATGTAATGTTGTACGCCCGCCGTGACCCGCTCCAGGATATGTCAATGGAACGACATACCCATGAGCAGGTCTCGGCAGGCGTTGAGACTATTGCGAAGTGTGATGGAAAATAAATGGGCTATAGAGATGAGATCTGGGTGAACTTAATTCCGGGCTATTACAGAAGAGGGACGGACGCCTGCCATAACTGCTTTTATTGCTAGTTATTTGCGGCAGGCGGTGGCTTGCCACTCACTAGATGGGCCCCCGAAATGCCAGGAAAACGGCCGGGGGCAACACCGGTGTGAGTGACTCAGGGATGTCGAGAGGTGTGCTGCGCTTTCTCCGAAGTTACTCGCGGCGTGATGCCCTTTAACACTTCCACCCCTGGAGCATATAGCTCTAGCGGCTCCTCTCTGGACGGCCAATGAAGGCAAGCCAGAGCTGAGAGTCCTGCGGGCCTTCTTGTGTTTACACTCCGACCGATGAAGACACGTCGGAGACGAAGGCCCTGACCGACTCTCTGGAGACTCGGGTCCGTGGTGTCGCTACTCACACAACAGCTCGCCACACAAGCTGCCCTGCGGACTTACTTATTATTATTATTATTATTATAAAATATTCGATCTTACCATTGATACTGCGATGAATCCTAGAAAAGCCACGCGTTTTAACAGCGACATGGTCACATTTCTTTGGTCGATTATAAAAGATAATATGTATATAACTCTATGGAAATTAGATTATCAAATATATGAAGAGGACGGAAGACTGAAGGATTTTATGCCTTGAATTCTCTACGTTTCAATTTATATTCAATCTGACCACTATGTAAAAGAATAAGTAGGTACCTGCATCGTGATAATAAAACTAGTTTTACGTCGAAATAAAATTTATTTGCTGAACGATATTTTGAAATACACATTTGTATCATTGTACATGAAAAGTAATAGAATTTTTTATGATTACAAGAGGAAAATGTAATGCCGTCGACTGGATGTAATAAGATGGGTCCAGCGGCGTGGAGGCGTATCTGGGCGTGTACGAGCCACGGCCCGTCCATTTGCTAGCGTCAGCAATTTACGCGATGCTATGCAAAAACGGGCCAGTTCACGTTAGACGCCGGCGCGAGCTCAGTGTATCATTATATCATATTTATATCTATCAACTAGCAAATAAAATCCGTTTCAATTCTATCAAATCGTATCAATCTATCAACCCCAACATAGCTTTTTGGTCCTTCGAGGACTCACTCGTGGACACGGGACTTAGTGCATATCAGTGACATTATTACTGTGATTCGCGAGTGAGTGAACTAGCAAGCAGCAACAGCAGCACGATACACACATCAACGGCGCAGCAGCTATCAAGTAAGATCATTCCATATTTTTATCATGTCAACTTTGGAGGAATTATTAGCAACTCAGCAGCAATTACAAAATGCCATAGAGCAAGATTACAGCAATTTTAAAAAAGATGGGGCCGACCGAAAGACGTCTGACTATATCAGACGGAGGTTGGACACCCTAGAAAAATACTGGAACGGATATCAGTTAAATCATGCAAATTTATGTAAGATTGAGTATGCCAAGACACATTCATATTTTACAAGCAATCAATTCGAATTATTCAAAGATCGGTACGAATACATTCGTGCGGCAATATCAAGCTATCAATCGAAGGACGACAGGCCTTCGACCCCTATACTGAAACCTGCCATTTTGGGGGCACCGGGAACAACAAATCAAGCTGCGCAACAAGGGCAGCTTACTCAGTCTCAGGGGAATAACAGCAAAACAGATGAAATGTTACGCAAACAGTCTAGCAATTTTAAAGCATTAGAGCATACATTATCAAACATTAATTTAGAATTAATAACAGAAAAATGGGAATTCGATCATTTACTTCGTACAATACAATCGCGTTGGTCGGTAATTGATAGTTTGCATTGGGAATTAGACAGCGAACTCGGGGGGCGAAACGCGGAATATGAAGCAACGTTTTTTAAATATGAGTCACGATATAATGATATAATTAAATCAATTAATAGAAAATTATGGTCTGTATCGCATCGGGAGCAGTCTACACCTCATCTCGACATTCCAGTCTTCGGGGGTAGCTACCATCATTGGTGTTCGTTCAAAGACCTTTTTGTTGAAACCATCCATGACAACCCCACCTTATCAAGCGCACAAAAAATGCAATTTCTCAAAACCAAAGTTAGGGGAGAAGCTGAAAGGTTAATACAACATCTACCAATTACTTCCGATAACTACGCTATATGTTGGGATATACTGAACAATAGGTAATATAATAATATAATAACAACAAGCGATTAATCTTTAATTCTCATTTAGAGATCTTATCAAACATTCCAATAGCAAATCAACCATCAGTAAACCATATTAAACGCATCCACGACACGACCTTGGAGACGCTTAACGCAGTGAAAAACCTGGGGGCGGAGGTAGAGTCGTGGGATCCTTTACTTGTCTATTTATTATCACAAAAACTTGATACCGAGACTCACAACGACTACATAGGAGTAGTTAAACACCCGAGGGAGCTACCCAACTTGCAAGAATTTCTATCATTCCTTGAGAGCAAATTTACTATGCTGGAATCTTCTAGAAAGAAGACAGAAATACCTATCAAATCATTTACCCAAAATAGAAATCATAATCAGTCGCAAAAATATCATTATAATTTTAATAAATCTGCCTTTTCGGCGCATGGACGGGAAGTTTCGCAACCGTCAACAAGCAAAGTCAGCTATTCCACAAAGTATTACAAGTGTGCCGTGTGCAAGTCCAACGAACATGCATTATTTTATTGTCAAGAGTTTTTAAATATGACACCGTACTCGAAGCGTCGCACATTATCAAAACTGAATATATGCGAAAACTGTCTCTATTCGCATAACAATAAGGCATGCATTTCCGAAAAACGTTGCCGGGAATGCAATGCAAAACACAACACTCTTTTACATGACGCATTTACGCAAGCCCGTCAACCTAGCAAACCAGCACCAGCGAAAACGGAGCCCTCGCAACAACCTAGTAGCAACTCGCACGTGTCACTGCAAGGTGAGATGCCCGAAATTCTTTTAGCAACAGCAATGGTAAGGGTAAAAAGGGGAGACAATTCTTATGTGACCATGCGAGCTCTAATCGATCAGGGATCACAGACGTCCATTATTACGGAACAAGCAGCGCAGTTACTAGGCCTACCACGACAAAAATGCCGGGGCATCATTTCTGGCGTCGGTGCAAAAGAAAGCAACTGTAAAGGTATAGTATCAATAAATTGTGCCTCCATACACAACGATTTCACTTTCAATACAGATGTTTACATAATGAAAAATTTAATCAAAAACCTACCGAGTCACTCATTTAGGAAACCTTCATGGCCATATTTAAACAATATTACCTTAGCAGATCCGGAATTTAACAGTAGCCGGCCTGTTGACTTACTTCTGGGAGCAGATATATACTCTTTTATATTGTTAGAGGGAATTTGTAGAGATGATGCAAGCATTCCAATCGCCCAGAACACTCGTTTAGGATGGATTTTGACTGGCACTGTCAAAAGCCTGCAATGTAACGTCATTATTAACAATTTACAAGAAATCCAGCAGTTTTGGGAGATAGAAGGTATCAATGAGGACGCAACTACATCATCACAAGATCAGAAATGTATTGACCATTATTTATCAACCACTACGACGCGACGCGACGATGGACGTTACGAGGTGCGGTTACCTATGAAACCGAATTTTTCAGAAAAATTGGGAGAGTCAAAACCGAAGGCAATTGCCCAATTTAAGTCATTGGAACGCAAATTTAACAAGAATTCTGTGATGGAAAATCAATATAAAGCATTTATAAGCGAATATCGCTCTATGGGTCACATTATCCCCGCGCCTAGCAACACAAAGCCCGAGTATTATACCACACATCATTCCATTCGAGATGACACATACAATTCTAAATTTAGAGTTGTTTTTAATAATTCAAGCAAAACATCAACAGGAATAAGTTTAAATGATGTCATGGAATGCGGGCCCAATCTTCAACAAGATTTACAGTCTTTAATAATCAAATGGCGTGTTTACAAGATCGCATTTACCGGAGACATCGAAAAAATGTTCCGACAAATTTGGTTGAATCCCGAAGATCAAAATTTACATAAAATTGTATGGCGTGAATCTCCAGCAGATCCCATCAAGGAGTTCTGTCTTACAACCGTAGCCTATGGTTCCAAGGGATCACCGTTCCTGGCCATGATGACCCTGAAACAATTGGCATCAGACGAGAGGTCTAATTATTCTAGCCAAGCAATCAAAGCGCTAGAAAAATCATTTTACATGGATGACCTTATTCACGGCGCACACAGCATATCAGCAGCAAAACAACTTCAAAGTGAACTCATCAATTTATTAAAATCGGGAGGATTTAATTTGCGTAAATGGAAAGCTAACACGCACGAGCTCCTACAGGATACACCAAAAAACCAAGAAGAATTCAATTTTAAAAACACGGAGCAAACCAAAACTTTAGGCTTAAGTTGGAAGCCTCAAGAGGATACATTTACTTTTCAGTCAAGATTAGATCAACAACATAACACAACAAATATTACTAAAAGAATGCTATTATCTGAAATTTCAAAACTATTTGACCCCCTAGGGTGGTTATCGCCTCTAGCAACAAAATTAAAACTTATTTTTCAACAAATATGGGCATGCAATTTACAATGGGATGATCCAATACCTAATAACATTTTCGTGGAATGGACAAAAATAAAAAATGACATACATAATATCAACTTAATAAAATTACCAAGATGGATCCAGACAACAGAAAAGGATACATGCGTGGAATTACATGGATTCTCTGACTCATCAGGAAAGGCCTATGCTTGCGTAATTTACTGTCGGATCAAGAAAGATAACAATTCATCAATATCATTATTGGTTGGGAAATCAAGGCTCGTCCCCACTAGTAAAGTAGTATCGCTTCCAAGGTTAGAGCTAAGCGGTGCTCTTTTACTATCAAAACTTATGCGGAAAGTCAAACAATGTCTTTCTAGCTATAACCTTCAAATATATGGTTGGACTGACTCCATGGTGGTTTTAGGTTGGCTTAATGGAGACCCAGCAAGATGGAAAACTTTTGTGGCCAACAGGGTCACCGAAATCACACAAACTATGCCAGCAGAGTGTTGGTGGTTTGTTAAATCACAAGAGAATCCCGCTGACTGTGCAACTCGTGGTTTAACTGCTTCACAGTTAAAGGAACACCTTCTGTGGTGGCGGGGACCTACCTGGTTGCAGTCATTTGTCAACGAAGGACGTCAAGAAGAATATAAGACTGACCAGGAAGTCAAGAGCATTCAGCAAGTCAACATAGTCACTGAACAGTCGGATGACAATATCATAATGAACTTATTAACAAAATATAGTTCTTTTAACAAAGTTCTCAGAGTGGTAGCATGGATTCTGAGAATTAAAAACAACAAAAGCAAATCATCAAGCAATTATTTATCACTACAGGAATTAAAACAAGCAAAATTAGCAATTATCAGAAATATTCAAGCATTATCATTTCAACAAGAAATATCAGATTTAAGCAATGGAAGAAACATACACAACAAGAGCAAGTTGTGTGAGTTACGCCCTTATCTCGATGAACAAGAGATACTGAGAGTCGGTGGGAGATTGCGACATGCAAATCTCGACCCTGACATGCAACATCCTATCATAATACCAAGCAACAGTCGCCTTTCTGAGCTTTTAATAGATCAAGCACATGAACTTACGTTTCATGGGGGAGCGCGATTAACATCAGCATATTTACGTAAAAGATATTGGATCATTGGAGGCAACAGGGCCACCAAGAAGAGGCTACGCTTTTGCGTCATATGTAGAAGACAAAGCCCAAGCAAACATTATCAAATAATGGGGGATCTTCCAGCAGCAAGATCTAATCCTTCTAGAAGTTTCTATCATACGTCAGTGGATTACACGGGTCACCTTTTTATCAAAGCAAATGTTGGGCGAGGGATCAAAACATTTAAAGGATACATCGCTGTGTTTACCTGTATGGTGACGAAGGCGGTGCATTTAGAAGTAGTATCCGACCTGACAAGTTCATCATTTTTAGCAGCCCTAAGAAGAATGTCAGCGCGCCGAGGAACACCGGGTCACATATATAGTGATAACGGCACAAACTTTTTAGGAGCAAATAACGCACTGCAACAGGAATATCAAGAAATACTTAATACCTTTGGAGATGAATTCCGTAGCGAAATTGCAGAAATGGGCATATCATGGCACTTCAATGCACCTTCATGGCCGTCAGCAAATGGGCTCTGTGAGGCTGCAGTGAAGAGCCTCAAATATCATTTGAAACGGGTCCTTGGAGATCAAAAACTCACCTATGAAGAACTGAGTACACTCTGTGCCCAGATTGAAGCAGCACTCAATTCGCGCCCGTTATGCTCATTAACAGAGGATCCTGATGACCTCAATTATCTCACACCGGCTCACTTCCTGGCGTGTGGTCCCACATTATCAATTTATGACACCGAAAGAGATTTGCGAACTAGATGGTATCACCAAGAGAAAATATTCCGAGATCTCTGGAAAAGGTGGCAACAAGAATATTTAACAACACTATCAAATCGTAGCAAATGGCGACAGCCCCAGCAAAATATCAGTATCAATGATGTAGTGATTATTCATGATGCTAATTCACTACCAGGCAAGTGGTTACTTGGGCGAGTAGTCGACTTGCATCCAGGCAGCGATGGTTACGTAAGAGTAGTAACTCTGAAAACAAAAAATGGATATCTTAAACGGCCCGTCGTAAAGCTATCAATCTTACCAACCAACCCCGAGCAAGAAAATCAAGAATCATCTTCACTGAATGAGCCATCTGAAACTAAGACCAAACGTACGACTACCAGAAACAGAAAGTTTAACTTTATTTCCACTGCCACAACAATATTACTATTTTTTATGACACTCATTACGAATGTAAACTGTTCGTATACTTTTACACCGTTTCAAAGTAATCAAAGTTTATTCTTCGACAAGATATCCAACATGGAACTTACTCGAGACAATTGGAAGCTGGTGGTCTACTACGATCTTTCTCCCTATTGGGAAGGAACGGCGGCAGCCGTCAAATACATTACTTATCTAGAAAACATATGTTCAAGTATAAACAAACAATCACCATGCGATAATGTTGTATCTCAATTAAGTCACGACTACTCTGAAATTCAACACTACAATATCATGTTACAAACACAACATTTCTCCGCTCGCACGCGCCGACGACGCGGGCTTATCAACGCGGTCGGGAATATAGCAAATACATTGTTCGGAGTATTAGACAGCAATTTCGCAGAAAAGTATGAACAGGACATCCAGTTAATAAAAGAAAACCAAAATCATTTAGCAATGCTGTGGAAAAACCAAACATCCATTGTGGAAGCAGAATTTAATATTATTAAGAGAACTGAAAATATAATGAGCAAACATCACAAAATCATTCATAAGAAAATTACAGAACTGGATCAATCTTTAGCTATATTGAAAGCAGCGGCCCAAAACTCATCTTATATCATGGATTTTACGTTATCAGCTCTTCTTACAAATAACATTTTAAACTCGTTGAAAACCATGCAAGACCATATCCTAAATACCATCACCGACGTGTATCATGGAAGGCTCGACTTACATCTACTTAGCCCCGAACAACTTCAACGAGAACTCAACGTGATATCATCCCAACTGCCGACTGACTTATCATTACCGACAGACAACGTAAATTTATTAAAAATGTACAAATTAGTATCCGTGAAAGCTAGACTATCAATGCAATACTTATTATTCGAAATACGAATCCCACTGATATCCCGAGACTTATACGAAATATTCCGCATGATTCCCATACCTCAACGATCAAATGACAATATGATCAACATTCAACCTATCAGCGAATATATAGCAATTAATCTTCACAAAGATTCTATTATTATAATAACAGAGCGAGAACTAACATTTTGTTTACATCAATCCCCTGAGACTATATTATGTCACCTGGACAAACCGATCTATCAATTGAAGGATGACCACTATTTGTGTCGACGAGACAACAAGTCAGATTGCACATCACTTATGAGCCCATGCGGGGATAAGTTTATAACAACCAGCAAACCGAACATTTATTTTTATTTCTGTTGCAATACATGCTACTTTAAGTTACTATGCAGCGATCAGATTACTCCCATTCAACTGAAGAATGCGGGTTTATTGACACTTAGTCAAGATTGTTTAATAAAATCAGCTGATTTCAAATTTTATTCACATAAACTACTAACAAGTGAATTATTCATGAAGCCAAAGGTTGAGATTCCGGCGATGGCGCCTATCAATCATCTCCTCAACATAACTCGATCAAAGCCATATATCAATAACACTGAAGAAATCAATGGGACTCAACTGGCCAGCTTACAAGAGCAAATAAATATAATGAAACAGAATGAGCCACTCGTGGAGCGAGTGTCATATCATGACGTTCACCATTACGTCGCCATATACTTGGTGGTCGGAGGCGCGTTGGTGGTCGGTGCAGCGGTCGCCTGGCGCCGCGGGCTGTGTGGCCCGCGGGCGCGGGCTCCCTCCGTCGAGAATCAACAAAGTGAAGTGCAGTGTAGTGGGTCAAATGTTCAAAGTGATGTGCAGTGTCAGTGTCAGTGTAGTGTAACAAGTGAAAGTGCAATAACAAATGTGCGTAATCAGAAACAGAACAGAGGCACCTCACCGGTTTTCCAATCGGTGTTTACGGTCGCCGAGAGCAGACTTTAGGCTAATCGTATTCGTAGTTTTAAATCAAATATTGAAATCACCTTGTTATTAGCATTAAGGCAATATTGTGTATCATCTTGTTATTAGAGTTTTAATTCATCTCATCTCGCTTCTCGCATCTTTCGGCCCGGGAGCATGTACGAGCCACGGCCCGTCCATTTGCTAGCGTCAGCAATTTACGCGATGCTATGCAAAAACGGGCCAGTTCACGTTAGACGCCGGCGCGAGCTCAGTGTATCATTATATCATATTTATATCTATCAACTAGCAAATAAAATCCGTTTCAATTCTATCAAATCGTATCAATCTATCAACCCCAACAGGGCGGTTCTAATGTAATTTTCTCAAATAATAACGCTGTCGAAATGTTGAATTTAAGTTCGCAGGAACTCGAGATGTACAAACTGGGTGGCTTTATTATTTATCTATCAGCAGATGGATAAATAATAAACCCACCCAATTATTCGTCTAGTGTTTCTTCGTGAGTCACAGAACAAGTTAGCCGCAACTCTCACTAGCTCTCTCAAAACGGTCGGTCTCCGCTGACTCTCAATGTAGGCTCCAACCGACACCTCCTCTTTCCACAATTTAAGAGGTCGTTGATCTGTTAGTTCTTGACCCTAAATTCGACTCTCGCTGGTCCTCTAGTTTAAACTTCATCGGTCGCTAGCTGTTCTTCATCTGGAGTGCCAGCGTCGGCCTCCGGCACAGGGATCGGTATGTCTGCGTCTGGCATGGACGCCGGCGGCTGAGACAGTTCCACGCCTGCGTCGCGCAGCAGGGCCATCAGTGTGGCCAGTGAACTCGCGAGCTGTCGAAGGTACATGTTTAATCGCTATTTGTCTGGTTTAATCGTCTGGACTAGTCTGGAATAAGTGTATACTTATTCCAGACTAGTCCAGACAACTTAAGACTAAGAAACTGGCATGTTTAAAGTAAATAAATAAATCTTTATCTGAATTCCGGGACGGACGGTGGCCGTGTAATGCCGGCCGCGGAAGTAATGGACTTGAGTAGTTTTGACCTGAGCGTCCGCTTTGTCCTGGCTGTGCAGCAGCTGGGCGGCGAGGCCGGCTTCCCGCGCGGCGTCGGCGAGGCGGCCGGCGCGCGCGCAGCGGCCGGCCGCGTTGAGCCTCACGAGCGCGTCGGCGGGCGCCAGCGCCGCGGCGCGCGAGTACGCCGCGTCCGCACGCTCGTCGCCGAGCCGCTCGAGGGCGACCGCTATCAGTAGCACCTTCACAATAAAAAGGCCCTCGCTGTATTAAATCGATACATACGATCGATATAAAGGCGAATCGAATATACGATTGAAACGTGGCGAGATCTACCTTCCGGTGCGTAAAGATCTGGCGCATAAAACATATAATAATCTAAAAATATTAGTCAAATGAAGGTACGTATCTCGGAATGAGAGATAGTAAGCTGTAAACTATAAAACTTTATTTTGACACCCTAAAACTTGTCTCAAAACCTACTTAGAGGCCCCGGCACCGGTTGCAAAAGTAACACCGACTCACGAGTCCAGGCCGGGCCCACGAGCGATCCAGTGAACTACCGCCCGATTTCTGTACTGTATTGTCTAAAAACTTGGAAAAAATATTGTATAAACGCATGTTATATTACCTCAATAATTTTAACTTTATGTTGTCTGCATGTCTATACGGTTTTAGGACAAAACGCCAGCAATAAAATAAGGGAAAACTTGGATACGAAAAAAGTCGCCCTAGGCGTTTATCAACCTGAAAAAAGCCTTCGATACCGTAAATCACAAGTTGCTATTAAACAAACTACCTAGAACGTATTGGTATTAAAGGTACCACCCTTAAAATGTTTGGTAATTACAGATTTTACCTATTTGTGATCTATTTGTTAGGTACGATTCAAACATTATAAGAAGCACCCACCACATTACCTACGGTGTCCCACAAGGATCTATATTAGGGCCACTACTGTTTCTTATCTACATAAACAGATAAGCAAATCTAGGACTACATGTTCATGGTCATGGTTAACATTGTACGCGGATGATACATGCTTATTCTACTTTGGTACTAATATAAACGAAGTCATCTCAAAAGCGCAAAATGACCATAATGTATTATTTGAATGATTCCAGTTATCATCAACATTTCCAAAACATGCTATATTATCTTCAAGCCTAGAAATAAAGATAATATAGCATGTTTTGGAAATGATGATGATAAGTGGAATCATTCATCAATTTAAGCCTAGAAATAAAAAAATACCTTCTCACGATCCCTTAACAATTGACAACATTCCCCTCGAACGAAAAACATGTGAAAAACATGTAGGTGAGAATGGATAGTCATTTGACATGGAACAAACAATTAGAACATATAAAATAGTGCAGGCGCCACAGGTAGTTGAGTGTGCAAAATATGAGGACCGCATTCTATAAACAGTTTTGAATTCAGAAAAGCTTGTAGATTATGATTCTGAATGTTGCCAGGAAGTTTCATGGTCCAATTTTTTTTTATACCCCATTCCCTTGGATATCGAGTAAATGGACTGAACAAATGCTTTACAACAATTTTAATCATTGTTTTATTGAAAATATCCAATTGTTTCTTATGATTAAAGATACTTATAGCTACTAAGTGGAAATAAAAAGAAAAACAAATAAAAAATTATACAAATATTGCTGAAAAAAAAAACATAAAAGGAAATTTTTACATAAGTAATCAAAAATTTTCATTTATATTTGTACAGTTTGTTTTTTTACCCTCGACGGAACGGAGACGGTATATGTGTTATTTGGCAGTTTTATAGTAACTTGTTGTAAGAATGTGTATAAGTGGACTGTAGTTTATATTTTTACTGGTTACTCAATAAAAGAAAACTTTATAGTGGAGCACAGTTTAATGGCAGCGATTACACCATGACGGAAACAACAACAACAGGAAGACAGTATTGCCCTGTCAATACATTACACAAAATACACAGGTGTTACCAGTATATAATTTATTTTCTAACATTCATGTTGAACGTCTCAACATACTGCCTACAGGAGAAATGCTTCACAGTTATAAATAAACTTATGGCGGAATGCTGAATAAAATCAAAGAACAAATTAAGTTTACTATGATGCACTTCTAATCTCAATGGAATGCTTTATGTTAAATCAATTTGCCTATTTAAATAAACTAGTAGGTAGTTTTTTCCATTGGATTCCTAGGTAGGACAAACAAATGAGTATTTGCAATAAATATAACCTTACAAATAATAAAATATCCTTTTATCGACGGAAGATATAAGTACTTTCCGTAATAAATATTCAAATTTGCAATAAGAAATGTCATACATTTTAATAAATTTGAATTTGCATTTAATAATTTGAAAATTTAATTATAGCGCCATCTAGCGGAAACATGTGGAACTTTTTATAGATTACCCATGCTTAGTAGCGTTTTTACAGCAATCACAAATGTAAATTATTACAATAGCATCTTACTAAATGAGACTAGCTATTAATCAATAAAATTATACATTAACATCTACAGGTAGAACGCAGATTTTTACAATTGAACGTTTGTGAGTTCTGCCATTAGCAGTTTTAACCTCCACGACTCTCACTTTGTTGTCAGAACCAGGAAAAACTTGTATGACTCTGGCCATTGGCCAATGCATAGGTGGAGTATCGTCTTCCTTTAAAATCACTAATGACCCTACCTGTACATTAGGCAGAATGTCTCTCCATTTAGGACGAGTTTGCAAAATGTTCAAATATTGCTTGCTCCAGACTTTCCAAAACGAGTTTTTTATACTGTTACATAATTTCCAAAACTTTAATTTATTAGTAGTTGGTACATCTGGTTCTGGGTAAGCATTTAACGCAGCACCTATGAGAAAATGACCTGGTGTTAGACAAGTATAGTCATTTACATCACTCGACATTGGAATGAGTGGTCTGCTATTTAATATAGACTCTATTTGACACAGGACTGTGTTCAATTCCTCATAGGTGAGCACACTTTTTTGAACAATTCGTTTCAAATGAAATTTCATGCTTTTTACACCGGCTTCAGCTAGCCCAGCAAAGGTGGGAGAGTAACAAGGTACAAAGTTGAAATTAATGCCCCTTTGTGCTGAAAAGTCATGAATTTTCTTTTGATGTTGATTACAACTTTGTAATTTATATAATTCGTGCAACTGGCTATTGGCACACTTAAAGGTTGATGCATTATCACTATAGATATCAGAAGGTAAACCCCTACGTGATATGAACCTTTTCAAACAAGCTAGAAAGGTTTCTGTTTTAAGATCTGAACCTAATTCTAAATGTATAGCCTTAGTTGCAAAACATACAAATACACAAACATATGCCTTTGTTTGTAGAGGCTTTCTGATTCTGGCTTGATTTATCATTATCGGGCCAGCATAATCTAAAGCTACCTTTTTGAAGACTCTACATGTATTTATTCTATCAGCTGGCATTGAGCCCATTAATTGTTTGGCTGTAGCTGCCTTTAACTTAAAACAAATAATACATTTGTATATAGCCTTTTTTACTTCTCTCATACCATGAACTATCCAAAACTTTTGATTTATTGATGACAACACAAGTCTCGGCCCTGCATGGAGATTCTTTACATGCTCGCTTTGAATTATTAATTGTGTTACGCGAGAATCTCGAGGCAACACCACTGGATGCTTTTGAGTATAAGGAATTGTGGCGTTCTCTAGGCGACCACCTACTCTAACTAAACCTTTGTCATCAAGAAATGGATGTAGTGGTTTTAAATTACCTTTCAAAATTGTATTATTCGATTTCAAACAATGAATATCATTTTTTAAGTATTTTTGCTGCTCATATTTAATAATAGTTAACAATGAGTCAGTTAATTCTTTACTAGTCAGTGACATTGATTTATTTTTATTTACCTTAGTACTTGTGTTCTGAACAAAACGTAATACATAACCTAATACGCGTTGCATTTTATTGATGTCAGAATATTTGTGAAGGAAATCTAAACATAGTTCTTGTTCACTAGGAACTGCGCAGACCATTGCTCTAGAAAATGCAGAGGAGGGCTTAACCTCTGGTAGGTCACAGGGAATAGGCAAGTCGGGTAGGTTACTCACATTGTACTCACAACTATGCAGGAGACCTGGACCTCCCCACCACAAAGGATGGCTTTGTAGCACATGGGGTAATGTGCCTCTGCTGAGACAGTCCGCAGCATTCTCTTCTGAACTGATGTATGACCAACGGTGTTTGTGTGTAAGTTCTGTAATAACTTTTACTCTATTCGCAACATATGTATTCAGTGTGTTAATATTAGTATTTATCCATGCTAGTACTATTTGCGAATCAGAATATAAAATGATATCATCAATTTTAAGCTTTACTTGTAAAGTAGCACTGAGCCTAGCGATCAACTTTGAAAGTAGTACTGCCGCATTAAGCTCCAGCCTAGGCACGGTTAGATTTTGCCTTATTGGGTTTACACGCGATTTTGAAGCAAGCAAGGAAACCTTTACTGTATTAGTGTCGTCAATAACGCGTAAATAAACACAGCAGCCATGCGCAATAGAGCTGGAGGCATCAGCAAACCCTATTAATTGAACAGAATGTGGCTTACATAAACTTGCAAAGCGTGGTATAGCTATCGGTGACATAAGCCGTAAACTATCATAAAACTCACACCATGCTTTGTGCAATTCACTTGGTGGTCGTTCATCCCAGCTGATCTGTGCCTGCCATAGCTTTTGCATTATTGCTTTTGCGGTTACCACAACAGGTCCAGCCATACCAAGAGGATCATAAAACCCACCAATGAAACTTAGAATTTCACGTTTAGTAACAGGCATGTTTTTGTTAGCCATTGTGCATGCAAGCATAAATGAATCAGTGTTGGCATTGTAGTTTACACCTAACGTTTTGAGACAAATGTTATCTTTTTTAAAGTCAATGTTATCAAAATATTGTTGTGACATTGGGATCTCATTTAACAATTGAGAACAATTTGAATACCATTTATGCAAATGAAAACCACCAATTTCTAAGAGATTGCAGAGTTGTCTTTTTGACTCTAACAATAATTGGGGCGATTTTTGTGACACGAGAGCATCATCAACATACATTGAATTTTCAATTATGAAAGCAGCTAGCGGAAATTCATCCTTGTACCTTATGGCTAGCTCTTTTAAACATCGTGTGGATAAGTACGAAGAACTTTTGAGACCATAACTTACAGTAGTAAGCTGTATACATTGTATGTTGTCCTCTGGGGTGTCCCTCCAAAGGATATTTTGTAAAGATCTATACTTGGGATCTACTGAGACCATCCTGAACATACTCTTTATATCACATGTAAAAATGTATTTTTCTGTTCTAAATAAAATTAATATATCAATTAACTCTTTTTGAACTACAGGACCATTTAATAACATGTCATTCAAAGATACCTTTCGATTAGTTTTCATGGACCCGTCAAACACCACACGACATGGAGTAGTTTTGTTGTCCAGTCTGACTACCGGGTGATGCGGTAAAAAATATACAGGATCATTGGCAATATCATACTGACTTATATCAATAATTTTTGCATGCCCTTGCTGTATATAGTCATCTATGAAACTTTTATATAGGTAATACAACTTTTTATTTTTATGAAGACGCGATTCTAAATTTTTAAATCTAGTTAAAGCTAAATTAAATGAATTGCCAAGTGTGTTATTAATTTGGTCTAATGGCAATTTGAGTGGTAACGCGACTTGAAACTTATTGTTTTGTCTGTCTAAATATACAGTTTCACAAAATGCTTTTTCACAAGTTTCATGTTCTGGTAATTTTTCAGGAAAATGTTCAGGAATGCTTTCAGTTCTCCAAAATGAAGAAAGAGTATCATTTAATGTATTGTCACATGTTTTACAAAATAAAGATGTTACCTGGTGTGAACTATTAATGGTAGGAAATGAACCTGCGAGCACACAACCAAATTGTGTTTGTAGCACTGGAACCGTTGACCCAGTGTTTGTAACCCCTTCCCGGCACGCCACCTGGACGCTTGTTGGATGCTCAGACGGTAATAGCACCTGAAATAGCACATCAGCACCTAATAAGATATGGATCTCACTTGGCTCATTAAAACTTTTGTCGGCCAATATTATGTTTGGAGGCATTACTAGGTTATCTAAGGGAATTACATTTTGTGGCAATTTAGATGTTATTGTGTCCAGTAAGTGACAAGTAACAGAAATGCTGAAATTTTTAACAAGTGAAAACAGTTGTATGATAACACTTTCTTGAATGTTACTAACATTATTCCCAATACCTACTACAGGAGTATTTGTATGATTGGTTTTTAATTTTAGTAATTGAACTAACTCGCTTGTTATGAATGAAGTTTGAGAACCACTGTCAAGAAGGGCCTTGACATGGACTTCAGTTCCATTGTTCGCTATAAGCTTAACTCGAGCTGTTGGCAGCAGTACCTGCATAGATTTGGATTCCAGGAATAACGTCACTGGAGATTGTGCTTTATCTTGATGAAGTAAAGTGTTGTGCTTTTGCTTGCATACTTCACATTTGAAATAATATTTGCACTTCTTATTGTGATTATGTAGACAAATTTGACACATATTATTGTTGGTGACAAACTTGAGTCGGTCCGCAGCTGACATGAGTTTGAACTTCGGACAAGTAAATAATTTGTGAGTTGACTTACATAGCCTGCAGACTGGTGGCGGCGGTGCTGTCTTAGAAGTAGCTCCTGCTTCGTCCATCACAGTGGTGGCAATGTGAGCAACCTTGGGTGCGAGAGGTGTGTATACCTTCTCTGCATTCTCTAGAGCAAGTGCACGTTTTTCTAAAAAATCAAGCAATGAGTTTACAGAAGGCGCTTTGTTTCCGACTAGTTGAAACTCCCTATTGCTTAGTGGGTCTAACTTTCTGGTCAGAACACATAGTACTATGGCGTCCCATTGTTCAACATTATGTTTTAGATTTTTTAACGAAGCAAGTTGCTGTTTTATTGTAGACACAAATCCCCTAATGTTGATTGCCGTTGACTTGACAATTGGTGATATGTCTAATAATGTACAAATATGCTCATTCGTAATTTTATATGAGTTATTATAACGATCATCAAGTATTTTCCTAGCTTCTAAGTAACTGTCATCTATTATAGGCAAATTTTTTATGAGATCTAACGATTCACCTTGTAAAAAACTACGTAAATAAAACAATCTTTGAACATTTTTTAAATTTTGGTTGTTGTGAATCAGTGCCTCGAACAATTCAATGAAAGGTTTATATTCTGAGTACTTACCACTGAACGTCGTTATAGATATATCGGGCAGCCTTTGATTATAATACGGCTGTGACTGAAATGGTTTGTTGTCAGTAAGTGTTAACTTTTTAATAATTGTGAGAATCTCTAAATATTTGGCCTCCACGGTGTCATAATCATCAGCGGGTGGGTCTAAGGCGCACACCTCAAGATTTATCTCCTCAAATTTGAGGAATGCCGTTCTTAGCCGCTCTTCTCGAAGTACAATCGACTGACGGTCAATATTGCTATGACTTTGTTCATTGAAGTAATTATGGTGCTTGGTTATTATACCCTTTAGGGCCGCTCTCTTTCTGATTAGAGCAGTTAATGTGGAGTTATCGCTTTTAGATTCAAGTATTTTTTCTTGTTCCGACATTGTTCACAACAACTTTACAATATATGTATAATATACCTCACTTTTATATAACAGTGAGAAACAAAATGAAAGTTTTATTAGAAATAACGTAGTTACTTAGATAATAAATAGACAATGCACGCACAACACAACGCGAAACGAAAACAAGATGTCGGATGACGCCGCGTCGCTGTCTTGCTACGACGATGCTTGCTTGACAACGCCGCTAAAGGCGCTAGTTTGACTTCCGTCTCCCACCGACCGACGCGCGCTTATTGGATGGTAGCACCTCGGAGCTTTTCGGAGGAAGCGAACTGTCCAATAATAGGCTCGCTCGCTGCGTTTGTTGATGTTGGTAGCTGTTGTAGGATGCACCCTAGCGCTACTGCAACTAGCGGTATAGATGTGAAGCTGTGAATGAAGCTATGTAAAATAAAAATGGATACTTGATGATGAATTACGATGATGCTGATGGTTGATGATTTCTGGTGCAATTTTATGCGCTGCACTGCACTCTTGTAGCAAGCTATTATGTTCGGCGACGATTTTGGCTGCGATGGCGTCATCCACGGCGGGGTTTGTTGGCACGTAGATGCAACTTGCTCACCACTAGCTTGCACGAAATTTTCCAAATGCTATTCACCAACTTGTTCTCCTTTATTGAGGTGGAGAAGGACCATGTAAGAATGTGTATAAGTGGACTGTAGTTTATATTTTTACTGGTTACTCAATAAAAGAAAACTTTATAGTGGAGCACAGTTTAATGGCAGCGATTACACCATGACGGAAACAACAACAACAGGAAGACAGTATTGCCCTGTCAATACATTACACAAAATACACAGGTGTTACCAGTATATAATTTATTTTCTAACATTCATGTTGAACGTCTCAACACTTGTATACTTATTTATATTTATGTTGAAATTTAAAATAGAGATGGCAGCCCCCGACGGATTTTCTTGGATTTTTTATTAAGTTCATAGCATAAATTCTTTAAGTCCGGGTTTCAAAATTATTTTATCCTTTTTTAACTACGTTTTAACCGTCGTGTGTTTTTTCAAAATTTTTAATTTTGTTTTTATTTCAACCTTTTTAGAGAGAAAGCGTAGGTATTACAATTGAAAACCGCATCAGAATCAGACTAGTAGTTTTGGTTTTGCACAAACAAATGTTTACTGCAGCGCCCTCTGGTGAGTTGTCACTGTAACATCTATCTAAGAATATGCACCAATCAAACTCGGACCCATCACTGAAAACCGCATCAAAATCGGACTCGTAGTTTTGGAGATAAATGGCAACATTGGTTGCACAAACAAATGATTACTGCAACGCCCTCTGGTGAGTTGTCACCGTAATACCTATTTAAGAACATGCACCAATCAAACTCGAACCCATCGCTGAAAACCGCATCAAAATCGGACTCGTAGTTTTGGAGATATTTATTGGCATTTGGCAACATTGGTTTCACAAACAAATGTTTACTGCAGCGCCCCCTGGTGAGTTGTCACTGTAATACCTATCTAAGAACATGCACCAATCAAAACCAAACCCGTCACTGAAAACCACATCTAAATCGGACTCGTAGTTTTGGAGAGAAATGACAACATTGGTTTTACAAACAAATGCTTACTGCAGCGCCCCCTGGTGAGTTGTCACCGTAACACCTATCTAAGAACATGCACCAATCAAACCCGAACCCATCACTGAAAACCGCATCTAAATCGGACTCGTAGTTTTGGAGATAAATGGCAACATTGATTTGCACAAACATCCTTAGCACCCCAAACGCATGTACCGTCTCCGTTCCGCCGCGGGTAAAAATAAAAAAGTATTAAAAAGAAATAATAATACTAACAAAACATGCAAATCCTTATTATGCAAAATGTAGATACACATTCTCCTAAAAATGGAAAGTGCATTCCTCATCCTTTTGCTTATGCGTTATTGTACATTCAAGTGCATTTTATAAATTACTCCTTTGTTTTCCTTATTATAAAAGTGATTGGCATTTACATTTGATCTTTGATTTATTTTCTACATCAGTGTTTCTGGGAAGTCGGCACTGATCCATGTGGAACTCCTACTATTATATTATGGATGTCCGTTCAGTCAGTTCTCCTTCCTCTCTCACCTGAAATATTCGATTTGCGAGACAGGACTCTACAAGTAGATAATAGCTATGGGATAGAGATGTCCTTGTCTTGCACAGGAGGCCTTTGTGCCACACCTTATCAAAGGCTGTTTGTATGTTCAGAAACACAGCAGAGCAGTATTCTTTTTTTTTTTTTTTAAAGAGGATCGTATAGTTCGATCGATAAGATTTTTGTAATCATTTTATGTAATCATTTCTTTTTATAAAAAAAAAAAAATACATAAAATATCCTTTTATGTAATATATTTTTTTTTCAACATTTTTTTTTTTTTGTTTTTTTATTTCCACTTAGTAGCTATAAGTATCTTTAATCATAAGAAACAATTGAAAATTTTCAATAAAACAATGATTAAAATTGTTGTAAAGCATTTGTTCAGTCCATTTACTCGATATCCAAGGGAATGGGGTATAAAAAAAAATTGGACCATGGAACTTCCTGGCAACATTCAGAATCATATTCTACAAGCTTTTCTGAATTCAAAACTGTTTATAGAATGCGGTCCTCATATTTTGCACACTCAACTCCACACAGCGCCCGCTCTAAAAAGCAAATTATCTTCGCTTGTAGGCTCTGTTCGCAATGTCAATCAATGCATAACTAAAAAGATTCTATTCAATATCTACAATGCACTTGTCAAATCGCATTTATTATACTTAATAGAAATATGGGGTATTGCCGCTAAGAGAAAGTTACAGGAACTACAATGATCTCAAACAAGGGCGATCCAGCTTTAGGCCTTAGGCCAGTAAGCCGGACGCATGCAATTCACCTTCCGGGGTGGTGCATAGCCGGCGGCCCTACCATACTGGAAGTAGGGCGGGTGGTACTCCAACCGTGGGTATTCGTGTAGTACATGTGAGTACTGTCCTGGTTGCCCCATTGGCCGTTGGTCCGGCAACGGCGGAGGTGGGTACAGAATCGGAATTCCGGAGTCGATCCGGTCCTCTATTGGCCCTTATTGGCCCCAGCTCCCGGCGCTAGGGGCATCACGCGTCCAGGCGTGGCCTGATGGGCAGGAGCTTCCGGAGCCCTCCGCCTCCCTTGTACAGGGGCGTAGTGCTGGTACGTCTGGGGCGGCCTTGAAGGGCCCACCTGTTCCGGCGACGGAACCGTGGGGAGCCTCTCCCCGCGGCCTTGTGCAACCTCGCCGCCCCGGCGCGGGCACAGCATCACGTGATGTGGTCCGCCACAACTCGTGCACGGCGTGGCCAGCACTTGGAGCTGCTGAACAGTGATATGTCCGAGCCGCAAGGCCACTTACGGTGTACGGCTGCGAGGGCCGCAAGGCGGCGGCGGCAGCCAGCCTGCAGAGCGCGGAGGCCGGCCGCCGGCACACCAGCAGGGCCAGCCCCAGGTCGTGCGCCGCGCGCGCGCTCAGCGGGGCGGCCCACACGGCCCGCTGGAGACAGGTTAGCGCCTGGAAAGTACAATCCGAGAGTACACCGTTATATACAAACGGCGAGGAAAAATACTTTTATGATTACGAAATAATCTGTACTTCCGCTAAGAGCATATTCTGTTTCATTTCGCGTAGGCGACAAACGAACGATTCATAATGTAACCTAGGCCTTTCAGTGAGGTTACCGAGAGGCACGTCACTCGTGAGTGAAACGCTAGTGATTAAAGTTGATAATTGACTTCGGTTTTACATGACGATTTTCCTCGGCCGGTAAGCTTAAAAATATGAAGGCAATGTACACTTTAACCGGGCGACGCGCCTAAACCTTTCTCCATTATCTCGTCCACGAGGCGGGGCGCAATGCCGGCGGACGACGCTCGCTTTGAATCTAAAGATGTAAGCTACTATAATGTTTACAAGACGTTTCCAACCGACCGTCTACATGCTAGAGGCCGGCTTCTCATCGTCCGTCGGAAAAACTAAAACTTAGAGATCGAATATTAACGATGCTAAACTAACGGCGATATATTTCTTCTTCGCCAAGAGAGCTAGCCCCAAGTCGACGTGAGCGGCGACGCAAGTCGGGTGGGCCGCGAGCGCCGCTCGGAGCCTCGCGAGCGCGGCGTCCGGGTCCCTGTGCTGCAGCATCATGGCGGCCAGCGCCAGCGCGGCGGCGTGCTGCGCGGGCAGCTGCGCCAGCGCGGCGGCCAGCAGCTGGAAGGCGCGGCGCGGGTCGCCGGCGCGCAGCCGCAGCGCGCCCGCCGCCGCCAGCGTGTCCGCGCCGCACGCGTGCGACCTGCCCAACGTTTTATACACGCATGGCCGACTGCTCGTCGCCGCTCTGCGTTCCAATTAAGACACAGATAATATATTATACGTATTTCTTACCCTACCGCTACTTTTTTACTAGCCGTGTGGTTTCCGGCAGACTAGAATAGAACCACTCCGTCTCTTCCCGTGGATGTCGTACGAGGCGACTGAGGGAAATAAATTTTAAAACATCGATCGACCCGTCTGGCCAGCGCAGCGTAGGGAATCTAAGCCAAATCCTCCTTCTGTCTGGGACGGACGAGAGAGGGTCGTGCCCCTCTAGTGGAGACTAAAATGACCTGATGATGATTTCTTACATGGAAGTTGCGACCGGGGATATTCCGATATGGGTTAACGACCGTTATGAATACGGTTATTAATCGAATCAAATAACGGTTATCGAAATCTATCTGTTACCGAATTATTTCTGTTAAAAACAATCTGTTTAAGAAATTATTATTATTATTTGTGAGCGTTTTTTGCGTTTGTTTTTAAATTTTAAGGAACTTCCCACATGTAAGGTAGAGCGTCGATTATCCGAACTAATTGGGGATTGCAGGACATGGGCATAGTACATGGGTGTTCGGATAACCGGTATTTTCGGATCCTCTCGCCTATCGACCGTAGATAAGTACCTACTTAGCGCATCTGTCATTTTTTATACGTTACCTCCAAAATGGCCTCTCACGATATTGCCGCGTCGCATTAAAAAAAAGATAACAAAAAAAAATGTGTAAAAGATATTTAAAGAACTATATTGTTGAAATGTGTATGGTATATGCTAACATAATAAATATAGTTTTGCACAATTTTACCTTGAAATGTATGTTAATTCTAAGGTGAAAGTAGTATGAGCTATGTTTTCACCCGTCCACTCAAACCCTTTCGTATCGTATGGTCATTTCTGTATGTCATGGAGCAAATTCTGTTTATTTTAATTAACAGTTAAATTTGACAATCTCCTGATATTTACAAACTAAAATAACGTGATACAATTGAAGGGATGTAAACAAAAAACTAACAATAACACTACACAATGGGTGGCCGTGACCTTCACGAACACATGTGCGCCATAGAATAAATAAACTGTCGTTAAGTGGATGCCAGTTGAATAGCACTTGAGGATACTGTCTGTCCTTGTTATTTTTTTCTAAACGTTGTTAAAGTCTGAGCTGTGCACGTATAGTTTTAAAGATTAATTTCACACTCTCAAAATACGTCCGGACAGATCGACCTCCAGGAGGCGGTCGACAGATGCGCGGTTTTTGAAATCGACCTCCAGAAAGCTGGTCGACAGTTGAGAGGATAATCGAACTACCTACGAGTATATGTTTAACCAAATGCGAGTCGGACTCACGCACTAAGGGTTACCATTATCTATAACGTTTGTTTTATCGGTGCCCCTCTTAAATATTTGTTGTATTTTAATTTAATTATTTATTTCTAAAGTAAATACGTAACTAAATATTCTGTGAATGTTGGTCGCTTTCAGCCTGTGTTTCATTCAAACCAAAGCAAGGCAATATTTAAGCAAGTAAACGCATCAGAAGTACCAATTATCATTTCGTCTTCATTATTTTAACTTGTAGTTGACGAGGGGCTAGTATTCGGATAAGCGGTCGTTCGGTTAAGCGAGTTCGGATAATCGACGCTCCACTGTATGTTGTAAAAGAAATATAAAACACCTTGTGGAAACTATGTATTTTTCCTTTTACGTTAGATGGCGCTTACTTTTAATACCTATATTAGACTGCTTGACTGCTTGAAAACAATGAATTGCATTCAAATAACAATTATATACTTTTATTGAAATTACATACCTACATAAGTGATGTCTTGTTCAGAGAATAATGCAGTATATGGTCAATACTCCTGAAAATATTAGGTACCTAGGAAATTCTGGAGAGTTTTAGAAGACATTTTTTTTTAATATGAGAGGGGGCAATCGAGCATGTGGGATGAAGGAAAGCAATCACCGCCCATGGAGATCAGCAACACCAAGGGTCGCCGATCCGATGCCAGCCTATACTCTTTCCTTTCTTTATTTCTGGTGACCTCACTCACTCGCAGAAAAACAACAAATCTCAAGGGAATTATTATTTGGCTGCGGTATTCTGTGAGGTACCTACTGTCCCAGTCGGGCAGCTTAAAAAATACGCTATGCCCTACCTCTCTTTTTGCCAGAGTTTCGTTTGTCAGTCAGCAGGGTGCCACTCGTGCAGGTGAGGTTGACTTTGGTTCTAAGATGTTGATGAAACACTTACAACCCAAAAGACAAGCCCTATATTAAATTCTACTCGCTTTGCCACGCGCATTCGGTTTCTTCCCTCGGTAGCGGCAGTCAGCGAAGCTAGGGGGAAAAAAATTCAACCGACTCTGTATTCTTCAACGATATGTGTGTAACATATTACTTAGGTAGTCAATGGTCGTTTAACCGACTCCAAAAAACGAGGAGGTTCTCAATTCGGCAGTATTTTTAAAAAATGTTTATTACTTAATTACTCCGTGATTTATAATTTATATAATGTTGGATTTAAAATCGACTCAGGAAACTAATCGATTGTTAGTTAGGGCATAATCGAGCTAGTTAGTTGGTTGGCGACACTCGTTTCGCCGGTGCGCGCCGTCAGGGGGCGCGCGCGCGGCTGTCTCTCACAGTCTCTCGTAGCCGCTGTATAGACTCGAATCGTTCTGGAAAACGTTATCTGGAAATACTAAGATGGCTTCGGGATAAGCCTCGCAGCACATACGGGAATTCTCGCGGCCTGGAGTTCGCGTAATACTTCTGGAACCGCGCTGGACCGCGGACAGTCTGGTATACTGGTAGACTGTGCTATGACGCCGGGACGCGTCGAAACTCTGGACAGTGTTAACAATGAGTGATTTATCGCTGGGCGACCTAGGAACACTGAACTGTGCAACTGGTGAACGTATTCCTATTATTATTATATATATGCCTGTCCTTAGACCCTTATTCCTGTCTGCGTGAGCCCGTCTGGATTACGGTGAACCCGCGTCAAGAATCGGGTAAGTTTAAATAAAGTGTTAATTTTAATTGAGTAATAATTATTGGTAGCAGAGACGTATTTACTCAACATATAATATATATATATATATACTTCCAGATTGGTCCCATATTTTTTTCATCATCATCGTCATCAGCCTGTATCTACATACACAAATGTAATGTTTGGAGTCGGTGTTTTTTTGTTAAAATTATCTAACAACTGGTGGCCGGTTCGCTGTTCGCTCACGTCAAGGCGTCATCGTAGGCCGCCAGTGCTCCGCTGACGTCATTGCAGGCGAGCAGTAACTTGGCCAGAAGCGCCCCCGCCCGCTCCCCGCCGCCCGCCTGCACCCCCGCTCTCGCCCACTCTACTCCATGCTCTGCATCGCCTAAGTTCCAAGCACATTCGGCTGAAAAAACGTGAATAAGTAATTAAACAACTCAAGTGATGTATTTGTCGCAGTCCGATTGTATAAATCACCATATTACAAAACGGCGAGCAGTTTTAAAAACCAGGGCCGTTTTGTATTACGGCGGGTCAACGATAAGCCGGATTGCAATACGGCTGAATGATAGTTTGGCACATTGTATACAGTGCTTTGTGTTCATCAACACGGCTAGCCGTAATGTATTACAACTGCTCGATAGCCGCCTCTTTGGCAGTTTTTAGTACCAATTTTCTACACTCGTGGCGCTACCTGCCATTACAACAACAATGGCATCGAATACAGAAATTGTGTTACAAAAAAACGTGACAAATGTTTATGGAAACTATTTTCGAATTATTATATTGAAGTCCTATGACTTAAGGACAAATTTAACGTGCAATTAAATGATTTCTATGAATATCAATGCGGAATAGTAAACCGTGTACAAAGGAACGAGTTTGATAGGTTATAATGCATATTAAAACCGCTAAGGTGACTATAGAGTCTGGTGTACCGGGGAATCCTAATAAACTCTCGTAGGTTAGCGAGGAGCGCGTTAGGTTGACATACACGAAGCGAGTCATCATTTTAATCAAAACTGTCTCCAAATATAAATCATCAGCTTAACAAACTATTAGTATCATTTAATTCGTTTGAACATCAAAATAATAGATCTGTCATCTAATAAATAGATCAGCTCATTAATTTAATGAAAAAATGGCTAATAGGGGTGAAGTCAAATTGGCGTCATATTCACTGACGAGTCTTACCAATACTTGGTCAATGTAATAAATCATGTTTTGATTAGATTTGAGTTGATATTTGGTTAGGTTAGGGTTTTCTTGTGTCCTGACATCGGAAATAGGAGCTCCGCGAAGCGGAGCTCCGTCAACCTAGATGATGAATGATGTGGTAAGCTTAATTATTAATAACTAGCTGTCCCGGCGAACTTCGTACCGCTTATCAGTCAATGAATGTCGTGATGTACATATATATATGAACAAAATTTATGATTTCTTGAAATTAATACAATGAATAATAGAAAATAATAGAGAAGCACGATGGCGTGAGGCACGTGTCAGTCTAATTGTACACGCAAGTTAAGCAACGTCAACCGTAGCCTGTTCATGGATGAGTTTATGTTATCTCGAGCTCGTCCGTGCTTCGGAAGGCACGTTAAGCCGTCGGTCCTGGTGTTTATCATTAGATGGCAGTCCTTAAGCCAAGTTAGTGGCCCAACCCGTAGTTGAGCAGCGTGTTGGAGTATGCTCTAAACATCTTCGGTTGAGGGAAAATCCGTATCCCAGCAGTGGGTAAATAATAAGTTCAGTACTTTACAAAGTCACAAAAAAAGTACCGACAACAATAAATATTTCAATCCACAAAACAAATCACAGACAACATTCGCGACGTAAAAATGAGACCAATCGATTTGACATTTACATAACAATCAATAAATATTCCAATCCTTTTTAACTGGCACTATTTGTATGGGAAAACGTTTTTTCTTTTATTTAATTCTTTCGTCAATTTTTCAATGTTATTAATACTTTTCCGACCAAGACACGACATTATTTTATATATTATATAGATTTATGGAGCTTGATTTAAATTTCAGAACGCACGCATAAATATTTTAGAACCAATAAATCAGCCTGGCGCAACTCAAAGTAAAAAAACGACTCTATGAATCGGAAGCGAATTTGGTACAAATTCTGATTGTTTTCGCTTCCATTTCATACATATTAAAATTACGCTATTTGTATGGCACATCCGTCTCTTAAAACGTAGTGGTTACATTCTCTTTGCAATAAATATTTAAATCCACAAAACTGTTTTCAAAACAAATCACAGCCAACTTTCAATACGTAAAAATGAGACCAATAGAGTTAACATTTGTTTTTAATCTATGACATTTGTTCTATAATGAGCATAATATACATTTCTGAACGCACGCATACATTTGGCGTACGCACGTACGACAACGTCACATTTGACAGCTACGACAACCACGAACATTTTGTATGAGAAAATGTTTTTTCTTTTATTTTATTTTTTCGAGTTATTCTGCTATTCGGGACGGAAACAAATCCAACAAATCAAAAACCATGGCAATCGGTCCAGCCGTTCTCGAGTTATAAGTGTTGTAACAAACACGACTTTCTTTTATATATTCTAAGAAGAAGAAGATTGACAGTATAATACATATACAAACATTTATTTGGTACTAGACCCTATATCTCCATGGTTTTAAGTGATTTAATGGGGAATCGATTTTATATTGTTTGGTGACTACATTTTGGTGACAAATCTATTATTTTGCGGGCAAACCCTATTAGTTAAGAAACACAAAACTAATTAAATTGGCGATAGCTTTTCTTGATGAATTTTTAATTTTGCAAACACTGTTTTACTTTGTTAGTGTGGTCACTCTACAATTAGAATTTACTACAATGCGGCTAAACGTGTGCCGACATTTTGTAGAACGTATAGTAATGACAATCCGGCTTATCGTTGACCCGCCGTAATACAAAACGGCCCTAGTTTTTAAAACGGATCGCCGTTTTGTAGTAAGGCGAATTATACAAAACGATTGCGACATATACATTTCTTGAATTATCTAACTGTGCCATATAGGGTTGCCAGATGGTCGGGGATCGTCTGGATTTTCCCGACATTTCAGGTGATGTTCAGACTCCCGACAAATAACAAAATTTGCCGATAAATATTCGTATCTTACTATCATATTCGACCGCAATAATAATTTGAAAATGTCACACGCAGTGCTCGAATCTCTGGCGGTTCGTATCGCGCGTAAAATTTCGACTCATAAATTTTCATTTCTCCAGCCCCAAAATTCCGACATTTTGAAATGTTATCCAGATATTTAGATTTTTCGATCTAGCAACGGTAGGAGTTTATATTTAGAATACCAACAGCTTAATATAATAATATAAAAAAAAATCTAATTACAGGTTCCCACGAACAGTCCTACTGGATACGTCCGTCCTGCAGGATACAAAATACACAAGAAAAATAATGTAAAAAGAGGGAAGTTTCAAGATTTACTCTAAGCTGATTCGTGGATTAAGCTTCATAGCAATCGCTTCAGAGGTTGTGACGAGCTCGGTGGTCGAATGGTTAGCAATGGCTACTTTGACTCCGAAGTCGCGGGTTCCATCCCCGTACAAGACAAATATTTGTGTGCATGAACATATCTGTTTATCTTGGTCTGGGTGTTTTCTATGTATTATAAGTATGTGTTTGCAAATAAAATGTATCTAAGTACTATATCAGTTATCTAGTACTCATAGTACAAGCTTTGCTTAGTTTGTAATTAGATGGCCCTATGTAGGTAATTTGTCCAGGATTATTTATATATTTATTATTTAATGATTTATAGGGCATTGCCTCCTCGGGTATGCAAAGCATGGAACGTAATGGTATCTACAGTACTGCAGTGGTCCTGGACTTTATGTCAGTCGCCTCTACGAAACATCCCTACTTACCGTATTTTATCGTATGTGTATATTGTAACGTATCATATTTTGTAATTAGATTAATTTTTTTATGATGAACAAGAGCCGTGTCTACGACAGGGGTGCGCGATATTTAAAAGATAAATAAATAAAAAAATACTTACCTAGGGCACAATAGACGTCAGGGGCTGGATGTTTGGTCAATTTGTCAGCCTCCAAGTACGCTTCTAATGACAGTTGAAATCTTCCTTGGCGGAACCTAAGGATTTACAATGGACATTAACGATATAAAGAAGAAAATTATTGATTTTCATTACATAAATCCACATCATTATAAACATGTGTCTATCCACTGTTTTACGCATATATCCCTGGCTTCCGCAATTTATGTGAATTGTTAGGGAAACTTTTTAATTTATCAATATCAGGGGCGCCGACTCCGAGAGTGCTCGAGGGCTTGAGCACCCATGAGAAATAAACAGTGGGTGCAGAGCAACCCTGAGAATAGACATCAAGGAACAGATCAGTAATCGCCTTTTAGTGATGGGCGTTATTTCATTACCCAGCGACCAATTTTATATTTTTATCAAACATAATTAATAATTAAGTACGCAGTATGTACTCGTAAGTACATTATTTATTTATTTGTTGGTCGATCAGTGTACATTTCTCTTCTCATACTTCGCCATTTTTTCGAGTCAACAGATTATCATGAGCGCTGAGCATCCATGAGGTTTTCTAAAAGCCGGCGCCCCTTTATCTGTTTATTTCACAGCGGCGATGGCTCGTCGGTCACGTCGCTGACTCGCTGTCTCTCTTATTGCCCCACCGCGAAATCAATTTTCAAAACATCATAACTCCTATAGTATAACATAAAAACTTTATTGTACAATAGTAATACACAGTTACAATATTAAAAAAAAAGAAGAAACATCAGCATACAATAGCGGACTTATCCATTAGGGATTTCTTCCAGTTAACCACAGAAAACCTGAAAGGATATTGAAATTTGAAATTTTGGCGATATTATAGTAGGCACTCATTGTAGAAAGGTAAAAGGAATGGAATAATATCCTATAATTTCTTTTGATTAAATTCATAGTGATTCTTTATGGCAGTCGTAGTAGGTGCATGAGCTGTTATAATATACTCACAGACACTTGGCAACTTGTTTCAAAGGCTCGGGGTCTTGGGGCTGCAGTCTGATGCAGCTGTGGAACCGTTCCAAGGCTTCTTGGTATCGTCCCGCGTCGGCTAATACAGAACCCTGGACCAAAATCGTAGATTAATACCTATAAGTATATAAATATTTTTTTAAAACGACTTGAACCATTGTGCTGTATTCACATTGGTTCAAGTCGAATTCGTCAAATTTGTCGGTGAGAGCAGGTTGACTACCCTCAACATGACTATAAACTTTGTTCTAAATAAAGCCAGTCTGCATCCTACCCTGTAGTCTATTGGACACGTTTCTTGACAAAATCTATAAAAATACCACATACGTATATTCTAAATTATAAGCGTACGGCCCGTCCGCTTCTGATGTGAGCGATTACCGCAGCCTATAGACGAGCCGGGGAAACATCGGCAGACGGTTTATTTATTTCACAATTTGATAGTCCATCGCCATTACTGGCAAAGAATAAATAATAATAAAATAGTAAGAAGCAAACATTACACATTGTTTATCTATTTATGTCAAACTCATTACGACATTATATTCGTCCGCCGGCAACCCCGGTGGTGCAGCATCTCCCACATCTAGCCTTATGCTCAATTATTTACACCGCCGCCGCCGCCGCCGCGCGCCGATAGGAATGGAAGCGACTATTTGCAACGAAATCGTTAGCATTAACTTTATGTCAATTGCATCATATAAATTTAAATACGAGTCTAAAAAGGTCGCGCGTCTTCCGGGAAATGCTACTGATCTGATGTTTTTTTTTTATGCTACGTCGGATGGCAGACAAACATACGGCCCGCCTGATGTGAAGCGGTTACCGTAACCGTATTCACGCTCGCAACATATATCACTTGCGCGCCGCCACCCCCGCTGCCAACGCAGCATCTCCTTCTTTTCTGGTGACCTTACTCACTCGCAGGAACACAACAACCCTCAAGGGAATTGTTATTTAGCTGCGGTATTCTATGAGGCGGAGGTACATTCCCCAGTCGGGTAGCTTACAATTACGCTCCCTACCTCTCTTTTCGCCAGAGCTTCGTTTGTCAGTCAGCAGGGTGCACCACGTGCAGATGATGTTGGCTTTGGTTCAAAGATGTTGATAAACTACTTATACCCCAAAGTTTATTCGTTTAAGAATTCAAACCAATGCCGCCGAACCAACAAACCATTCACATCCCAATTCACAGAATTGTGATGTGAATGCCACGACGTTCGTTGTTTCTCTCGCGTGTTGGATACAGCGGCACGCACAACGTCACCATTGAGATCCTCTCGGTTTTACAGCTTACTTTGATATAATGAGCATAACGATGTGTGTTCTCGCATTGTATCTGCAGCTCGTCGGCCAAGTCCAAGCACGCGGCGTGCTCCCCGCGCACGTAGCGCGCGTGCAGCAGCCAGTTGCGGCTGGAGCGAGCGAATTCTGTAATAGATGACATAAAATACAAACATCATCAGCCTGTAGTCAACTGGGTGAGAACACAAAATAAAGCTCTCATTTTGTCGCTAAAGCAAGAAGCAGGGAGGGTATTATTACGTCTATACACAATAGGTACCTATAATTGACTTTTCTTTAATTGATACTAGCTGGCCCGGCGAACTTCGTACCGCCTAATTGTCAATGAATGTCGTGGTATACATATTAGTTGAACAAAATTTATGATATCTTGAAATTAATATAATGAATAATAGAAAATAATAGAGAAGCACGATGGCGTCATTGCACGTGTCAGTCTAATTGTACACGCAAGTTAAGCAACGTCAACCGTAGCCTGTCCATGGATGAGTTTATATTATCTCGAGCTCCTCCGTGCTTCGGAAGGTACGTTAATCCGTCGGTCCCGGTTGTAATCATTAGATTAACTCGAGGTCCTCCGTGCTTCGGAGGGCACGTTAATTCGTCGGTCTCGGTTGTTATCATTAGATTATCTCGAGCTCCTCCGTGCTTCGGAAGGCACGTAAGACGTCGGTCCCGGTTGTTATCATTAGATTATCTCGAGCTCCTCCGTGCTTCGGAAGGCACGTAAGACGTCGGTCCCGGTTGTTATCATTAGATTATCTCGAGCTCCTCCGTGCTTCGGAAGGCACGTAAGACGTCGGTCCCGGTTGTTATCATTAGATTATCTCGAGCTCCTCCGTGCTTCGGAAGGCACGTAAGACGTCGGTCATGGTTGTTATCATTAGATTATCTCGAGCTCCTCCGTGCTTCGGAAGGCACGTAAGACGTCGGTCCTGGTTGTTATCATTAGATTATCTCGAGCTCGTCCGTGCTTCGGAAGGCACGTAAGACGTCGGTCCCGGTTGTTATCATTAGATTATATCGAGCTCCTCCGTGCTTCGGAAGGCACGTAAGACGTCGGTCCCGGTTGTTATCATTAGATTATCTCGAGCTCCTCCGTGCTTCGGAAGGCACGTAAGACGTCGGTCCCGGTTGTTATCATTAGATTATCTCGAGCTCCTCCGTGCTTCGGAAGGCACGTAAGACGTCTTTCCCGGTTGTTATCATTAGATTATCTCGAGCTCCTCCGTGCTTCGGAAGGCACGTAAGACGTCGGTCCCGGTTGTTATCATTAGATTATCTCGAGCTCCTCCGTGCTTAGGAAGGCACGTAAGACGTCGGTCCCCGTTGTTATCATTAGATTATCTCGAGCTCCTCCGTGCTTCGGAAGGCACGTAAGACGTCGGTCCCGGTTGTTATCATTAGATTATCTCGAGCTCCTCCGTGCTTCGGAAGGCACGTTAAGCCGTCGGTCCTGGTTGTTATCATTAGATGGCAGTCGTTAAGCCAAGTGGCCTTTAGGCGGCTTGAAATTACTGGCGTCCGCCAACTCGCAGTTGAGCAGCGTGGTGGAGTATGCTCGAAACATATTCAGTTGAAGGAAGACCCGTATTTAATATTACCCAGCAGTGGGTAAATATTACCCAGCAGTGGGTAAATATTAAGTTCAGTATTTTACTATGTCACAAAATAAAGTACCATGACACTTGACAACCAATTAATATTAATTTTCAAGCATTCATTCATAAACAATTTTCAAAACAACAACGGACAACTTTCGCGACGTAAAAGTTAGACCAATCGATTTGACATTTAATTGAAAATCAATAAATATCCCAATCCGTTTTCAAATTTAATTTTTCGACAATTTTGTCAATGTTTTAATACTTATTATCCTATACCCACATTTCTGAACGCACGCATACATTTGACGTACGCACGTTAACGTCACGTTTGACAGGTCCGACATCCACGAACATTTTGTATGGAAAAATGATTTTTCTTTTATTTTATTTTTTTCGTAAATTTTCCAATGTTTTTAATAGTTATTGTGCTATTCTGGACGGAGACAAATCCAACAAATCAAAAACCATGGCAATCGGTCCAGCCGTTCTCGAGTTATAAGTGTTGTAACAAACACGACTTTCTTTTATATATATAGATTTTTAATTATTGACCTTTAATTTAATGTTTATGCGTGAATGCGACATGGAAACATTATGCACTCCTTTTTTTGGGTCAGTCCGGTAAATGTCTGAATAACCTATAAATAATTTGAGAACCTTCAAAGTTTAAATGTAGGACAATTACAAGTGCAAAAACACAAAGAATATAACATTACCGGTTTCAGGAGTTTTATCCGCTACTAGGGTATGTTTTCGCATATTTCAATTTAAATAGTGGGTGCAATCCGTGCAATACCTTGTTTAATATATTGTACTATACTTTATTTGTTTATCGTTTCGTGCTACCATGGTAACGAAACCAGCAATGAGGAGTTATAGGTGGCTAAACAGAGGATATAGGTACCATAAAAAGGTATTTATTTATGTAAGTATTACCACAGTATAAGTAATAGTACTAACGTACAGTATGGACACTCTCTGCCGCTCTCACTAGTCGACCTCACCTCCCCTATGGAACCGATTTGGAACCGTTCGCAATGGATGCAACGTCCTACAAATTGACGTCGCTCGTATTTTAATCTCCATTCAGTTTAAAAGATGGAAGTTACTTGTGCAGTGGATGGATATCTCAACACATGGAAAATCAAAAAAATTAATTTATTCGATCCCTTTGGATGAAATAAAGTACAGATTTTTTTATAAATTACCTAAAAAGCATGCGGCAGCCATAGTTTCATCATAACTAATTCATGTCTGTCAAAGTAGGATACAAGATACAATTAATACGAGATGAGAAAAGGATAGCATTATATATATGTCTCAAAGAGCAAGTGAGTGCGCAGACGCGAAAGTGACATTGCTGACACTTGAGCTATGGTGGTTTATTGTTTACAATTTTCTTATTTACGAGTACATTTCAATGTTTATTGTGCGTGATCTCATGTGTGGTATTAGTTTTAAATTACGTTTGTTCCATGTGAATATGAAAATGAATCAAATCATTGCGCATGCATTTATATGAATAGTAAAAAGCTACAATTAGTAAGAATGAAATGGTTTGACCATTACAATGAACCGGTGTTCGGAAGGCGAACGTTTGATTTAGTGGTGATTAGAAAATATAAAATTTTGGGTAAGTTAGCAATGGCAATTATACAAGGCGTTTTATAAATATTGGCTAAGTCAGTGTAGTGTATTTACTATGTTTTTTTTTCTTCACTACGCCTACCTGATGTGAAGCGGTTACCGTAACCATATTAACGGTCGCAACATTAAGGTAAGATTGACTTTGGTTCAAAGATGTTGATGAACCACTTACACCCCGTTACATGTCCGACTAATAATTGAATAATGTCAGCCCTAGAGAACGTCACTCAAACATAGGCACGTGTACAGACGTCATTTGGTTACTACATGCAAAAGTGCCATTTTTGTATGGAGTGGCCGGGGTTTGGTATTACATAATTAGATGGGTAATTTTGAGTATCTATATTTTTTATTTTATTTTATTTATTTATTTAAGGAAACAAACAGTTACATATTAATATAAATACAGGCATAATTTATACAAATAGACCTATAGTTCCATTAATAGATATTTTTTTTTTTTTCAAATTGCGAACAGTGCAAGTATCTGAAAACAAAAGATAAGTAGGTATATACTACACAATGCTATATTGTTCCTGTTTTCAACATAATTCCAAACCAAACCAAATGGCGCAAACTATTACAAAGGATAACCATTGTAACAATTCGCACCACTCAATCCGATCTAGACCCATGCTAAGAGAACAAAAAAAAAAGAAAAAAAATATATATGACAAACATTCTCAGATCGAGGAAAATAAAGCTGTTAAATCCGTTTTGTATTTTCCTATTGTTGAAGAAAATATATCAACATGATTCAATGACTTATTATAAGTGTCGCATGAGCGTTTTGGGATGTAAGTGGTTCATCAAGATCTTTGAACCAAAGCCAACTTCACCTGCACGCGGTGCACCCTGCTGACTGACAAACGAAGCTCTGGCGAAAAGAGAGGTAGGGAGCGTAATTGTAAGCTACCCGACTGGGGAACGTACCTCCACCTCACAGAATACCGCAGCCAAATAACGGTTCCCTTGAGGGCTGTTGTGTTCCTGCGAGCGAGTGAGGTCACCAGAAAGGAAGGAGATGCTGCGATGGCAGCGGGGGTGGCGGCGCGCGAGCGATATTATATGTTGCGAGCGTTAATATGGCTACGGTAACCGCTTCAGATCAGGCGGGCCGTATGCTTGTCTGCCACCCGACGTAGTATAAAAAAAAAAAAATTTAGCATAATTTGATGTACATAAAGTTATATTAAATGTTTTACCAGAACGAGAGGAGTATCGTGGGATGTAGAACTGGATTTGTTCTAAGAGGAAGCTGGAGTCTATATGACCATTTATTATTTTAAATAAAAATATGGAATCCAAGTAGGTTCGTCTATTCTTTAAAGACATTATACTATGTTTTTTAGCGGCACTTTCATAATCAAAAAAGATGCCACTAGTCTTATATTCTAATGCTTTTAAAAATTTGTTTTGTAGCTTTTCTAATCTAGTAGCATGTACCGTATAGATTGGATTCCATATTACACTGCCAAATTCTAACAAACTACGGACGTGAGAAAAGTACAAGGTTTTAAGCGTAAACGATTTTTTAAATGGTTTAGATAGTCGCAAAATAAGACCGAGTCGTTTATAGGCTTTACCTATAATATTCTCGATGTGTAAATTAAAATGTAATTTATCATCTAGTTTTATTCCCAGATCACGAATGGATGAAACGCGTTTAAGTATCACCCCTGATAGTTTATACGGGTAGATAATTGGATGGTGCTTCCGTGTAAAAGTTATAGTATTGCATTTGTCAGTATTGAGGATAAGCTGGTTACGAATACAATACTGTTGAAAATTGTCGAGATCGTTCTGTAGTTGGAGACAATCGTTACTCGAGCTAACGACTTTGAAAATTTTTGTATCGTCTGCATAACACAAATGGCAGGAATTCTCGAAACATGTATTGATGTCATTTATATTTAGGGTAAACAAAAGGGGCCCTAGATGGGAACCTTGAGGAATACCTGACGGGATATCAAGAATCCAGAAATAAAACCCTTGATTGCAACTGCCTGACTACGGTTTCGTATATAAGATTCGATCCATCGCAACAAATTGCCGTGAATACCGATTGCTGACAATTTATCTATTAATATTGAGTGATTAATTTTATCAAATGCTTTTGAGAAGTCGGTATATACGGCATCAACTTGACAACCGGCATCCATGGCATTAAGAATAAAATCAGTGTAGGAAACGAGATTGGTGTGAACACTTCGTCCACGAAAAAATCCGTGCTGGGCTGGAGATATATGATGTCCAACAGTGTCCGTTAATGTTTGAGTAACTAGTTTCTCAAGGGTCTTTCCAAAAAAGCATAATTTAGATATAGGTCTATAATTCATGACATCATGTTTATCTCCACTCTTATGTATCGGTGTAACCAAAGCACTTTTCCAAATTTTCGGAAAAGTGCCTTCCGATATTGATTTACGGAATATGATAGTTAATGGGACGGAAAGCTCCCTTGCCAATCTCGAGATTACAAGGGGATGGATCTCATCATAACCTGGTCCCTTGTGTATATCAATACTTTCTAATTGTTTTAGTACTACACTTTCAGAGATATGGATGGAGGAAATATCGATAGTAGGCTCGAGATTGTTACAATCGTAATAATTTTGATTATCGGTCTGGGGAACAAATACAGAGTTAAAGTAGTCGTTAAAATAATTACATATAGTTTCACCGTCAGAGGAGTTCTCATTTCCATATTTTATATAGTTGGGAATATCATTCTTACTAAATTTAGATTTAATATAAGTCCAGGAATATGCAGGAGATGAAGTAATCTTATCTTCAGTATACTTTATATACTGGTCATAACAATGAGCTTCGAGCTGCTTTTCAGTTCGTCTCAAACACTGAAACTCCAGGTAGTCACGTTCGTTTCGGTACTTTTTCCAATTTTTGTGGACTTTGAGTTTTTTACGAATTAACTTTATTAACGGACGTGAGTACCAAGGAGGATAAAAATTCTGTGATAAGGCCTTTTTTTTCGGGATATGTTGCTGTATCAATTTATGCAAAATGGCATAAAAATATGTAACAGCCTCCTCGGTGCTCATGGGAGCCAACACATTATGCCAATCGATATCAGACAGTGCCAAACCCATGGCATTGTAATCTCCGGCATGTATTATTCAATCGGTATATGTACAAAGAGTTATCATACCCAAAGAGGAATATTGCCCTTGACGTACGGGTAACGGCAAAAATAATGTTCGACTGAAGAATGGTTGCCACAACAAAAAATGAAGAAGAAGTCCTTATTAATCAAAGAAAAAGAACAAACAGATGGTGGGGAAGATGTCGACCGGCTCGGACACCATGGCCTCTCATGTTGCAGGAGCGCTGGCAGAATCCCACGTCATGGCAGCATTAATGATATTATTCGTCGGGCCCTTTCCACCGCCGGCATCCCAGCAGTTTTGGAACCAAACGGTCTGGTACGCGACGATGGGAAGAGACAACATGCGTCGACACCCTTGCGCCTTCCCATCTTCCATATACGTCGGGTTCTGCGGGGGCTGCTGCTGCATCAGCGGAGACCCTCAAACGGCGCAAATATTTAAACCTCATCGGTAGTTATGTTTTTGAGCCGTTTGGGGTGGAAACGCTTGGCCCATGGGGTCCGAGCGCAAAAATTTTATTTAGAGACATCTCCAAACGGTTAGTCGACTCTTCCCGCGACCAGAGGGCTGGCCTATTTCTCGCTCAGCGAATAAGCATTCATTGCCATCCAGCGTGGCAATGCTGCTAGCCTTCTGGCCACGTTACCCTTTGATGGCGATGCGGAAGAATTTTTTGATGTTATTTAGATATTATATTTTATTAATTTTAATTAGTTTTTGTTATTTCCGTTTCTTTTTTTGTTTGTATATATAGTTAGTCATATTTAGTATTTATTTTAATTGTATATTTTATTCGAATTGGTTTCCTTATAATAAATAAATAAATAAATACATCAAAGAAATAATGAGTCGATTAAACATATCAATTTTGATACAATAATTTGGCACGAACTCGGTGAGTACCAACCATGGTATAAACCCTTATAATAAGTGGACTTGTATAGTGCCACAAACTTATCTGGCCCGGTGGCGGGGGCGGTGCGATCGACTTAAGTGTTGCCATTAAACGAAATGCCGCCCGTTTTAGAGGAAACATAAAAATCAAAGAAATATATACACTGTTAAAATAATAGCATTGATATACTTATTAATTGTGTTGTGTGGTGTTTCAATTAAATATCAACTGCCTTCTATTTTTTGTTGATTAGTTTTAAAAATGCACCACGTTAAGTCGCGATCATAGCTATTATATAATATTAGAGAGTTATAATATTGCACAGAAACAACTCGTTGACGATTTTTTTATTGTAAGAAATGAAATATGTGTAGAAAAAGATGATATGTATTTAAAAAAATACACCTCAATGGAATGTGCATACGCGGTAAGTAAATTAATTGTACCTGGCAATACTACATTCCAAGATGGCGGCTTTAGTTCTAAATTTGGCCACCGGGTCAGATAAGTTTGTAGCACTGTATGTAACTATGTAATGGAATCTATGAGAGTATATTATTCTGTGTCTATGGTAACTAATTATGCTGTGTTGACTCGATTTAAGAACAGTATATAAGCCATAGAACGGCTGGCTTGCGCTAGTCTGTATCGAGATCTTGTAAAAGCTCTGTCAGACCATAATAATAAATATACTCTGTTTAAATAAATTGTTTTAGTTCGACATCTGGTCGTCAATATGTTTAATGATATTGATTCAAAATAGAGATAGGGTTATATGGTGCAAGTAATCATTTGAGTGTATAAAATTTTAGTAGAATGTTTGATTAAAAGTGTTTGAGTTTGAATCGTGCAAAACATCAGAAAAATTGCAACAATCTGTTTTACTGTTGACTTATCAAAAGTAATGGAGGAACGAGGAGATTCCCTTTGTCCCATGTCCCTGAAGTTGGGAATAAGATAAAGAAACTACAGAGTCAGTACCTAGGAAACGTAGGAAACTAAAACGAAGTACATTGATTCCAGAGCCGTAAAGCTATTTGACAAAAACTCTATGGCGCCCATTACACGATAGGTTTTGCTGTCAGTATTAGAGTTGGAAAAAACGGCTTAAAATTAAAAAACGTTTAAACGTTGTACTTTTTATCAAAAGCGCGCTTAAATAAGCGCGCTTTTTACTTAAACGCTTTTTTTGTCGTTGATGCTACTTGAGGCGTCTACGCTTATGGAAAACGTTTAAACATTTAGTCGCAGCTTTAAGACAATGCAATGGTTAACGATCACAGACAGTATCTATTTGCACCTGATTTCTTTTCTCTATGTATTTAAAGTTTCGTATACCTACGCATGAACATACTTAACACAGCAAAGCAAAAAAATCGCATTAATCGACCGACGACAACAGCAAAAGCGTTAGCGCAAACATTCACACGCGCGCTTACCAGTTGACAACAAAAAGCGTACTGCTTAAAAAAGCGTAAGCGTTGTTTATTTAAACGAAAATCATTTTTGAGAGATAAGTGAAAGAAAATTAAACAACATTAATCCTAAGGCACCTGCGGATAAGGTTCAATATTGAATGAGGATTACTGACGCTTTTTTCAACGAAACGCATTTGTTTAAACGAAAATGAAACGAACGTTAATCGATAGTAAACCTAAACTTGTTGACGGTAAGATTTATTATTGCATGTATGGCTAGCTAATACAGCACGACGCGACGTGGCAGTAATTATGTGTATCAATTATAGATGGCGCTATATCAAATTTGTCAAATTATCAGACAACATTGTAAAAAATTTCAACGAATAAGGCTTATTTTTATAAGCGTGCTTATCTGCTTACGCTGATAAGCAGACTTTTTTAAGCGCTTTTCGTTTAAGCGCTCAACTCTAGTCAGTATTACCACAGTCACAGCTATGACTGACGGATTACCTATCGTCTAATGCAGTGACTGATGGTTGAATAAAGTTGATTGACGATTATCTGAATATTTTGATTTTTGCATCATTCAACCATCAGTCATGACTTTTGAGTGAACGTGTAATGGCAATTCATCAGTCAAGCGCAGTGTTGCAAAAGTTCCCGATTTATCGGGAGATCTACCGATTTCGACTACTCTCTCCCGATAACCCGATTTAGTGACCCCATCTCCCGATTTCTGATTTTTTCACTAAGTGACAATCTCTACATTCAAGGATTATAATATTAATAACCAATATATGTAAGATCATAAGTGACAATTAAAAATATTATTCTATACAGGGCAACACCAAAGTTAACATGGTAAAATTAAATCAATGCACGGGCTGCGGGGATACCCCTTCCTTCCTTGCAAGGCCCTTCAATACCGCAGCATACGCAAAACAAATTGCACCGAAATGCCTGTTATAACAGAGTTTATTATTTTTTGGTAGGTAAATGGGGGAAATTCCATACATACAAAAAGATGTATCGGAGAACCCTAGTTGCTTTAATTTTAATATTGATGAAAAAATGTTCACAACAAGTTATAAGTTAATTTAAAAAATCTAAAACCCGACTGCACCTAGACCAGATTTATTATTCACGCGTAACAATAATATAATTTCATACAAGCAAAGCCTAATATATATCAAATATAGATTTGAAATCATCATCGAGGTCATCGAGACCTTTATTTTGATACCCATATCGATATATTTAGAAGAAAAAAAAATTACTGCAACGACAATTTTGCGGCTCACAGCCGCCATATTGATTTTTTTAGGGTTCCGTACCTCAAAAGGAAAAACGGAACCCTTATAAGATCACTTTGTTGTCCGCCCGTCTGTCTGTTTGTCTGTCAAGACCCTATAACTAGAGAATGCGTGGAAGTATCAAGCTGAAATTTGAACTGTATAATCAGGTCTACGGTCCCATGAAGTTGTAAAAAAATCAAACTGCTAAGTTTACGTAAAAAAAAGATACGGCCGTTTATTCAGCAAAAAACGCATATTTCGACACAATCTCAAGGGAATCAAAACCCATAGGGTACTTCCCGTTGACGTATAACTATGAAATTTGGCAAGTAATATCGTTATAGACTACAAATATAAGAATAAATCTCATATTTTTTATAGGGGATGAAATTTCAAATTGAAGCTACTAGTTCAAATGGGGTATCATATGAAAGGGCTTGATGTGCACATTGCAAAATATATTTTATATATTTTTTCCGACGCATTATTTCTTATTTATAATGAAAAATATCAAATTTATAATGATCCTACGTACGGAACCCTCGGTGGGCCAGTCCGACTCGCACTTGCCCGGTTTTTTATATTTGATGTAGCCTATGTCACTCTCACAGCAAATACGAATCTAACGACGCCTCTCAAGCTAAAATCCATCCAGCCGTTCAGGCTGCAGAGCGTGCCAAACAATTATACATACATTCATAAATACATACATAGGTACATACTCTCGAAAAACATAACCCTCCTTCTGTCGCAGTCGGGTAAAAATAGCCAGTAAGAAGTGGTATGAAGATAAAAATCATTAATAGAATTAATTACAGTACTGTATCATAATAAATCTGCCTTTTAACTCTTGTTTTATTCCGAGTAAAAATCTCCCGATTTCTCCCGATTTTTAGCAGGCAAATTTACCGATTTAAAAATTTTCACTTTTGCAACACTGGCTCAAGCGTCAGTCAGCGCGCGGACAGCGATGGAGTCGGACATGGATGGAATGCATTGGAGTTGTTACATCTTTATAAGAAGTACAAATAATTTTACATCTTTAGAAAGAGGCACGGCTTCCCAAATAATTTCAAGTATTAACTATCATTACGATCAACCATCTGAAAGACCTGCTTTAAATTCAAATGAATCACATCCCAAATATTCCTACCCCATCACATTAACAAGATAATAATAATCATCTTGCATCACACATTTCTCAATTGATACCTGAATTTTAAAATTATAAATACCCTACTTTTTTATCTTATTACAATTATATCCCGAAATAAGTATTATTAAAATTGAAGTGTTAATAAATAACTTGTAATGTTGTTTTTGTACTTCGGCATCAACCTATAATCATCCAACTGATGGGATACGAGTCTCGCATCAATAGAAGGGGTTTAGAACATACTCCACCACGCCGGCCGCTCAACTGCGTTCAACAACAACAGGTTGGCAGACGCCAGTGTTTTCAAGTCGCCCAAAGGCCACCGACCAGGCTTAACGAGAGCGCACGTTAAGCCGTCAATTCCGGCTGTTGTAATTAAATGACAGTAATTACAACAGCCGGAATTGACGGCTTAACGTGCGCTCTGAAGCACAGAGGAGCTCGAAATAAATAAACCCATCCATAGACTGGCTACGGTAGATGTTGCTTAACCTGCGTGATCGAATAGACTGACACGCGCAACGACGCCATCGAGCTCTTGTAAAACGTATATAAGTGCCCGACATGTAGGTATTTAAAATTGCTTCACAAATAGCAGCAGATGACATAATTAAATACTGAAAACTTCATGTCTTAAATATTTCTACTAGCAACAAGATATCGCAAAGTTGCTCCGAGCTTTTCAAGCTGATCAACAGGTTATCAAAACACGCATCTTTCATACGAATATAAATAAATAAAAAATGCGTACAAAGGGAATAAATATTATAGGAATAAATATTTGTTCTCGCCTGAACACGTGTATTCCCTGTGAAATTTTGGGTTTGACTGACGATCAGTCAGAGTGACCGTCTAATAGCAGCTACACACGATCAGTTTTAACTGTCAGTTTAAACTGAAAAGTTTTAACTGACAGTCAAAACTGACGTCCCTTGTGGCCACACACGTTCACTTTTGACTGAAGACAACACCATTTTATTCTCAAGATGTCATCGAATGACGACGCTTTAGCCGTACTTGGTTTATTAGTAATTTTTTTTTAAAAAAAGAAAGAGTGGTTAAAAAAAAGGAAACATTATTCCCATATTAATTTATTAACCGAATTAAAAGTTGTTCCAAAGGATTGGCACACCTATCTCAGAATGAGTGAAGAAATATACCTCACCTACTTCTCATTTCCTATCCCGTATGGTACTCCTTACTTTTATTCTGCCATAAGCAAGGCTTATTTTTATATAATTCTATAAATTCATACCAATGAATAAGCGACTCTACTCCATTTGAAATAGAGTCGCTTATTCATTGTTATGAATAAGTATTCTATTCAGTTATTGAATCACAATAAGAGATGGTGGTAAGGGGGCAGTTTCCTTGTCACGATCGCAACGCGACTGAAGAATCACCGCCTAGGCGCCTACACACGCACAGTTTAAACTGATCAGTTCCGTCAGTTCAGTTAAAAAATATGTGGCCAAATATATCATCAGATTTAACTGATAATAAAAAAAACTGACAGTTTTCATCGTACACACGATTAGTTTTGACTGTCAGTTAAAACTGTTCAGTTTAAACTGACAGTTAAAACTGATCGTGTGTAGCTGCTATAATGTCGATAAAATTTCATCAGTCACCGTCGAGCAAACGCAATTCATGACTGATGGAATTGACTGACGTTTGAATGAGCGTCTAATGGGCGCCTATAGCGTGAATAAGTCTAGCGATGTAACGACTCGACTTTTTAAACCGATTCAAACCGATTTGAGCATAAACCGAGTTGAGTCGATTAGCGCGTCTACTAAACCGATTTGGCCGAGTCGAAAGCAATGTAACGACTCGACTTTTTAAACCGATTAAAAAGTCGAGTCGTTAATTGACTTTGTAAACCGATTAAAAAGTCGAGTCGTTGCTCGACTTTTTAAACCGATTAAAAAGTCGAGTCGTTACTCGACTTTTTAAACCGATTCAAACCGATTTGAGCATAAACCGAGTTGCGCCGATTAGCGCCTTTACTAAACCGATTTGGCCGAGTCGAAAGCGATGTAACGACTCGACTTTTTAAACCGATTTGAGCATAAACCGAAATGCGTCGATTAGCGCGTCAGCGCGTCTTGCGTCTACTAAACCGATTTGGCTGAGTCGAACTTACTTACGCATCTCGCTCGCGCCGCTCTGCGCGCATTCGCCCGTTTGGCCGTTTGCTCGTTTGGCCGTTTGACCGTTTGCTTGTTTGGCCGTTTGCCCGTTTGGCCGTTTGCCCGTTTGCCCGTTTGACCGTTTGGCTGTTTGCTCGTTTGGCCGTTTGCCCGTTTGGCTGTTTGCGCGTTTGCCCGTTCGGCCGTTTGCTCGTTGGCCGTTTGGCCGTTTGGTCATTTGCCCGTTTGCTCGTTTGCTCGTTTGGCCGTTTGCCCATTTGGCTGTTTGCGCGTTTGCCCGTTTGGCCGTTTGCCCGTTTGACCGTTTGCTCGTTTGCCGTTTGGCCGTTTGCTCGTTTGGTCGTTTGCCCGTTTGGCTGTTTACTCGTTTGGCCGTTTGGCTGTTTGCTAGTTTGCTCATTTGGCCGTTTGCCCGTTTGGCCGTTTGGCTGTTTGCTCGTTTGCCAAACGGCCAACCGGCCAAACGGTCAAACGGCCAAACGAACAAGCGGGCTAACGGGCAAACGAGCAAACAGCCAAACGGCCAACCGGCCAAACGGTCAAACGGCCAAACGGGCAAACGGGCAAACGAGCAAACAGCCAAACGGCCAAACGGGCAAACGGCCAAATGAGCAAACTAGCAAACAGCCAAACGGCCAAACGAGCAAACGGCCAAACGGGCAAACGACCAAACGAGCAAACGGCCAAACGGCAAACGAGCAAACGGCCAAACGGGCAAACGGGCAAACGCGCAAACAGCCAAATGGGCAAACGGCCAAACGAGCAAACGAGCAAACGGCCAAACGGGCAAATGACCAAACGGCCAAACGGCCAACGAGCAAACGGCCAAACGGGCAAACGCGCAAACAGCCAAACGGGCAAACGGCCAAACGAGCAAACAGCCAAACGGTCAAACGAGCAAACGGCCAAACGGGCAAACGACCAAACGAGCAAACAGCCAAACGGCAAACGAGCAAACGGCCAAACGGGCAAACGGGCAAACGCGCAAACAGCCAAATGGGCAAACGGCCAAACGAGCAAACGAGCAAACGGCCAAACGGGCAAATGACCAAACGGCCAAACGGCCAACGAGCAAACGGCCAAACGGGCAAACGCGCAAACAGCCAAACGGGCAAACGGCCAAACGAGCAAACAGCCAAACGGTCAAACGGGCAAACGGCCAAACAAGCAAACGGTCAAACGGCCAAACGAGCAAACGGTCAAACGGGCGAATGCGCGCAGAGCGACGCGAGCGAGATGCGTAAGTAAGTTCGACTCAGCCAAATCGGTTTAGTAGACGCAAGACGCGCTGACGCGCTAATCGACGCAACTCGGTTTATGCTCAAATCGGTTTAAAAAGTCGAGTCGTTACATCGCTTTCGACTCGGCCAAATCGGTTTAGTAAAGGCGCTAATCGACGCAACTCGGTTTATGCTCAAATCGGTTTGAATCGGTTTAAAAAGTCGAGTAACGACTCGACTTTTTAATCGGTTTAAAAAGTCGAGCAACGACTTGACTTTTTAATCGGTTTACAAAGTCAAGTAACGACTCGACTTTTTAATCGGTTTAAAAAGTCGAGCAACGACTCGACTTTTTAATCGGTTTAAAAAGTCGAGTAACGACTCGACTTTTTAATCGGTTTAAAAAGTCGAGTAACGACTCGACTTTTTAACCGATTCAACTAACTTTCTAACCGATTCAACTCGGTTTGACAAAATTCCAGATCGTAACATCACTATGAATAACTCGGAACATTAACTAAAGCAGTACAGTGCTACAAGGATCTAAATGAACGTGGCAGAAAACGGAACTAAAGCCGCCATCTTGTAAGACGTCACTTTTGACAGTTCTTCATCGTTGAAAGTTGTGGTCCGATTTTAAAGTATATTTTGTTAATATAGTACGAATAGCATGCCGAAAGTTTTACGAAGTGGTGCTATGGAGGTTGTGTTAGAGGTGAAAGAGATTTTTGTAAAAGAAAAACAAAACAACGGCCCATTAATTCCTTTTGAAAAGGTTCACGAGCGACTCGCTGCTGCTACAGGTAAATGTTGCCAGAAATGTTTGTTTACCTTAAATTCCCACTTTGTTCCACAGTAAACAGTTTTATTTGGTTTATTATGTTATACGTAAATATTTATGAATTTAAATAATTGACGGCGCATCTATGAATTGATGTTCTTTGGATCGAGAGTGACCAAAGATTGTGTCACTCTAGCGGAGCGTCGTGTCGATGGTAGCGGAGCGGCCATATTGTATCGTCACTTTTCGAACGATCGGCGGCCGTGCACCACGTCCTCGACGAATCGCTTTTGATCTGTACCATCTGATTGTTTCTGAGTTTATAAAATAGTAGAATTTGTTCGCAATATTACAAAGATGTAATCAGTGCCTTAATTTTTGAGTTGTTTCAATAAATTGAGATTTTAAATAGTATTCTGTCTACCCGCCTATAATTTATAAAATTCCTCGCCCGCATACTCACACCCTTATTATGGAATTACCCTAATGGAGGATCGCTCGCGCCTTCATCAGAAGTGGGATATAATGGGCAGACTTATGAGGAAAAGGAGTGGAATTAGTGAGTAGTAACTCAATGCAATTATTTCAATTTGATTTAGATAACCCAGACACAGATATAGAACGCTGTTACAGCGTGATACTGGTTGTTGTAAAGAAGGTTTATTCTGGAAGGGGTAGATTTGCTCGTGGCATTGTCAAGCGTATTGAAGGCTCGTGCAGCCACATGCTTTACTAAAGTACACCTCAATGGAATGTTATGGGATATAAGCAATCAATCAAAATAAAAATCAAACAAACCTTTACTAGCCAGATTCTCCAAACCAAAGGTCATGTCATGGGCTTTCAAATTGGATTATTGGAAAAGAAACAGCATCGGAATGTGCTCTTTGTCTATGGTATAACTTTATTGAACGAATACCAAAAACTGTGATGGCTGAAGAAGTTTACCACTAGAACACATTGTTCTGCATACTCGGTGGTGTATCCTTGAAACGACGTTTGGATGTCACCGAAACTCAATAACCTGAACCAATGTGACAGCGCATGACTGAAAAATCCACTGCTAGTTGTCATTACTGTGGATTAATATGACATCTATTTGCTGAATGTAGAAGACGCCGTGATTATTTTGGTACTAACCAAAACAAAAAAAAGATTCTTCAAGTTCCACCCATATTCACGAGAAACCTACAATGGTGACGTTGTACCGTTGTAATCAACATGGTCACATCGCATCTGTTTGCTCGGATAGGAATAATAATGCTGAAGCTACGATCAAGGAAGTCAACCAATGTCGACATCGCCCATCATACTCTGGAAACATCTTCCGGTGAGTCAGTCTCTTTTTTATTTGATAGCGGATCATCTTGCTCTCTTTTGGATTCAGCTATTTCTGATAAGTTTCCAGGTACTGTGCGTAAGAATCTTGTTTATCTTAGCGGTATTGGAGGAGATAGCAGTAACGTTCATAGTATGTCTCGAATTCCGAAGTCCGGTTAAAATAGGTTACAACCTTACGGTTACGTTACTCTTTCATGTATTACTAGATTGTGCTATTTCTGACCCTGTAATTATTTGGTCGAGATATTTTAAATAATGACGTTTCTGTGAAACTCGATAATGATAGCATTGTTTTTCACACTAAGCAGCTATCTGTTTTATGATTTAATTACAAATAAACGAGATTTTTCTGATATTGATACGGACTTATAAGGATTTCTTGTATTCCAAATAAATATGAAATATAAATTATTCTGATAGATTTACATGTAATAGTACAAAGACGTTCATAACGACTTGCGCCTGAAGAAAAACAGATAGGCAGGGAAAAAGTCTTAAGAATTACATGCTGGAATAATCCGGGAAAGTAGGTACTTCACCTTTTGTTAGCCCGATTATATTGGTGAAGAAAGAAAAAGATTATTCTGATAGGATGTGTGTAGATTTCAGGGAATTAGACATTAATACACTACATGAACACCGTAGAATGTCGTTACCACTCAAACGACCTGGAGACATTAGCAGTTGTGCACGCGGTAGAGCATTTTCGCCATTATATGTACGGTAGGCGCTTTACGGTATACATGAACTGCAACTCGCTTGCTTAAGGCCTCGCAGTCGAAAACAGACCTCACACCACGTGTGCATCGCTGGTGGGCTAATTACAGGCCTACGATTTTGAAATAGTATACTTCGAAGGAAAAGCGATGGAACACGTAGATTATCTTCCAGAGAATCTTCCAGTATGTTTTTACTTTAAAAAATGCTCAAGCTTATTTCCTTGAGAATTTAACCAAGCAATAATCATCATTGTCCTATTTACTGCTTTTCGTTTGCGTTACCGTAATTATGTGTACGTGTATGATTATGTATATGTGTACAATTAGCATATGCCTATGTATCATATATAGTTTTATGTTTTCATAGGTATTTATCCTGTGTAAGTTCATTAGCGTTATTTTGTGAACCGCATTCGAGTTTTATCTGATTTTCCAAAGGTTGCCCGGTAGAGAATTCTCTTAGATTAAGTCCGCCTTTTGGGCAATCCTATGCCAGACTTAAATACTATTGCGATTTCGTAGTCCGTAAATCTCCACTAAGCCAAGGTAGGTAAACTAACCTTATTACAAAATGTAGCAATAATGGTTTTCCTGAAACAGTTGCTGGAACCTATGACGTTAGGGATGGCATATTATCTAAGAAATAAGACTACCTCATGGCTACCAGTTATTCCACGTTCCCTTAGCTGGACTCAAATAAACTATATCCATAATTAAATCGAACACTTAGTAAAAGATAAAACTTTAGATTACTTTACGAGCAGTATTGTTTTCCCGAAATGTCAAAATGGTTACGTAAATCCATTGCCGCCTGTATCTACGAGTATGTACAGCATCGAAGGGACCATCAGGTGCACAATCAGCTTCATCTGATATTAAAAGTTTCTGTGCCTCAGCACACTTTACATATAAAGTTTTCGGGGAAACTTAGCGGGAAAAGTCACCAAAAGGATTATTAATGATAATAACACACCTCTCGATACACCTGAGTCACTCACACCGGTGTTGCTCCCGGCGATTTCCTAGTATTTCGGGGGCCCAGCCAGTGACGCTCGATAGCGGTAACTATGACAGGCGTCCGTCCTTCTACTGTAATAGACCATTACCTTGTCGACTTAGAACTCATTTCCATAGCTCATTTAAATGCCGCAACAGTATGCAATAGTCTCAATGCTTTCCGAGACCTGCTGATCGGTATATTGTTCCATTGATATATTCAGAAGCGGGTCACGGCCGGTATACCCGGCCTCTACGCGTTGGGTCCATGTACCCGCGTACGCCTATCAAATGACCGCTCTTGACCGGTGTTTAAAATTAATTATACGAGAATATGATAATAATATCGATGCTTTTACGTTATGTTAGAGCATACTCGTTCCCTTGATTAAAATAATGTGGTACAAGTACTACCAAAAGCTGTGTACCTGTATGGAGCTCATAAACGCATTATCGGTGACTAATAATTATATACCTTCCGTATGTACCGCCTTTATAAAAACTTTTCTGCTTAAAATAGATCTTCACTTTATTGCGACCGGATCTAACAGAGCTAATGGTCAAGTGGAACGCCTACTGCGAACTCTTAAAAGTTTACTCACCATTGTTGAAAATGATCGTAATAAGACATGGGGAGAGGAATTAGGTAAAATACATTACTAAAGTTAAATATATTACTTGCGCTTAACAGTACTAAATCGACTGTGACTAAATACTCGCTAACCGAGCTGATTTTCAGGATACGTGCCCAATGGCTAGTTATATCTAAATTAAATCCAGAAGGTTCCGATCATCAAAATCGTCTAGATTTTATTAGAGAAGATGCATCAGCTAATATTCAAAAAGCGACTGCATCTGAAGTAGAGTGATTTAATTAGGGATACGCTGCATTAAAACCATTTTCAAAAGGCAAACATTCATTTGTCTTTATTAAAAATTAATTAGTAATAGAAATCAAACCAAGTTATATAATAAAAATTTAGGGGCCCGTTGGTATAACTGCGGTATTAGATAACAATCGTCATGACTTTAAAAACCTTGTGGTCTAATCATATTTATAATATGCCCATGAACTTACGTTCAGTACCCCAGGAACATAAGGCTTTGGCGGAAATAGGCAGTAGTAATTTATGAGATCATCATTTATGTCAATGATGAGGAGGCCGTGACGGCGCTATATGAGCCGGAAGATGTACTCGAGAATTCAAATCGTGATAATTTCGCTCTAAAGAATCCCGCACTTTAACAGTCGACTCTGACAGTCTAAGCGTACACTCTGATCCTGAAACTTTGGAAGTCGAATGTGAAGTTGAAGTTTATACTGAGCAAGATGATTCGTAACTACTAGGTATGTTATTTATTATTATTCATTAGTCTCAATGTTTCCTGGTCACTTGGACGCTGACATCCGGGCCATACCCCAAGGGTTGGTTGAAAGGATTCAATGGTCAGGACCAGACGTATTGTGTTTCTTGTCATATTAAATGGTCTATCCTGGTCACTTGGACGCTGACATCCGGGCCATATTTGAAGGGACTGGCTGAAGGGATTCAATGGTCAGGACCAGATGATTAATATTTCCAGTATGGTTTATCCTGGTCACATGGACGCTGACATCCGGGTCATATCCGAAGGGATTGGCTGAAGGGATTCAATGGTCAGGACCAGATGATTGTTATTTCCAGTATGGTTTATCCTGGTCACATGGACGCTGACATCCGGGTCATATCCGAAGGGATTGGCTGAAGGGATTCAATGGTCAGGACCAGATGATTATTATTTCCAGTATGGTTTATCCTGGTCACATGGACGCTGATATCCGAGTATAGTGTCATACCCTATGACGTTGGTTGAAAGGATTCAATGGTCAGGGCCAGATGAATTGCATTTCCAGTTTGACGTGGTAGTTATATGAGAGTTGTGTTTATCTCGGTTGCGTAAAAGGAATCACTTGCCAGTAGCAGTTGCACATTGATGGAAGATGGATACTCTTTATTTGCACATTATAAAAGTAAAACTATAAATTGGTTATATGATGATAGACAAATGCTTGAAAATGATAATGATAAGTTATAGTAAAAAAAAAAAATACATAGCTATTTACAGTAATGTTCAGGATAGACGAGCGGATGAAGCGGTGATTTAATATGTTTGTTACAGGAAGTTATCAAGATACACGCCCGAGGACGGTCGTACGTCAGTCTGGCCGTGACGGCGCATCTATGAATTGATGTTCTTTGGATCGAGAGTGACCAAAGATTGTGTCACTCTAGCGGAGCGTCGTGTCGATGGTAGCGGAGCGGCCATATTGTATCGTCACTTTTCGAACGATCGGCGGCCGTGCACCACGTCCTCGACGAATCGCTTTTGATCTGTACCATCTGATTGTTTCTGAGTTTATAAAATAGTAGAATTTGTTCGCAATATTACAAAGATGTAATCAGTGCCTTAATTTTTGAGTTGTTTCAATAAATTGAGATTTTAAATAGTATTCTGTCTACCCGCCTATAATTTATAAAATTCCTCGCCCGCATACTCACACCCTTATTATGGAATTACCCTAATGGAGGATCGCTCGCGCCTTCATAATTTTCAGGTGTTACTTTACACACTGTATCAAACATTGTCAAACAAGGAAATGTGGCTAAGGCATCATGCAGTAAAATTGTTACACCTGGTAAGAACAGGAAAACAAGAAAAGATAAACTCATAATGGATGATTTTGATCTTGGAGTTTTAAGAAGAAAGATTCACGAGTTTTATAAGACGTGTCTCTTCATAAATCCTTGTGGATTCTAATACGTTCCATTCGTGCAAAATTATTGTTCATAATGAACAATAAATAAATAAATGATTGATGACCATATTTTAATAGATATGTATGTATCCTATGTAATATAGAAATAAAATCTAAATTGTATATGTTGTTTTTTTATTTCACATATTCCTCATTCCTTCATTTCACAGATCGTTGTTAGATTTTTTATTTTTTATTTGAGGAGGTACTTCCCGAGTCGGCTTAAAATATACGCTTTGCTCTACCTCTCTTTTCGCCAGAGCCTCGTCTGTCAGTCGGCAGGGTGCACCACGTACAGGTGAGATTTGCCTTGGTTCAAAGATGTTGATTATCATCATTTTAATTAACTTTTTATCTAGGCCGTATCGTTATTTAATAAACTTAACTAAAATACTACTATAATATGGTGTTCATTACAGAATTAATTTAAAGTAATTAACTTCTGCCCAGCTAAGATTGAGCATTTTAAATGTCTTAATTAGGATATGTAAAAATTCCCTTGAAGTAAGGAGATTTTCTCTAATTGGCAACCCGATAGTCACAGTAACGCCCTCCTACAAACGTCACTCACGTTCATTTAGTTAGATCCTTTTTTATGCTTTATTTATTGTTCCGAGGTGAATAATGAATGACAAATCAAAAATTGACAAGTCGCCTAACTTATCAGTGTCCAGTCACGTCAACATAGTCTTTCTTCAAAAGCAAAAAAAATATGCAATTGTAATTCAAATAAAAACTATTTAAATTTTTTTTAGTAAATTAAAAGTGTTACAGTTTTAATAATATAATGGAGGGTATGGCGCGATTAGCTCTCGTTGAGCAAAGTGTGCGAGATGCCGATAAATTCAGTGAAATACTTTATGAAGTTCTTCGGCACATTAACAATATTTTAGAAAATCCTCACGATTATGAAATAAGGACGATACAAAGTGCTATTCTAAAGAAATGCTTAGAATTTGAAGCTTTTGTTGACTACATGAAATACGTGGGGTTCCAGGCGGTAAGCTTATTTAAAATTACGTAAAATGCAATGAAAGTAAACAAACATCCAGGAGCAGACACTGAGGGCCAGTATCTGCTCCTGGGTGTTTGTCTGTGAAGGCAGCCCCCAAGCTAGCTAGTTAACAATAAAAATAATTCTCTAAGTTGGAGACCTTATAGAAACCTATGGGGCACATCAACCTTTTTGGATATTTTCTGATTTCCCGAATCTTTAATCACTCATTCCAACCTGCCAAAAACATGAGTAATGTACTTTAGTTCACCACTTGGTGGGAACAAGGGCGTCGCCAAGGGGGGGCAGTGAGGGCAGCTGCTCCCCTACTAGAGACTATAAGTTTTATTTATTGCACAGTCAAGAACTCATGAAGCTTTACACGTTGGACTCTGTACCGTTGTTATTACAATCGCTGTAGATGTAAGGCTCGTACTACAAGTAAAAAGCTTCATGAGCTCTTCATATAACCTACAATTCATACTTTTCTCATTCTCCACATCAACTTGCCCCATGGGCCATCGCCTAGCGACAACCTTGTGTGGGAAGAGTCGTATAGGCTACCTCCTTTCAGATCAGCCCAAGATTACAAAAACATATTAAGCAGTTAGCCTAAACATTTTTTTTTATTTTTATTTTGTAGATAGCGGAGACTTTAACATATCCAAAAGAGTATTCTCTCAGCAAATTGAGAATAGCTCAGGTAACAATAGAGAGAAAGCTGAGCTTCTGTTCTGGACCACTGGACCACAGCAGGACAAGGGTCCAGTGTACTCGGAACCTGCCACACACAAACAAGACAAAACTGATACCGGCAAATATCTTGGTAAGAATGTTTGTATATTGAGGGAGTCCAACTGAACGGCCGCATCTACAAAAATGCAATTGTAGGTGAGGCCAGAATTAATGAATGAAAATGACCAATGAACAATAACTTTTATGATTTACTTCCTATGTTTTAGGATTTTGGTACGGTCAAAAGTTTTAACTAGACAGTCTATTAGCATATACATATTTATATAAAAAAAGGAAATGATTTCACTTACTTTTAGGTAGTTGAGCCCTTACAGCATGACACAGTTATCCTCAAGGTGTTTATAAAAGGGCGAACATCAAGTCAAATAGTTTTATCACCCCTTCACACATTAAGGATAATTTACATTGATAATAAATGAAAAAATAATTTAAATAATATTTAAATAATTATTAAATAGGTAGGTATTGTGTTCTTTTTAATAGAAAAAAATGTTGTTTATTCACAGTACATGATGATAGGGATGGGGATTATCTGAAATTATTTCTAACAGTTAAACCAAAAAAAGAGACACTTTTATGATTAAAAGAACTCTCATGCTTTTAATCATAACAGTGTCTCTACGTCTGGGCTACTCATTCATTGCTGAGCTAAACTAAATAAAAATGCTCTGTTACACTTAGTTTTTTTATTTCAGAAAACGAGTTCTCCTTTTTTATTGAAGATCCAGTTGTTGTTCAACAGCATGCTACAGTATGAGGATGAGGAGTTGCAGGAGTTGGCTCGCAGTCACATACCTATAGTGACGCTGCAATTGGCGGCCATCGACAGGCTACGGGACCATCAGAAGAAACTTAAGTCCGGTAAACAAATCTATCGTCTATCATTGCAGATTTGGTTTTTTATTATTTATATGATAATAAATAACACGTAACAAATGCATAAAGCTAAATAAATTATTTGTAATATGGCCATTCCGATAATAGTAGTTTATGAAACTGTTGCATAATAAGGGTTGTTAAAATACGAGTGTGAGTTTATAACATGAGCCGAAGGCGAATGTTATAATAGATCACACGAGTATTTTAATACCTAATTATGTGCAGTTTCATACACTACTTTATCTAATCTCATGAAATATATCATAATAATATTTTAAATACAACCATGAAGTTAATTTAACAGCTAAAATTCTTACGTATAAATCCATTTGCAGATCGAGCATGCGTAGTGCGCATGCGCGACGCGCCGTGCGGCGCCGAGTTCACAGATTACACATATTTATTTTTCGATACACCTCTTCTATGGACAACTGTATCGTAAAATAACTTTTTTACCATTTCGATACAGCTTCAGCCCTGGATACAGGTATTTTAAACAGGTTGCAATGCCGAATTTTTCTACATAATCTGTGAACGCGACGCCGCGCGGCGCGTCGCGCATGCGCACTACGCATGCTCGATCTGCAAATGGATTTATATGTAAGAATTTTAGCTGTTAAATTAACTTCATGGTTGTATTTAAAATATTATTATGATATATTTCATGAGATTAGTTAAAGTTGTGTATGAAACTGCACATAATTAGGTATTAAAATACTCGTGTGGTCTATTATAACATTCGCCTTCGGCTCATGTTATAAACTCACACTCGTATTTTAATAACCCTTATTATGCAACAGTTTCATAAACTACTATTAAATTACTTATTGTGTAAATTAATTTTTATTACTCAATCAAACCAAATACAGTTTTATTAATATGATTTATTCAGGCGAAATAAAGGGTCACGATCTGCCATTCGACATCGCACTACTTATGGAGTTGGTCGGCTGGTTCAAGTACAAGTTCTTCTCGTGGATGGACCGGCCCCGCTGCCCCGACTGTGGCCCGGACAGCGACACCGCACTTGTGGGCACCGGCTCCATCACCACCAGCTCGGAGACATGCCGAGTAGAGGTGCACTGACACTAATGAAGTAATCGCACAGTACGCCTGCAGCGTTGCATTACAGTTGAGAAGGTCCATTAATCCGTTCCCAGATGTACGAGTGCACGGGGTGCGGCGCGCGCGTGGACTTCCCGCGGTACAACGACCCGCGCATGTTGCTGAAGACTCGCACCGGCCGCTGCGGCGAGTGGGCCAACTGCTTCGTGCTGCTCTGTCGCGCGCTGGGCTTCGACACGCGCCACGTGTACGACACCACCGACCACGTGTGGTGCGAGGTCAGTACTGTGACTGTGTCTGCGGCCAGTGGGCCAACTGCTTCGTGCTGCTCTGTCGCGCGCTGGGCTTCGACACGCGCCACGTGTACGACACCACCGACCACGTGTGGTGCGAGGTCAGTACTGTGACTGTGTCTGCGGCCAGTGGGCCAACTGCTTCGTGCTGCTCTGTCGCGCGCTGGGCTTCGACACGCGCCACGTGTACGACACCACCGACCACGTGTGGTGCGAGGTCAGTACTGTGACTGTGTCTGCGGCCAGTGGGCCAACTGCTTCGTGCTGCTCTGTCGCGCGCTGGGCTTCGACACGCGCCACGTGTACGACACCACCGACCACGTGTGGTGCGAGGTCAGTACTGTGACTGTGTCTGCGGCCAGTGGGCCAACTGCTTCGTGCTGCTCTGTCGCGCGCTGGGCTTCGACACGCGCCACGTGTACGACACCACCGACCACGTGTGGTGCGAGGTCAGTACTGTGACTGTGTCTGCGGCCAGTGGGCCAACTGCTTCGTGCTGCTCTGTCGCGCGCTGGGCTTCGACACGCGCCACGTGTACGACACCACCGACCACGTGTGGTGCGAGGTCTGTACTGTGACTGTGTCTGCGGCCAGTGGGCCAACTGCTTCGTGCTGCTCTGTCGCGCGCTGGGCTTCGACACGCGCCACGTGTACGACACCACCGACCACGTGTGGTGCGAGGTCAGTACTGTGACTGTGTCTGCGGCCAGTGGGCCAACTGCTTCGTGCTGCTCTGTTACTTTACTTTTTGTAGAACTCATGTGTATATTTAGGTATACACCGGTGGCAAATGATACTACTTTTGGATATTGTGTAAATCAATGTTTATTCGACAAGGCTCTGTGTTGAAGTGAGCTATTGTATGGAAGGCGGCGGAACGCCCGCACGCATCAGCATCCAGCAGCTATGAGACAATTTGTTGCTATTTAAAAGGCTGCAGGCGTTGCGCCGCAACATCATGGTATAATTTAAGAATGCCCATTTTTATTTGCTGTCAAATGTTTGCTTAACAGTACAATAAAGATTTGATACCAGTTTAAAAGTCCGTATCTGAAATTGCGCCAAATTTTGTAAAAAAAATCTACATTTTCCCTTCGTCTTCCAGAAAGCATACACACTGTACTTTATTTGAGCAATGACTCAACCACGATTACTAAGAGTTTTCTCGAATTTTATGAACAGTAAATATTTATTTTTATTTAAAATCGTAATCAAATCTATATATATGAAAGAAAGTCGTGTTTGTTACAACACTTATAACTCGAGAACGGCTGGACCGATTGCCATGGTTTTTGATTTGTTGGATTTAACTCTTAAAAACATTTTAACATTTTAACTCTTAAAAACATTGGAAAATTCTCGAAAAAATAAAATAAAAGAAAAAACATTTTCCCATACAAATGAAAGTGTCAGTTGAAAAAAGGATTACGATATTTATTGGTTGTCAAATATCAAAACGTCAAATCGATTGGTGTCACTTTTATGTCGCGAAAGTTGTCTGTGATTTGTTATGAAAATTTAAAAATGTCAAATCGATAAGGGTGAAAACGCTTTTCTCATGGGGTTCGAGCGCAAGAATCAAATCAGAGTAAACATAAAAAGAAATGACAATTACAAATCACCAAAATGATAAAACCTATTTCAAAACTAAAAAAAATATAAAACAAAACGTTTTTTTTTTTAATTTAACAATAAGGAAATCTTTATTTTTATGAAATCTTCAGTTTTTATGGATACGGGTCTTCCCTCAACCGAAGGGGTTTAGAGCGTACTCCAACACGCTGCTCAACTGCGGGTTGGCGGAGGCCAGTGTTTTCGAACCGCCTAAAGGCCACTGACTTAACTTAACGACTGTCATTAAATGATAACAACCGGGACCGACAGCTTAACGTGCCTTCCGAAGCACGGAGGAGCTCAAGATGAGCTAATGATAACAACCGGGACCGACGGCTTAACGTGCCTTCCGAAGCACGGAGGAGCTCAAGATGAGCTAATGATAACAACCGGGACCGACGGCTTAACGTGCCTTCCGAAGCACGGAGGAGCTCAAGATGAGCTAATGATAACAACCGGGACCGACGGCTTAACGTGCCTTCCGAAGCACGGAGGAGCTCAAGATGAGCTAATGATAACAACCGAGACCGATGGCTTAACGTGCCTTCCGAAGCACGGAGGAGCTCAAGATGAGCTAATGATAACAACCGGGACCGACGGCTTAACGTGCCTTCCGAAGCACGGAGGAGCTCAAGATGAGCTAATGATAACAACCGGGACCGACGGCTTAATGTGTCTTTTGAATCACGGAGGAGCTCGAGGTAATATAAACACATCCGTGTACAGGCTACGGTCGACGTTGCTTAACTTGCGTGTTCAATTAGACTGACACGTGCAATGACGCCATCGAGCTTCTCTATTATTTTCTACTATTCATTGTTTTAATTCCATAAAATCATAAATTTAGTTCAGCTAATATGTACCACGACATTCATTGATTGTTAGGCGGTACGAAGTTCGCCGGGACAGCTAGTTATTAATAGAATTAGTCGAACTATTTCGTTACCACTTCATTTGGTCGAATTACATATTGACTCTGTTCCGAAATAAATGGAGTCGTTAGTGTTAGTCTTTTTTTTTCGTTGTAAATGCAATCATTGTGGTACAATTGCTTTAAATAAATATTAAAATTTATGATTGCGACGAGTATCCTTAAGATATAAATAAAATTGAAGGTATTGCATTTATTTTGATAGCGTTTACACAATTTTATTTAAAGTAAACTTACAACTTAATATTCAGTATTACGATCAATTTATATTATTTTATAGCTTAATGTTAATCTAGACCACAATATAAGTAATAGTACTACGTACAGTATGGCCACTCCCTGCCACTAGTCGACCTCACCTCTCCTCTGAGTCAGATGTGGAACCGTTCGCAAGGGATGCCACAACGTACGAATAGGCTTGTTGCCCATGTCACAAAATTATAAAAAAACTCTATCAGTAATGTAAAATACATAAAACTAGAACGATCTGCGATCTTAAAATTTTAATAACTTATGTACGACGTATTTTATGTTCGGTCAAAGATTGGTGGGAAAGTCCATTTTAAAGGTATGAAATTAAAAAAATAAATATTACCATTGTAGAAACAATAAAAAATACTATAACTTTTGTTACGGCACTGGCTACATAAACGCAATATTTAACATAGCTGTCGTACAAATTTCTGATTTAATGCATATAAATTAGCTCGGTGTGACGTCATAACGTGGTGGCCTTTTGTATGGAGCGTTTTCGGGATATTCCAAAATTGTGATCTTCAACTTATCATATCTCGAGAAGTTTTTATGCAATCGAAGTAATTATTTCACCTATATTTATATTATTGTGACGTCTTTAAATAACAAATCGAAAAAAAAAATGGATACAAGCCTATTCACGTCGTTCGTATTTTATTCTCCATTCCGTTTAAAATAATAGATGAAAGTTACTTGTGCAGTGGACGGATGTCTCAGCACTCGGCATGGAAAGCCAAAAAGAAAATTTTATTCGTTCACTTTGGATAAAATAAGGTACAGATTTTTTTTTATAAATTACCTAAAAAGCATGTGGCAGCCATAGTTTTATAGATAAAACTGTGAGGATTGTCGACGATGACACGCTTAAAGAAAACATTAAGGAGGGAATTTGCCTCTCTTTGTATGTTCTACCGCCTGTACAATGTGTTCAGAGGAGTTGTTTAACATGATGCCCACGGCCTCCTACAATATTACATAGCAACACGTGTGCGGCTACAGTATTGTACATGAATTAGACAGGTTTTATTTTTTTGTATGAATTTATGGCATCTTCGATATCATACGCGTCGTTCCTATAATTTTCTTAACAGATCGATTGCATGCCAAAATGCCGCTTTTTCAAAGTTACGTCGTAACGCTCCCGTCTCAAAGAGCGCGTGAGTGCGCAGACGTGAACGCGATAGTGTTGCTGCTCGAGTTTTAATGGTTTATTGTTTTTTTTTACAAATTTCTTTATTTACATTTCATCGTTTATTGTGTGTGATGTCCCCTGTGGTTTCAAATTACGTTTGTTCTATGTGAATATGAAAATGAATTACATTACGCATGCAGTTATATGAATAGTAAAAGGTGCAATTTTTTGCAACGAAATGGTTTAACCATTTCTATGAACCAGTTTTCAAAAACCGGATATTTTTTAGTGGTGATTACAACATATAAAATTTTGGGTAAGTTAGCATTGGCAATTAAACAAGGCGTTTTGTGAATATTGACTGGAGTCAGTGTAGTGTAGTTTAGTTTATGCACTCTGTTTACTATGTCGGACTAATAATTGAATGTCAGCCCTAGAGAACATAACGTACGCACGTGGAATAGATGGATTAAAATCAAAATAAATAAATGCAGTAATATTTTTTTCTTTGTCTCAAAGATACACCTCAATCGTACACCTCAAAAATTCTCGGATTATTTTTTTAAATACAACTCCTTTCCTTCTTTATTCCCCAAATTTCGTCAAGTTTGCTATGTTATTCGCATTCCATATTTGATAATATTGTCAAATGAATAAATGTCTTTGTATGAATCTTCTTTTTGTATATTTTTGTTTTATTTCAGTTCCAAATTCATGACGTTTTCTCTAGGCAAAGAAATCGAGTTCACTGTTTACAGTGTGTTCATCATAACTAATACACAAGGTTTTTTTAAGGAGTATTGTTTTTAGGATGTATGTATCTCGAATCGGAGTGTCAGGGCTGTCATAAATCTATATGAACGTTCTGGGTTTTCGCAGCTAGAGACTTAAAGATAATTTATTATAGTTAAAATGATAAATACTTACCCGTAATGAAATTTTTCACACATAAACATATTAGTACTTTAATATGTTTAAGTCAACCAGTCACACATAAACATGTGTGACGGGTCAAACTGCTGAAGACTCGAATGTCGAAAATGTAAACGTTCTCCGGTGACCAGTTTACGTCAGGCGGATGTAAAGAGTCCGCTCCGTCCGGCAGGTGTTCGACTTCGAGGCCAACCGCTGGCTGCACGTGGACCCGTGCGAGGCGCGAGTGGACGCCCCACTGTTGTACTCGCACGGCTGGAACAAGAAGCTGGAGTACGTGATCGCGACCTCCTGCGACGACCTGCAGGACGTCACGTGGCGGTACACCACCCAGCACTCGCAGGTATGTCTACACACTACACTACACTACACACTACTCTATCGAACGAGCGGCTGGCGTACGCGATCGCGATCTCCTGCGACGACCTGCAGGCTACTATAGTGTGTAGGGACACACTGTGACTTACTACTATTATTGTAGTAATTTGCCTGCGGGCGCGCGCGTCTACGAGGAGGTGCGCGACGACGCGACGATTCGCCTACAGTCAACTTTTTAAACATTTAATATTTAAAACGGGGACATTATGTGTGATAAAGAGTGTTTTAAGCGAGGCGGGCCGGTGTGGCTGCAGGTGGTGGCGCGCCGGCGGCTGTGCTCCGAGGCGGAGCTGCTGCGCGGCCTGCAGGCGCTGCGCGAGCACCGCCAGCGGCGCGTGTCGGCCGCGCGGCGCCGCTACCTGGCCGCGAGGACGCTGCGCGAGCTGGCCGAGCTGCTGGTCGAGAAGTGAGCGTTCTCTATCACATCCGCTTCGGGCGCGACCGACGTACGTGTCGATAATTCCACCCGCCGCCCTCGGAGGCAGGTTCGAACACGTAAAACGCGTTGTGTCTATTTCCCATTTTTGTGATCTCGCACCCTAGCGATTTCAATCTGAGACTGCCGGCCGCTCTAGATGCAGTGTTCGCATAAAATCTATATTATCGCTCGTTCGGTCGATAGTTCAAGCTAATATACAGGGTGGCGGTGTTAACACGACATTAAATTTAACCGTGCTTAGTATTGGTATTAGTAAGTACCATGAAATAGTCAATATAACTATTAGACCGTAAATAAAAAAAAAAAAATTTCGAACAAATTAATTACTATATTTATTGGGATAAAACTAAACATCCTTTATAAAGGATGTTCCAAACATTATAATGTTTGGACTGACCTGAGATCGGAGCGTCAACAGCGCGGTCACATGAAAGGGTCGCGGGCGTAGGTACGGTGGTGGCGGCCGGCGGCCGGCGACCGACGCCGCGTCAAAGCGTGTCGCTGCCGCCGCCGTCACAGACATAGGTAACAATCTAGGTACTTATCACGGTCACATCACAATTCACATACCTAATCATCAATATTCTACTACAATTTAGGACACATTATTAAATCACTTCATTATTTCATACTGTCATAATTTAAATTTTTAAATTTTCGAAATGACCGCCATTCCGAACAATGCACAAATCACACCGCCGTACAAGATTGTTTCTTACCTTTCTTAGTAAATCACTGTGGGCGGCCAAGTTTTTTAATTTACTAAAAGCACTATTAATTCGAAATCTTAATTCGTCCACGGTATTCACATCGTTCACATATACATCGTTTTTAATAAACCCCCACAAGAAATAGTCCAAGGGTGTAAGATCAGGACTACGAGGTGGTCACCGAGTGGGCCCGAACCGGCCGATCCATTGTAGTCCGAACATTTCGGTGAGGTGTTCCCTAATAAGCATTACCGAATGTGCAGGCGCTCCATCCAGCTGATACCATAAACGCCGATAAATGTTTAAGGGCAATGTCTCAGTGTATTCTGCAACTGGACCTCTAAGAAGTTCCAAAAATTTTACTGCATTAAGAGGTTCCCTTCGATAAAAACTGGGCCAATTATTTGGTTCCTATGGATTCCAGCCCACACATTCAGAGAAAATCGATGCTGGTGTGCCGATTCCCGAAATAAATGGGGGTTCTCACGATTCCAGTATCGTAGATTTTGGCGATTCCAAATCCCGTTCCGAGTGAACGTGCTCTCATCTGTCCACATAATATTAAAAAGGAAATCGGGGTCTTCGTGTGCCTTAGCCAACAACCACTGGCAGTAACTCACCCATTTGGGCATATCTCTCGGCAACAAGGCTTGCACTTTACTGTATTTGAAGGGCTTTTGTTTATTTTTCTTTAAAATTTTGTGAACAGTCCTATGATGTACTTCGAACTGCCGACCGGCTCTACGTAAACTCGATGTGGGGTTGTGGTCAAAATGAACTAATATTCTTTCTTCAAGAGCCGCGGGTATCTCTTGTGGTGGTCCTGCTTCTTGATGCTGTACCAATGGTCTATTTTCCCGAATGCTTTGAACGGCATTAATAATAGTGCGAGGGTTTGTTGGACATGCACGTCTATTACCAAACCTCTCCCGATATGTTCTTATTGCTTGTGCCGCATTCCCGTGACATTCTCCATAGATTAACACCATATCGGTGTATTCAGAGGCCGTATAATTATATCGAGGCATTATAATTCAACAAAAAGAAACTATGTACACTAATTAATACTACGTTACGTGTCTTATCACAATCACAAAAAAAAAATCAGGAACTACCTAGTTAATTTTTTCAGCGCGTCATCAACACACTGATTCACGAGGATGACTGACTGACCATGACCTAATTATGTTTTTACAACCTGTCGCTTTGTCCTTGCCGCTTGCCGATTGAAATGAGACACCAATAAACTGCTAACATATTACTTTTCTTTTTTACGCATAGCTAATTTATTATAATTAGAGCGAGATGTAAAACAATTGGGCGTTACTTTTCGGAAGAATGTTTAAGAGTACTTAGGTACTTTAGATTCGAATTCGACTATAAACAATTACTCATAATGTGACTTATGTCACACGCATAAGATTCAATTTGCAATATCACGTTTTAATGGGAAGATAGTAGAAGTATCTATGTGTGCTAGTTTTTTAGTAATTTTGGTCGTTGACCTGTTAATGAAAAATTAGTCCAAATTTTAGTGCGGATACAGCATGTGTGAAATACAGGAAATAGAAAAAAAAATCCTGTGGCTAAACTACGAAAGATACACTTTTAATTTTTGTTATACGGCTTAGAAATACTACAGGCTATATGCTGGTCAATTTAATGTCGTTATGTCGTCGCCACTCTGTATATTAAGGCGCATGTTGAAACTTATCTTGTCAATTTTTATAATCCTTGAAGTGGCAGTATGGCTACTTCATTTTTTTATATAAGGTCCGTGCCTAGAATTTGACTCATTTTTTGGCTTAACTTTTATGATAAAGTTGTTTTTTTTATTTTTTATTTTTTTAAATATATTGCTAGGAGTCGCGTAAAACGAGTGTCTGTTATTTTAAAGTGATCCATGGAGAATAACGAAAAGCGAAATAAAATCGATGAAAACGTGTCGCGACGGTCATTCGTGTAATCGTCAATTAAAACTCCTTCGCTCGTTCGCTCGACAATCCACCGTTCGCATTTCCTCAGGGTATCATTAATATAGTTAATTTAAATTAACTAACGAAAACACAATTTTCTTGAAATTACAGTTTTCAGACGATAATCTTCGAACGGGCTCTATGTATACTCGAATTAAACAGGATTTCTCCGTCGTCCTTCGGTACAGAGATAACTCGAGTCGAACGCGAACGGAGGTGCGCGCCGGAGCGAGTTCCCGAACCGGGGCGTTTAATTTCAGGTCTCCCGGCGACGACGAAGTCGGAGGCCGGATATCCGGCTCGGAGGCGTGGCGCTCGGCGCGCGGGGAGGCGGGCGGGGGGGCGGGGCACACGTTCTCGTGCCGCGAGCCCGGCGAGCACCACGTGCGCTACTACCCGGCCGCCGACCGGTACCGCGCCGGCGGCGCCGAGCTGGCCGGCTGGCGCGCCGGCGCACACCGCGTCGCCGGCATGCAGCGCAAGGTGGAGCGCGACTGGAAGATGGTGTACCTGGCGAGGGAAGGTGAGGGACGCGCTTCTCATGTCGTTCGTTCCCTCGACAGCGGCGCCGGCGAGCGGGCGTGACCCTCGACACCGGAGGACGTGCTCGCTTATTGCGTCGTCTCGAAGACAAAGGACTACATCGACTTGTAATTCTGGAAGGATTTCGGGAGTTAAAGCGCTGGACGGGCGCCATCATTATCATCTTGTCACTAGTAATCCTGATTTTTTACGCTACTCGGTCTATGCTACTCGCTCGGTGGACAGCTCGAAAAGAGCTATCGACGTATGGAAGAAACATTTTTTTTGAGGGGTGAGTATCATGGAGTACAGATAGGTATTGAACTTTCGACCGATACGTGACATGCTAAAGGTTACCATCTTCAGATCTACGTTCGAAAGTCGTAGCGATGAGCTACCGGTTTGCTGACGAGCAGAAAATACATTATGTACTCCATCCATAAGTCTAAGTTAACATTATAATTATTCCTTTGTTCTAAAAATCATATAGATACCTACCTGTTATTTAGTTTGTAATAAATCACTCATTCCCTACTCACCGCTGGTCTCGCAGCCGGTACAGTAAGCTCCGTTCAATTAAAGGCGGTCCGACCGGGTGATATGAACCCGGTGAAGCGAAGACTTTAAAATCGAATAAAATAATAGGGTTGCCAAAGAAATCGTTATTCGATTTTAAATTCTTCACTTCACCCTAGAAAGGTAAAGCGAGACATCGCTACCCGCAGAGGGCGCGGCCTCGGGCTCCATCTCGTGGCGGCTGGCGGCGGCCGACGGCGCCGTGTTCTGCGCGCTGAGCGTGAGCGCGCTGGCCGCTCAGTTCGAGGCGGGCCGCGTGCTGTGGACCGTCACCTTCGACGACCGGGACACCGTCGCGGCGGACTTCACAGGTCGCCGCGCTCGCCGCCTCAAGGGCTTCGATCGTTAATATACCGCTACACGCACGACGACCTACAAAAACTAAGCAAAATAAAGTCCGCGGAAGACGTAATAACGTTAAACTTACTTATTTATACCGAGATCGCCATGAAGAAGAACTGAATTGAATTACTTATTTATGACCGATACGAGAAACTATAACTTTTTTTACGCTTTCGGTTTAAAATTTACGCTTTTATTCAGACTAGTTCTTATGTCATTTATATAAAAACAATATTCAACAAACACTCATTCTTTAAAAATAATATCAAATATGGAATGCGAATGACATGGCGAACTCGACGTAATTTGGGAATGAAGAAGGAATTAATCGCAGCGAAATCAACGACATTTGCATGAGATTTGGCACACCGATAGAGTATGGTCTGCATTAATATTAAGGTATAAAATAAATAAGGTATACTCGTAAAAGTTTGTAAAATTATTTAAAATAAAATTTTGCATATACTCTGTTAATAATTAGAATCAATACTAATAAATAAAATTTAAAAGGATTATACTTGTTGCAACCATCAATTTTAATATATGCAGAATGAAATGATACAATAGTATCATATTGCATTTTTAACGAAAAAAAAAAAAGACGAACACTAGCAACTCCATTTATTTCGGAACAGAGCCCATATGTAATTCGACCAAATGAAGTGGTAACGAAATCGTTCGACTAATTCGTATCAAATTTTCTGCGAATATTATGATTCGAAGTAAAAATAAATAGTTGTGTTTTTTTTTTACAAAATAATAGTAAAGTAGTAAAATTATTTATTGAAAATACAAAATTTCAACTTTTTCAATGTCCTAGAAATGTGATTTTTACAACTTTTAAACGAGCAGTTTGGCGTGTTTATAATCGAAGCGTTCGAATATGTCTATGTAAAAGATATCTTTCAGATGGTTTCAGATTGTCATTTGGGAAATGATTTGGTGATGACGTTTTTTTGGGTATTGATTAAATATAAATATTTATAAATAAAAAATAGTGTGTGTAATAGTTGTAGTATTAACGATCGAAGACGATTGTGTAAGTAATAGCCCGTATTATGGAATAGTTTTGTTCGGCCCGTATTAGAATCATCACCTCGAGTTCGTACGAGGATCATCATCAAGTTCGTACGAGGAGGAACCGGAACACCGGGGCTCAGTCATTTTGATGAGCTTACACCGAATCGGTCGTTTAAATGCAATCGGATTCATATCGAACAAACGATGTTCAGAGTGCTCGGTGCGAGTTTTTTTTTTTAATATAGGTAAACCATGTTGTAAAATTTTCATAGTCTCATGTTGCGAGCGAGAGGTTACTGGCTCACATTTTGAACCTGACTAATTTGGATACGTAGCACGGGGCTGGTAATTTGACAGGATGAAACTTTTTCTCAATTCGGTCGGCTCGTAAACATTAACACGTTCGAATGTCAGAATTAGTCGTCGGCGCACGCCGCGTGTCGCGTGTCGCGTGTCGCGTGTAATGTTATGTCGGGTGCAGGCGGGCGGCTGACGTGGCGGCGCGAGTTCTCCGCGGCGGAGCTGACGGCGCGCGTGTCGGGCGGCGCGGGCGCGGCCGGCTGGCAGCACGCGCAGCTGTTCCGCTGCGCCTCTACTGACGCGGCGGCCGTCGGCCTGCACGTGGCGGCCGAGCTGCGCCGCCGGGACTGACGCCCCGTGTCGACGTCGTATCCGTTAGATAGCGCTCTTCCGCTTTATTGTCCTCTTATTATTTAAAAATTGAAGGGCCGTCGATACCCTAAAACATTCTCTCCTCTCTCTGTATATTTGTGAAAAGCTCCCGATATAATAAAACAAAACCCTTTTCCTCATCACGACTATCATGACCGATTACGAAGTACAAACGGTAAATGAAACATAATTTGTAAAAACTTATAATCTGTGTCGCACCGTGATTATACCTAAGTTAAAGACCAATTTAAAAAATTGGGTTGGTAACACTGAATGTGGGTGTTTATTTTAAAAAATGTATATAATAATTTCTTAAAAAATGTGATAAGTAATAAAATAATGTTTTTTATTTTATTAAATTAGTTTGAAATCATTAGCCGTAGTCAGTGCTAGCTAGTAAAACTATTGTGCTATATAGGTAATTTTAAAAATTGTAAATTTTGCGATGAACACGAGATTTGAAGCTATACTATTCCATAATGTATGCAGTATAATTATTATTATCTATACAGATATATTAAATATTTACAAGTATACTGTGTCATTAATTTATATCCTAGCTGTAACCGCGGCTACGTCCGCATGTATGTCGGTTATCACACCAAAAGGCCAGCCAAGTCCTTTCTCGAGAATCGAATAATTAAGTAAATGTTTTTTTTTTTTCAAAAATCGAAATTATATTCAAAGGTCCTGTCGCGACATTTTGCGGCAGCGACATTGCGCGAAAGAGGCATTTTGCTAAAGGGACCTTTTGCCAAAGAGGCATACTGAGAAAGGCACATTCTACAAAAGAGGCAATATAAGAAAGATACATTTTACGACCAGTAGAAATTCTGTAGTGTCTGACCGAAGGTCGATTTTTGGCCGAAGCCGAAGCCGAAGCCGATTAATCAGTTATCACCACAATCTTCGACCGAAGCCGAAGCCGAAGGTTTAAAATCTGTAAGAGATTTTATTCAAGATTGTCTACAAGATATCTGGGGGCACGGGAGTGCCCCCGCCAAGACGAGCCAAGCGGAGCGCAAGGGCACTACCTACCTTTTCTCGAAACGTTTCGTCGTTTTTTTGAACTCTCATAATTTTGGTTTGGATGATGCTAAATAGTTAAAAATTTCAAGATATAATGATACCAGTACAATCATTAAACATACAAAGTTTGAATGTCGTAGCTATTATACTTTAGATTTTATTAATGTCTAAAAACCCCCGTTTTCGTCACTGATTCACTCACTCACTGATCATCATAATTCTTAAGGTACTTCCTGAAGTCCTAGAACGCTGAAATTTGGTATGTAAGCTAATATTTCTACAAAGACAACAAAAAAAATTTAAAAACCAAACCTAACCTAACCTATCCCCTTGGAAGAGGAGGTGGAAGTTTGTATGAGACTTGCACAATTTATTTGCACTAACTACATAATCATGCAGTAATAACTATTAACAATAGTCGATTTATACTCAAAGGTTATTACTATATGAAATATATATGAAAAAAAAAATACTTATAACAAATAAAAAAATATGAACATCATATTTTTTTGAAAATCAATATAAATAAAAATGGGGCGGTGACATCAGCCGACGTCACTAGATAAATGGCGCTGACTGTATTTTGTAAATACGCTGTCGACTTGTAATCTGGCAGCCTTATATAACGAAGTGGTCACGGGTAGTTTTCAGTCGTATAAGACATTTTTCTACTGCGAATGATGATCGATTGTTAGGAAATATTTGCATTTCATATTCGTAATTTCGTAGTCGTAACGTATCGTCGTAATAATTCTATATTTCGTTCGAATTATTTGTTACTTTAGTTACTGGTCCAAATTATTTTAAGTATTTCTTTTCTATTCTCTTAGATTTAATTTATTTAATTAACAATTCAAAAAACAACCGGCCGGTGTGTTCTGGTTGATTCATCAAAATTCCAGACGAAGGGTAAGGCGAAAGTAAAGGCACGGGGTCAAAATACGTTATTTTTAAACCCAAAAAAGTCCATTAACCAACTTACAAAATTAATGAAATCCCACCAAAAACATTTTCATGTAAAAATGTTGCCAAGACGAGTCTACATAGATTACCCTGTGAAAAAGTTATCAGATCTCATGTAGAGCCAAGATTCTTGATCTATGCGCACTTACTTTACCAGGCCCCCAGGCCTAACTTCACATACTCTACATTTTAGTCAAAACGTGATGCTTGGCCGTTTTGCTACCGTTACAAAGATTTCATAGGCATTCGTTCATCGTGTGTGAAATAAAACGGCCACGCATCACGTTTTGACTAAAATGTAGAGTATGTGAAGTTAGGCCTGGTAAAGTAAATGCGCATAGATGAAGAATCTTGGCTCTACATGAGATCTGATAACTTTTTCACAGGGTAATCTATGTAGACTCGTCTTGGCAACATTTTTACATGAAAATGTTTTTGGTGGGATAATTTTTAGAGATTTGAAAACTGACTTTTTGACTGTATAAAAGAAATGTAAAAATATTAATAAATAAAATTTCGGAATATTGTGAATTATAATATAGTTAGGTATTTATTTACCAAAGTAATTCAAAAAGTACAATCAATATGATCGATCGATCAGTCTCTTTTTCGACTAGCAAAAAACTAGACTAACGTAACGAATAAAAAATGCTTTTCTTTCTAATATTTTTTGATGAATTTCTAATAATTTTTGGTATTTAACCAAGTGTGTATAGAAAATCATACAAAATTAAAAAGAAAAGTAACATTATTATATACTTAGTAGTCACTTGTTTGTATGAATTTTAAATCATAATAGTAATAAAATGAATACCTATTTTTTTTTTACGTTTTATCCATCCTTATATAATTCTTAAATTTTTACTGTTTACTTTAAGCAAGTGTACCTGTATGAACTTGTTTTGGCGCAATGTCCTACCTACCCGCTGTGTCGTGCAAGCACAGGTGCAAGTTCAATCCGTTGCGTTCTCGCCCATTCGTTCAATTTCGACGTTTGTTTTCTAGAAAATGAACCTTCGGCGAATCTTCGGCTTCGGCCGTGATTTCGGGCCGAAGCCGAAGGTTTGGCCGAACATGGTTATTTTGGCCGAAGGTGGCCGAAGCCGAAGCTTCGCTCGGACACTAAAATTCTGCGAAGTAGACGTTCTAGTTTGCGCTGCTCGCTTGATGTCTACGAAATTTAAAGGGTTCATTACTTAATTCACTCGTGTGCATTCCTACCTAGCAATTTGGATGAATTTGCCATGAAATTAATATGTACTGTATTGGATGAATTCTGGAATTAATATGAAACTACTCATTGGAATTTGCATATAATTTATTACTACAGTTATTATTACTTCAAATATTTATTATTTCAGATATTTTCACAATATTATAGTGTTTTAATTTACAACAAATTGTCATTTTTCTATGATACTTTCTTTTGCTTTCTTATTTCTAGAAAAGCCATTGAGCCTTCCAGGACCGTCGCCTTTTCCAGACCTAAAGGCATGTTTAGCTTTGGGATTCGAGTTAACTTTACTGATTGTGTCTACATTACTGGCTCTCAACACATATTTGTCGGTTTGAAAAGTTTTTCTAGGTTTTATTTTGTTCGTTGTGGGCGGTGGTACCTTACGTTTGATTTTCAGCGGTTCCTCCGAGTGATGGTGGCCATCGTATTGTACTGCTACAGCCTTTCTCGAGGAGCGTTTTGAATCGTCGACCTTTACGTCGAAAGTGCTGGTTTGTGCTTCTAAAGAAAGATTATGCACCATGGTCCGAAGTTCTGATAGTGTATGTCCGTGATAATTAACGTCTTCTTGTAGTTTATCAAGTTTTCTCTCAAAATGCCTGAATGCATTCATGATGCGTTGTAAAGCATCTAACGGACGACCTCTTTGCATAGACATTTTATTAAAATTTAACACCAACAGAAAAAAATATTGTACTTAATCTTCTGAGCAAAAATCAATGGAATGGATACAAAAAATAGCGGCGGCTTCTTAAGCTTCTTGGTTACATTTTATTATGTACTTACTTTTTACCTTTTGATTTATTCAAAATCTTATTGTACCTAGTTCATGCTTGAATTTCTTTTTGTATGGCTGTCTTAATTGTAACTTGTCAAGATTTTTCTATTGCCTTGACTGCTGTCATTAAACATAGTTTGAAATGTTTGAAACTCTTTGAAGTCAACAAGATGCGTACCAAGCAACCATGTAATAAATAAAACAAAACTAAAAAAAACTACCAGAATATTTCCCATATGAATCAAAATCGCAGACTTGTTCCAAGCACACTCTTGCTCACAGATCTAATGGCCCATCCACACGCTTGCCAATCGGCGGCTGAGCAACAAACAGCAAATAAGTACATGCCAAGCAGCAAGAAATTATGACCCTTTTGCCGCAAGCGCAGTAATTTCGCGCTTCCAGTCTGAGTTTTCTCGTTCGCTTTCTATACTGATATTTTCATTATTCAACAACTTAACATTTTTTTATTTATTAAGTTGTTTATTTTTTTGATTACATATGATTCAAATTTATATTCTTGTCAATTATCAGCATAGTGATAATATTTTAATCGTTTTATTATACATACATTCTAGGATCAAGTAAGACATACATTATTGTAGTTGTCAATATTTTCGCAGCTTTCACGATAAATATTTTGTTAAGTTTGGCAAGATTCTAACGATAGATTGGAGATTTTGAGACGGTCACACTGCAATCAAGGGTACGACCAAAGGTAATGAATGTACAACCTACATGATCATATATCATAAATAATGAGAAAATCTTATGTATAAATTTAACAATATTTAATACTTTACGATGCATCCTCTGCTCTAAACACCGTCTATTGTGGGGAGACTCGTATCCAGTGTAGCAGTGGGATGAATGAAAAATAATTTTAACAAAAAAAAAACCGATTCCAAACATTAAGTACTATACATTTACGTATGTAGATACAGGCTGATGATGATGATGATGAGAAAAATATGGGCCCAATCTCATTAAAATAAACATACTCATTAAAATAAAAAAGTTTTTTTCAATTCCGTTTATAAATCACGGTGTAAGATTATGTAACAAACATTAGAAAAAGTCATACAGTTTGGTGTTACAGTTTTATTGTACATGTGGTGTACATGTCTATCATCTCCACTCCATCTAAAATTCAATCACACCACTGGAAGATGACGGATCAAAGAATTTGTTACGTTAAGTAAGGATTGTGGAACATCGCGAGCGGGGGAGGGGGAAGCGCTGCCATTTTGAGATAATTTTTAGTGCTTATAATGTATTCACTTACGAGTACAACACACGGCCGGGTCCATTATACAGCCCACGCCACATTTTTTTTTCAAAAATAGTTTAACTAAGCTAAAAATTAAAATTCTACTCGATTAGAATTATTATGTAAAGTTAAAATGGGCATATGTTATATTAAGTAACCATATTACTAAACTTAATATTTACAAAAACAAAATATTTACAAGGAGGTAGAAAAGAAGGAAGAAAAGAAATGAAACAAAAATTATATGTAGAAAAATTCCTCCAAATCGTTGCACGTCGGTAGCGTACCAAGAATGCTGGCAGCATTACCTCGCTGAATAGCAATGCTAATCCTCTGAGCAAGGTAATGGCCACATGTTATTGTGAATTGTTTCTTCATATTGTGATGTTAATAAACATAATTATCTTTCTTTCTATGTCTAAAGCCGGGAATGAGATGAAAAAATAATACAAACAAAAGTCTGGACTGCAGTAAAACCATTACAGTGCTACAAACTTATCTGACCCGGTGGCCAAATTTAGAACTAAAGCCGCCATCTTGAAATGTAGTATTGCCAGGTACAATTTATTTATTTACTGCGTATGCACATTCCATTAGGGTGTATTTTTTTAAATACATATTATCTTTTTCTACACATATTTCATTTCTTACAATAAAAAGATCGTCAACGAGTTGTTCTGTGCAATATTATAACTCTCTAATATTATATAATAGCTATGATCGCGACTTAACGTGGTGCATTTTTAAAACTAATCAACAAAAAATAGAAGGTAATTGATATTTAATTAAAACACCACACAACACAATTAATAAGTATATCAATGCTATTATTTTAATGGTGTATATATTTCTTTGATTTTTATGTTTCCTCTAAAACGGGCGGTATTAGGTTTAATGGCAACACCTAAGTCGATCGTACCGCCCCCGCCACCGGGCCAGATAAGTTTGTGGCACTATACATTACATTAAAGTAATTGTCAGTTGTCAGCCATGTATATCAGTCAGTGTCATGTCAAAGTGACAGAAGTCGAGCACACTTCACCAACAAAACGCCATGGCCGATACCGCTGCGGAAGATATTCAGAAACTAAACATTGACGAAAAGGCAGGATTTTAAATTTAATTAGTTAAAAATTGTATCTCTGTGCGTTCTCCACACGATGCTGAAGTTGTTCGGCCTCCGTGGACGGTGTGTGGTCCGCCTGAAGGAGTCCTATGCCACATGGGTTTGTAGGACTGATTCGTCAGCAAACTAGCTGAAATGATATCATCGAATACTCTAACGTTAAACCATTATGCAAGAAACATTGTAGGAAGACCTGATGACATTTAGTGTTAAATACTGTTACCCAAAAGAGGCTAATTATTGATCAAAAAATTGCATGCGAAGTTTGGAAAAGTTCATTCCTGTACAATAACCGAAACCGAAATAAGATCCGATACCTATCTTACTTTACTCGTTTCTGCCTATTTGGGCTGTATGTAATTTAGAACTAAAGCTTTTCTAATTACGAAATGAATCCCAGTTTACACTTTAATATTTTATTTATCACAGTGTATTATCTGGAATCCCATGCAGACATCATCCCCCACCTCTTAACCCCTCCTCTTTCAGATCAGCATGATGAAATTTTAGGAAAATATTGCAAAATAATTCTTTTTACAAAATAAACTTTTTTAGCATCTGAATGTTTTTATTTACAAGAAATAAATTTTTAATTTATATGAACGTTAATGTTTTTTAAGGTTAAGTAAATAATATTATTATCCTTTATTTTTTTAATTATATGCTTATGGAAACGGTTTTGGGTATATTATGATATCAATAATAAAGGTATCTATCTGATATTAGGTACACTATCAAATTTATTTGTAGGTGTATATATAATTTTTTTTTTAAAACACACTATAAAAAAAGAACTTTGTTTTGTTTTAATTACTCGCATTTTGTTTTTGATATTGGTTCCAAAATAATAGTATCCTGTAAGATGTGAAAGTCTGTTTCTGAATGGCACATACAAAAATATGTTCTGGATTTAACATAATATATTTTATTCTTTTCACTTATTTCTAGTAGTTGTTTATGGATTTACATTATATGATTTAGCTCAGTTCCTTGAGGGTTGTTGTGCACCTGTGAGTGAGTGAGGCTACCAGAAAGGAAGGAGATCCTGCATTGGCAGCTGCGAAGGCAGCACACAGGCAATATTTCATGTTGTGAATGTTAATATGGTTACGGTAACCCTCTCAAATCAGTTGGGTAGTATGCTTGTGGGCCACCCAACGTAGCATAAAAAACAATAATTGAAAGGGCTTTCAATTATATCTTATTAATTAATATCATGTTCTTACAGTCAAAAATGAAAGCAATGAAAGAAAAGAAAAAGAAAACGGAAGCTGCGTCAGGCACAGTCTCTGAATTAAATCCTTGGCCAGAGTATATCCAAAAACGGATTGAACTTTGGGACAAATACAAAGCTCAGTATGCTGAGCAGCTTGCAGCCAAGCCAGAGATGAGCATCGTGGTCACATTGCCTGATGGAAAGACGGTTGAAGCAAGCGCGTGGAGGACTACTCCTTACGATGTAGCTAAAGGGATTAGGTAAGTAGAAATTCTCTTTAAATTTTGTAAAAAGCATTGGAGGTTCAAGAATAATTCCTATGGGGCCGTCCATTAATCACGTGAGGCTCGAAAGAGGGGGGAGGGGGTTCGGCAAATATCACGAAACATCACAAGGGGGGAGGGGGGGTGTAGTAAGATATCACGTGTATTTTTTTTTTAAGTGCTTTCCATCAGGCGGACCGTATGCTTGTTTGTCACCTTAGTGGTGTAACAAAAATCCTTATTAATATTCTGAAAATTTTAGGATTCTTTGTAAATACAAAAATACACGTGATTTGAAGGGGGGGGGGGGGGTAGCCTTACATCTCACCAAGTATCACCAAGGGGGTGGGGGGGTGTTAAAAATGCAAAATAAACCTCACGTGATTAATGGACGGCCCCTATGTTTAAAAAAGCTATTGAAATCAAAACACACATTTTGATGAATACAAGTCATTGTGAAATTAAATTTTTATTGTCTGTAGTCCTTTACTAACGTAATGTTCTGTTAACCTGAATGAAAAGCTACATGGATTGTGTTTGATCGTTTTGTTATTTAATTATTCTAGTTAATGTAAATAGCATAGTTGCCCGAATGACTTTTTATGGATCGGTTCAGCCAAAACTTATCCAGGTTCTTGTTTTATCCGAGCTTGTTTGAGATACTATTTTTCAATATCATTGTAAGTGACTATATGTTGATTCTTTCGTTTATATGTTTGCACTGGTTTTTACAAATTATAGTTGAGTTGTGAACTGTAATAAAAAATACAATTATGTACCTTCACCTCACAGAATACCGCAGCCAAATAACAATTCTCTTGATGGTTGTTGTGTTCTTGCGAGTGAGTGAGGTCACCAGAAAGGAAGGAGATGCTGCATTGATAGCGGCGGTGGCGGCGCGTGAGCGATATTTTATGTTGCGAGCGTTAATATAGCTACGGTAACTGCTTGTCTGCCACCTGACGTAGTACAATACAACAAATACAAAGAAACTGTAGTAAAATATCATCAGTTTCATCTGAGTTAATTCTAAGTAACTAATTTGATTCCAAGTAGTCTACCAAACACTTGTTATATCATTCGTAATCTAATGCAAATATACTATGTAACAGTTATACAATGGCGTTCAACAATTTGTGTTTGCGCATGTGGACCTCAAGTAAATAGTAAAAACAGTAATGTGTGTGTTGTTCCCTGCTCCCAAGCGAGTTTTGGAGCAAATAGTAAGTATCGGCCAGCGCTGTGCTTGAGACGGGCCTCTTATTGATGTTATTTATACAATCGTTAACAATAACTGTTATTAATTTAATTCATCTGCAATTTTAACTACATAGTACGATACAGTGTTACAAAGATCTATGCAGCTCACGTAAAATAGGCTATCTAACACTAAAATAATTTTTCAATTCGAATGAGTAGTTCCTGATATTAGCACGTTCAACTAAACAAACAAACTCTTCAGCTTTTTAATATTAGTTAATAATAAAATTCTGAAATACCTAGGTACCAACATATATATTATTTTATCATGTGCCATTGTAACTACATATTTCAGCAAGAAGGTACACTGGATCTGTGACTCATTTTAGGGCTGCTTGGCTTTTAACATTTGTTCTCGTATACATTCGTCCAAAATAGGATCTCATTGTTCGTGTTTGAACCAACATTATTCTATTTGTGTGAAGAAATCTACAATGAGCAAAAATATTGTAGACTTGCTTGTCATGTTAGAGCATTCATCTGCACATCTTCAGTATAATTATGTTATTGATGTTTACCATTTATAATTAATTTCATACTCTCATTTGTCACTGATTCATCATCATCAGGCTATGTGAATGAGTGTGTATCTATTTCAGTGTTGGATATAGGTTTGTCCTAATTCTTTCTACAATATGTTATTCTCTATTTTTCATTCGGTCACTTGCAGTCGCCTTTTTGAAGTTATATCATTCATTCTATGGTTAGGGCGTTCAATGCTTCGTTTTTGGCGAAATCCTTATAGTATAGCTCTAGTAGTAAAGTTGCTGCGCGACCTTTAATCGGGCTTACGGCAGCCGCGATCTGTAACGGATTAGGCTCGTCAATGTCCACAATCACAGTAACTGACTACCGGCTGCATGCTAAACTGTCAAATTGCGAATTTTTTAAATACATCGCTCGCTTTGTGGTAATTTATTTTAAAAAAAAGGGAAATGAGATTGGCAAATGTTAGACTCGAGCGCGGTGAGACGGATAGATCGCCGGGCAGAGGGAGAAAAGAGAAGTAGTGTTATAGCTGTGGTTATAGGTCGCCGCGTTCGAGGTCGGTATATATCTCGGTACCGAGGTCGCTAAAGCTCTCGATTATAAATTTGGGGCGCGAGTGAGCAGAGAAATAAAGGTGTGACGTCAGCCAGGGCCTGGCGGACGCGACGGTGGTGGCGCGCGTGGACTCCGAGCTGTGGGACCTGGACCGGCCGCTGGAGGCCGACTGCCGGCTGGAGCTGCTGCGCTGGCAGCACAGAGACGCGCAGGCCGTCTTCTGGCACTCCTCCGCGCACATGCTCGGGGAGGCCATGGAGAGGGTGAGTGCCCTGCTACGACCTCTTCAAGTGAAAACTTCTCTAGGCTCTGTACAGTCCGTGTGTTCGGGTAAAGTCAGATGAAGTTTTCGCTTCTGTCGTGCTGTCGAGCCCACACCGTTTTTGAAGTAAAACTTCTTTATGCACGCTCGACTTGACGTTACGAAAACGGCGAACGGAAGTTGAGAGAGAGAGAGATATAAATTAGTAGAGCTAAAGAAGTTTTACTTCAGTCGTGTGGTCTAGACCAGTGTTCCGCAAACATTTTGTGTCTAAGGTACATCACGAAAATTTTTGGATGTACCTATACGATAAATGAAAAATCTGTTTTGTATAATTATTTTTCTTTCGTCCGTCTATTTAGCTATATGTGATAACCCTTATTTTCCCGAGGCACACCAACTAATGCCCACGGTACACCGGTGTGCCGCGGCGCACACTTTGCGGAACACTGGTCTAAAGTATACTCGTTTTTTTTTTAAATCTATTATTTGTCTGTGTCAATTTCATACTGAATACTATTTTTATTGTTAATTGTCTACAACTCGCCTTTTTATCAGTTACTTAGTACATCGTACCGCTCGTCGCGCGTTACGGTTGCACTGCAAAAACCATCCGTAATCCGACGACCTGAGAACGGTCCGGAGGTGGAACTGTAACGCTCGATCTGCTGTCGACGGTACAGAGCTTGCGTCTCAAACACTCACGAGAGATACGATAAAGTTCTTTGCCTATCAAGTAGAAAGTATCCATGAATGTTGTTGTTCGCCAGGTGTACGGCGGGTGTCTCTGCTACGGCCCGCCGATCGAGGAAGGCTTCTATTATGACATGTATTATCCAGAAAAAGGGGTAAGTTACATTGTATACAGATGTCAAAAAGTGAAATATTATTTCTACAGTGTGAATGAATATATGTCGAAAGTTGCTAAACCTTCAAGTGTTCTGTTTGTAATGAAAAGTGCACAATAGCAAGCACATAGCATTCATCGGCAAGATATTTACTGTTATGTATATGTATCAATACAATATGTAAATTAACCTTATTAGGCACCAAATATGTAAAGAGGAGGAGCTAACTGTAATTTATGTACATCTATACGAGGAGGGATCAAAAGGTAGTGAGAACGACATATGTATAATACTCCTTGGTAAGAAAAAAAAATACTGGCAAGCACAGCTCAGATATTTGTAATATTAATAAAGAAAAAAATCTTCGATTCTCTTTTGTTTTTTTTTCTGAATGTGCATTTGTTTGCTTCGTGTCGAAACGTGTTCTCGAAAATGGAGAAAAACAAAATGCGAGCCGTTATTAAATACCGTTATTTAAAAAGTTAACGACGTAAGAGATTCGCTGCGATTTAGAGGCAACGTTAGGAGAGTCTGCTCCGCCGTAATCCACTGTCACAAGGTGGGCTTCTCAATTTCGAGTAGGGAGAACGAGCACGGAAGACGAACATCGCTGCGGCCGTCCATCGACGTCAGTCACCGAAGAAAATGTTGTGTAAGTCGAGAAATTTGTATTGAGCGATCGAAGAGTTACCATCCGTTACTTAGTTCAAGAAACGGGCATTTCATATGGAAGTATTCAATCCATATTGAAATAATCTTAGAATATGATAAAAGTCTCGGCAAGATTGGTGCCGAGAATAATAACCGACAGTCAGAAACAAGACATTTCGAAGACATTGTTGGACAAGTTTCAAGAAGATTCTGAAAACTTTTTGTCTCTTTTCGTAACAGTGGACGAAACATGGGTCCATAATAAATTAATTAGATAAATTAAACGGGTCACTCACGTCTTTTTGTCGGGAAAGCCGACTAGTTTAGTTAAGTATTAGTTAGAAGGCAGCGCTCCACCAATCAACGCACCAACCCCCCACCACCCTTTCCAGTCGTGCGGCGCGCGCATTGGCGCGCAGTGTCCGGCGCGAGAGACAAAGGGTGGACGTGTCTGGACATTCGCCCTGAAGAAGGTCTCCTTTTGAGATCGAAACTAGTCGGCTTTCCCGACAAAAAGACGTGAGTGACCCGTTTAATTTATCTAATTAATTTAGTATAATGTCTCACGTGAGTTTTAATAATATTATTGGGTCCATAATTTTCATCCCAAGACAAAGCAGCAATCTTCGCAATGGAAATGGCTTATGGCCTCAATATTTTGGGACTCAGAAGGGATATTGTTGATTGATTGTAGGAGCGTGGAACCACTATTACCGGCCAATATTATGCAGCTTTAATTCCTAAGTTGAGGAATGCCATCAAAGAGAAAAGAAGAGGGAAACTTCGAAGGGGCGTGCTGTTTCATCACGACAACGCACGCAGTTGCGATGGCTCCCATTCAGCAAGCTGGCTTCGAATTGGTTGACCACACCCCTTATTCACCAGGTCTGGCGCCTAGCTATTTTTATCTGTTCCCCAAATTGAAAGAATACTTGAGGGGAAACAGGTACGAAGACGATAACGAGGTGATTGATGCCGTGGAGAGCTTTTTGCAGGACCAAGACAAAACTTTTTTTTGAAAGAAATTGAAGCCCTTTTAATTTGGAAAAGCGCTGGACTCGGTGTGTAGAGAGACTCTGAGACTATGTAGAAAAATAAATTATAGAGAATGAGATAGAATATAATGACTAATCAATCGGAAATTCCCCGGAGTTCATCGGAAGGTCCCCGTAACTCTTATTTTGTATTTCTCAGATCTCGTCTACGGACTTCCACGTCCTGGAAGGTCTGATAAAGAAGATAGCTAAGGAGAAGCAGCCGTTCGAGCGGCTGGAGCTGACGAAGGAGCAGCTGCTGGAGATGTTCGAGTACAACCCGTTCAAGGTCCGCATCCTGCGGGAGAAGGTGTCCTCGGCCACCACCACGGCCTACCGCTGCGGGCCGCTCATCGACCTGTGCCGCGGCCCGCACGTCAGGCACACCGGCAAGGTCAAGGCGCTCAAGGTCACCAAGGTGAGGACGGTCCACCCACTCACGGTTACGGATCCCCGAAATGGCGGGCGTTTACGATAAATGCCCAAAAAGTATTTATAAATTCCCTATTTATGCCCAAAACTAGGCATTTATTGGGCATTTACAGGTATTTACTGGTTACTTATTGTATATGCCTGGCATTTTGCCCATCTCTGCTCACGGTACGTGTCGGGTGACTGAACGGCCGAGTGTGCGGCGTTTGTTTCCCACCAGTCGTCCGCCCGACCGAGCTATTTACTTTAACTACGACCAGTTAATAGACTAGCGGAACAGGAACGGGCCGTCAGAGGGAACGGTCCGTTCTTTGCGGTGAAAATAAAGTTAGGTCGACCACATTTGGTGTTTGCTTCACTCCATCTTAACGCAACATTTTGCGTAAATAAACCCATTAATATTTTCGTGTTGTATGTTCCTTTATGAGTTATTGTACACATTTCGCCTAATAACTACGACCGTAGTTCACTACGGTCAATAATAATTACGCTCTACGCTTGTTCTTCGTGAACTGACACCTCGTCATTGTTTTGCAAATCGATATAAAACTGTTGAACCGATTACAATGCTCCGTGAACGTATGATTAGTTTGCACGTAACTTACTTACCAGTTTCAAATTTTAAGGGTTTAGCAAATCACATCAAAATCGGAGCAGCAGTTTTATAATTGTCGTGGTAGAAACATACAAGACATGTTTTTTTTTTGCTCCTGTTGTATTAAGAGACCATGTTAGATTCTTATGTTCGGGCAATAAAATTGATGTTACTATCACTCTGTCTCTGGTCTGGTTGATATCTACATACACACTGATATTATGTAAAGAGGGATGTGAAATTTTTGTTTATAAAGGATTATCTCAAAAACTACTGCATCGATATTAAAAAATATTCTGTCGCCTATAGAAAGCCGCATGTTCAGCGAGTCGCATAATTATGGTATATTTTTAGTACCCGGGGTAACCCGCGGCAGGTCGCTAGTTCGTAATATGTTTTGTGCGCAGAACTCGGCCACGTACTGGGAGGGCAGGGCGGAGGCGGAGAGCCTCCAGCGAGTGTACGGGGTGTCGTTCCCCGAGCCCAAGCAGCTCAAGGAGTGGGAGCTGGTGCAGGAGGAGGCCGCCAAGAGGGACCACCGCAAGATCGGCCGGGTACGTGCGCAGATCACTCCTCTTCAGACTGTCGGCTCAAAGTACTCCTTCCGTTTGCCATGTGTAAACGTGTTTTGATACAACATTATAAATATGAAACAATATGAATTCCATTTAACAAAAAAATATTAGTATTAATAAAATTGTAAAAACTCTGTAAGCTACTGCTCTATTGAAAATTTCCGATGACATTCGTGTTGCTATGGATCATTCCCATCTGACGGTTTTGACTCTGCTGGATTTCAGCAATGCATTCAACACAGTTGATTTTGATACACTGTTGGGTCAATGCGTTCTCTCAACATATCTCCAACGGTAATTAAGTGGTTTCATTGTTACCTGCATGGGCGTAAGCAGCGTGTGCGCATTGAGGATTCATTATCTTCTTGGTGCACCATAGCCGCGGGCGTACCGCAGGGAGGCGTATTATCTCCACTTTTATTCGCTCTATTTATTAACTCTATCACCTTCGCTCGCTAAACTTCGCTCCTCTTACCATCTGTATGCAGATGATTTGCAAATTTACACGCATGCTTCTTGTGAAGATCTATCAGGTACTATTTCGATTATTAATGAAGATCTTTCTCGTATATCTGAATGGAGTAATTCTCACGGTCTAATTGTTAACCCGTTAAAAACGCAGGCCATTATCATAGGTAGTTCCCGGTTGATATCTAAAATTGACTGGCCTAATTTCCCTTCTATCGTTTTTAATGGGACTGTTGTTTGCTACAGCGATAACGTGAGAAATCTTGGTATCATTTTTGACAAGTCGTTTACTTGGAATGCCCAACTTGCCGCTGTTAGTAGAAAGATATTCACGTCTATTGGGTCTCTCAGAAGACTGCAGTACTTTCTGCCGCTTGACACCAAAATCGCGCTTGCACAGTCCTTGCTTCTTCCTATTCTTGATTACGCCGACTCTTGTTACCTCGATCTCACCGAGGATCAATTGAATAAACTTGAGCGCCTTCAACATCTATGTATCCGGTTCATATTTGGACTCCGCAAATATGATCACGTTTCTCAATTTCGCTGTCAGCTCAAGTGGCTTCCTATTAGACTTCGCCGTAATGGTCATATCCTGTCCCTTCTTTATTCAATCCTATTTAATCCATCAACTCCTGGGTATTTAAAAGAGCGCTTCTCATTTCACACTGGGGCGCACGGTCGTGCCTTGCGTTATACCCTATCTCTTCGCCTCATTACGCCACCACACTCTTCCCAATATTACACTAAGTCGTTTTCGGTACAAGCTGTGCGTCTCTGGAATGCTCTGCCATTAACTGTTCGTAGTGCACAAACTCTGTTCGCCTTTAAAAATCTTGTGAAAGCTCACTATCTCTCATTTGTCCCTGTGTAATCTTTTTATCTTTTATTTTCCTTTATTCTCTGGTCAGTCGCTATATTATTATTATGTTTATATCTTAGCTGGCATTTAGTATATGTAATGTTTGTATATACTATAATTATATTATTGTTTATGTATTGTTTATATTGCGTATGTATTATATGTGTATGTGTATGTAGATATGTTTATGTCTACGAGAATACGAGATCGAGTCTACGAGAATTATGTTTCCTCTACCTTAAGGTTGTCTGGAAGAGATAGCTTAGCGATAAGACCGCCTTTTGTACTTTTATTATCCTAATACCAATAATGAATTGCAATAAAGAATATTGTATTGTGTATTGTAAACTTTGCTAGTGTTATAGTTGTATGTACCGAAATAAATAATAAATCTTGTGTGCTTGTTTATGTGCACGTCTTTCGTAATTCGAACAGTTTTGTAACCGATTCCAGCTTTGGTACAATTTTGTGTGGGTTTGATGGTAAAATAATTAATTGGACTAAGATGTCGCCCTCCCGATTCAGTCAGTGGAGACTGCTGCGGAGCTGCACGAATACTTTGTGTGATGACGGTATTTATAGTTGACAACGATAATACGAACCAGAACGTGATTGTTGCAGGAACAAGAGTTGTACTTCTTCCACGAGCTGTCTCCCGGCTCGTGTTTCTTCCAGCCGCGCGGCGCGCACATTTACAACACCCTCGTCAACTTCATACGGGAACAATACAGGTAATGTTTACTTTATTTGCTTGTCCCCTTTACATTATAATTAAACAATATTTGCTTATTGGAAACCAAAGGCTATGTACAAGTGTTTTAACTACCTACAATAGTTGTTGATGTTGGTTTGAATCGTGACCGGTTGCCAGACGTGAGCACGTTTCTAAATTTGGACAACGGCAACAATAAAAAAATCACTATCGATTTTGCTATTGAGTAATTTCAAGAAATTGAGGACCGAAATTGTCCTGCAATATTTTTGATATGCCGGAAAAGTCATTATATAGTTAAGAAAATACAATAGAAAGGTTTACTCGACTCTAAAGGATTAGTATCCAGGTTCTTTTATTGAAAAAAAAATATATAATTTATTTATTGTCGCGTCTAATATTTCATTGCGCTCCGAAAATCGAACGAGATATCTATTAATAACGTCGGCATTCGGCATCAACCCATAATCATCCCACTGTTGGAATACGGGTCTCCTCTCAATCGAAGGGCTTTAGTGCATACTCCACCACGCTGCTTAACTGCGGGTTGGCGGATTAATAACGTAAACATGATGACAGCATCTTGCTGCAACTACGTAGTCCGATTATAACCAGCAAATTGTGACGGCAGAAACTCACGCATTGCATCATTCTTATATACACATTGGAGTGAACAGTGACTGTGACTGCACGACCACGAGAATATTCAAAGAAAAAGGGCCCAATGATTTCTCTATTTATCACATCGAATATTACATAATTATCGTAAATTTTATAAATCGCTGACATCTAATAGCGTAACACATCGTTCCGCTTTCATTTGAAAAATCCGCCACGCTCCGCGAAACGAAATGTCGTGTTATTCTTATTTGATTTCATGATGATAGCGTAAGGTAATCTTTATCTCGTGTGAATGTGATCGAAACTCTCAATTTCTGTATTATTTGACAATGTTCAAAAATTGTATTTATACAATTTTTGAACAGCTCAGCTTTTGAAAAGATCAGCAAACTTTCATTGTAATAATATCTTCCGTCTGACTTATTTTAGGGTCGATCAAAGTTTGGCGGAGAAGTCCATTTTAAAAGCGTGAATTATTTGTTATTAAAAAACAATATTTCTATTGGAGAAGCAATAAAAATACTTTGAATTTTATTATGATACTAATTACATACCGTAATATTTAACATAGCTGTGGTACAAATGCATCATGTCTGATTTGATGCATACAAAATACAAACCTGTGACGTCATAATTCGGTAGCCTTTTGTATGGAGCGTTTTCGGGGAAGTGTCAAATTGTGATTTTCAAATTAACATATCTCGAGATTTTTTTGTGCTATCGAAGTAATTCTTTCACCTATGGTTATATTATTGAGACGCCCCTACTAGACTACAAGCCCATGGATAAAATTTACCTGTGAAATGAACGGTTTTTTAACATTTATTTTTAATCATCTATAAACTATAAAAAAGCCGTACATTAATAAATTAATCGTAATTCCTCACTTGTACCTGGGAAATTCCATTTACTTACGTACTCACCTGTACCGCTCAGAAATGACGGCATAGTGCTCAGAGTTATTTTCTGATATAGTAACAGCCTTCTAAACGTTATTCACGATGGTTCATTTCACAGGTAATTTTTTTCCATGGGCTTGTAGTCTATACATATCAAACCGAAAAAATGTCGGTCAAATAGCCTATCGTGCTGTGTACTAGTGTACGTAATGATGGTATTCATGTTCTAGTGACTGACGTATCGTTTGTGTGTCAGGGCGCGGGGCTACCAGGAGGTGGTGACGCCCAACATGTTCAACGCCAAGCTGTGGCAGACGTCGGGCCACTGGGCGCACTACGCCGACAACATGTTCTCCTTCGACTGCGAGAAGGAGACCTTCGCGCTCAAGCCCATGAACTGCCCGGGCCACTGGTCAGTATCACGTCTCCCAGGGTCCAGGAGGAGGTAGTCGATAAATAATAACACGCGTGATCTCGAATCCGTTTATTTGCAGACTGAATATTAGTCCATGTCGTAGTACCGTCATTTATCTTAATAATTAGTTAATCCTCATACATAAAACCTCCGCGCCGGCCGGCCGGCCGCGCCCTCTGTCCGCCGGCGAGGACAACAGGTCCGGGCGCAGCCCCGCATCCTTCGTTTGGGCACTATCGTTCAAAGGTGGCCCTAGACCGTGTCTCCTCAGTCGGTCGATGTGCCGGTGTTTTAATAATTTATCTTAGTCTCTATGTTATACTCGGTGTTGTAATCTTTTTATTGTTATTCCCTCTTCCCGTTTGGTTTTTGTACCGAATTACTAAACCGGACCCTGTCACCTTCTTCAAAATGCTTCTGCGCCCCTCCAGCGGCTTTTTCTTGCCTACGTTATGCAAAAAATACATATTTCTCTCTATCGGGTTTTAGACGATCTAAACGGGTTCTAATTGCTGTCCCTGAGAATAGTCGAGCGGAGCCGTCCCCGGTAGTATTATGTACCGTATTTCTATAAATTAACAAAAACCGATGTAAAGCAATTACGGGATAATTTTTTTGTGCTATGGATTTTTTAGTAACCTTTTCGCATAATTTAACTGCATTTTCCGCTGCCCCATTGGAGGCCGGTCGATATGCGGCTGAAAAAATATGTTCTGTACCGTTTACTACACGAAAATATTTAAGTTCCTCACTCGAAAATGAGGGGCCGTTGTCGCTCCCTATTTGTTTTGGAATTCAGTATCTCGAAAATAATCATCTTAATTTACGTATTAGTTGTGAGGCGGCGGTTGAAGTCATTTTTATCGCTTCCACCCACTCTGCATGCACCTATCTCTTCCCGTCGTTTCCATCTGGATCTGACCGTACACCGCGATGACCGCTCCTCCCCCCCCCGCCGCCCGCCGCCCGCCGCCGCACAAGTGACTACCACCGGCAGTGGTGCGTCCGAGTGTGTGAGCACTTCCCTGATACTTAATAATGTTTTTACTTTCCCAAAAGCCGGACCGGTGACCCTTTTGCCGAACCCACTTGCAATTTTTTTTTAACAAGTTATACGTTGGACTCGATAACTACTCAATTTTTTTATAAATTTTCCATAAAAGTTCATCATTCCTAAGAAAAATTTTAATTCAGAAGTATCACTAGGGACTGTCATTTGTAATATTGGTTTAATCTTTTCCGGGTCTGTCCTAACTCCTTCCTGAGTAATGATGAAACCTAAATATTTAATTTCTCTAGTCAAAATTTTTCATTTTTGTTTCTCGATCTTGACCCCAGAATTCTTTATTTTTTCTAATACCGCCGTCAAACTTCTGACATGCTCATCCATTGTTTTTCCCCCTATACAAATATCGTCCAAAAATATCGTTACATTCGGTATACCGTTTAACAAATTATTCCTGATACGTTGGAAGACCCCAGGACTCGAAGCGAGACCGTAAACTAATCGTCGGTATTTAAATAATCCACGATGCGTATTGATAACCGTAAGGTTGGCCGATCGCTCTGATAAACAAATTTGCGCATATACTTCTGACAAATGTAATTAATTTACTAAATATGGGAGCATTATATTTAGTAAATTAATTACATATATAATATATCAACCAACAAGACAGGATTCAGTCACTTTATAATCCGCACATAACCATAAAGAACCACCTGGTTCGTGAACAATAACTAACGGAGTCGCTCAGTCGGAGCGCTCGACGATGCCGGTCCGCAGCGCGGCGCCCGCTCCCCCGCCCCGCCCGCGGCCCGCGGCGCGCGGCGCGCGGCCCCACGCGGGCTGCGCGTCCGCCGCGGAGCCCGCTCCCCCGCCCCGCCCGCGGCGCGCGGCGCGCGGCCCCACGCGGGCTGCGCGTCCGCCGCGGAGCCCGCTCCCCCGCCCCGCCCGCGGCGCGCGGCGCGCGGCCCCACGCGGGCTGCGCGTCCGCCGCGGAGCCCGCTCCCCCGCCCCGCCCGCGGCGCGCGGCGCGCGGCCCCACGCGGGCTGCGCGTCCGCCGCGGAGCCCGCTCCCCCGCCCCGCCCGCGGCGCGCGGCGCGCGGCCCCACGCGGGCTGCGCGTCCGCCGCGGAGCCCGCTCCCCCCGCCCCGCCCGCGGCGCGCGGCGCGCGGCCCCACGCGGGCTGCGCGTCCGCCGCGGAGCCCGCTCCCCCGCCCCGCCCGCGGCGCGCGGCGCGCGGCCCCACGCGGGCTGCGCGTCCGCCGCGGAGCCCGCTCCCCCGCCCCGCCCGCGGCGCGCGGCGCGCGGCCCCACGCGGGCTGCGCGTCCGCCGCGGAGCCCGCTCCCCCGCCCCGCCCGCGGCGCGCGGCGCGCGGCCCCACGCGGGCTGCGCGTCCGCCGCGGAGCCCGCTCCCCCGCCCCGCCCGCGGCGCGCGGCGCGCGGCCCCACGCGGGCTGCGCGTCCGCCGCGGAGCCCGCTCCCCCGCCCCGCCCGCGGCGCGCGGCGCGCGGCCCCACGCGGGCTGCGCGTCCGCCGCGGAGCCCGCTCCCCCGCCCCGCCCGCGGCGCGCGGCGCGCGGCCCCACGCGGGCTGCGCGTCCGCCGCGGAGCCCGCTCCCCCGCCCCGCCCGCGGCGCGCGGCGCGCGGCCCCACGCGGGCTGCGCGTCCGCCGCGGAGCCCGCTCCCCCGCCCCGCCCGCGGCGCGCGGCGCGCGGCCCCACGCGGGCTGCGCGTCCGCCGCGGAGCCCGCTCCCCCGCCCCGCCCGCGGCGCGCGGCGCGCGGCCCCACGCGGGCTGCGCGTCCGCCGCGGAGCCCGCTCCCCCGCCCCGCCCGCGGCGCGCGGCGCGCGGCCCCACGCGGGCTGCGCGTCCGCCGCGGAGCCCGCTCCCCCCGCCCCGCCCGCGGCGCGCGGCGCGCGGCCCCACGCGGGCTGCGCGTCCGCCGCGGAGCCCGCTCCCCCGCCCCGCCCGCGGCGCGCGGCGCGCGGCCCCACGCGGGCTGCGCGTCCGCCGCGGAGCCCGCTCCCCCGCCCCGCCCGCGGCGCGCGGCGCGCGGCCCCACGCGGGCTGCGCGTCCGCCGCGGAGCCCGCTCCCCCGCCCCGCCCGCGGCGCGCGGCGCGCGGCCCCACGCGGGCTGCGCGTCCGCCGCGGAGCCCGCTCCCCCGCCCCGCCCGCGGCGCGCGGCGCGCGGCCCCACGCGGGCTGCGCGTCCGCCGCGGAGCCCGCTCCCCCGCCCCGCCCGCGGCGCGCGGCGCGCGGCCCCACGCGGGCTGCGCGTCCGCCGCGGAGCCCGCTCGCCGGTCAAACAGCCGTTATCGAAAACTTCACAATATCTATTTTTTTTTATACTACGTCAGGTGGCAGACAAGCATACGGCCCGCCTGATGTGAAGCGGTTACCGTAGCCATATTAACGCTCGCAACATAAAATATCGCTCGCGCGCCGCCACCCCCGCTGCCATCGCAGCATCTCCTTCCTTTCTGGTGACCTCACTCACCCGCAGGAACACAACAGCCCTCAAGGGAACCGTTATTTGGCTGCGGCATTCTGTGAGGTGGAGGTACATTCACCAGTCGGGTAGCTTACAATTACGCTCCCTACCTCTCTTTTCGCCAGAGCTTCGTTTGTCAGTCAGCAGGGTGCACCGCGTGCAGGTGAAGTTGGCTTTGGTTCAAAGATGTTGATGAACCACTTACACCCCAACTTTTGAACGTGCAAGTTGGTCATGTAGACATATTCGAACGCTTGAATAAGTATGTCTAAGTAAAAGTGGTCCATTGAATGTGTATCTTGTTCTAATATTAATGATCGAAGCTTTGATTACGTTCAGGTCATTAATTAAAAATTTCAAAATGGCGACTACTATATTCAGATTTCGTTAATAGAATAGTACTCAGAAAAGATAATGTACGAAACTAATCATCGTAAAAAACATTACCGAACGACTTCGTAAATTTAGAACCTAATGTAGCCAATAGATGGCGCTGTGCTTCTTGTTACAAGAATACATTGCACTATATTTTTCACTATACTATTTTTTTATTATATTATTTTTATACTATATTTTTCACTATATTATTTTCACTATATTTTTCTTTTTTTTTAATAATACGGTAAATTGTTTTTGATTTGAAATTCCTTTTGTGGAACCACATCAGTTTTATTTTGATCTGTAATACACCTCCTGGACCTCGTATTCACCCAATATGACTGACTGACAGACTGTTTTTGTGGACCTAAAGAAAATAGTAGTTTAGATTAAGGGTATTAAAGCATAAAATATATCACGCACGACTTTGCATTCGGGGATGGAATAGCCGGCCGAAAACTCCAATACTGTAATAATAGGAGAGAAGGTCTTATCACTACATAGTATAAAACAAAGTCGCTTTCTCTGTCCCTATGTCCCTTTGTATGCTTAAATCTTTGAAACTACGCAACGGATTATGATGCGGTTTTTTTTTAATAGATAGAGTGATTCAACTGGAAAGTTTATATGTATAATATATGCATAACATAGTAGAAAAACACTGATAATTTAGAGGTTTCTAATGTGATGTCGTAAATAAACACATTTTTTTGCTCTTTCATTGCAAACGCTGGCTGAACCCAACGAGATAGATCAAAATAATGTAGTACAGTATTGTTCACCTTAAAATGGTCTACAAAAAAGTTCGCGATGGTATATGTCTATCTCTTAGTGGTAACACACAATAACCGTTATTTTATCCTTTGCTTTTTACAAGAAATAATGCCTTATTTACGAAGAGATTTTAAGCAATACAGAATTAATCCTTATCCAATTAAGTACCTTAAATACATTGCGCATTTAATATAGATCAATATGGCCCTTCACAGCATGTAATTTAAATGAATAGTTTAGAAGATATTACACATTTAAAATGCAGGGACATAACGGCTGTGGCGGTACCGGCCGCGGAGCCGGCGGCGTGTGCCTATAACTGGGGAAGGACTGGATAGGACAAAGCGCAAAGACCTTCTGTAGTACATTTAGTATCAGCATTGCACCCGTGCGAAGCCGGGGCGGGTCGCTAGTTAGTATTATTCCTTCTCAAAATTTTCGAGTAAATTTGTACGAAGATCCGCTTAAAAATGTGATATTGATAAAGAATATTCATATTAATTTATTTCGAAACAATACAGTATTGTGTTGAAAATGCTTAATCGAAAAATAACTTTTTAAATTTATTTTGATAGCTTGTGCGTAAAGACTGTCATTATGATACTGTGTTTAGTTTTTTAATGTGTAAATTTCAGTATGAGATTAGATAAAATCTATTTAATTGTCACACAAAATGGTGAAACAATATTGTGTATAAAAGGAGGGAAGCGGTTGTATTATCTCTCACCGTTTATGTATTCGTCCACGGAATAGTTTTTCACTTTTTCAATAAAAAATGCTCCAGTTTGTTACTGAAATCAATTTGATAAATATTAGATTTTAAGTGCATGAGTAGTTTGTTAAACAATTTTATAGACTGGTAACACGTATTATGTTTTGCCACTGTTAAATTTGGTATTATATTTGAGACGAGATGTTTCCTTCTTGTGTTTTCTCTCCGCTTTCTTACCGCGTCCGTCACATATTCATGTATGTGTTTAGTTAAATGAGTCAGCAACATGATGTAACTAAGTTTGGATTCTACTAATGCGTAATATACCATCTTAAGAGCCAAGTCTCTTAAACTTCTGAGTGCATAGCATGCTGAGCTTATTTTGTTTTCTACCTCTACAAGTCCATTTTTCCAGTTTAAGAAGCTGTCAATGTCTACTCCAAGGAATTTAACAGTTTCATCTAAATATATTTCTGGCCATTTAAATCACTATTTATGGGTCAAAATCACCAAGGTGGAGAATTTGCATTTCCAGCAAATAAATGTTTAAATTTAGTTTATTTAAACAAATCGTTATAGTAAATATTACTTAACTCTGTTCATATTAACTGTACATAATATTTTATACTTAAAAAGTAAATCACATTTATTATTATTTGAAGAAATAACTACAAAAAATCATTTCGAGAACGTGTCCCATGTAGCAATCATCAGAAATTAACTTTGGAAATATTCAAAAAACAAAATAAATTGTAAAGTTTTTTTAGGCCATTAAGGCCTATAATTTTATCTTATATCAATTAATTATTGTTATTACTAAAGAAAGAAAAGAAATTAAAGAAAATCTAGTCAACATATTGTGTCCGACAATTTAAGCGTCATTTTAGTGAACGCAATTTTGATTATCAGTAAAAATTCAGTTTTTGAACGCAACCTTTAGTTGTCTATGGTACAGTGATGTGAACGATCTAAACAAACGGTTTAACGTCTCTCGTTTTCGCCAAAACAATTGAAATTAAGTAATAAGTATCTTTCATTTCAATATTTATAGAGCGTACATCAATACGTCATCATACCGGGAATGCGTTTCTCAACTTGGAATATTGAAAAATAACTTTCGTAGTGTTTTATAGCAAATAGTAACCTCAAATATTTTACAATAACAAAGCCGAACATGATGTCAAAGATGGCTGCCGTCTAAAAAGGCCGCGTGTAGTTACAAAAGTCATTTCGGGAACGGTCATTTCGGGACCGTTCCCGGACTTGGCGGAGCGTTCTCGAAATGATGATGCCGTTCCCGAAATGACTTTTTTCAAATAAACACTCCCTGTTATTATAACTATTGGTTAATTAAATAAGTGTATGTTGTGCTAACATATTTTTTAATATAATGTTTAATATATACTATTATTTAATTAGTATTTATTATACAACGAGAGAAAGCTAATTCCAGGAAAAGGAAATTATTAGATAAGATGACGGAGGAAGAGAGAGAAATAAAAAGGGCTAAGGATAGAGCGTACTATCAGAAAAAAAAAGCTGAAAAGAAAGTTACAAACATTGATGAGATGACTGAGGAAGAAAAGCGAAAGCAGAGAAAAAAATTGGAAAGAAGTAAACAACAAGAGAAAACAATTGCTAACATAAAACGTAAATATGAAAATTTAAAGAAAAGATTAAGAAAAAAAGAAAAATAAGAACAATAAAAAAGTTCAGGTACCAACAACTCCTAACAGCAAAGTTGACGCATTGATTAAAAATGTCGACGTGCCTCCTGAAGTGCGCAAAAATCTCTTAGTCAACGAAGTACTGACTGCTAAAAAAAACTAAAAAATTCTGAAGTCTGATACCAAAATTCGTGAGGTTGTTTTGAAGGAGGAAGTTCGTAAAAAAGTAAAAGATTTCTTCGAAAGAAATGAACTATAAAACATGGTAATACCTTCAAGAAAGTCAAGAGAGCCTATGCATACAATTGATGGATAAAATTTGCTGCAATTGAAGAAACGGAACATTTACACCATTTACTCATCATCATCCGATGATGAAGAGAATCTATTACTTTTGAAGCTGTTACATCTTACAATCAAGACAAGGAAAACCTACACTCAAATTTAATAACCCCTGGAACCTTTATTTTAATGAAAGTACCTACACAAAAGAAAACGGTCAATTACAGATAAGTTGCTACCTGTAAGATAGGTGTCGATAAAGATGATGGAGAAATCCTAGTCACATTCTTGGATTCGGTGCGTAATAAGGCAAAAAATATTAAATTAGATCCGAGTGATGTATCTGCTGCATTTGAACAAATAATAAGTGTTATTTCAACGCCATTGCTGAAAAAAGAAAATGATTGAGAGTATTATTACTTTGATACTGATATTGACGTTTATGAAAAATTCTAATATTTGTTTCTTTTTATATAATATTATATTAATATGTTTAATTAATATGATTAGAACCTAAACAATATTAATATTAACTACAAAATAATTAGTATAATGTTCAGATGGTTTGATTATGACCATCATAATAAAAGTTCAATATGATTATTAAGAATTTCTAATCGGCTGTGTACAGCAATAAAAGACTGTAAAGTGATTTCAGTTACGTTTTTGTCAATTAAGAACCTTATGCCAAAACAAATAAATAAGTACGACGTATAAAAACATTGCTTATGATTTTATAAACCTAAATTGTATCTATATCGTCATTTAGGGAACACACACATCATCCCGCGAACACTTCATAATTTCCGGGAACATCACTAACCTCACAGATAACACATTATTATCTTAGATATTTAAAAAAAGACCCTGGTAATATTAAAATAAGGCGAACTTCTTATACCTACAGCATGTTAATTTACATATTAGACAGAGATATTTCTCATATTTAGATAATTTAGCCAAAAAAAATAGTCATATTAGCTTCATTTGCACTATATTTTGCTTTTTAACGTCTTTACTGGAAATTTCATTACATTTCTTTAGTTTCTATTTATAAATAACATATATCCACTATTGAACAAGGAAAAAAATAAATACTTATGTTATATTTTAATATTATTATAAGCCGCACAAAAACGTTCCCGTAATGATTTTTTTCAGCGATAGCTCTCTTTAAAAATAAAATTACAAGAGTAGTAATCCATTCCATGCTCTGCCAACGTAAATATTGTTTAAACGTAAGTTTAGTGATCATTTAGGCTGATCATCAAAGTAATAGCTGCTAGGTAAATTCATCATAAAACAGAATTTGGAATTTGCCACCTTGGTGATTTTGACCCTTATGTTGTCATTATCTATATTATTTGTTCGAAATAAGATCACGTTTGTTTTAGATATATGTATTTATCTTTAGACAATTTACGTCAAACCAATCATAAAACATTTTAAAAGTTTTGTCTACATTTAATTGGAGACTAGTGAGATTATCCGCTGTTATAATTGCATTAGTGTCATCTGCATAAATTACTAATTTTATTGAATCCTGTTAATTGACCCGCATAAAATCTACCAGATCATTAATAAATACAGTGAAAAAAACTGGCCCTAAAATACTTCCCTGTGGAACCCCAGTTTTTACATTGAACAATTTAGATTTAGATACGTTCTCTGGCATTTTCTTATCCAGGCACTTAATCTGAACAAACATTTTTCAGTTTTGAAGATACGACTTAAATAGTTGCAGAGCTGTACCCAGTATGCCATAGTGGCTTAACTTATTTAGCAAAACTTCATGGCTCACTGTATCAAACGCAGAACTTAGGCCTAAAAAAATGCCAGCAACTTTTTTCTTATTGTTCACTTCATTAACAACGTCATTAATTAGTGCATCGATTGCATCCACAGTTCCCACATTTGTCTGATACCTATACCTTTATTTAAGACTTTATTTAACTTCAAATGTCTGACTAGTCTTATTTTCAGCACTTTCTCTAGAATCTTGGTCAGCGTCGGCAAGACTGATATAGATCGGTACATCTTTGGATCTCTTATTGAGCCTTTCTTATGCAACGGTTTTTGGCCAATTTGAGTTGAAAAGAAAATATCCTTCCTGTACACATGTGTTACAAAATTCGCTTAAAGGTTCAGCTAAAATGTCAATATTCTCTTTTATTATAGTAATAGGCATTTCATCGTATCCGCTAGATTTTTTTAGGTCTGCATTGATATTACAATTTTCCCAATTTCTTCAGGTGTAGTAAGTTTGAACACTAATTCCTATTCCTGTTGTACCCTTGTCGTGAAATTATGAATATACGTGACGTCTACAGAAACTGGGCTAGCGCTGAGATTATATTGTTGATCGAATAGTTCAACAATTTTGTTTTCTATTTTTATCTTATGCCGGTTAATTATTTTCCAGATGTTCTTTAAATTGGCAATTTGAAATCGTATGGCTATATTTTTGGCATTTTTAAAAACTTTTCTATACAGTGTAATATACCTGTTCCTATATTCTTTAGACTCGTTGTAGTTTGATTTTTCCAGACAAAGAAAACATTTCATTTTATATGACATTGATACATGTTGATAATATTGTCACTTCATCTCTCTTTTGTTATATAGATATTTCGTGTTTTTCTCGAATCCTTTTCTTCCTTTTTGACTCCTTGCGTGACTCACGGATGAGCAGGTCGTTTTTATGCTTTAAAAACTTTTGCTCCATAAGAAGTTAAAACAGTAAAACAGTAAAGTACTTACGAAGTGTTCGAATTTCGTTGAATATTTCTATTGAAAGTTCAGGCAGGGATACAAATATAGCTAGCGTTACCAGCCTAAATTGCTACCGAATATAGCGAAGCGGACGGTGTACCGTGGGTTCGACTCCGTGATAAGACAGTCGGGCACGGGGAGTATCAGCTACAAGTATGGGGCGGTGTGTCTATCGCAGTGCGATCAATAAAATCCCCGTGTCGTGCCGCAGCCTGCTGTTCGACAACCGCACGCGGTCGTGGCGCGAGCTGCCGCTGCGGCTGGCCGACTTCGGCGTGCTGCACCGCAACGAGCTGTCGGGCGCGCTCACCGGCCTCACGCGCGTGCGCCGCTTCCAGCAGGACGACGCGCACATCTTCTGCGGACACAAGCACATCGCGCAGGAGATCACGGGCTGCCTGGAGTTCCTGTCGCACGTCTACTCGACCTTCGGGTTCACGTTCCAGCTGAACCTGTCCACGCGCCCCGACAAGTTCCTCGGGGACCTCGAAACCTGGAACCAGGCAGAGAAGGTAGGCCCGCCTTGACATTTTCAAAACTGTTTAACGCCGATAATTCTTCGCCGTTTAACACCGAGCCTTCTTGATTATCTGATACTATATATTATACATATTACTTCTCTTTTCTACTCAGAATCTCACCCATTACTTTCTTTGTAGCTTATATCTAACGTCACATTATCTAACTTCAAGTTTTAATTTAAAATCTGTAACAGTATTTTTTCTACCTCCCCTTGATCTCTGATTTCCTTTCCCTTCATCCATATTATTTGAATTTTCTTCCACTTTTACTACCTCTTTTTTATTGTCCTTCTTTCTTTCCTTTTATTCGCCGAAGCGTTAGTCATTTATTTGTAATGTCTTATATTTGAATACTTTCTAGCTTTTATAATTTTTCGTTATTACTTTTAGCCTCCTTCTCTTGTTCTTTCTTTCCTCCCGCAGCTATACTCTGTCACTTTAATATTTTTAGTGCTCTTATCAAATTTCTTTTACCTCTCCATTTCTCCTCTTCCCAATACCTCCCTCTTCTCAAACTCCTTCGCTTCTGCTTTTCAAATTTTGCTTTTCAGTATAATGTACTCGTAGATTCCAGAATCGCCTCAATCAAAACTGTGTTCCAATCAAACTACTATGACACCAAAATATCACACGTCAGGATTCTGTTACAATTTCTGACATTCAGGCGTTAGAGGAATCCTTGAACAAGTTCGGTCAGCCGTGGCAGCTGAACCCCGGCGACGGAGCCTTCTACGGGCCCAAGATAGACATCAGCATACAGGACGCGCTCCGGAGATCGCACCAGTGCGCCACCATACAGCTGGACTTCCAGCTGCCCGAGAGATTCAACCTCTCCTACGTCAGGTACCAACGTCACTTGTACACTTATTGTACTGTGTACTAAGAGTCGAGGCGTGACGAGCGTGTTCCTCCGCAGCGAGGCGGGCGACAAGGTGCGGCCCGTGATGATCCACCGCGCCATCCTGGGCTCGGTGGAGCGCGTCATCGCCATCCTCAGCGAGTCGTACGCCGGCAAGTGGCCCTTCTGGCTCAGTCCCCGCCAGGTGTGCGTCGTGCCCGTGGGGCCCGCCTTCGACGACTACGCCGTGCAGGTATCACCTCTTACCCCTTCCTCCTACCATTTCCATATTTGTCACACTCGTGTTACTAAAGAAGCGACAGTTACATTATTAAGAGCTCTAGATCCGAGTAAAGCTTTAGATGTGAGCGGAATACCTATTCCGCCCGGTCCACGTCCTTTTACGATTTTTGGTACGTCATCTGGTAAATTTTTTCGATGGCCTGGCGGTAGATATTATCTATACAGCTCCGCATAATATTTTTATTGACCGACTGCATCGTTTCCTTCAGCGAGGATCTGTAACTCTAATTTAATTATATTTCATATCTATATTTAATATTATAAATGTAAAAGTGTATTTGTTGTTTTGTCCTCCTTTCACGTCGAAAAGAATCGATGGATTGACATGTTTTTCACGGGGATAGTTTAAGACCTGCAGTGTGCCAAAGGGTACATTTTATTTCAGAAAAACATCTTATTGCAACGGGAAAAATGTTTTCTTAAAATAATGACGAGTTAATAATTAAAAGTTCTAGGTGCAAGTAAATACGAAAATGTTGGACATAGATTTTCGAATGGCATTTGATAGCGTGGACCATGATATATTTCTAAATATATTGACATTTAATTCCAAGAAACCATTGTCATACGTAACTGAACGGTCAGTATACGATATATGCATACGGATGCATAAAGGTGTATTAAAAGGTTTTGAGTTTGATTCTGTTTAGTGAGCTCCGGCGTTTCCCAAGGCTCTATCTTGGGTCCTTTGTTTATTGACGATGGTAACATTGTATTAAATTCGAATTTTAAAGATTAGATCTGTTTATACAGTGCGTCCCGGGATAAAGTGTAACATTGAAAGAGGGTAAAAAATTATCGACAAGAAAAATAAAAATATGTTTTCTTTTTTATAATTTATATAGGTAATTATAAATTTAGATTTTTATTTTTGAAAAATTCTGTGAAAAAATCATATTTATAACTGAAAGCATAGTTAGTCTCTTTTTTGATGGCTATTTGGTATTGTATTCTCATTGCTTACTAATTGACACGATTTTTTTTTTATTTCACCGAAATCGATACCTATTTCTAATAGAGTATTGTATTTCAAATAGAGTCCTTAGTGAAAAATAAAAGTCATAATTGGGTATTTGACTAACATTTTTTTCTGTTTGATATGTAGGGACGTCTCCATAATATAACCATAGGTGAAAGAATTACTTCGATAGCACAAAAATCTCTCGAGATATGGTAATTTGAAAATCACAATTTTTAGACTGCCCCAAAACGCTCCATACAAAAGACTACTGAATTATGACGTCACAGATCTGTATTATGTATGCATCAAATCAGAAATTTGTACGACAGCTATGTTAAATATTACGTTTATGTGATTAGTATCATAATAAAAGTTATAGCATTTTTTATTGCTTCTCCAATGGAAATATTATTTTTTAATAATTTCATACTTTTAAAATGGACTTTCCCGCCAAACTTTGATCGACGCTAAAAAAAGTCTGACTGAAGATATTAGAATGAAAGTTTGCAGATCTTTATAGTTTTGTGTATTTTACGATATTGTTAATTTATTTGTACAATTTTTAAACATTGGAAACAACCCAATTCATGAAAAAACAAAAATAGAAAACACATATTCTTATTCTTTTTAATATTTTGTTTTGTTGTTAATTTTTGACCTATTTTCCCCCGGGACACGCTGTATACAAATTACACATCATCTATGTCTATCTCTGCTTAATTGCTAAATATACAGTGTGTCTGTGATGGAATTAGCGATAATTGTCATAATTGTAGTTGTAATAACATGTCCATCACATTTCATCGCTCTAAACCCCACTGATAGGTAATATTATCAGCTTTCAATTGACGTCTTTTTTGTAAACATTGGGCTTGTAGCTGCACAAGAATAAGCTTGTGAACAATGTTCTAAAATTATAAAAACTTTTTATCAGATCGTAAAACACACATAACTAGAACGATCTGCGATCTTAAACTTATTTCGTATGTTATAACGTGTTTTTCGATCGATTCAAGCTAGGTGGGAAAGTTCATTTTAAAAGGATTAAATTATTTTAGATAAATATTACCGTAGGAAAAACCATAAAAATAATTTTGTTGCGGCACTAGCTACATGCTCGCATGCACCACAGACGAACCTGTGACGTCGCTAACGACAGTCATCCAGAGGGGTATTATTACATACGAACTATTCAGATAGTCTCGCTTACATCTACCTAATACGAGCGAGATGACGCTATAAGGTAGTCCGTCTGAATACGACGTAGTGTAAATTAGGGCTGGAATAGTCAGAACGATGTCGGTGTACGTGGACGTGCGTGGGTGATGCGAGTGGGTGATGCGAGTGAGTGGTGCGCAGGTGAACCGGCAGCTGTTCGCGGCGGGCTTCATGTCGGAGGTGGACACGGACGCGGGCGACACGCTCAACAAGAAGGTGCGCAACGCGCAGCTGGCGCAGTTCAACTACATCCTGGGTCAGTACTCGGCGTTACAGTAATATTTTGACGAGCTCGGTGGCGCAGCGGTCAATGACGCGGCTTCCACGCCGACGCTCGTGGGTTCGATTCCCACGTACGACGAACATTTTGTGTGTATGAACATGTCTGTTTGTCTCGGTCTGGGTGTTTTCTATGTATCATAAGTATGTATTTACAATAAAAAAAATGTATTTACGTATAATGTTATAATAAAGCACTTGTACTATTCCACGTTATTATATTTAATATTACCGACCGGTTTCGCCGCTAAGGCATCATCAAGGTAAACAGATAGTGTTTGTGATGAAACACAAACGTCAAACACATACACAAACACCATCTGTTTACCTTGATGATGCCTTAGCGGCGAAACCGGTCGGTAATATTAAATATAATAACGTGGAATAGTACAAGTGCTTTATTATAACATTATGATAATAATGTTCCACCAAGTGACAACAGTCAACAGTATCAACTTTGTATTTACGTATGTGTATCAGTTGTCTAGTACCCATAACATAAGCTTCGCTTATTTTGGGGCTAGGTGGCGCTGTGTAATTTGTCTGACAATATTTATTTATTTATTATTTACGAGTAGACTAATTCGCGTAGAATATTTCGACAAAAATATTTCGTATTTTTTGATTGATTTATTTATGATATATATGATTATAATTTCTACTTTTTCAGTAGCCAACAGTATCATAAATCATAAGTAAATCGTGTATAAAAATAGGCCTCACTGTAACGACAGTTTTAGTAGTGTTTACGATGCGGTCGAGCAGGCGACCGGACGCGAATACGAAGCGACGCGGCTCGAACGCAACGGACGGTCGGTGCCTAAGAAAGTGTTCTATGACAAATCCGCGCCGGCCGCGTACCGTTTCTCGAAGAGAACGCGAGCGGCTCGCTCGATATTTTTCGCAAGAATCGGTCGCGGGGCGACATCGTTCGTCGGTCGCGGCCGCCCGCAGGGGAATCGGTACAACCGGCCGCGTCGCTTCGGTCCGCGTCGCAGCACGCAAGCTAACGGCATGGCATTTGTTAGGTGGCTGAATCACTGACTGTAGTTTGTATAAACGTACGTATGTAATGAGAGCGGTGTGTGAGCAGTGGTGGGCGAGCGCGAGAAGAGCTCGGGCACGGCCAACGTGCGCACGCGCGACAACAAGGTGCACGGCGAGATGACCCTCGCCGCGCTCATACAACACTTCGAGGCGCTCGTCAAGGAGCGCACGCTGGCCGAGGACAGCCGGCTGCCGGCCGCCAAGTAGCGGCGCTGCACACTGCTACTACTACTACTACTACTACGCGATTGGTTTACGTTAAATCGGTCATTCTTTTTACGCCGTGTACGAAAACGTTACTTTTAAAAGTGCGCTAGTTCTTCCGTGCGATACACCGAACGCCGGCTAACACTCGATGTGGCTTCTCTCTTTGCACGGATCTTCCTAGTTCCGAATGTTTAGCCCGCGGACCGTAACACCGGATGGTTAAAAAAAATCATAAAAAACATTGTTTTATTTTTTATTTTAACATAATGAAATACAATTTGTAAAATAAGCTATTTAAAATATCCGATAATATATTAGGTACTTGTTATAAATGGTCGATAGTTTGTCAGTCTTAGTCCGGTATTCTCCAATGATGGATTGTTCTAGGAAACTTGAATTTTTCGTAACGAAGGGACGTTTTAAAACACCTTATACCTTAATTTACAATAATCCCCATCCAATAGTTTTCTTTCCCAAATAATCGATGAAAAATAAACTATAATTTTATGCCAAATATTATTATTGTCTAATGTATATAATATGCATACATGTCGCAGCTAATTCATAAAACCGCCACATTACATAACGGCTAGCTGTTTTAAATATGGCTTCGTTTTGTAATACGGCGCTGTGTTTCGGTTAGATTAGCTTTGTGATCAAATAAAAATAAAAGGCTCCGCAAACTTAGTGATATCATAATAAATAATGACTCCGAATTTTTTTTAAAACAGCTGGCCGTTATATAAAGCGGCAGATTATACGTATTGGCTGCGACATATACATAGTCACTGGCAACGCTCAATATAAAATTAAGTTTGGTCTCTCAACAGCTGTCACGCAGAGATGGTTTCTAATGATGGCACTTCATCTTGGAGTATTTGTGCAAATATCAATCCCTCGATGGTCGAAACCATATTCAACGCTATGTAACGTGAACAAGGTTTGTTTTGCTGTGGTTACAAACCACAGACATTATGACCTTTAAAGTCGTTATTATAAGGTGATTTGCCGTCTAAATGTAGATTATAATATCTTAAAATAAATTAAAATAAAAACATGTAATAATAAATAGAAAGAAACATATTATACAAAACATAAAACAACAGTTTGTTTGTGTGAACGCTCGAAGGTTTACCCTCAGGAATTACAGGGTCGGCAACGCTCGTGTTATGCCCCTGGTGTTACAGGCGTTCAGGCTACGATAACTGCTTTCCATCAGGCAGGCCGTAAGCTTGTTTGCCACTTTAGTAGTATAAAAAAAAAGGTCTGAAACCACCGGATTTGAAGAAATATTTTTGTATTTACCAGTCCAATTCTTGAGGAACCATTTAACTAAGACCATCTCGAGAGTACAAACGTCGGACGGAGCCGTGCGGCACAGCTAGTCATTCGTGAATTTCCATTCGCTGACATTTTCGTGTTAATTTTCATTACGTTCCCTTCAAACTTATTCTTATTAGTAATTTATTTCGCGTAGAAAACTTCTTTCGGACTTTTGTCGTCGACGGACGGAGTATTCACTGGTTTGTAAGATATGAGGTTGTATGTATCTAGGACAGGGGTTCGCAACCTTTTTTATTCGCGGATCACTACAAGGTTTTTGTTGGGCGTAGGGTTACCAAGTCTCATATAATTTCATTATTCTATTATTCAAGATTTTAGTATTTTGTATAATAGTGCTCCATCTCTTTCATTATGAGTTTGTATCACGGACCATAATTTTCCTCTCACGGACCACCGGTTGGGAACCCCTGATCTAGGGCCTGTACTACGTGTTCATACAATCTACCATGTATAATGTCTAATGTATGCAGCACTACATCACACTGACTTGGCCTCATGGCCGTGAGTCAAATCCTCATTTTGTAAGCCTAAATCCATAGTTTCGGTGAGGAAGTCGGGGAATGCTCATATTAATATAGTTTAACTAAATCTTTATGAGTAATTATTTCATTAGAAGTAATTGCTAATTTACTATTGTATATCTTTTTTATCACGCTTGACGCGCGATAAAAAAGATATATATTAATATGAGCCCGGTCATTTGATAGGCGTGCGCGGGGGTATGGATCCAACGCGTAGAGGCCCCTTTGAGAAATTACATTACAGTATATATTATTACTACAAGTCTTCATATTAAAACGTGTGTCGCGGCCGCAGACATTATGCAACCGTACAAAACGCAACATTCCGGACGTTGTCGGAACTATGTATTTATCCTTAACGTAGCCTTCACAGGGTCGATTTAAGATGCCATATGTAAAGTGCACACAATGGACCAATACCAATGTTATTTTCTGTCCTTTTTAACTCCAATAAAGGAGGAGGTTCTCAATTCGGGTGTTTTTTTTTTAATGTTTGTTACTTTATTACTCCGTGTTTTATAAACCGTTATGAAAAAAAACTTTTTTTATTTGAAACGTATACTTCCAGTGGTATTGGTCCCATATTTTTTTCATCATCATCATCAGCCTGTATCTCTACATACATAAATGTAGAGTAATGTTTGGAGTCGGTTTTTTTTTTTGTTAAATATATCATTTTTTTGTTAAAATTGTAAGAAAGAGATGAAAGTAAATATTGAATTCATCTATGTACTGGGTATAAATCGGCATGCATCTAGCCGTATTGACTAATAACAGTAAACACGACGCAATACACCAGGCCGGGGCCTAGCCCGCGGGGCCGACCTGGAGGTCGAGTGGAGCGAGTAGTTTCGTCGAGTCTATGTTGTCCATTGACTGTCAATGGACAGTGTATTGGATGATCATTCCTCAAGGATATGATCGATCTCAATCTTTTTCGACACAAACCTCACACTCTCTCACTCGCACTTGACGTCTTTTAATTGTGATAAGTTTAATTAAAATCGGTTCAGTGGTTTTGGAGCTTATTCATTTCCAAGAGAGACTTGTACTTTGTGCTCGCTCCACCCAATTATAGTTAGTGTCGCCGCCCGTACTTTATAATAAAGTATTGTACGTTATTTCAAGTAATTTGTACTCTATACTTTATGAGAATAATAAAGTATACGAAAATACTTTATTCCGCATGATTTGATTTCATTGAGATTTTGAAAAGTTTAAATAAATTACTTATTTACTTTAATTTAAATATAGACTAAAGATACTGTACGATTGTTTAGTAGAAATACAAATTTGATACAAACTGCAAAAAGCAATGAAAAATATGTTTTTAAACATAGTAATAAAGAAAAATAAAATGTACTTTATTTTGATACTATGTTTTTTACCTTACCTATAATAACCAATGTACTTTAAATACAAAGAAAAAAGGTGGCAACCCTAATTATAGTGTAAACTAGTATGTATACCTTTGTATCCATAAATGTTTTGGAATATGGGTCAATTTAGCAAAGTCGAATTTTTAATATCACGTTTCATCGCCGGCTATGGGTGTTAATTCAGTTTACGATAACATTTTCCACAAGGGAAGTCCAGGCGCGCGGGTGCGTGCGAGTCGACTGGGGCTCTAGTTATTAGTGAGTACCGGCGGGAGCTCGGTCGGCGACTCGTTTCCGTTTGTTCTTTATTTATATTAGCATAAGGACGGTGTTTAATAAAATATCGGAATCACTCTGTGTTTCATTGATTCATCATCATCAACCTGTGTCTACCCACTGCTGGATATAAGCCTTCCCCAATGCTTTCCACCAGATACGATCTTCCGCCTTCCGCATACAACCGCATTGTTAAGGTCATCGGACCATCTAGAAGGAGGGCGCTCAACACTTCGTCGTGCTACGCGCGGCCTCCACTCTAATACCTTCCTCCCCCATCTGCCATCACTCACTCGGCAGATGTGACCGGCCCATTGCCACTTCAGCTTACAAACTCTGAAAGCTATGTCGACAGCTTTGGTTCTCCGCCGAATTTCTTCGTTCCGGATTCGATCTCGCAGAGAAACCCGACCTTTATGAATGAATGAGTTTATTTATTTATTTATATGTCATTGATTGATGTAGGTTTAGTAGGTATATTTTGAAGAGTTCGGTGGTCGAATGGTTAGCAATGGCCACTTTGACTCCGAGGTCGCGAGTTCGATTCCCGCATAAGACAAACATTTGTGTGCATGAACATGTCTGTTTGTCTTGGTCTGGGCGACACTAAGGTGACAACAAGCATACGGTCCGCCTGATGGAAAGCTGTTACTGTACCCTATGGACGCCTGTACACCAGAAACGTCACATGCGCGTACCCTACACGTACGAGAGAAAACCTCCACAGGCAGTTCATTCCACAGCTTGATAGTACGGAACTTCTCTGGAACCGCACAGTCCGTGACCTGTTCGGTTCTGGTTCTAATATGTGAGGATGAATTCCCTGTCGATGGCGAGCGGTGCGACAGTAGGAGGAGGCCGTGGGTATTATGTCAAATAGCTCCTCTGAACACACCCCATTGTACAATCGGCAGAACACACAAAGGGACGGATCAGACTCAAATGTCTAAAGTGTCTAAACCATCCGTTCGTCAACAGTCACGAAGAAAAGGATGCTGTCTTTTTCCTTAGGGCCCCTATGAAATTCCATAAATTACGTCACACGAATTTCATAATTTTTTCCTTGTCACAGCTGGTCACATTTGTGAGATCCCCCTCCCTAGTGTTATGTCACATATTTTGCAATTTTACATCTAGAGTTGCAAATGTATTTGAGTTTTTCGTTAATAGTTCAAAGTTCGTGTTTTAACACTTAGATTATAATAGATTTTGAAGTGTCACGTCACGAAATTTAGGACCCCTCCCACCCCCTTGTCACACAGTATCACACTTCGTCGTCCCCTCCTTCCCCCTTAACGTGTGACGTAATTTATGGATGACCGCTTATCGTTGCATAAAAGTTCTGCCCCCTTACCACTAACTCTTATTGCGATTCAATAACTGAATAGAATGCTTAATATACCAATGAATAAGCGACTCATTTCAAATTGAATAGTCGCTTATTCAATGGTATGAATAAGCATTCTATTCAGTTATTGAATCGCAATAAGAGTTGGTGGTAAGGGGACTGTTCGCGCAAGCATGAACATGCCAGACGCGCTACAGAATCGTGGCAGCTCCATCAATACTCTGAAACCATTATTATACTGTATGCGCAGGGAGTTGTAGGCCGTCATCGTCTTTAGCTTCGCTCATTGCCTAGCATCGGCGAGTCAAGGTCTTCAACACGCCGCTTTTCGGTTTATAAATAGCGCGTTTGACAAAAAAATAAATACACGTGATATTTTACTACACCCCCCCCCCCCCCTCCCCTGTGATATTTCGTGATTTTTACCGAACCCCTCCCCCCTCTTTTGAGCCTCATTATATAATACTTATTAGTAATGACTTACACGTTTGTTTCTCGAGTGCCTTCTTACTCGGCTACACGATGCTGCATGTGAATTGACGTTATTCAATTATACGTCAACAATACACTAATAAATAATAACAATAAAGTAATATACACTTTACACATATTTTAATATTATTACTTAACTATAAACATATGTAATTATTACTTTATAATTTAATTATTTAATAAGATATTAATTAAGTTACGAAAACTAAAATTACATTAAAATATCTTAAAATTAAATGATTATATCTACATTAAAAACAAAATTATAATTAAATACACACAAAAAATAAAAAATAATAATTTTCCCGACAATTCTTTATTTTCTTATCTATAGATTTCCGTCTCCTAGGCTGATAATATTATCGCTATTGTCAATATGAAACCAAAACACTTGCATAGGAGTGTGTCGTACCTTCTCTTTGGGATTAGGTATATAGTTTTATGCAATTCGTATCAGGTACGAGTTCCTTTGGCTGCGTGTTGTCCTTGGAACGACTTGTCCAGGAAAATCTGTTGGCATTTCTCGTATTCCGCGTACAGACATCATTTGTTTCTTTGAAGACCCTGCAATTTTGGTTCACTTTGCCTACACTAGAAGAGGCAGTATGTCGAGTTATTTACAGAAATTTTGACAAGATATATTTGGCGTTATTCTACGTACGGACCTACGCATTACGTTTGTTCAATAAATGTCTTTTTTTATATATATATTATCTCAACATAGTGGCTCCGCTTCGCTTGATGATAAGCGTAAATAGCATCCCAAATTACAGCGGCTACTGACAAAAGACAACAACAGTGTTCTGTCAGTTGACACTGGCGTGTTGGCCCGCGGGGTGCTTCTACAAAGTCTTTCCAAACCATTGGCCCAAACTAAAGCGTCGAGAAGGCTTTAACTCACTACGTATGCGAAGTATGCAGTGGTCGCAGTGTCGTTCGCTGGCCGTCTTCGTCTGCTGCGTTACCGGTAATGAAACTGCAAACTTTATCACGTATACCTGTCTCACTCCATATAAATGTCGTTTAACAGGACCGAAGAAGGATTTAAATGCAGAAGGGTGATGTGTCATTTAAGGGTCCACTGAAACAACAGCAATGACATTCACATATAATGTGCTAATGTTCAATACATGTCTATAATGAAAAATCAGATAGAATATGTGAAACCAGATATGTAACATCTATCTTGCTTTATTCTTAATTGTATTTTTATTTAACGTAGGCATATAATAGATAATGTAAGTGTTTACTTTATTACAAGCTTAATTTGTTAACCTTATTTTATTACAATCCTCATTATTTGAAAGAGGCTCTGTGAGTTCTGTTCCGTTATAAGGCTCTCCTCTGATATTCTCTTCAATTTCTTGCAAAGTCCTATCTTTCGTCTCTGGCATCTGAATCCATGGATATATAAAACCCATACACACTACACCAGCATACAGGAAATACGTACCGTGTAAACCGATGGAGGAGATGAGAAACGGGACTGTTTTCAAAATAAAAGCCACGTTCGCCGAGCAAAATAATAAAGAAATCGTTCCACAGATCTCCCTATATCTCAAGGGAATGATTTCTCCCATCAGCACATTTGGAATCGGGCCCATGATTGCTGCGTTGGTAAACATCTGTACATGCAGGAGCACCGCCCCGAGGTACGGGTGATCAAACGGCAATAGTTTATGTGTCTTCCCGTAAACATACAAGCCTATTGCAAATAATGTAAATGCCATTAGAAGCGTACTTATCAGAAATATGTGGCGCCTCTTCATATACCGGTATAAGATAACACCCAAAATATTTGAGATCACAGTTTGCAGGCCGACGGTTATTATCATCAGGGCGAAGTTAATGTCAGGCCCTAAAATGCCGTGGTAGAATTCATCTGCGTATGTGTTCACCGCCACGCAACCTGTCCACATACTCCACACATATAAACTCATAATTATCAGTATGGTTTGGTAAAATTCTTTATTTTTCACTGTATTTATTGTACGTGATATCTTCACTTTAAAACTAAGCTTCGCCTTTTGCTCAAGTGCTCTAGCTTCTTCGTCAAGTTTGCTAGTTTTTATCATTTTCTCCAGCTCCTCTTCTTCATCGAAACCCCTTATCCAACGAAATACTTTTCTACATTCGTCATATTTATGTTGGAATGCTAAATAGCTCGGTGTTTCTGGAGACCAGTAAATTATCATTATGTCCAATAATCCTACTGCACCATACACTGATGCAGCATGTTTCCAAGATAAGATAGTTCCTAGAGCTTGACTAATAAATATACCAAAAATTATGGATACGAAGACGGTTGTCAAAAATGCTCCTCGGAGCCTCGGCGTGGTGTACTCGCCTATCATAACGGCCCCAAGGAATCCAGTAAATCCCAACGCGAGCCCCTTGAGAACGCGGAGGATAAGCATGGTGGTGACATTGGTGCACACGACGAATCCAAACCACGCCGCGGTTATGATGATTGCGCTTATTAAATTAGTGAGTCTCCGGCCGCATTTTTTAATAATAATGGGCACTATTAAAGTAGAGACAACAAGAGCCATTTCTGGTGCTGAGGCTGAAAACAAGTAATATCAACATATTTAATACAAACAAGTAGTAGTATTAATATATGGCGAGAATTGAAGAATTGGAAAATCCCCCGTGTTTCGAATACCGATACCGATCGGTATTCGAAACACGCTCCACGCACCGGTATATGAAGAGGCGCCAGTACATAATACGCTCACCGGAGCGTGCACCGGTGGATGATGGTATTGACAACACACACCGAGACGACTATAACTATATAATAAATCTTATAATTAGCCCTTTTCAAAACAAACTACGTGACTGTTAAATGTTTCGTATCAAGAATTCTACGAATTTAATTAAACCTGACTCCTTTAATAATTCAATGTCACATTACCATCACGACATTCACGATACTCGTAGGTACGTGACTTAACTTAGTAAGAATGATACCATTCACTGGTGCGTGACCGTAATTGTCGTGATATTATTTCACGCGAACCAACAAATCACCAACGCGAAGTTTTTGGATGTATGGATGTCTGTCCTCTTTCAGGAGTAAACGGTTCAACGGATTTAAATGAAATTTGGCAAACTCAAACAAAATAATCTGAGTGGATACACTTGTTAATCCGGTAGGTACTGTGACCTGTACCAGTTTCGCCCCGTGTGCAAAAATGAAATAGTTTTTATACCACTATGGGGACCGCCTGTTGGTAATTAGTCATTGCAGCCTATGGACGCTAAGGTTGCGACGAACCAGTACACTACAGTAGTCTCCGGGAAAATTTTTGGCAGAGAGTTTATTCCACAACTAGAGAGTTCGAGTTAGAAAACTCCTCTGGAACCGTACAGAACGCGCAACGAAACATTTCAACTCTAATGTGCGAGAATGAATTCCTTGTTTATGGCTTCTTTTTATACACACACATGGTGCGACTATAAAAAGAAGCCGTGGGCATCATACCGAACACCATCTCTGAACACGATTCACTCTACACATGGTAGAATACGCAAAGAGAGACAGAGAAAGACTGTCCCAAAGTCTCTCTCAGACTTAATGGCTCAATACCGTTCGTGAGCTTGGTGTACAAAGTTCAGAGCTCGTCTCTGAATTGAGCCATAGGTTGAACCTGGTATTTGCATGCTTCTGTTCCGAGACGACAACAGTATTTCATGTGAAGTCGCACTTGCGCGTGAATTGCGTGAATAAATAATTATGATTCTGATTCTGCGCTTTGTAAATCAGAATTCTTTGCCGCGAATTGAAGTAACTACTACTTTGTTGTATTGATAACACCCAGAATTTTCGATTTTAATTCGAATTTCTCCAGATGATTTCGGAATTGGACATCGCTGGATCTCGACGTGCAAATGAATGGACATTCACCAGCTAGCTCAGTGGTTGTCGATATGTCAAGGCTGGTGGATGCTCCAGCGTATAATAAGCCATAAGTAGGCTTTGTCCGTGAATTTTTAGAAGCTATTTACCGCTTAACAGTCTTACTCACCAATCCATGAAGCCGTTTCCTTGGTAATTGGTATGTCTTGGGATGTCTTCAGCTCCATGAGCAGGTCGGTGGTGTACCCCACTACGACTCCGTGCGACATTACGTTCAGAGACACTCCGGCAGTCACAAAACACTGAAGTATGGAAAATAATATTCTCAAAGTAGGTAAAACTAAAAGTAAATTTATTGAATATTGAAGTGGTACATTGATAGAATGATAGAATAAGTAAATTAGGTGGGTTGTGGGAAAAGGGAGACGCGATGAGAAGATAGCAGAGAAGAGAGAAAATCAAGGACTCAAAACTAAAAAGGGAGACCGACCTCGAGAGAGAGAGAGAGAGAGAATTTTAACACATGAAAATGTTTTAATACTGATTCACCACTGCCAAATCCTATCCTGACAAGGAAATAATTCCGGAGATCTCCACAATCAGAACAATTGTCATCGACAACGGCTCTCATGTCTCATTGGAGTTGGATTTGGACAAGAAGCTGTTCATAACAAAAGACCGCCTGTCTGTGGGCACACGCTCGAGCTGAACCCGATTTCTATCGATTTTTCATTGCAAAAATCGGACTCTGTTTAAATTTGTCATAATCATCTTTAAATTAATATGTAGAGCGCGTCACTGCCTTAATATTATTAGTGGCCTTAGTATTATAAACATCAATTTTAAGATGAAGTTAGATTTTCGCAATCAAAAATCCGATCGTAATCGGCTTCCGCTTAAGCGGTAGGGCCCCTAATCGGACAGCTTCGTCACATCAAGGTTGACAGCCAGTGCCTCGCCTTGGCTTTCGACGACCAGCGGCTAGCGCTGCGTGCGAGCACTAGAAGTTCACCAGTTGAGCGACCATGACGGAATCCGTATTGACGCTGATCATGTCGTGTTCCTCTATGTATTTCAGAATGTAGATGATAACGATAGATGAAATTAAGTTACATATTATTCCATCTATCAGCAGGGTCAGCAGCTGTAACCTACCTGTTTTATAAAAGGTGTTATCCATTTCGGTGCGCACATGTCAACGTCGCTATTGCTTCGTGTATTTTCAGTGGCGATGTTAAAACTAGTAATATATACATAGGTAGCTTCTAGTTACACATTATATTTGCACAAATGTACGAGTACTTAACTAAAGTATTTAAAGGTCGTTTCATAATCTCTCATCTGAACTGCGCGTTCCAAACGCGCGCTGTTGGAACGCCAAGACTTCCCCACCTTGGTTTACTTACCGTTTTTTTTTCAAGTATACTCATATCAAAGAACAAACATATAAAGTTACACTTAACTTAGGTAACATTTTTGTAAATAAACAGTATTGGTCGCTACGTGCCTGTTGGGGGAAGTCCCACCTGTATCCAGCTGACAGAAGGTCGAAGTTCAATAACAATTCCCTCGAGGGTTGTCGTGTTCCTGGGAATAAGTGAGGTCACTAGAATGGAAGGAGTTGCTGCATTGGCAGAGGGGCTAACGGCGCGTGAGCGATACGAGTATTTCATGTTGCAATCATTTATATGGTTACGGTAACCGCTTCACTGCAGGCGTGTATAAAAAAAAACATAAAGATCAAAAACCTAATCTACTTCCAGATAGACTATTTAGAAAGTTCTAAATTTGGCTTATAGGTAGGTAATTGCGTGCATACAAAGAAAAAATTAAAAATAGTTAATGTACTTACATTCCAATCCATCGATTTTATTAGATAAAAACTTAGCGCCTTACAAAATTATTGCTGTATTTTACTCAGATTATTTTAAATTGTATCCATACTTAACAAAATAGTAAAACACACATAAAACTAAAAGTCTAGTCGGCTAGCGTTTACGAGTCGCGTTGTTAGTGTCAGTCTAAATCACCCGTTAATTTATTCATGATATTGGATGTGTAAAGCCATCAAAGTATAATAAAACAAGAAAATAATTAAGTACAAGTTTATTTATGTCTGTTTTTAATTTATCGCTGCAAAGTGGTTTGCTATGTACACGATAATGGGACATTATTTTATTATTTAGGGGTGTAAGGTACTATCGTCGTAAGAGGGTTTTACATGGTCGGCTTGTTTGCCACATCAGTGGTATATAAAAAAACGTCTTTAGACCCAACACAACCTTATCTACCTGCCGAACAGGCGTTACCGCCTAATCTGAAGCAGATTCCCATCGAATATTTTGATCCCCAAATATATGTGTTAGGTTTCAGTTATTGAAAAATATTTTTAGCTTAGTTGGTAGAGCTTCAGGGTTTCTATCAGCTAAGGTAAACACAATTGTCACTAATGTAAGGTGATGTTTGAATTTCGCGTCCCGATATCCGGTGGTAATCGGTTTCAGCTCAGGCGGTGGGCCCCGGAGCTTACTTGTCTGGGAAGTACCTCCGCCTCATAGAATAGCGCAGTCAAGAAGGTACTCTTGAGCCTCGTGTTACTGCGAGAAGTGAGTTCATCAGACGTGAGGTGATGAAAGAAGGAGAAGCTGTTTTGGCAGCGGGGGTGGCACACGCACCATGTGTCGCAGGGACGCCGATGATAGTAGATGATACGAGGCTCCGGCAGTCGCATGTTTTTTTTTTCCCAACATCTGAAGTTGGAGACTCGCAAAGAAGACCGCAGCAGTTGCAGCAGACACGACCTTGGTAGTCGCATGAATCAACTAACGATAGTGGTTGTGTGCCGGCAGTAGTTTGCATGAATTCACTGGTGGCGGAAGCCTTCACTCACCCATGACTCATCTTTGGACGTAATCAGTGGAAAGCAAGGGAGAGCTCCGCGCGTTAGTCTGGACATAGCAAAAGCTTTTGATCGGGTGTGGCAGAAAGCATTACTTTCCAAACTACCTCCTTTTGAGCTATCTGAGAAACTTTGCACATGGATTGCCAGTTTTCTCTCTGAGCGAAGTATGAAGTTATACCTAGTTGAGGGAGAGTGCTCGAATCCACTACTACCGAACGCTGACGTACCACAAGGCTGGGTATCGTCCCCACAATGTTTCTTCTGCATAGCAATGGCTTTCAGCTTGTATGCAACTTTAGTTTGTATGCGGATAACAGTACAATGGACGCATGATACATTGGCCAAGGTAATGTTTCTCGGGATGGCGTCGATGAGTAGCGTACAAAACTTGTGTCTGAGATTGAGACATCCCTAGGACACCTCTCGGGTTGGGATACATTCAATTTGGTCCAGTTAAATCCCTTAAATAGACAGGTTTGCGCGTTTATCGCAAAAAGTTGTTCGTTTGGATACGATATACTATAGTTAGTTATAACAAACATACAAAAATATTTATTTATATATATAGATAGATAAAGAATAGCACCTCTTACCTTAGCAGTCAGCATTTCTTTCGGATCTTCGTTTCACATATTACTCCTGTCAATGATGACCTCTTCATTCAAGCAGTTTCTTTTGCGGTTTCCGATGTCTACTTATGTCAATGTTATTTAAATATTGTGAATATTGCGCTTCACATCAGGCAGGCCGTATGCTTATTGGCCATCCGACGTAATATAAAAATATTTTCGCGAAAATAAATTATTGAATAATATCAAAATAAACAAAATATTAGAATTTTGCGGACAGGTTTTTGTTTCGGTTAATGTTATTTTTGTTCTCCGTCTGACGATCGACGTCTCCGTCCGATACATCGTAGTTTTGACCCACAGTGCGCCCCACGTCAAGTAACCTATAATAGACTATCAACACATTTAAATATGTATCGTGCCTATTTGCTTTCTTGCTCACACTCCTTCTACAAATTACTTGTTTATTAAACTGTACATCGGTTGGAGGTACCAGTTGTTCAACAACTAAGTAACTATGAATGTAAGTAATATGACTTTAATTACTAATGGTAGGTACAGTAGGCATTCAAAGGATGTTATTATCCAATTTTCTGACTTGCGTAAGTGTACGTAAGCGGTTTAGTTTGTGTCAACTTTTCTGATATGATATTTTACTATGATTTAATAATATGTACAGAAGTACTGACAGACCCACTGTCGTCGTACCACGCACTTTCTTTCGTCGACAGTAAGAGTGCACTCGCTGCCATACTGCGCGGCAGAGAATATAATAGGACGAAACAGGTAGGTACCTAAATAAAATTAATTCTCAAAATGAGATAGTGCTCCGGCTCGACATGCCCAACGCATGTCGAACCGGACCGGGTGGAAGTGCCTCCACTTCACAGAATCACAGCTTGGTTAAGTTCGTATCAAGGTACTACCGCCCACAAGTGACAACAGTAGGTACTCCATATGCGGCCGAGTTACTTGAGTTTTGTAAAGCAGAAGCCTTTGCCGGGAATTGAAGTACTGCTTTTGAGCACACAGTTTCTTCAATGCCAGCTTGACCTACCCCTCTTGGCTGCATCCACGGATACCATGCATAAAATTCACGCAATCCATCTCGGTCTGCTGACTTATAACGGCATACGCGACGCAATGCCGCAGGCCGGGGAAGATTAGGCCTATCGCATGGCACCTGAGTTCGGACGAGGCAGTGCTCTGATGAGCCAAGCGGCACATCCACTGTGATGTTACATCCTGAAGGTCCTGTAGAGAGCTAGTATGGTACTCAATAGATATTGAGGATAGCTGTTCTCGTGAAAAAGGAGAATTTACCATCTGTGAGAAACCATAGGCTAGCGAAAACTCATAATCAGATTTCTCTGCGTAGTCAGTGGACCGAGAGTTGAGCTATTCGGGGTGGTGAGCATTAAAGTTTCCCCTAACTCGTCTGATCTGTTTATCAACTGTCAGTTGCAGATGCTCAAATAAGCGAGTTATTTCCGCTTCTCAGCTGTGGGACCTGTACGGGCACGCATATATTCGTTTTGAGTCCTATTTAAATTCACGAATGTAATATGTGTTCGGGTTTCTTAAAAACTATTTACTTGATTTGGGTGGCTTTATCTCTCTTCGGCTGCATATTTTTCCGGCAAAGTAAATAAAACCTTATCCTGAACTGTATATATTGTAAGTCAGTGATTTTCGTTGAAGCCGGTTGATTTTTCTTAAAAAAAGTTATTTGTTTTACAGCGATGAAACGTATGATTTGTATTATTACGTCGGTGTTGGTGTTGGCGTACCAAACAGCGATAGTAGCAAGTGACTTGAATAAAATAAATTTCATCAAAAGTTTCATGGAAAACGAACAAAAACCAACCATTCTTGTGTTCAACAATCTGTGCTGGGGGAAAAGTAAGTTTTTTACCATTAAATTATAAACTAACTAGATATCGCATGCATATAATAAGTATATATAATAGATACTCCTTCCTCACAATCCTTCACACTTCAAGCTTCACGACTCTGGAACGCGCTGCCTGTATCGCTTAGAAGGATTCCAAATAAATTTAATTTTAAAAAGAAAATCTATACTCTCCTTTTGGTTTAATAAAGTACTGATCATCATCTTCCTATGTCTATGTATGTGTATGTATGTTTATTATAAAACAATATGTATGTATGTTTATTATTATTATTATTTTGTAAAGAATATATTATTATTTTACTTGATTATTTATCATCTCTATTTTCGAGATCTTATTTTCTTTCATTTGCTTTAGAACCGCATTTATGAATTTCTGCTATTCCCAAAGGTTGACTGGTAGAGAATGCTTTTAGCGTTAAGTCCGCCTTTTGTACCCTTATGTAATTTTGTGGTCAATAAAGTTTAAATAAATAAATAAATAAATACTCTCACGTAGAGTTTAGTAAAGTAGCCAAGGTTTAGATGTTGATTTACAAGCTTCATATCAAAATATATCAACAAAATCGATTCAGCGGATTTAGGCACTCCAGAGCAGGTCTACTCTCTCATATGACCACTTTTCAATAACAACTATTATTCACAACTTAGCCTTTTCGATACATACTTAGTACATAGATCATTTACTAATCATTGATCTCACTCCGAGCAGTGGAACCTTGGGCGAGGTGTCCGTCTTTACTATGACGTTTGATACGATAGCAAACGCAATTTTGAACACGGATGTCTGCAAACAAGGTGTATACATACATGTAAAAATACGTTCTTTTGCAGAGTTTGAAGTCGACCTCGTGAGACAACTATCTCTGGGCGGATTCCGTTCAACTCCATCGTTCAGAACCGGGTTCAAGCTTGAAGTTCACCTGTTTCTTCTCGATCTCGCTTGTCCACAAAGCGATGAAGTGATTGCAAATGTATGTTTATAAAATTTTGGAATGATGAGCTTTATACAGAAATATATTATGAAAGATTTCGACCATCATAACATTTTCCTATAGTATCTCTTTGGGTATATCATAAATTAAGGTAAATGTCCCCTTTTTCGTGTTAGTACGTTATTTCGTTAGTTTCGTCTTTGGGTCAAAAAATAAGTAATTGGAATATTATTTATTTAAGTTGTACAATCTTACAAAATGTCTATTATTTAAACTATCTAAAAAATCAATTACCAACATTTTCGCGATTAAAGTGACAGCAATATCATGCTCTAAACTCTCAGCCGGCCACGAACAGCTATGCGGTGTGCGTGTATGTATTCCCTGTTACCGTAAGGTTAGCGCTCGTGCTTCTTAAGCTTACAGAAAGGAAAAGGTAAGTTCATTTGAATGAAACTTTCAATAGTGCTTTTTTGTGTTCCTCAACAATTGCTTTGATTTAGGAAATAGTTATATGCAAGCATGAAATTCCTTTAAAATTGCAATAAATCAACTCACGAAATAACGGTCATTTTATTTTTCGTTTGTCCCCTAGTTCGTGGCACTACCGAAACAGGGATATTCTAGATACAATTTTAATGCTTGTTTATTTGTATAATAATTAAGATATTTTAAATGGCAATTAAAAAACAAATAAAGTATTCTACTACTAGTAACTACTTTATTTGTACTAGTAACTACTTTATTTGTAACAAATAGAAAGCTAACTTAGAAACTTAATTGAATACTTTATTTGTTTAATTCGAATTTAGATTCGGGATAAGTTTTGTTCAATGTAACCTTAATTTACATTTTAAGGTAAATTCGCATAAGTACTACCAGCATAATTTAATTGTTTATTCAATTTATATAATTTATTTTTGTAATTTTTTATTATATAAGGTCCTAACCTTTTAATTGACAATACTATATGGTTGGCATCTATAGCTTGTATACATCGTATTGTGAATGAAATTTTGCATAAATAAAAATGTTTTTAAAATGATATTATTTTTCTGTATACCAAGAAAAAATATTCTAACTTGCTCCTTTACGCATTTACCATCACGCGTAAGAATGAAATTGTAATAATGACGAGTTAGGTACGACGATACGTATACGACCAAGTACAGCCACATATGACAGCTACGGTGACGCGTGCGAGCGTTGAACTCTGTTTTTCCCTCTCTTTTTAACTTTTTTATACCACGTCGCGTGGCAGACAAGTATACAGTCCGCCTGATGTGAAGTAGTTATCTTAGAGTGGGTCCAGTGCTGCAGCACCGGTGACACGTCGACCCTCATGGATCTTTTGTGTTCTCCCTAATCCTTTAGTCACTCTCCCCTGCTTGTCTGGAGACATGTTCCATGTGAAGTAGTTACCGTAGTCGTATTAACGGTCGCGACGGTAACAACGCTCGCGCGCCCCCGCCAACCCCGCTACCAACGCAGCAACTCCTTTCATTTTTGTGACCTCACTCACTCGCTGGAACACAAGACCCTCAATGGAATTGTAAATTAGCTGCGATGTTCTGTGATGTAGAGGTATTCCCCACTCAGGCAACTTACAAATACGTTTTACCCTACCTCTCTTTCGCCAGAGTCTCTTTCGCTAGTCGGCAGGATGCACCACGTGCAGAATTTGGATCTAAAGATCGCGGTAAGCCAAACATACCCCTTTACTTTTTTATAGGGCCGCAAGACTCATTGTTGCAAAAGATTCAAAAGAAACATTCAATAACATTAAAATCATAATAACAACTTTGTCAAAAAATTAGTTAGGTATCTAAAATTTCATCTAAACTCAATCGCGCCGTATTTAAATAAAAGAAGTCATCGCCCATATACGAGTTGACGGCATAGGTATGTAGCTAGCTTTCTAACTTCCGTACATACCCCAATAAGTAAAGTAGAGGGCCAGCCGTAACGGCCGATAAATAAATAAATAAATATTGTCAGACAAACTACACAGCGCCATCTAGCCCCAAAGTAAGCGAAGCTTGTGTTATGGGTACTAGACAACTGATAAACATACGTAAATACATTTTTTTTTGTAAATACATACTTATGATACATAGAAAACACCCTGACTAAGACAAACAGACATGTTCATGCACACAAATGTTTGTCCTATGTGGGAATCGAACCCACGAGCGTTGGTGTCGAAGCCGCGTTATTGACCACTACGCCACCGAGCTCGTCAAATCTGTTGATTTCTCGGAAGTCGATGTCTGTTGATTTCTCGGAAGCACAAGGTCATCGCCCTCACAGCTGTCTTTCATAAGCGAACGGCCATTAGTATCATTATTATCAATGCACTACCAAGATAAACAGACGCGGTTTTGGCAAGATGTAGGGTATATCGAGACCAACGGTACAGTATTTATTTTTTCTTTCGATCTAATGAGGTCTCAATTCAATAGCGTAGATTGAAATGTCGAGAACTCGCAATCGCAGCTGATATGTAGATACGTCAGAGGTACTTGCCATCGGATGCTGACTAAAAAAGTCCAATATTTCCTCCTCAAGACAGCAGGATATCGAGTCCTACCAGCGTCCACCGCAGGTTGGTCGAACCGTCCATGTTCTCGGAAGGGTAAACAGCTGTGAGAATCGTGTTCCTGCTGACACGTGTTCCGAGCCTTCGCTCTAGTAGATTCTACGCTTGCAGAACAATCTCCCCACTATCACTTCACTATCACGGTACGCAATTACCATTGCCAGGTATTCCTGGTTGGTGTAACGTCGGTTTGGCATGGCAAATTTGAACAAATCACACTAAAACTAAAACGTACGAGCAAGAGCACTACGTTGTCGGGCGGTAGCGGCGCCGGCCGGTAATGCAGAAAACACGCGTGCGCTCACAAACTCAGTTTAGCGGCGACTGATTGTCTTTCGCCGTTCGCGCAGCGCGCAAGTATGAATGGTAGGTAGACTGCACATGCGCACTTGATACTACCAACATTTGCACTGGTATGAACTCGTGAACAAGGACGGTTTTATGTAAAGATAAAAAAGAACATTTTAAACATGTTTTAATGATAAATAAATTTTGTTATACAAACACTTTTCTTCACTAAAGCGTTCAGTATATGGTATTTATTTGATTAAAATGATAATTTATTTTTTCTTAAAATAAAAAAATAATAATTGCTAGCCGTGAAATTCCATTAGTAATGTGATGTATTTAAGCAACACGCATCCTCAATTCAGTATTGTCAACTAATAAGTTAGGACCTTATATATAGAGATAAAAATTATCTACAAACTTGAGTACGGGAAATTCTAAGAATCAATAACACGAAACAAGAGACTCTATTTTGTTACTTTTTTTTAAGATAGTACAATTACTACAATACACACATTCAATCCCACACTGGCTTGTTAATTATTTAATTAAAGATCCGTTCTCTTCATTTTTTGTAATATACAAAGTTCAAAATGCCGTACACAAAGTTTATTACTGAAAATTTAGACCAAGGCGACCAAGCTTTGGCATCAATTAAGAATGGCGAAATGATAGCTTACAAGGCTTCAAAGGTGTATAAGTGTCGTACCAAACGTTATTGAACAGTTTTCAAAAAGGACATAATCTTATAGTATTCTTCAAAAAGGGTGTGAAGAGGTTTTTACAGGGTCGGCAACGCGCGTGTGATGTCCCTGGTGTTACAGGCGTTCATAGGCTACGGTAACTGCTTCACATCAGGCGGGCCGTAAGCTTGTTTGCCGTTGTAGTTATATAAAAAAAATATGTATAATATTTAAGTAAAAAAAAGAGACATTTAATTTTGCATATTTTTTTTGATTTTAAGTAAAGGTTTATTTAAGTAATGTCATAAAATTTAATATGATCTCATTCTTACATGTTTTTCATGTAAAATGCTTATCTTTATTCGGTTTTTAATTATTAAATTCTGTATATATTTTATGTTGTTTATTAATAAATTATTATTACTCACTATAAAAAACTTGTCCCGAAACAGAGGCCACGAACTTAGAAGCAGAGCCAAATTTTATCACGGAATAGGGTTCAAACGAGAGGTTCACAAAAACATTAGTAAGCATGCATTAACTTACTGTCAAAATACCCGTATTTATCATACAAAAGCTATCAAACCATATCAAACTGATATTACGTGTAGTATTATATTTAAAAAATCTTAAAGTTTTAAGATGCCGAAATATGGGACATTTACCTTAATGATTGATCTCCGCCTCGTTTTAACGCGGCGGTAACCAATCAGTGTTTGTTACTTATTTATTTTTATCTTCACTGAAGACATTCTGATTTCCATCTTCATTTTCTTTCTTTAATTTTCAAACTGGTGTCCGTGTTCTACGACACCTCCTTAATACTTTATTATTTACGAAATTCCTCAGTTAAATTATCTTTAATTAATTCGATTCACTCTGCTGATGGATGATTTAAAAAAATCATATTAATTGCTCCCGGTACTGCTGGTATCTACCTTAAAGAAGAAGAAAGAAGAACCGTAAAAAAGAAGTGTTACTCGTTGTTTTCCATCCGAAATGCCTTACTTATGTTACCTTTCTATCAGGCTACCTTCAGAAGTTTGTTTGGTTCTGGATATCGGTGGTTGATTCTGGCTGGTCCAGATGAATCCAAACTACCATCGATTTGGGACTGCCCTCTACTAGCTGATAGTGACGTGGTGCTAGCGGAAAAAGTAGAAGATGGATACAAAATGACAGAAAGTGAGTAAAACATGAATAGGCACGTACTACTTATTGGCGATATGTCCATATAATTAGTCAAACCAACGTAATTTAACGTGACAGTTTACAAAATAGGGGCCGTCCATAAATTACGTCACACGAATTTCATGATTTTTGACCCCTCCCCCCGTCCTTGTCACAGCTGGTCACATTTGTGAGACTCCCCCCTCCCTAGTGTGACGTCACATATTTTGCAAATTTACATCTAGAGTTGCAAATGTTTTTGAGTTTTTCGTGAATAGTTCAAAGTTCGTGTTAACACTTGATTATAATAGATTTTGAAATGTCACGTCACGAAATTAAGAAAACTTTTTTTTTTATACCACGTCGGGTGGCAGACATGCACGGCCCGCCTGATGTGAAGCGGTTACCGTAGCCATATTAACGCTTGCAACATAAAATATTGCTCGCGCGCCGCCACCCCCGCTGCCAACGCAGCATCTCCTTCCTTTCTTTCTGGTGACCTCACTCACTCGCAGGAACACAACAACCCTCAAGGGAATTGTTATTTGGCTGCGGTATTCTGTGAGGTGGAGGTACATTCCCCAGTCGGGTAGCTTACAATTACGCTCCCTACCTCTCTTTTCTTATTCCTCCCTACCTCCCTCCCCCATGTCACACAATGTCACATTTCATCGACCCCCTCCCTCCCCCTTAACCTGTGACGTAATTTATGGATGGCCCCATATCATACGATATGTGTCGCTAGAAATTATAACCAATGCAAAGTATGAATTAAAAATATAGCAAAATACATAGCGGTAGGGTATAGGTAAAGCACATAGTCTGCAGAGACTTCTGCAAACACCTGCATTAGTTACCTAACTGTATTTTGAACAACTTTATTTAGTGACGGAAACGTGGTTTTGGTATCATAATCTCAAGTCAACAGAGGGTTGGCCAATTTGGTCATATACTTATGTTAAAATGTATTTTGTATGGCTCATTCCAATGCGTGATATTATTGATTTACTGACTTTGATTGGAATAATTTGCTCAACTGATTTTTTCCCTTCTACACCAATACTGTTCACAAGTAATATAATCCACCGATATCCGTGGATTTTTTCTCATTGTTAAATTTGCATGTGTCATTTTAATTTTTTTTCTTGGAGTGAAAGTAGTTTAATATCATCTAAAGATAGCCTCACCTGTATGCGGTGCACCCATTCTAATAGAAAATGGATTTACGCCTTTTTTCAGTACATAAACCATCAGACACATCGTCTATGATGAGATCTCCCAGAGGGTACTACAACGGCTCCCTGGTCGACGTCAGGCCTCATCGAGCGCTGTTCCGGAGAAGACGCGACCTCAAGGGCTCCCCTTTAACGATGTCAAACGTTATTCAGGACAGCAACACGACCCAGTACCATCTCCCCAGAGAGGACCGACTGTAAGCACGTAATTGGCCTCCGTAAAATGCATGGGCGTGTAGCTGATATGTTTTTGTAAACTCTTCATACTGTTCACTGTACTGTACACACACACACACAAACAGACACACACACACACACAAACACACACACACATTCCTTACAAGGTTGCGGCATATTGTGCCAACAGTATCTGATTCACTGTTGGCTGAATGACTCTGAGCTGCAAATTGGTTGCAAACATAAATTCAGTGACGTTGAACGAGCAGCCAAGTGTAACCAAACCAGCGAAGACAGGCAAACGCCGCAAATTACGTACAGTAGGTATGCGTTGTGCAAATTACAAGGGAAAGGCGGACAATCAGCCGATAAATAACTCGGATGTGAGAGACGTGGGTATGCACTTCTCATCCTCACCTCAAAGTTATCTCTAGAGCCGTTAGATTGTTCTACATGCCTCTAATTCCGACCTGTTGCCAAATGAGGCGCTGACACAATCTCTCATACGTTCAATTAAACTGAAAATTTAATTTAATCCGCCAATCAGTTCATCTGACGAGGTTAACTGTCATGTAATCTGTACGTTGGTAACAAAGTTGGAAAGGTAAAACGTGATATAAGAAACGGATCGTGTCTGGAGATGCCCGACAGTAGGTACGTAGTAGGCACAGTAAAATAAATATCATTGAGGGATGATATTTTTGAAAACTTCTTTAGCGCAGTTGTGTACTTTTTGGGATGGATAAAAAATGTTAAACTCGCGTCAGGATAAATGTTCTGATCGAAAATCGGAGATAAGACGGAGGGAGCGTAGACCGCCGACGCGACGTAGGAGAAGAAGTGATATCCCCCTCTCTTTCTACCGCGCGGCGAAAATGTATGCCTGCTCCTGCTGTTTATTTTGAATGTAATATAAATTGTGTGCAACCCGTTTTTTCCTGTTTTTCTGTGTTACAACACGTCAACTACAACCGGGGGCTATAAATGTAATTATTAATTTCAGTGAACTCCAATTCGACGTCCTCGCCAAAGTAGGCTGGATAATCGCAAAAATGGGAATGGAAATGTTAAACGCCACGCCACGATACATCTTCAGCCACAGGTTCGGGTACAAGCAGCACGGCCAGTGGTCCGGTATGATCAACGACCTCATTGAAAATAAAGCCGATATAGGTAAGTCCTGCGATGTGACTGTAACTGCAGATTTGATAAATCTGTTTATAGCAGTCACATAGAATATATTGCAGTTACAGTCACATTGAATATGCTTTTAATGACTAAGTAGGGTAGTAAAAAGTAAGTAGGTACCTTGACGAAAAGAGCCGTCCGCCTCATGCAAACTGAACGGAATTCGGGGAAGCCTCGGAGTTAGTGTCTGATCCCGTGTAGAATAATTGGATTTTATGGTCGCGAATGTCTTGTAATATTAGTATTTTCTCCAGGAAGTACTTTGGAATTAAAATGTTAACATGAAACACTTGAATAAATACAGCTCGATGATATCACAAATTTTACTAACTGACATAGTCTCGCCAGTTAAACACCCATTAGTTCAAAATAGGACTCTGCATTTATTTTTCTTGATGTTCACCAACCAGTCCTCGACACCCGTGATCCATGAGTTGAAGAACATCACACACACACATGGCTCGCTATGCAGCTTAGCTCAGCTTGCATCATTGGTGGAACTTTGAAAGGTAGTTTTATTTTTAGTATGTACTCGTACATTAATAACAAATTGAAGAATACATATACATACTAAGAATAAAATTGAAATAGGGGTATTTTCAACTACACTTCTATCTACATTTTAAAGACATACTACACAGCGCCATCTAGTCCCAAACTAAGCAAAGCTTGTACTATAGGTACTAGATAACTGATATATGTACATAAATACATTTTTTAATAAATACATATAATAGAAAACACCCAGATGAAAACAAACAGACATACATGTTCATGCACAGAATTTTATGTCATGTGCGGGGATCGAACCAGCGACCACGGAGTTAAAGTGCCCGTTGCTTGCAATTTGACTGCCGGGCTTGTCTACTGCACTCCTAACAACACGATGTAAGTACTTCCGGGTTCTCTTAAATTAATTTATTTGCAGGAACCAATTGTTTAATGGACACCGGTCGCCTGGACGCGGTCGTCTTCTCTGAAGTCCTCACTACTATGAACGTTGGCTTTATATTCCGCCAGCCCCCTCTCTCCTACACGTCGAACATCTTCTATCTCTCTTTCTCCGGCCACGTGTGGCTGGCTGTAGCTACTTGTGCAGTGGTTTCCACCCTCACTTTTTATATGTCAAGTAAATTGGAATTGAAATATGGGACGGTAAGTATTGTTGTTATTTATTTCAACACAAAAACAACATATATTCTCCCCGGTGCGATTAAATTTTTTAGAGCAATAGCATGCAATAGTCCCCATTAAGTTTTTCCTGTGTACCAATTCACGAAAGAGTTCAAATTGGCGTATTGCATCGTTGCTTGCGTATTTACTTTCTAGTGACTAACCTATCGTAGTCAAGAGCCAAGGATACGCATATCACTACTTAGGAAACGCTGGTTTAGAGCGAACTCCATGACGTTGCCAGTTGGTGGCTTCATACAGAGATTGACGAAATGTTTCCCGTCAAAATTGTTCGTTATAGAGTCCAAGGCAGCTGGATGGCAGGCTCGGCGATGCTTTGCTCGTGACCATGAGCGCTATCAGTCAGCAGGGATGTGTGCTTGAACCGAAGAAATTATCAGGTACCTACATAATATATGCATAGTTAAATTAAAACGTATAAAATTCGAATTACAAATATGTAAAATTTAACAACCAGACAATTACTTGAATCAATTAAAATGTAACAATTAAATTCACAATACAGTCATGTTTAATTTATTCAAACAAGCTATTTCCCTCGAGCCACCTCACAACGTTTATACTAAAAATACAAATTGCTAACCTACAGAAACATGTACACGTGGAGTAAAGAAAACCCCCAGACGTAAACTTTGAACCTACGTTAGATCAGAAATATTCGCTTACTATGCGGCTCTAAAGGGTTTCACTGCTATCTTATCAAGCTTTTATTTTGTCGTGTAAGTGGTTCATCAACATCTTTGAACCAAAGTCAACGTCACCTGCACGCGGTACACACTGCTGACTGACAGAAGAAAGAGGCTCTGGCGAAAAGAGAGGTAGGCCATAGCGTATTTTTTAAGGGAAGTACCTCCACCTCACTGAATACCGCAACCAAATAACAAATCCCTTGAGGGTTGTTGTGTTCCTGCGAGTAAATGAGGCCACCAGAAAGGAAGGAGTTGGTGCGTTGGCAGCGGGGGTGGCGATATTTCATGTTGCGAGCGTTAATATGGCTACGGTAATAACTGCTTCACATCAGGCGGGCCGTATGTGGGCCGTATGCTTGTCCGCCACCCGACGTAGTATAATGTAATTTTTAATTAAGAGACTTGCATTTAATTACGCTTTAGTTCTCGTACGATTGGCAGGTCGTATCATGCTGTGGATACTGTTCGCGGCGCTGATGGCGCTGTACGCGGCGTACTCGGCCATCATCGTGGTGCTGCTGCAGGCGCCGTCCAACTCCATCAGGACCCTCGCGCAGCTCGCCGCCTCCAAGATCACGCTGGCGGCCGACGACGTCGACTACAACCACTTTATTTTTGGTGTAAATTAAATTATTTGATCGCCCCTAAAATAAATTCACACTAAGATTTTTGATTATTATAGATATTACAATTAAATAGATAGCGTTTGTATTGGTTGACTACGTGTGTTTGTTTGTAATATTTTGATTGTATGCAAAATAGTTTTACATAATCTATAAAAGATGCAGTAGTATATAACTCAGGCATATTGCTAAACAGTTCTCTTCAAGTCAACTTATAGTTGTGTGCGCGGAATTGTGAAAACGGTATCGGATCTGCCTCGAGGGGAGGGGACTCGTCATGCAAACCGTAAGATAAATACTTATAGAGAATTTTGAAATAAATAAAGACTGCAATTACGCTAGAAGGAAATTCTAAAAATTTGTAGCTTGTTTGTTATAATTAGGTGTATCGTCTCAACGGGTAAATAGCGACTATGAACTGGGCTAACGCACTGTCTCTGTCTCCCATTTTAGAGATCTGAGGCAAACTCCCGCTGTTGTCCATTTTTATACTAGAATCTGCTGTGATTTTTGCACCCTCATTTTTGTCATCAATAACAATTCTGAAAATGTTGTATTATTTTAGAAACATGACGATCCAATACGAGTGGCGATATATAAAAAAGTTGAGCCTGAGAATGGTAAAGGACAATTCTACGACATCGTCGAAGGCGTCGAGAAAATCAGACAGGTAGGATTTTTTCAATAAGACTCTGATCCATAGAGAAAATATACATATACCTGCTAGTATGATAGAGTGCTAAATTCATACAACTGTATTAAACTCTCGTAAAATTTATTATCTTCTCGTAAAATTTATTGCTCGTGTTTCGACTTATTATATTAGATGGAGTTAGTACACTAGCAAAATCAATTAGTTAACAACTTCCCTGTTCAATGAGTCATATATGACTCACAAGTAAGTATTGGAATAAGTTCATGAGTCACAGGTGACTCATTTCTGAATACAATTTTAGGCAATTTTAATGGTATGAACGTGATGTGGTATTTTATTTAATCATACGTGGACGTATAGCAAAAAAACTAATGTTTACGGTAATAAAAGAAAAATTCGCGATTTTTTTATAATTGTCATTTAAAGTGATTAAATGACAACCATAAAAAAATTTTGGTGCCGAAACCAATGGTTTTATAGTATGTAGGCATGGGCTTTACTAAAATATATTTCATTTTTTTTTTTACGTACAGTTTTTGTTCTACCCTCAGATGAGTTATGCCTATGTTTGTTCATATATGACTCATCAAGAACGTGGTATAGAAAATTTATCACCCTACGTTCATGAGTGACATGGGAACAAGACAAAAATAACCTAAAGAAATTCTTCTTAAAAATAATTTACGAAAATTATATTTTATGATATGTAGTAATGTTATTTAGCTTAACATAATAAAAAAAACGGACAAGTGCGAGTCGGACTCGCCCACCGAGGGTTCCGTACGTAGTATCAATATTAAATTTGATATTTTTCATTATAATTAAGAAATAATGCATCGAAAAAAATAAATAAAATATATTTTGCAATGTGTACATCAAGCCCTTTCATATGATACCCCATTTGAACTAGTAGTTTCAATTTTTGAAATTTCGACACCCTATAAAAAATATAGACCCCCTATTTTTTAAGATCTATTTACAAATGTATAGTTTTGAGATTTATTCCTGTACTTGTAGTCTATAACGATGTTACTTGCCAAATTTCATAGTTCTAGGTCAACGGGAAGTACCCTATAGGTTTTGATTCCCTTGAGAATGTGTCGAAATATGCGTTTTTTGCTGAATAAACGGCCGTAACTTTTTTTTACGTAAACTTAGCAGTTTGATTTTTTTACTACTTCATGGGACCGTAGACCTGAGTATACAGTTCAAATTTCAGCTTGATACCTCCACGCATTCTCGACATAGAAATTCTTGACAGACAGACAGAGAGACAGACAGACGGACAACAAAGTGATCTTATAAGGGTTCCATTTTTCCTTTTGAGGTACGGAACCCTAAAAACCGGACAAGTGCGAGTCGGACTCGCCCACCGAGGGTTCCGTAGGTACGTAGTATCATTATTAAATTTGATATTTTTCATTATAAATGAGAAATAATGCGTCGAAAAAAAAAAATATATTTTGCAATGTGTACATCAAGCCCTTTCGTATTATACCCCATTTGAACTAGTAGTTTCAATTTGAAATTTCGACACCCTATAAAAAATATAGACCCCCTATTTTTTAAGATCTATTTACAAATGTATAGTTTTGAGATTTATTCCTGTACTTGTAGTCTATAACGATGTTACTTGCCAAATTTCATAGTTCTAGGTCAACGGGAAGTACCCTATAGGTTTTGATTCCCTTGAGTGTGTCGAAATATGCGTTTTTTGCTGAATAAACGGCCGTAACTTTTTTCTACGTAAACTTAGCAGTTTGATTTTTTTTTAACTTCATGGGACCGTAGACCTGAGTATATAGTTCAAATTTCAGCTTGATACCTCCACGCATTCTCGACATAGAAATTCTTGACAGACAGACAGACAGACAGACAGACAGACGGACAACAAAGTGATCTTATAAGGGTTCCGTTTTTCCTTTTGAGGTTCGGAACCCTAAAAACGGTGGACGTGGGGCATTATTAAAATGAGTTGTATGAGGACAGGGAAGTTGTTAAAGTGTAATGTAATGCCATCTATCGAACAGTCGATAAAACTCTTACTGCTATATATGTAAGTATGTGATGGCATAGTGATTAACCGTTATATTAATTTTCGAACGCAACACGCGCGTAAAAGCTGTCATACATTTTATATGGTATATATGTTATTAGACACCATGACCAACACGGCTAACATGTTGGTTAATGTATGGCGTTTAAGCTTTAAGGCGTTGCCTTTGGAAATTATGATAAGGCGGTTCGATAACGGCGCAACAATGCAAATACGTTCCAACGTGGTTGGATTATCAATTTTGTCTCGTAGTAGGTGACAATAGCGCGTTACCTGCAGTATCACGCGTATCTAATTCTAGGGTTTCCACACCTACCATACCCCGTACAAAATGAGATGTATAGAGAAAAGGATAGTACCCATATTTACGCTTATATAAAGAGCGCGCGAACTTCTTTTGAAATTTGACGTGAATACGTCTTTGAAATTGCTCCATAAGGAGGCAATTAAAAAAAATCGGGGATACAGTCTGGTGTTGCAGCTACATGTCTATCATCTCCATCCAAAATTCAATCACACCACTGGATAGATAAAGTATCAAAGAATTTATTACGCTAAGTAAGGACTATGGAACAACGCGTGCGGGGAGGGGGAAGCGCTACCATTTGGAGATAATTTTAGTGCAACGTATTCACGTACAACACACGGCCGTGTCCAAGACATATTATTCACCCTATTATTCCATAAATAACTCTATCCTATGTATTTTATGATTCAATAAAAAAATCACAAACTGACGACTAAAAACTCTGTTTTCTATTTAATTCAAATCTTGTGTTAATATTGCGACATTACATCCGGCTGTACACATCAATTAGCTGTAATCGAGGAAAGGTTATTTGTAAGACATTTAATTGAACAACAACCCGTATAATTTAATCCTAATGTAAATGAACATTTTATGTCCCATCAAACTAAATACATTTATAATAAATAGGTGCCTACAAACTGGTAGGTACAACAACTTTTAAACAAACTTTTATAAGTCGCACCGACCATTGTCGGTTGACTGACCAACTGGACATACTTTGTGGTTTCTCACTGATATGAATCCCCATGGTAAGTGTCATAGTACACTACTTGAAATCGAATCTAACGTTGAATCCAACGTCCAGGGAAGTGTCTAGTGTAGACTACAAGAACACAGCGGGCGGTTATTTGAGATTGTAACGTCATTGGGAATTACTTTCCTATCACGACTATATGGAGAGTCGGCTTCTGTGAATGTGGACAAATCAGCCCCAAGTGGCTACTACCGCCCCACATCAGCTCCACCTGAACCACTAATTTTATTGATTCTCCCACAAAATATGTTTTTAAAATGGGCTTTCCCTCCAATTTTTGTTCGACCATAAAATACGTCGGAAGCTATTAACATTTTAAGATCTTGGATCGTTCTAATAATAATGTGTATTTTACGTTATTGATAACTAGTTTTTTAATTTAAGAATCTTACTAATAAATTAAATGCGAAAGTTTGTATGGATGGATGTTCGTTACTCAGTCACGGCAAAACGGCTGAACGTATCTGGATGAAATCTGGTACAGAGATAGATAATACTCTGGTGTTTTTTGCATAGCGGTACTTTAGTGTCCAGAGAATGTCCGGTATCCGGGATAAAAAACTTAGGGCGCTTTTTATCCTGGAAAAATGTACGGTTCTCTTGGGATATATTCGTTTTAGCTACTCATTAACCTGAAAAATGTATGGTTTCCATGGGATAGCATAACAAATAGTATCCTACTGGAACCGTGTATTTAAAACAAAGACGCTAACAGCTAGCGTACCCTTCCTATATACCTAACGTTGTAGACCTGACGTTGCTCGTGTTCCTTAGGGTCTCTTTGCGTTCCATGCGATCGCGGAGCCGGTGTATCGTCACGTCGAACAGACCTTCCTGGAGTCAGAGAAGTGTGACTTGACAATGGTGGACTTCATGAACGGCTTCGACCCTTACAGTCCCGTCAGAAAACAGTCGCCGTACATCGAGCTGCTGAGCGTCGCGTATGTAAACTTGGGGGGCAACTGGGGCAAGGCAACTAGTTCAGCCAGGTTCTGGCGTAGGTATTTACGGGAGATGGCTTGAAGAAATGACGTAAGATTTATATCGTTAATCCGGTTTTATTGACGAGCGCGGTGGTCGAATGGCTTGCAATGGTCACTTTGACTCCAGGGTCGCGAGTTCGATCGCCGCACATGGCAAATATTTGTCTGCATGAACATGTCGTCTTGGTTTGAATGTTTTCTGTGTATTATATGTATGTAATTACAAAAAAAATGTATTTGCGTATATGTTATCTAGTACCCATAGTACAAGCCTTGCTTAGTTTAGGACTAGACGACAGTGTGTAGTTTGTCCAGGAATATTTATTTATTTATTGGTAATCCAATTCAAAAGTCCATTTGTTCACATACAATCGGGCACTTTTCGGTTTATGGCTAATTCGACCACCCCACTAAATACGCTTTTTAGGATAAAAAAAGACGTGTGGCACTCGGGGACTGCCGCGGTAAAGCTATTGCATAGCATTTTGTATCAACTTATGCAATTATAATTTTATTTATTTATTTTATTCATGCTTTTTCTTTGATATTAATTCAAGTTACACTTTTTGAGCGTGGTGACCGATAAGAAAACAAATTTTTCTATTATTAAATAAATAAAACGAGTTTCGTAGAGTCGTACAATACGTCTAATCGCACGCACACAACGCCGTGTCGAAGACTGCCGAACTGAAACGACGTTAGACGATGCACGGCCTTCAAGCCACACCTCCTTGCCCGTCGGAGTGGGGAGCGTGAGGTTTTTTCGTTACGGAATTTCTGGATTCGGTCCCCGCGCTCAAGGCCCGCGATAGAAGCTATGCAATAGCTTAATAATTTTTTAGTTTTTTAGGACAAATGACAGACTTGAATAATACGAGAGATTTTATTTTTATATTGCATCGGGAGGCAGGCATGCATACGGCTTGCCTGATGTGAAGCGGCCTACGCAGAAACGTCTTCTCTTCTTACTTCGCGGCAACACAACAACCCTCGAGGGAATTGCTTCTTTTTGCTTCTTTTATTTTGAAGGTGGAGGTATTTCCCCAGTCGTGTATCCTACAAATACGCTGTACCGTACTTCTCTTTTGCCAGAGCCTCCTTTTCTAGTCGGCAGGGTGCACCATGTGCAGGTGAAGTTGGCTTTGGTTCAGAGATGTTGATGAACCACTTACACCCCAATATTAATAGGTAATTTATTAGTAACCTTATCAAATTCATCCATTATGATGACGAATTTTACAGTTTCAAACAAATCCGTGAGTCAGGCCTCCGGTCAGCGGTGAACCTTCGGATGTTGACGCCCAAGCCCCGCTGCTCCGGCAAACAGACCGCCTTCAGCAGCGTGGGCCTGCTGGAGCTGCGGCCCGTGCTGCTGCTTATGGTATACGGTGCAGCTCTCTCCGTCGTCATCTTGTTCATGGAGATCGCTGTTTCTAAACTGTGTGTAAAGTTCATTCATTCAGCACAAAGTTCAGTAAATTATAAACAAGTTATAAGTTATCAAAATTTTAAGATCGTAGATGGCTCTAGTTTTGCGTTTTTATTTCATACTTCTATTATTTCCTTTTCCTGTAATATTTTAATTGTCTTCGTTTTTCTTCTGTGCACTAATAGATTAGCTATTAGTAATTATTAACTTAATATTGTAAGTATTCATATATTTTATTGTACTATCTTACCACTCGCCTACAAATTACGCTCCAACTAGATACTCTATGGTTGGCTGCAATATTTTTTCCATTACCACGTTAAATGGTTTTATTACACATTACTAATTTCTGCAATATTATTTTCTATCATTACAGGCACAAGTATGTAAAATGCTAACAAATCCTGATCCAGGTTCAATATCACTGCACGAGCTGGTACAATAATACAAGGATTTAGTGACCGGGAGAGGTCGCAAGGTAGCAGAGAGAGTACCGATGTAACCTTACCTCAGGCGCCAGACCCAGCTACAGTATAAATAATAGTTCTCTCAAACAGTACAGTGCTGTATGCTGCAGATAGAAAAGCAAACTGCGGCTCTCGGGTCGACCTCGCCTCTGTCTCCCCTTTGACTCTCGACACAAACTTGGAACAGTTTGGTCGACGTAACGCACACACACATATTCACGCTGAGCATAAATGAGCTATTTGTTTGTGTAGTAAGTAATAGTAGACATTACGGACGTAGTATTTGCTGGAGTGGCCGGAGTAAGCTCAGTTCAATCGACGCATTACAAACAATGGTGACGACCTTGTGCGAGGACAGTTCACCATGGATTAAACATGTTTTTTTTATACTAAGCTTACACGATCATACGACCCGCTTGATGTAAAGCGTTTAACGCGGCCATATAAACGCTTCCAATACAAAGAGTATTGCTCGCGTATTGACACCCGCGCTGCTGACTCAGCATCTCACGTCTGTTTTATGTCTTTCACTTTTGAAATGTGCTTGTATCTTTATCGAAAATAATAAACTTTTTCTATGTCAATGCAATATTGTATTATTTACTAATTTGTTGATTTGATAACAAACTTGTATATATACAGTGTGTCTGGGTTGCGACTGGCGATAATTTAAAGGCTTACATTCCATCAAATTTTATCGACAGAAAACCCCTCATGTAGGGGCCTGACTCGCCTCTTCTTGAAATGGCCGCCATTTTAATTTTATTTTTGGTAGCCCAGGCAAAAATAAAATATTTCTATGGATCTGGAGGTCCTACAGATATGAAAAAGGTTTAATTTAAAAGATGACATTGCCTATTAACTAATACAAAAATTAGTTTCAAAATATTTACTCAAAAGCAAAGAAAAAAATAAAGTATGAAAAATTTTAATTAAAATTATCAAAATTTAACAGTTTTTCAAAGTTGTTACAATAACTATCCCTATTGATGTACTTGTTTTTTGTATCCTAAGGATACATTTTGAGATTACCTATATTGCGATTATCTATATACAAAACGATATCAAAATCTGCTATAGGTGTCATACTTTTCGACTTATTGTTATTTGAATAGGACCCTTGCGCAAGCGCTCAATGGTTATTCTGTAGACAAATGAATGAAATGAACACAAAATAAATGAAGGCATTTTTATTTTATTATTGTTTTTACATTAATTGCTCGTACTCCTGGGTCTTCAAAATGTAGTTATAAATAAAAACAGTGATATGCTCTCGCGAAAGGGTCCTTTTTTTTATATATATCTACTACTTTGGGTGGTAGACAAGCATACGGCCCGTCTGATGTGAAGCGGTTACCGTAGCTATATTAACGCTCGCAACAAAAAATTCGCTCGCGCGCCGCCACCCCGCTGCCAACGCAGCAACTCTTGCGTTTCTGGTGACCTCATTCACTCGCAGGAACACAACAACCCTCAAGGGAATTGTTATTTGGCTGCGGTATTCTGTGAGGTGCAGGTCTTTCCCCAGTCGGGCAGCTTACAAAATACGCTATGCCCTACCTCTCTTATCGCCAGAGCCTCGTTTGTCTGTTAGCAGGGTGCACCACGTGCAGGTGAGGTTGGCTTTGGTTCAAAGATGTTGATGAACCACTTACACCCCAAGATTCCAAGGTCCTATTCAAACAATAATAACTCGTAAAGTATGACACCCCTACGAAAAGCCTAAAAAAACCCCTGAAAAAAGTATGAAACCCCAACAAAATTTAACAATACTTTGTTTTTATATATATCAGTATATATGTATGCATGTACAGTGTAGTTTTTACGTCAGTATAATGTCGCATTAGAGTATCTTTTTTTATTAGTTGTAACTATAACAGTCATATCCTCCGCAAATAAAATTGGTCGGTGATTGGTAACTTCAGCATCAGGCAGGTCATTTATATAGAATAAAAATAATAAGGGGCCAAGCACACTGCCTTGTGGGATGCCAAATTTATTATTTTTCGGATCAGATGTGTGTATGTTGTTCTACTATATGACCTTGCATGTGAGTATTGGTTCATACATGAGTCAATACTAAATTATTGGATTACGGGCCACTACACAGCTCTTGTCGATTTTTATAGCCACCTCTTGAACTATATGTTTATTCCTGTAAAATTACATATCAGTTGTACAGAATTAATATCTCTATAGCGGCACGCATGCATTTAGTAATAACTAATAAAGAAAATTGAATATATAAAACAATAAAATTACCTAAAGGTGTCTCGTAGACCTTGGGTCTATAGACTATTATTTTTTAACAATGAAATAAATAATTACAGAGCAGTGCTGACAACATTTCGTTCTTTATTTTGTCCAGGAACAGCGAACGGTTTCTTTTGCGATCGAACTTAATTATGTAAATTGAGTGCATAATTACCTATGTAGCCATTCATAGGCAGTTATTAGTTGTCATTACCAGGCTCACTGTGTTTGTGAACAATTCTGTGGTACTTATAACATTTTCAGTATTAGGTACCTACAGGCACAGTGCATTCCGTCTACAGTACACCGCCTGGCCCAGCGACTGTAAAAGCTTAATTGTTCAAAATTACGTAGCGTCCGTTAACTGCGACATTTGCTAACGGGTAGCTAAGTATTTTTTTTTTTATACTACGTCGGGTTGTCGGTGAGGGTAGGTTGATTAGACAGTAGGTTGGCAGACAAGCGTACAACCCGCCTGATGTGAAGCGGTTACCGTAACCACCTTAGCACTTCTAGATAACCCCTATCTGTCAGATTTAGAACAAGATCGACGACATGCTGGAGATCTCGACTAGGTTGTTGCCAAGGGTTATATGGACAAGTAACCCGACACCACCCTGGGAGAGCTGGTCTTCTTCACGGTGGTAGCAAAGGTTACCAGATTCAAGGATGAAGGTATTCTCCCCTAGCAGTCATATTTCCGACAGAGATGAATGAATAGAATCTGCCATTTTATATAGGTACCTCAATTCTACTTCCAGCTCCCCCTGATCGCAAGTTTATATCTATTGACCCACCCTATTTATTGCAAATAAATCATTTGTATTTGTAATTACTACGTTTTGTTTATTCATAAATTTTCTATTCAGAAGGAACAAAAGCGATCCGTAATAATTACAGCATGTTGTTGCTAATTGTGGATAATGCGGTATCATTTAAAATATAAATGACTGTTCTAACCAAGTTAATGAACATTTTCTCATTAGTTATGAAAAACGCTTTGCCATTTCCAATTACAAAGACTATTCGTACATGCTATTTACTAGGATTACAAACGGGAAAGTTGGAGTATGTCTTAGTCCTACTTTTTTAACACTTTGGATGCCAAACAAGCATACATCCCACCTAATTTAAAGCCGTTGCTTTTCGGCCTGCCTTTGCCTTTTAATCCAGTTATTTTAAATGAAGTTATGGTAAAATATATGGAGAATTTTTATTTACTGAGATATGTTCGTGATACAGAAAAAATATTTATTAACCCTCTTCTCTGGGGGAAACATCCTCATACATTGTCGCGAAATGCGATTTTCCTTTGAGGTAAAGAAACCACAATACATAAAAATTGTATAAGAACGAAATGATCCTTGATAAATTTACTATTTTTCCCTCATTGTCATCGACGTCAACCCTTATCCAACACTGCTGGGATACGGGTCTCCCCTCAATCGAAGGGGTTTAGGGCATAGTACTCCACCACGCTGCTCAACTGCGGGCTGGCGGAGGGTTGTCCACGGTCACTTAGATTGGGATATAGAGCAATGGAGCAGAGTCCAGTTCTCTGATGAAACCAGGACGTGCTTTTATAGCAACCACCGGTGACAGAGAGTCTATAGGAGACCAGGAGAGTGATTTGCACACTGCGGAAATAGTATAACACAAGATATTGAGAGGCAAATAACATAAATCTTCTGTACACAAAGCAACCGTTATTGACTGATCTTTCAACGCACAGCTCAAACCAATAAGTAGACGGATCGGGTTGAAATTTGGCATACAATTTGCTATTATGACGTAAGAACGGAGTTTTGAAAATTACCATGGGATAACAGGATACGTTCGTACGAAGTAGCGGGCGTAATCTAGTGGCCAATATTTCTTTTATTTTTAGGTACCTACATTCCTTCCTTCCACATTGAGATGTGCACAATGGGTCTATTGAAGTCATTTCGTAACTTTGGCAGAAAAATAGATTAATTTGGAATATTCTTGCTAGCATCTTTGAAATTATATCCCCTCCTCTCCAGGGGAGGGGAGATGTTATTTGGAATTGATATTTTTTAACTTCCACCAATAACGAAACAAAAGCAAAAAGTATCCCATTTTGGCAAATTTTCCAGACATTGAAATGTAAAATAACTGGACTATTTACGCTTATCATTTGTTTTACAGAGATGAAAAGTATGATACTCGTATGCTTCATCATATTGTTAGCGGCCGCGGCGTACCAAAATGCGATACTAGCAAATAACTTGTCTAAAATACATTTCATCAAAAGTTTCATGGAAAATGAACAAAAACCGACCATTCTTGTGTTTAGCAATCTGTGCTGGGGGAAAAGTAAGTTTTTGAACATATTTCATGAACTAGTAGTTAGCAATAAACATAAATATATTTGTAAATATAAACATACCTACAAGAGCACACCTACAATGGCTGCTGTGGAGTCAAAAACAAACAAGGAAACAGGGTTTCCTGTTCCATGTTACGCTCACATTGGCGACGTTCAGCGAGACACCGAGAGACCGACTTCAAAGATCTAAGACCTATTTTCTCTGTGTTACGTGCAACATAAATTATAACTTATTTGTGGCGGATAGATCAAATTGTTTGTAAGTAAACGAGCTGATAATCTGTAAATAAGTAATATTCGAAATAATCGCAACTATTACACAACATTGCTATTGATACTCGTAAGAGGGCCATACAATCTCAATTTATCCACAAATCGACATGAGCAATGGATGAAGTGGGATCCATCATACATTTTTGACAGAATTATATAAGTATTAGCATTTGCACACGATAAACCTGTTCTATAGAATACTTGTGCCTTAATTTGCAGAGTTTGAAGTGGAGCTCGTGAAACAGCTGTCCCTGGGTGGATTCCGTTCAACTTCATCATTCAACTCAGCGTTTGAAACGCTTCAAATTCACTTTGTGCTGTTTCTTCTCGATCTGGCTTGTCCACAAAGCGAAGAAATGATTGCAAATGTATATAAAACTTTATTATTTTCAATAGATCTCTTTTAGCCACTATCTTTTTACACCATTCCTGTTAAACTAGAAGTAGTTGCACAGTTATCAAGTATATCGGGAAACGCGAGCAAATAATTGCGTAGGTATTTGAGAATTTACTAAATGGGTAGAAAGTTCACAACGTAAGTAGGTTATGTGGTCTCTGTTCACAATAAACGGATTTGGCACGTCAAATCTAAATTAAATAAAATCAGAAGTCTAAATGTAATTTCTGTGTTAAAATTTGTTTATAATAGATTACAGGGCATGGAAAAACAAAGACGTGAAGTGGAGGGGCGGCAATTTAGAAAGGAGAGCAGGAAGCCAGATCCGTGATATTTAAAGTGGAAGTGGTTTACCACATTTTGTTCCGAAACCAAATGCGCCCAAACCCTACGTCTCTTTCGCCAGAATCAGATATCAGGGTGTCCAAAGTGCATCTATAACAAGTCCGACTAGGGAAGTACTTCCATCATACAAAAGCCACACCTAAATAATTATATCTTCGATGCACGGGCTCAGACTCCGTGGGTGCTCGAAGGCTCGAGCACCCACGAGAAATAAACAGTGGGTGCCGAGCACCCCTAAGAATAGACATCAAGAAACTGATCAGTAATCGCCTTTTTGGGATGGGTGTTTTATCATTACCCGACGACCGTTAGGCGCAATGGTTAAGAGCGCCGGATGAGACGCAGTGATCGCGAGTTCGATTCCCGCACCAACACAAATGTTTGTTGATGAAACAGATATTTGTGTTGGGTCTGGGTGTTTGTGGTACCTTCGTTGTTACTGGTTTCCATAGGAGAACCTTAGTTTGGGACCAGGACAATATATGTGATGTTGTGTCAATTTATTATTTTCGAGTTATCAAATGCGAATGAGCACCCATGAGGTTTTTTAAAAGCCGGCGCCCTGCTTCGAGGATTATGTAATTGCGAGTGAGTGTGCTTTCCAGACGTACCAAAACACTGTAACCGCGGGCCGGATCAGCTCGCGAATAATGATTCTAAACCACTATCGAGGGTAAAAGAAGGGCAATAAGTTAAAACGATTAAATTAAAGTGAAAGGAAATAAGTAAAAACTGGAAAGACAGAAATTCTAATTAGCATCTTAATGTTATCTAAAACAAGGATTCTCAACTGAAGATAGTGGAATAATGAGGTCGACAGAGTACGGAAGGGAAGAAGATAGAGAAGAATAAGGAAGGGGAGAAGATAAGAGGTAGAGAGCAGGTAGCAGAGGAGAGGGGAAACCAGGAGAAATCATAAAAGTTGTTTACAACGGTGAAGGAGTAAGTAAAGAGACACTGAAAGGAAGAAATACATAAAAAAGAGGATTTTTATGTAATATATTTCTTCCTTTCAGTGTCTTTAGTTTCGGGCGATGATGATTCCCTTTATACTGTAATTATATTATTCTATAATATTTCCTACGAATAATATCTACAGTTCATACATCCTTACAGGCTAACGCTCGTTATTTCCCATGTGAAATGTACAGTGTAGCCATGTTTCTTTTTATCAGGCTACGTCAAGAAGTTTGTTTGGGCTTGGCTATCGGTGGCTGATTCTGGCTGGTCCTGATGAATCCAAATTACCAGCGATTTGGGACTGCCCTCTACTAGCTGATAGTGACGTGGTGCTAGCAGATAATATAGAAGGTGTATACAAAATGACAGAAAGTGAGTAGATCTGATAAGTTTAGAGAATATACGAGAGCGTGTGACGTGTTACACCATGGTCTTGGTTCTTCTCTTTGCTGTAAATACTAAGTACCTCTTTCTAGATATTCGTTGACAGTAATTTATTGAAGGTACTATAGTCGCAATTCATGATTTTACTTTTACATGTTATATTGTTAAGTACCTTTATTTTCATGTTATTTTTTTAGTACACAAACCATCGAACGCCTCGTCTATGATATCAACTAACAGAGGTTCCTACAACGGCTCTCTCGTCGACGTCAGGCGTCATCGGACGCTGTTCCGAAGAAGACGTGACGTCATGGGTTTCCCTATAACGAAATCAAACGTCATTCAGGACAGCAACAAGACCCAGTACCATCTGCCGAGGGAAGACCGACTGTAAGCACGTAACGGGCCCCTGTAAAGCTCATGGGCATAACTGTTTTTCTCAGTATGTCACTGGTACATTAAATTTTTCACATTTATTAGACGTAATCTTACCCCCGTTGTACCTTAAGTACATGTTTTGGATTTAGAAAACTTGTAAATGCTATGGTAATAAACACAGGATGCCAACTAGAATTTTCCGCCAACTTTCATTACATTTACTGCAAAGGCGTACTTTTAATTTTACAAGCTATTAAATGTATATTTTTGGGACAATTCATGCAGCTGAATTTTCAACCAGTTCCACATGATGTTAAGCTTCGTTTCGAAAGCAATGATTCATTTCAGTGAGCTTCAATTCGACGTCCTCGCCAGAGCAAGCTGGATAAATGCGAAAATGGCAATTGAAATGTTAAACGCCACGCCACGCTACATCTTCAGCCACAGGTTTGGGTATAAGGTGAACGGCAAGTGGTCCGGTATGATGAACGATCTCATTGAATATAATGCCGATTTCGGTGAGTTCTCTGCTCGATATGTATATCTTTGTTCTATTCTAATGTATTCTGTACTATTTAATCAGTAATTTATGTTTTGGAAATCTTATTTATTTATTAGGTCTAAGTACAAACATTTTTACGCCACTTACTTATGTCTAGAATATTACATATTTTGGTTAATAGTATAGTGTAAATACAATAATAGGCGAACACAACATAGTAGGATATGTAAACAATTAAAGGCATAGATTTAGTACCGTTTCTGTTAATAAAATTACAATAGGTAGGTACGTATCGTTCAGATAATTTAAAAGCATCGAAGTTTAAAAGAGATTAAAGAGTCAGTTGACAAATTTGTCCTGCTGGAGGACATATAATAGTAGATTATTGCATCGAGCACAAAGTAATTTATTATTGCACCGAGTGCCTGATTTAGAGCCCGAGCGTTAGCGAGGGCTCTAATCTAACAGGCACGAGGGCAATATAAATTACTTAAGGCGAGGTGCATAATCTGCTTTTCTTTCAACTAATACCTATAGGAATAGTAGATAAAAGAAACTCATATCAAACAGTTAAAATAGAAGTTTCTATAACACTGTCGGCTTCATTTAGAATGTTTTCCGGAGTTAATGTGTCGCTAGATGATTCCATTTTAATTCGAAGCCGAAGCACTCAAAATCAGATAGTATCACACTTTTATCGTTTCCAAAAATATTGTCAAGCAAAATTAACGAAGTTCCCGCCAAATCACTATTTTAAATTTCTTTCATTTTTAACTCAGAGTTAGCAGCAATCATTTTTTAAATTTGGAACAAGTAGGATAGAAACGAATAATACGTACGAAAAAAAAAGTATTGATATCGGCTGGCTGAATAGAGCTAATCCATTGAGATTGGCACCTTTTGGTGCGATTAAAAAAAACTGTGCAATAATGAAATTTCATACATTTTTATTGCTCTAGAGCATTAAAGACTCGTTTTGTACTGAGTTTTTAGTGTGATTGTGATGAAATTAAAGCATAGTTGGAAGAAAAATTTATTATATTGCCTAAAGTCTATGTGCCTAAGTTGTTTCTGCGATATTTAAAAAAAAAGGTTTTAAAGTTTGCATCTCTATAATTTGATGGAGAGACTCTACAATTGATCTCACCTAGAAGTTGAGAACAGTCAATAAAATCTCTTAAAACTTTACATCATAAAACTTGATCGGCGACCCAACGGCGAACCCCGAGAGAATTAAATCCAAAGTGAACGAGCCCCAGTGAATCGCTTTTTTTTAATTTTCTAGTCTTTCAAAATGTGGCATTTATAATTGCGGTTCAAGTACTCGGGCAACCTCCAATGTACTTCTAATTAGTAAAAATATATGTATTTTAAAGCTGTAACGTTTTTAAAATATTTGCTACTACGCCGAGCAATCATCTTATGTTCTACGTCTAACTTCTATATATGCAGGCGTGCAAATTTGAAAATCTGTAAATTGAGTTGAGTTTGATTATAAAATTCCTCGACCTTTGAGATGCCCCTACATATATTACGTATTCGAAACTTTCTTATATCTTATTCTAGCTAAATGTTTTATGTAAGATTCCTTCAGATTTTATAAGCAAATACACTAGGGCCAAGGAAAAGTTATTGAGTTGTAAATTTAAGGATCTTCCTAAGAACATTCCGAGACAGGACTATCTATTTCTCTCTATGAGAACTAATTCCAGGCCAGGCTATCAGCGGTTTTCTTAATTTATTTCCAGGAACTAATTGCTTTTTCGAGGCAGAACGTTTTGACGTAGCAGTGTACACCGATGTTCTGGCGCCTCTTAAAGTCGGGTTCATATTCCGCCAGCCTCCTCTCTCCTACTCGTCCAACATCTTCTATCTCCCATTCTCCGGCAACGTGTGGATGGCTATAATTGTGTGTTCAGTGGTTACAACTCTGACATTCTGTATGTCTAGTAAATTGGAATTGAAATACGGAACGGTAAGTACCTAATTAAATTAAAAAATAAATGTTTATTCGGCAACAATCGATATTTATTTCGCTTTACACCTAGGAAACTGGTCTATTTTCAACGGATCTTCAGTTGTAAATAGACCAGTTTCCTAGGTGTAATCCACTATGAAAGGAATTAAAAAATCAACACTCAGGGGGGTAAACCCAGGTCTCGAAGTTTGTATCAGTGTCCATTAAATCTGCAGTCACATAGAAAAGGATGGGGATACGAGTCTTGAAGGAAATTCTAGGTCGGCCGTAAACAAAAATCTCAAATTTTAGGGTAAAATTCAAAATTGTATGTTGTAGAGTCGGACGCAGCTCGACGGCAAGATCGGGGATTCCTTGCTCTTGACCATGTGTGCTGTTAGTCAGCAGGGTTGTGCGCTCGAACCAAAGAAACCATCAGGCGAGTACTTTTAAATTAAATTAAAGTAGATTTCAAATACCAGTAAAGTCAAAATTAATGTTTACAATTATTAGTTACATTCAACGATTACTCCATATATATACCTACTCCATAACAATGCTTTGCGATGTTTGCAGGTCGCATCATGTTGTGGATATTCTTCACGGCCTTAATGGCTTTGTACGCGGCGTACTCGGCCAACATCGTGGTGCTCCTGCAGGCGCCGTCCAACTCCATCAGGACCCTCGCGCAGCTCGCCGCCTCCAAGATCACGCTGGCGGCCAACGACGTCGACTACAACCACTTTATTTTTGGTGTAAATAAATCCAGTTTATTTTATGGTACAACCTTATAAATGCCATAATTTTAAGGATATGGAGGACAGGGATAACTTGGATAGGTGCCTGTAATTCGATGTTCATGTGTCTATTTTGCGTAAGTGTGCCAGATCATCGAAAAAAATCAAGCATGTCCTTGATGTTCTTGGTGATTTCTGAGAGGTCCCTCTCTCTGCATTCCACGAGGATAAGTGCAATTATGTCGTTAGTTTCCAGTTAGATAATGTGTGCCAGACGGTGTTGTGAGTCGTCTCGAGATATCAATAGAGAATAGAGCCCGTAAGTCAAATAAAGAGCGTAGGAAAAAAATGCCATCACGAGACATGGGCAGCGTGAAATATCGATACATTTTTTAAATAAACTACACCTGAGCAAAAGGGAGAGCGCCGAACCGAGTGATGAGAAAATGTCAGTTAATAGCCGGCCTGTCCTGTCGCAACAGAAGTTTCAAATCAATAAAAAAATTAATATACTATGAAGGAAATGTGGTATCAAAATTTGTAACAGTGTCCCGAGGCGTGAGATCAAATACTGTTGCTGCCATTTTTTAGAAAATCAGTTGTAATGAATGTAATCAAAGATCAATTTAATTGTAGATAATGATTGATGCATTATTTTAGCATTTTGACGATCCAGTACGAGTGGCGATATACAAGAGAGTTGATCCTGAGAAAGGTAAAGGAGAGTTCTACGACATCATCGAAGGCGTCGAAAGAATCAGACAGGTACGATTTTTAAAATAAAACTATAAACATAAGATGATGGTGATGACACCATGTCAGGGAATCAATATTTTTTTACTGAAGACTTGGACCTGAATTCTTTTTATCGCCAGATAAATTTACCTAATCAAGACTTTTTTACACGTTTTTGTAGGGATACCAACATATTTCCGTACATCCAGTGAAAACTGCTCTCTTAATCTAAATTTTCCATTTGAAAAATAAACAATCGAGTTCGGTTCATCTTGTTTTATATGAAGTGGTATTATTTAAAACTAAATAATAAAAAATAAAAAAAAGGCCCCGACGAATTTCCTCCTTATTTTGAAGTCAGTTAAAAATAAACTTGAAAATGTTCATATTTGTATCATTTGGTGCAAAAACAAACTTTGCCATTTTAAACGCTAGGAACATGACGATAATACAAAAAAATTGCCTTTTTTTACTGATTCGTATTATTAACAAATATCAAAAGCGCTATATCTCGACTTGAATCACTTTTCACAGAAGCAGAAGATATCTACAGAGTGCTTAGTGAGAGTTTCTGCTCACATTCGAACGTGTTGACGTTTACAAGCGGTCGGCTTGTAAACGTCAAATTGCGAAAACAGTTTCATATTGTGAATTTAAGAGACCCGTGTTACATATCCAAATTAACCGGGTTGCTCACTTCAAAATGTGAGCAAATAAAACAATTTTGATATGTAACACGCGTTTTATAAATTCACAACATGAGAGTTCTGGTCTATTTGGTCGGTTTGTTTATGTTGACATGACCGAACGCGAACAAAAACCTCGCACTAGGTACTTATGCATTCAGATTTAAGAAAATCTAATCTTTGCAATCCAAGCAACTAAATAATCACCTGCAGGTTTTGCAACCTAAAATTTATAATGTCTGCCCACCTTCGTTTGCATGCGTTCGAGTTGTTCAGTTTACGTCATGATATTCTGTAAATGATAGCATAATATATGTGTTTCCCAGGGTCTGTTCGCTTTCCATTCGATCGAGGAGCCGGTCTACCGCCGCGTCGAGCAGACCTTCCTGGAGTCAGAGAAGTGCGACTTGACAATGGTGGACTTCATGAACGGCTTCGATCCCTTCATACCCGTCAGAAAACAGTCGCCGTACCTCGAGCTGCTGCGAGTCGCGTATGTAATCATTGCGGGCAAGCAATTGTTCATACTGTCAGTACGCCTATGCAGCCAGGTTCAATGATTTTTAGGGCGAGTGATTGTCTTGAAGAATAATCTCACAACCTTTTTTAAATTAAAGGTGACAGGGACCAAATTTCTTGAGCAAATCTTCATACATTGCCATAATTTATCCCCAGGTACATACAAGCAGGAGCTCTACCGCCAACGCTGAAGCCGTTCCCGATTTAATTCCAAATGTCTTGTGTTAAAGGTGTTGATAAACATCTTAAGCTTAGTCGAAACAGCTCTAGGGTTTCTACCAGCTATGCTAAACAAAATGACCACCAATCGAAGCTGAAGCTTGGTTTTCGCAATTAAATAAACCATTGGTAATCTGCTTCAGCTTCTGCGGCAGGGCCCCCAGGTTATCTCTAGCAATGTGTTTTACAGGTTTAAACAAGTCCGCGAGTCAGGTCTTCAGATAGCTGTGAACCGGCGGATGCAAATGCCTAAACCCCGCTGCACCGGCCAACAGGCTGCCTTCAGCAGCGTGGGCATGTTGGAGCTGCGGCCCGTGCTGCTGCTTATGGTATACGGTGCAGTTCTCTCCGTCGCCATCTTCCTGATGGAGATCGCTGTTTCTAAGTTGTGAGAGTCATTATTTGTGCCGTTTTCGGATATCACGTAATCGGATATCAGAATTTTTGTAGTGAAAGCTTCTTTAGCGGCGTTGTGCACTTTTTGGGATGGGTAAAAAATGTTAAACGCATGTCAGGACACGTGGCCTGATCGAAATTCGTAATACGGAGGCACAGTATAAGTAATAGTACTAACGTACAGTATGGACACTCTCTGCCGCTCTCACTAGTCGACCTCACCTCCCCTATGGGACCGATTTGGAACCGTTCGCAATGGATGCAACGTCCTACAAATTGACGTCGCTCGTATTTTATTCTTCATTCAGTTTAAAAGATGGGAGTTACTTGTACAGTGGATGGATGTCTCAACACATGGAAAATCAAAAAAAGAAATTTATTCGATCCCTTTGGATGAAATAAAGTACTGACTTTTTTTATAAATTACCTAAAAAGCATAGTTTCATCATAACTAATTCATGTCTGTCAAAGTAGGATACAAAATACAATTAATACGAGATGAGAAAAGGATAGCTTGTAGCAGATTTATATGTCTCAAAGAGCAAGTGAGTGCGCAGACGCGGAATTGACATTGCTGTCACTTGAGTTATGGTGGTTTATTGTTAATGTTTACAATTTTCTTATTTACATTTCAATGTTTATTGTGCGTGATGTTATGTGTGGTATTAGTTTTAAATTAAGTTTGTTCCATGTGAATATGAAAATGAATCAAATCATTGCGCATGCATTTATATGAATAGTAAAAAGCTACAATTAGTGAGAATGAAATGGTTTGACCATTACAATGAACCGGTGTTCGGAAGGCGAACGTTCGACTTAGTGGTGATTAGAAAATATAAAATTTTGGGTAAGTTAGCAATGGCAATTATACAAGGCGTTTTGTAAATATTGGCTGAAGTCAGTGTAGTGTAGTAAATATACTATGTTTTTTTTTCTTCACTACGCCCACCTGATGTGAAGCGGTTACCTTAACCATATTAACGCTCGCAACATTAAATATTGCTCGCGCGCCGCCATCCTCGCTGCCAACGTAGCAACTCCATCCTCTCTGGTGACCTCACTCACTCGCAGGAACACAACAACCCTCAGTCAACGTCAGTCGGGCTGCTTAAAAATACTCTATGTCTCTTTTCGTCAGAGCCTCGTCTGTCAGTCAGCAGGGTGTACCCCGTGCAGGTGAGATTGACTTTGGTTCAAAGATGTTGATGAACCACTTACACCCCCGTGCATGTCCGACTAATAATTGAATAATGTCAACCCTAGAGAACGTCACTCAAACATAGGCACGTGTACAGACGTCATTTGGTTACTACATGCAAAAGCGCCATTTTTGTATGGAGTGGCCGGGGTTTGACGGAGGGAGAGTAGACCGCCTGCGCGGCTTAGGAGGAAGTAATATCCCCCTCTCTTTCTACCTCGCGGCGAAAATGTATGCCTGCTCCTGTTGTTTATTTTTAATGTAATATAAATTGTCATTTTTGTGTACTATAGCGCAATAAATGAATATTGTATTATACCACATAAATGATAGTACTGTTATACTGATAAATAGAGCAATACGTGCGAAATTATTCCAAAATATCCAAAAATGCACAACGTCAATGTTCAAGTTTTCACTTCTGCCGGCACTCCCGAAGTGCACCTCTTTTTTTTCTTCGGATAACTTACAGCCAACAATAACAAATATCAAGAGGATTTATTTAAGCGCGCTTTTCTGGGAGGTGCAGGTGCTTCCCAGTTGGCATATTTGTACAAGAGTAGAATCACCGCCCTTAATAAGCATCCTTCCATTGATACATGAATTAAATTTAATGTCTTATTTTGATATTCCAGGGACAAGCACAGGCGTGTCACATACAAGCCCGTGTCGGCAACACAGCGGTCCCAGCACGACCTTGAAAAAAATCCTAGCTCATAATACAGTAAAACTTGTAACTTATATCTTTTACTTTCTTTGAAGATATAATACTTGTAGTTTAGTTATAATAATTGCGAGTTATTACCGAAAATGGTTACTTTTAGCATCGTTTAGTAGTGGACACTACGGGTATATTTCTGAAGCTTATTGAGGATAATGATGTCAAGAAAAGTGTAACGTAAGACAAACAATATTTTGTAGGCTGAATATAAAACATATATTTCTTTTATACATATATATGTATTACTTCCCACATTTATTTATCTACACACATTTTTTAACTTCTGGTGAATATTGCTGACAGTTCTGATATCTGAGTAAATGTTTAAATTACACTAAATTTATGATTTCTTGAAAATACTTTTGTTTGACATGGAGATTTAGACTTACTCATTTCAGATGTCACTGCTGTGTATATTATTTTTTTTATATTAGATTTACGGCTCTGGATACTAGTCTTTCACCGATTAATCTAATAATGGAAAGTAATTGACTTGAAATAATAATGACTTTATTATTATTATACCTGCTTTAGAAATAGCTGCTAGTATCAGTGCTGCCACTTAGCAAGAACTATTAGTTTGTAACGCCATTACCATGCCAGTTTATTATTTAATTAGCACACTGTCACAAAGGAAAAAATAAACCGGGCGACTAAAATATACCAAAGTACCCACTGGTTAATGGTTGATATGCCTGCCTATCAAGATTATGGCTTATAGCAAGCGATTTTGGGGAATTCTGGAACACTTGCGTCGCTGCAGATGGACGAAGTGTCCGAATTTTGTGACACTGCTTTTACAGTGTCTCAGAATTCATTAAATTTTAATAGTAAATTAATATCATATATGACATTTTTATGCGCATTAATTGTAATAATTGTGATTAAGTAGTATTAGTATAAGTTGACATAAATATTTTGCACGCCTGTTTGCGGGCTGAATACACTGTACCTGACTTTGTATACCCGAGTAACAAATTATGTAAGTGTATGCTGCAAATAAAGATGATTTGATTTGTATCAACTACACATGTTTAAACCTCCGCGTAAGGATAAGACCGACGGTGACCTGTGAATCTGTGTTACAGGCTCAAGTATTCCTCTTCAAAAATATATTATCGGTCTAGTGGACCAGTAAGTATGTCAAACTATATTATGTGATAAGACAATTCAACATTTTTAGAGTCAGTCGGCAGTTTATTACCATAGTTATATAAATAAATTATTATGAACAATGACCTGCATTGTATGCACAAGTAAACATTTCACTTGCCTTACAGTTAACAAAATAAATATCAGAATGATTGTTATTAGATAACAAAATAATAATAGATATAAACAAACAGCCAATACGGGCACAGTAGATATAAAGAGCAGTACTCTAATTTCATACAAACATTCGAAATCGATGCACACAGACACATGCTCCTATAAGATCCTAAACGTGCCTTAAAATGTCATAGTGAAAAAGAATAGCATCCATTTCATCACCCTGATGAAATGGATGCTATTCTTCTAGCGTCTAACTAGCGTAGTCTAATAACACATACTGTCGGTGTGAAAGTTTGTATAATAGTTGCCGAAATGGGTCACATTTTTATATGATCAATAGATAATATAACAAGAGTTGCCATATAAAATCCATAATTAAGATGTATTAAATTTAAATAATAGGTAGGGGAAAAAGTCTTTTCGCATTATAGTATGTATGAACTTGTAATAAAATCTCTTTGGTTATACTATTTGTGTCTGGCAGGTTTTGATATCTTTAAAAAGTTTATATTTTAAAAAAGATAATTCCAAATTCAAATTAGGTAAATGTGTGATTTTCATTTGTTTTTTTTACTGTCAAGATGAGTGAATCTAATGAAGAAATTCGATTCATTTTAAAATTTTACTACAAAAAAGGTAAAAATGCAACGCAAGCTGCGAATAAAATTTGTGACGTTTATGGACCTAGTGCAGTGTCTGTGAGAGTAGCACAAATTTGGTTTAAGCGTTTTCAATCAGGAAATTTTGATGTGAAAGATGCACGTCGCTCTGGTCGCCCTGTTACGGATAAAATGGATGCCATTTTTGAAAAAGTGGAGCAAGAGCGGCATATCAGTAGTTACGACGTAGCTGAAGAATTAGGAATTGACCACAAAACAGTTTTGGCGCAATTGAAAAAAGCTGGGTACACTAAAAAGCTCGATATTTGGGTGCCTCACGATCTCACTGAAAGAAACCTAATGAACCGTGTACTCATTTGCGATTCTTTACTACGACGTAATGAAAGCGAACAGTTTTTGAAGAAGCTTATAACTGGTGATGAAAAGTGGATCACGTACGACAAGAACGTGCGAAAAAGGTCGTGGTCAAAGGTCGGTCAGGCTTCACAGACTCTGGCAAAACCCGGGTTAACCCGCAACAAGGTGATGCTGTGTGTATGGTGGGATTGGAAGGCTATTATTCATTATGAGCTGTTACCGCCAGGCAGGACTATCGATTCTGAACTCTACTGTGAACAACTGATGAGATTAAAGCAAAAAGTTGAGAGAAAGCGGCCGGAATTAATTAACAGAAGGGGTGTGATTTTTCATCATGATAACGCTAGACCTCACACATCTTTAGCCACTCAGCAAAAATTAAGAGAGTTTGACTGGGAGGTGTTAATGCATCCGCCGTATAGTCCTGACCTTGCACCTTCTGATTTCCACCTGTTTCGGTCTCTTCAGAATTCTTTAGGCAATGTCAGGTTACCATCACGAGAAGACTGCCAAAACCACTTGTCGTGGTTTTTTGAACAGAAGTCCCAAAATTTCTATAGTAATGGGATCAAGTCTCTACCTACAAGATGGCCAAAAGTTATCGAACAAAATGGCACCTACATACTTTAGTTAAATGTAAATAAACTTTATTAAAAAATGTTTTGAATTTTCATATAAAATACGAAAAGACTTTTTCCCCAACCTAATATTATTCATGTATTTTTTTATAAATTAAGTTCTTATATTAGTAGTTCGTTACAATTTTATTGTGTTACTGCTCTTTACTGTGTGATACATTACTCACAATTACACTCCTTTCAACATAGGAACCGTCGTTTGACACTTCAATTTGACATTCCATTTGACATAACTAGAAACAAGACAACTTTTAATTGAACGAGTAAATTTCGATTATCGATTCTACAGGCCTAGTATGTTCTATCGATTAAATGAATAAAAATAATTCAAAATATAAAAAGGTACATTATGGGTAAATACAAAAAAGTAATATGTAAATAGGTAGTTACCTAATAATATGGCAATTAAAGCTAGCGCTAATCACCTAAAATCGACGTCGTTTTTTTATCACCACACATACACATCATCACATTGACTTATGTAGACTTATATACACATAAGTCAATTCATCATCATAATAAATTGACATTCGCATGCTTTAATTTTCCGAGTCGTTAAGAAAAGTAGAACGATTAAAAATACTATGACTGAATATTCGAAACATAAAGTGTTAATGTTTCGATTAATCAGTCGCATCTCTAGTACAAAATGGCTGAAAGTAGACGTAGTACGTAACAAGTTCTGTAAGTGAAATAAATTAAAGTTTTATGTTTTTCACTGTGAAATAAGTGAAACAAAAGATTGTTTTGGACTGAAAGATCATTTTATAATATTAACAGATAAGAATCATTATATAAAAAAATATTACAGGACGATTTACACATTTATTCTCACAATCACTTTTTTTGTCAAATTGAATACATCCTTGCAAGTTACGTTCTACCGACCTGTCATACGACGGTTCCTACGTTGAAAGGAGTGTAGAGATTTAACTTAGTAAAGTACAATTGTACAGTAAAAAATTAAGGTAGAATCAATAGTAAAATTAGATAAACTATGTTTCATTTTAGATCTTACTGCTTTGACTTAGGAACTATAATGATCATCCTCTTCGGAGCCTAATAAATAATATTATTAAAAAAAAATGGAATGTATGTATTTACAAAGATGTAATTGGTGTAAATCTGTAACAGCCCGATACTGAAAAACTACGACATTGTTTTTTAACAGCAAATGCATAGAGAACAGCGACATCTATTTTTCTCCAACAGTAACTGCAAACAGTACTATCTCTTTCGCCGATTCCCAATGAGCGAGTTCGCTAGTTTAAGCGAGGACATATTACGCAGAGATACAAAGTAATAGTATACATTCTAATACTGGGACTAAAAAATATGGTCAGTAAAAAACAGGGTCACGTTCCTACTATAGTCTGTAAAAAAGACCAGAAAACATACGGGGGCATAGACCTACTGGTGGGACAAAAAACGTGAACCACGCAAAAAAGAAATGGAAAAACCTAATTGAAATCAGACATTTTCCAGTAATTGTCGTTTCAACAGTTTGAAGTATATTGCACTTTATTGTCATACGACGAGAGTCGTTATTTAAATGTCGTCCCAAAGTAATTCATGTTCTATATTTAGTATTATAATTTAATATGCCCTTGTTTGTGTATTTTTATATACCACTAAAATGACAATGGAAGCTGCTGCCTATGGAAGTAGTCAGTAGGACACGTGTCTCCCCAAAATCGAATAGGTTTAGAGCCACCATGCTGCTCAAGTGAGAGTTGGCAGGAGTCGGTGTATTCAAGCCGCCCAAAGGCCGCTGACTGTCATGTAATGACAATATCTGCAACTGACGGCTTAACGTGTCCTCCGAAAAACACGGAGGAGATCATGATCATGAAACCCATCCATCGACAGGCTACGGTCGACGTTGCTTAACCCGCGTGATCAATTAGACGGTCACGCGCAACGACGCCATCCAGTTCCTCTTCCTTGATGCCATAATATATTAATAATATTATATTTTGTGATTAATTTTGTCTTATGTATAAAATTAGCTAAAGCAGTAAATAAATAGTTTCAATTAGCAAAAGTAGAAAAATAATTTAGTATCACTTAATACTAAACAATACTAGTAAAGAAGCGAATCTTTACTACATTAACTTGTGTTATATGCGAACTACGCACTATTTAATGTAATCGGAACACGCGGATACTACTTGGAAAGTCTTGTGACAATCAACTGTGATCCAACTCAACAGTTTGTTGGCCACACACATCGTAATCTGACTAGCGACGGCATCGGCTGTTGGCCACACACATCGTAATCTGACTAGCGACGGCATCGGGTGTTGGCCACACACATCGTAATCTGACTAGCGACGGCATCGGGTGTTGGCCACACACATCGTAATCTGACTAGCGACGGCATCGGGTGTTGGCCACACACATCGTAATCTGACTAGCGACGGCATCGGGTGTTGGCCACACACATCGTAATCTGACTAGCGACGGCATCGGGTGTTGGCCACACACATCGTAATCTGACTAGCGACGGCATCGGGTGTTGGCCACACACATCGTAATCTGACTAGCGACGGCATCGGGTGTTGGCCACACACATCGTAATCTGACTAGCGACGGCATCGGCTGTTGGCCACACACATCGTAATCTGACTAGCGACGGCATCGGCTGTTGGCCACACACATCGTAATCTGACTAGCGACGGCATCGGCTGTTGGCCACACACATCGTAATCTGACTAGCGACGGCATCGGCTGTTGGCCACACACATCGTAATCTGACTAGCGACGGCATCGGGTGTTGGCCACACACATCGTAATCTGACTAGCGACGGCATCGGCTGTTGGCCACACACATCGTAATCTGACTAGCGACGGCATCGGGTGTTGGCCACACACATCGTAATCTGACTAGCGACGGCATCGGGTGTTGGCCACACACATCGTAATCTGACTAGCGACGGCATCGGGTGTACGAGCTTTGTCATTAACGAAGCAATCTGTCTGTTGAGCTGTACTGTATCCACAATAACACAGGAAGCCAGCAGTGAGGTGCGATTCAGTTCTTTACTAATATTATATACTAAAGCTATGTGATTGGTCGCGTTCAGCTACGTAGCTTCAGCCTCCACTCGCGGCGAGTGATTTTCGCCATTGGACATGTTTCGTTCGCTCGCAGGACGACGCGGACACTGGAAGTTATCACAGAGAGTGCATATCTGAAACGGGAGAAATATTTATTAATATTGATACCGAAGCGTCCAAATCGACTAACTAAGGACGAAAAATAGTTATTTGTTCACCGAGTGAGCAAATTTGTTTTAGTGTTTAGTGACGTTACAGCTCGAGTTCAAAAACTCAAAGCAAAATCTATTTACCCGACTGCGACATAAGGAGGGTTATGTTTTTCGAGAGTATGTATGTATGTATAATTGTTTGGCATGCTCTGCAGCCTGAACGGCTGGGTGGATTTTAGCTTGACAGGTGTCGTAGATTCGTATTTGCTGTGAGAGTGACATAGGCTACATCAAATATAAAAAAAATCAATATGGCGGCTGTGAGCCGCAAAATTGTCGTTGCAGTAATTTTTTTTTCTTCTAAATATATCCATATGGGTATCAAAATAAAGGTCTCGATGACCTGATTTCAAATATATATTTGATATACATATTCGTTTTTGCCTGCGGCTTTGCTTGTATGGAATTATAATATTATTGTTACGCGTGATTAATAAATCTGTTGTAGGTACAGTCGGGTTTTTGATTTTTTTAATTAACTTAACTTGTTTTGTGCTAGTTTTTGAGTACTAAATCACACTTTTCCGCTTAAAAATTAAAAATATTATTTACGTATGATTGTATCGCGCGAACTCTGGCTAATATTGTGCTACTAGATTTCATCGTCGAATGAAATTATATTAAAACACACGTTCAATGTTGACGGCACGTCCTGCCAGTGCACAGTGGGTCCACGCCATACTAGCTATGGGACATAGGCAACATAAAAAAAACCTGAGACAAATTTTGAAAAACAAGTAGCCATCGCATTCGCTAACTTATTAGCTATAAAAAATATTCGTAGCACTTTGTTATTAGACTCTGATTTGAAGAAATATGGTGCCATACGTGATTTCTTAGTATGGAAAATGACATAAAAAAAATGTATCTGGAGATTCCCTCCGTGTTTCGACTTGATTTTTTCATATGGTAATAAGACGTATATTTGCTACAACTTCTCCAAACAAACAAGCTACGCGTGACGCGCCCCTTGTGAGATATAAGTAGTGAGCGATTTTTGCCATCACATCTACAGAAGTTATTACTTTGTCTTCGAATTTCACCAGATTGGTAACCGACTTGCCGTAGGTTGGAAAGGAATAAGAAAATGCTACGAATATTTTTTATAGCTAATAACTAGGCGAATACGATGGCACTACTTGTTTCTCAAAATTCGTCACATGTTTTTTTTATGTTGCCTATGTCCCATTGCCCATAGCTAGTATGGCGTCGATCCACTATGCAGTGGTGCCTGCGGTCCAGTATCTACTAGTTACATAATGTATACTCACAGTGTACAGTAGCACGGGCGCGGCGATCAGCCCCCCTGCCAGCACGTCCCACCAGTGGTGCCTGCGGTCCAGTATCCTCGACAATGAACAGAGCGCGGCGCTGGCCACGCTCAGTATCTGGCACGAGAGTATGGCCCGCGACCGCGGCGTGTGACCGGCGCGTTGGTGGAGATAGTACTGGAAGTTTATAAAACACACCTTGACCGCAAACCATAAACAAAATTTTAAAAAAACATCCGTGTTAAAATAAGCTAGACTTATAATTTGGAAACCAATATTTTTGACGTGAATATGTCTTTAAAATTACTTCACAGGGAGGCAATTAAAAAAAAAACGAAAGATAACAAAATCGGGGGATACAGTTTGGTGTTGCAGCTACAAATCTATAATCTCCATCCAAAATTCAATCACACCACTGGATAGATGAAGGATCAAAGAATTTATTACGCTAAGTAAGGACTTTGGAACATCGCGTGCGGGGGAGGGGGAAGCACTGCCATTTCGAGATAATTTTAGTGCATGTAACGTATTCACGTTCAACACACGGCCGTGTCCATGACACAGGCACACCACATTTTTAACTGTGCGATATCATGTTTAATTTTGGGTCTACGAACTGAAATAATTTAATCACTTAATACTTTATTTACTGGCTTCACCCGTCTCGAGCAGCCTTCCATATGAAAACTTACAGCAATGAAGAGGCCGGCGTGCACGGCGAGCGAGGTGTGTCCCGAGGGGAAGCTCTTGTCGGACTGGCTCAGCCAGCCCGCCGGCCGGCACGAGTAGCTCGGCACGAACTCGCTCCTGCAGCGGGGTAACAATGTGGAATGACGTTACACATAACGGACTCCAAGGCATACCTACAGTATAGCAAATAAGACATTGAATAGGCTATTTGACAATGTCCAAAAATAGTAAAAATAAAGTTGATTTAAAAAAAAAATTGAAACCGACTTCAGTTGTCGAGCGCAGCTTATTGGTGGAATACCCCGGCAGACGCTGCTGCCAGTCTTCCGGGAGAAAAGTTATCGCGTGACACAAGATTCCTTAGTCGCCTTGTACGACATCCAGCGCAGAGCAATGGAATGGCACAATTTTATTCTGCCGGCTACCCTAGGGCAAATTTAAGGGTTTCCCTTGATTTCCCTGGCATCCCATCATCAGATCTTAACTTGGTAAATATGGTACCACCTTGCAATCATACCCTTTCAAATAAAAAAATAATTATGAAAATCGGTTCACAATTCGCAAAGACGATATCTTTGCGAATTGTGAACCGATTTTCATAATTATTTTTTTATTTAACATACATACAAAAAAAATATTCAGTCGAATTGAGAACCTCCTTCTTTTTTTAAGTCAGTTAATTATTTAACAATATCGTAAAATACACAAAACTATAAATATCTGAAAACTTTCATTCTAATATCTTCAGTCAGACTTTAGGGTCGATCAAAGTTTGGCGGCATTTTAATAGTATGAAATTTCCATTGGAGAAGCAATAAAAAGTACTATAACTTTTATTATGTTACTGATTATATATAAGTAATATTTAACATAGCTGTCGTTCAAATTTCTGAATTCGGTAGTCTTTTGTATGGAGCGTTTTCGGGACAGTCTAAAAATTGTGATTTTCAAATTAACATATCTCGAGAGATTTTTGTGCTATCGAAGTAATTCTTTCACCTATGGTTATATTATTGAGACGTCCCTACATATCAAACCGAAAACAATGTTCGTCAAATAGCCTATTCAATTATTCCAGCGGGATAAAAAGTAACCCATATGAAGCACTATTATCTCCTTTACTAATGCATGAAAAAACCATTAAAATCTAATTAGCTGAAAATTACCCTAAGCTAAAGGGGCTGTCACTGGAACACATCATACTCTTCAATTTTATAGAATTGAATGTGTAATGATAATGATCGAAGTATTTTAAAAATTTCTGGACAATTTGCACAGCGTCATCTAGTCCTAAATTAAGAGCAAAGCTATGGATACTGGACAACTGATAATACATCAGAAACACCCAGACCAAGATAAAAAGACATGTTCATGCACACAAATTTTTGTCTTGTGCGTGTCAAAGTAGACAGTATGAGTGTTTTTGTTAGATAATAAGAAATGAATTTGTCGCGCTGGCAGCGGGAATGGCTGCGCGCGAGCGATACTTCATGTTGCGAACGTTAATATCGCTACGGTAACCGCTTCACATCAGGCGGGCCGAATGCTTGTCTGAGACCCGACGTAGTACAAAAAATAAGAATAAAAATACTACATCTTACTGCGTCGGCGTAAGACAGTTATCGTTTACAATATTAATAAACATTATTGATTTTGAAATTGCACTCAATTCGGCGGTGATCAGATCAGTTTACCAAATGTTGCCGATCATGTAACTTCTAGATTGTGTTGTGTACTTATAAGTAATTTTATCATCTTAGACTTTAGGTATCGTCAAGGTCACGTTATTTCGCATTGCATCATCATTTACTTATGAACAGATATTTAAAAATGAAGTTCACACAAACAGTGGAGACATGGTGACTCATACACTATGTCTAATTGTTCTTCAGTTTATATGTACATATAATAAAATAAAATTGTAACTGGCCGATGATGTCCTTTCATCTTTTAATATCACAGTATAAGTAATAGTACTATACTACGTACAGTATGGCCACTCCCTGCCGATCGCTCGTGTCGACCTCATCTTCCCCTCCCCTCCGAGGTGGAGCTGGAACAGTTTATTATTATTATTTTTCAACGGGGACGCCGGCTGTCGGGCGGGTGATCAGCCTTACCTGAGGCCATTTCACCCATTTCCCCTGGTCCTCCCTTTTGGGGGAGGACGTGGGTTTATCCGGCAATCACGGCGTTCCGTCGAACCTACCTGTTTCCTTGCAAAACCTTACGATCTGTTCCACCTTCAGGTCTTCCAGGTCTTCTTTGTCTAATTTGTCTACCCCCATGGTCTCCCATCTTATCCGTGAGTACATGGGGCACTCGGCAAGCAGGTGGAAGCTTGTTTCGTCGTCATCCATGCACTCTGGGCATTTGGGGTTGGTTTTCACGCCTATTAGTGTCAGGTGCCTGTTCAGTCGGCAATGTCCTGTTAACACTTCTATGACGAGCCTCATGTTGCTTCTGGAGAGTTTCATCAGTTGGCTGGTTCTTCTTTTGTCTAGGCCTTTGATGAAGATCTTCGACTGTCTCATGGTTGTCGAGGATTCCCATCTTTGGTTGGTCTCTACTACTGTTCTTCGGCTGATTACTCCCTTTGTTATTTTGTGGGCGATTGGTAGTCTTGGCTCAGGGCCCACCTGGTTTTCCTCAGCCCCTTTTTTGGCCAGTTCATCTGCTATTTCGTTGCCCGTGTTACCCTCATGTCCAGGTACCCAGGCAATCGTCACATCGGCTGTTCTGGACAGCCTTTCTAGTGCATTTTTGCACTCTTTGACAATTGCTGATGTTGTTTCTGTTTTTGCAAGTGCCTTCAGCGCTGCCTGGCTGTCGCTGTAGATGGTGACTTTTCCTGCGTTGTTTAGGGAGCCTACCATTTCTGCGCATTCCATTATAGCGAAAATTTCTGCTTGGAAGACACTTGCATACTTTCCTAAGGGTATTGACCTATTTGTTTCTGTTCCGTCTTCACATTTTATGTGTACTCCGGAGCCAGAGAGCTTGTTTGTTTCCTTTCTGGAGCCGTCTGTGTAGCAGATGGTACCACTGGTGTCCATCTTCCAGTCGTCTCTCGGTCCTATGTGTATTCTATATTTCTTATCAAAGATCCTTTCCTTTCTTATTAAATCGTTGTTTGAAAGGATCATTGAGAGCTTTCCTTCGTATTCTTGGCTGATCTTTGCATGGCCCTCATCCATGGTGTTGCCAGTCCAGAGACCCGTGCTTCTTAGTTTGAACCATTGTTCGGTGGCTCTCTTTTTAACTTCTAAGTCCAAGGGGTTCAGACCCAGTATGGTCTCCAGCGCGGCCGTGGGTGTAGTTCTCATCGCGCCGGTGGTCATTAGGGCCGCCAGTCTTTGAACTTTATCTAGTTCTTGTTTGTTCCTCTGTATGTCACTGGCTTTATGCCACCATACCAGGGCACCATGTAGGATTCTCGGCATAATGATTGCCTTGTAGATCCATAGTGCTGTGGCTGGCTTCATACCCCAGCTTCTTCCTATTGCTCTTTTGCATTGCATCATGGCTATTTTTGCTTTTGAGCATGCATTACTTATATGAGTCTTGAAGGTCAATTTGCTGTCCAGTGTAACTCCCAGATATTTGACTTCCTTTACTACTTCCAAGTCATAGTTATCTAGTCGTACCGGTTCAGTCCGTCCTATTTTTCTTTTCTTAGTAAAAAGAACTAGTTTGGTTTTTTCAGGATTTAGGTTAAGGCCTTTGTTCCTGCACCATTCTAGTGCTACTTTCAGACCCCTATTCATGATGTTACACATGACACTGAGGACTTTGCCTGTGATCAGAAGCACCCCATCATCAGAGTATACCTGTGTGTATATGTGCATTCTGTTGATCTTGTTAACTAGTTCGTCTATTAGCAGGCACCATAGTAGTGGAGATAGACATCCTCCTTGTGGAAAGCCTCTTCTTGCTATCACCGTGTGCTTTGTCCCTGCTATCTCTGCCTGTATCAGCCGGTGTTTTAGCATACATTTCACCCATTCTGATATGTCTTTGTCTATGCCTTCACGATTTAGGGTTTCCTCTATCGAGGCCGGAGTTGCTTTGTCGAAGGCGCCCTCGACGTCAAAGAAGCAACCCAGTGCATATTCTGTATTACTTATTGATCTCTGCACTCTGTTAACCAGGTTATGGAGTGCTGTCTCTGTCGACTTGCCGTCCATGTATGCATGTTGGTTGTTGTGGAGTGGAGATCCGCTGCTAGCTATTTGTTCTCTTATTATTCTATCTAAGATTTTCTCTAGGGTCTTGAGTAGAAACGAAGACAGGCTGATACATCGGAAGCTTTTAGCCTCTTGGTATGTTGCCTTGCCTGGTTTCGGTATGAAGACCGCTCTTATTTTCCTCCACTTCTTTGGGATGTATTTCTTCCTGATGCTGCTGTTGTACAGGATCAGGAGATCATCGCTTATGTAATTGATGGCTATTTGTAGCATTTTCGGGAAGATCTCGTCCGGTCCTGCTGCCTTGTATGGCTGGAATGACCTGACGCTCCATATTAAATGCTCTTTTGTGATTAGTGCCTTCTCCTCTCTCCGAGCTGGAACAGTTTGTAATGGCGCCGCATGCACACACGCTCATTCCCGCTCTGTGCAGACGTCATTGTTTATGTAGTAGTAAGCCACGCGATATTTGTGTGGAGTGGCCGGGGTGTGCGAATATTATAAATATGAAAGGGAGTTGGTTTGTTGGTTTTTCCATCTTTCATGCATTAACTACTAAACTGATTGCCATAATTTTGCGAATATCATATAAAAAGTCCAGAATAAATAATATAATAGAACTTAGGGTGCAAGTGGGTCATCACGATCTTTAGAGCCAAAGCCTTATCGCCTGCACGTGGTGCACCCTGCCGACTAGCGAAAGTGGCTCTGGCAAAAGGGGCTCTACCCTACCTGCATTTAGGGTATTAAGTTCCACGACTAGGAAAGTACCTCACAGAATACCGCAACCAAGTAACAATTCCCTTGAGGGTTGTTGTGTTCCTACGAGTGAGTGAGGTCACCAGGAAGGAAGGAGTTGCTGCGTTGGCAGCGGTGGTGGCGGCGCGCGAGTTATAGTTCATGTAGCGAGCGTTAGTATGGCTACGGTAACCGCTTCACATCAGGGCCGTATGCTTGTTTGCCAGCTGACGTAGTATAAACTACATCGGCTGGCAAACAAGCCGAGGGATGACCATAGTTTAGCGCGGTAATTTACATTCACGCGGACGAAGCCGCAGTTGGAAACTAATAGGAAATAATATATGGGAGATCTTTGTAAGAGCAACAGAAGCTAAAACCATTATTTTTAGAATCGTCTGTATGTTTGCAGCGTATCACGCAAAAACTGCTGCACGATATTGAATGCGGTTTTATGTAATACCGGTATTACACTTAAAGTAAACTTAACAATAATTATCTATTTTCTGAAGTCTATGCGGACGAAGCCACTGCATTCGTCCACATAAGACTTCAGAACAAGAATGAAGCTGTTCTTTTCGATTACTAACTTAAGCGGTAGATAATACCCACCCTTGACAGGTGTCGGCCTCCTTCGGGCTGCAGGTGTCGAAGAAGTGTGGCCGCGGCGCGCCCACCAGCACCTTCAGCAGCTGCACTATAGTCAAGTTCACGAGCACTCCGTACACGTACTCCTTGTACCAGAACAGAGCCTGCTCTTTAGATCTGTCAGTCTTTTCGTCTGTGTTGTACTTCTTTTCTACTATTAACATCTGTGAAAAAATAATAATTATTAAATCACTAGCTGATCCAGCAAACATTGTTTTACCATATAAATTATACTAATATCGCTATTAACAAATAAGGGTTGATAGAAGGTTGAAAATTTTAATTTTGGGTTGTACATATTTTTTAATGCCACACCATAATAAAATAAAAATAAAAAAAATTGTCAATAAAATAAAAAATAATATTTAGGAGTGGGTCATTCTCAGACCTACCCGATAGGCACACAAAATTTCATAAAAATCAGTCCAGCCGTTTCGGAGGAGTATGTTAACTAACATTGTGACACGAGAGATATTAAAGACCCCTTTAAGACGCTAATTCAAATGTGTGTGGGGCAAGAGACGCGAGTTGCCTGCATGCCTTGCAAGAAATGTCTCATAATTTGTAAACTTTAACAAACTTAAAAAAAATTAGAGAAAGGATATTTCATTTGTTTTCCAGGGTAGTTTTAAATCACTACCGCTCCATGCTGCTAACAACCGTCTTGTCACATAATAAAAAATAGTACTGGTACTAAAAACACTGACGACATGTCCGGGTTTTAAGATTTAAAATCCGGAGTTGTCACACTTCTTGTGCTGGTTGCTAGCATTTAGAGATGGCAACCCTATCCCTAGATAATAAAATTGTTACAATTCTGCAACATCTGATATTAAAAAGTCAGTAATTTGCAAATTGCTGATTGGTTTATTGGTATCTGGATTTTTGGTATGAATTAGACCTATATCTGTCATTTTTGTTTCGGCACTTGAATAAATTGTTAAACCAACTAACTAATATACAACAATTATGTAAAACAAACCAAGTAAAAAATAAGTATATCTCACAACAACAAATGGTAACAGTAATACAGTAGCCATCAGCCATTTCCAACTGATAGTGTCTCCAGTGAATGGGTGTGACAACGCTGGGTCGTTGCACTGGAAGCCGAACTGACGGCCTGGCAGGAGGCGAAGTTCTACCACCAGGAACAAGAAGATCACTGGAACAGAAGAATAATTACCAGAGTAAGACATCTGTATCTATAAAAGTTCAAACCACTGACTGGATTTTATTTATTTTCTCTTTTATATCAGAGGAGGTTAAACGAGACCCTGATGAAAAATAATTGCCACTACCCATGTAGATCAGCAACACTGCTTCGTTTCTTTCTGGTGACCTCACTCACTCGCAGGAACACAACTCTCAAGCAATCAGATTGAAATATCTATAGTAACGTAGGCATCCCTGAGATTTTTTAAATTCCCATGGAATACTAGGATATGCGAGTGCGAAATTGCTTGCGTAAACTAGTGTTATTGTAAAATGTAACATTGAATAATTATTGAAAAATTGGATTTTGCTCGGGATGTAGACATCTAATAACACCAAGAAGTGTTAGAAAAATTTGAGTGTAAGATAGACACACAACTTCAGAGTTTTGTTTGTTGTTCATTTGTAGCCCTAAATAGTAAGTAATTATACTTTCTCATAATACCTTTCAATCATCGGCAAGCAATAATAGTCTTGGATTACTCAGCTGTGTGAGTACCTATATTAATTTTGGTGATTTTTTGATTTAAATAATCTGAAATTGTACTTTGGCTGAAATATGTAGAATATCTTCATTTAATTATTTACTAGGTAAGTATGTTTTAATATAGAAAACACAACTATGGAACTGAATTTTGCATCGAGCACATAATTCGTATTTATCAATTGGTTAAAAAAAACCTGGGTATGTTACTCACACAGCACAACATGAAGATTTTTTCAATAGCACTTTGTGTGACTGACAAGCCTAGCCTACTGCCTGCCTGATGGATGTGAAATAACATTAGGCTTTGTTACTGATATAAATACTTGCAACATACCTAAGTATTGACAGATTACTGTTACGTAAGTAAAAATAGCGGAAAACATTAATATCTCAGAAAAGTGTACAGAATAGATTTATGTTGTTTATTTAGAGACTTGATAAGTATACAATAGTGAACTAAAGGTGAACAATAAATCATTGTTTCGAATGGAACCTCGACACCTGGGTTCCATATCCCCATACAAAAACTGACTTGTAGTAAAATGATAAGCATTAATACTTACTGCGATGCCACCGGTTGGTTTTAGACCATAATAACAACACTCTATCCATTTTTCACTGAATCACAGGATGCAAAAATTATCAATATATATCTAGGCAATGCTACATACAATGCAAGTGATTGTTCCTGAGTTTCTAATTGCCTACTTTACACAATGATTAGATCATTTTATTATTTTTAATACATTATAGTCACCTAATTGCAAGGTAATAATTACACTAAGAGTCGAATCTAAAACACAATTATAAGTGCGACGTAGATATTAAATACGTATTTATGTTATGCCAATGTGATAACGAAAATTACGGTAAATTAAAAATACATTTCCGAAATACATCGATTACAAACACGCACAATGGTTCATGCTAACTGCATTGAATTTGAGTTTGACTTGACCGACTGTCTGACAAATAAAATGACAAACGTCAAAGTTCCTAATAAAACTGATTGACATTACCAGTGTTACCATCCTCTAATTTCGTTTTTCCGCATCTATCTGTGATGGGGTTAGGGATGTAAAGCGCATTTTCCGATATTTTACGTAAAATATGGTAACTTTCGGTAAAAAACGAATATTACACTCAATCACACACTTTCGTTTATCTGAGTGACTTAGATAAACGAAACTGTGCCCATAAATTACCATTTGCAAATGATATCCAAAATAAAACTTGAATTTGTAGTACTTAAGTAATTTTAATTGTCTTACAGTGCAATATTGGTGATATAATCATTATAAAGAAATAATTATTTTCTATTTATTGATTAGTAGTATGTAAAATAAGCAATATAATCACAAGGAATCATAATTATGTATAAGTCTGTAGGCAGCGGTAACCTTACCACCAGGCTTTTTAACCACCTTAAACCTTAAAACTTTACCACAGTCTTTGGTTTTCCACCATAGTGGTAGACATAAAAAAATAAGACTGAGTTACAATGTTACATTAAAGGGTCCACTGATTCGTCTTCTGTGTCTGATTGTTCGTCATCAGTGTCAAAGTTAAACATATCCATTTCAACAGGTTCTGTTTGAGTGTATTTTAAATTAGCTCGAATCATTATTAGTTTGTTTATTTTGTCGTCAGTCAAACGGTTTCTAAGTTAGTACGCGTTACTTCGCGGGCGGCGACATCGTCCCACTTCAAAGTCGATGCGCTACTGTATAGAAATAGTAATACTGTGGTAGTACGCCGGTATTTTACAAGACTTTTGGGGAAAATTACGTAATTTTGCAATCCTAGGGTGTTTACATTCTATTTCGCAAAAATATGCACGTGGCATTTCAACAAATCAAAATTTTAAACAAGGCAGTTACGTAACAAATTTTACCGTAATTTTCGAAAATTAGGTACCGTAATTTACCTGCGATTTTGGTAAAATTACGTAATTTTACAACCCTAGAAGGGGTGTAATGTAATTGGGTTGCATTTTAAAATTAACTCTTTTTGTAACCTTTTCCTCTAAACAAAAAATAAAATACAAATTTTGGGTGTAAGGTACTCATAATCATCCTTAGGACCAAATCCAATATCTTCTGCACGAGGTGCACCCTGCTAATAAACAAAAGAGGTTATGGCGAAAAGTAAATTAGAGCGTGTTGTGCATTCCTGAATGAATGAATGAGGTCCCAGAAGTTAGGGGATGATGCGTTAGCAATTGTAGTGCTAGTACGCGAGCAATACTTGTTTATTGCCAGCGTCTATAGACTACGATAACCGCTTCACACCATGGGCCGAATGCTTGTTTGGCACTCAACGTGATATAAAAAGATATCATTTATTAACTGACTTCAAAAAAAAGAAGAGGTTTTAATTCGTCTGTATATATTATACAAATTATTGTAATTATAAACTTACTGCTACTAATAAATAATTTAGTATTTTTTCAAAGACTTTCATATACAAGGTCAGAATGGTGTTATGAAATATTATGTAACACAGTTGAAATAAAAAACTTTGCCCAAATAACATTTTCCTGGAAAATATACTAATTAATTTTTCTTCCAACTATGCTTTAATTTCATCACAATCACACTAAAAACTCAGTACAAAACGAGTCTTTAATGCTCTAGAGCAATAAAAATGTATGAAATTTCATTATTGCACAGTTTTTTTTAATCGCACCAAAAGGTGTCAATCTCGATGGATTAGCTCTATTCAGCCAGCCGATATCAATACTTTTTTTTTCGTACGTATTATTCGTTTCTATCCTACTTGTTCCAAATTTAAAAAATGATTGCTGCTAACTCTGAGTTAAAAATGAAAGAAATTTAAAAAAGTGATTTGGCGGGAAATTTGTTAATTGTGCTTGACAATATTTTTGGAAACGATAAAAGTGTGATACTATCTGATTTTGAGTGCTTCGGCTTCGAATTAAAATGGAATCATCTAGCGACACATTAACTCCGGAAAACATTCTAAATGAAGCCGACAGTGTTATAGAAACTTCTATTTTAACTGTTTCATATGAGTTTCTTTTATCTACTATTCCTATAGGTATTAGTTGAAAGAAAAGCAGATTATGCACCTCGCCTTAAGTAATTTATATTGCCCGCGTGCCTGTTAGATTAGAGCCCTCGCTGACGCTCGGGCTCTAAATCAGGCACTCGGTGCAATAATAAATTACTTTGTGCTCGATGCAATAATCTACTATTGTCATTCCGTAAAATAAAAAAAGACCCCTGTTTGGCACTCAACGTGATATAAAAAGATATAATTTATTAACTGACTTCAAAAAAAAAGGAGGTTTTAATTATTCTATACAAATTATTGTAATTATAAACTTACTGCTACTAATAAATAATTTAGTATTTTTTCAAAGACTTTCATATACAAGGTCAGAATTATGTTATGAAATAATAAGTAATACAGTTGAAATAAAAAACTTTGCCCATATAACATTTTCCTGGAAAATATACTAATTAATTTTGTCGTTCGTGAAAAAATACCCTAAAATAAAAAAAGACCCCTGAGAGTGATAACACTTTTATTAAAGTTATATAGTGATTTTCTGGCCCTGAATACGAGTCTTTTATAGACCACTTTGTGTTATTTCTTCTTAAATTTTATTCCGGTCTCTTGTATACCGAAAAATATCGTTAAGAAACATCGCGTTCTCTCTCAGAATAAAAGGAGATGTTGCGTTTACAGCATGGGTGGCGGCGCCCGAGTAATATTTATGTTGCGAGCGTTAATATGGCTACGGTAACGGCACATCAGGCGGGCTGTACGCTTGTCTGCCTTAGGACGTGGTATAAAATATAAAAAAAAAACACGCAACACAGATGAAATTTTACTGTTTTTTTGCATGACTTCTTGGACCCTCTAACTCAACAGCGGCGCTATATACTTTTAATCAAAGATTCCACTAATTTTACGCATTAAGATTATTAATCACGTGCATTGTAGCAATATCACGATTATGAAGAAATTTCGATAATCAGAAAATCATCTCATCATGAGTGGTTATATAAAAATGAATTGCTTTTTGTTAGTCTCGTTAAAACTCGAGAACGGCCAGGTCGATTTAGCTGATTTTGGTTTTGAAATGTTTGTCTTACTTAGCCCAGGGAAGGTTTAAACGGTGAGAAATTTTGGAAAAAATTCAAGAAAGATGGTGAAAACAACAATTTTAATTTCCCATACAAAGTGTTCCTACTATAATCGAATGTCATAACAGCAAAGATGGCGAACCTACCTATCAATAGTGTCATTGTCATAAAGAATGGACGTCATATTTGTTGGTTGTCAAATATGACTTTCTCAGAAGTGACATAGAAATGACACAATACTAATAGACATCAAGAAAGGAGTTGAAATATGACTGTTTATGGTAAATCATGCTTTGTACAGTACCTAAGAATAAATAATAGAAATTTGTAAATTTCATAAACACTCGGATTGTAAATTACAAAAATGTTACCAGTGTCAGCAATGCGAATAGATCAGAAAATGGGGGCTGAACGCAGAACGTGGTTTGTGGATTCACATAGAGTTGTATAACTTTGCATATGGTAAGACCTACATCACATTATATATCCGTGTCTGTCATGTTAACCAAGTTGATACCTATTACAAAATAAAACGGCTCCTCATTATTTTCTGAAGTAGGTACCTATATCTGTAATTTTAATATAATCATATTTTATCATTTAGTCATAAATTTATTTGGCGCGAACTTTCTTTACTGAAGTCTAAAGGGCTGCCAGGTTTTTATATCGACATCATCCGAGACATGTACCGAAATTCCAAATCCATAGTTTAGACTTCTGTCGAAGAGGAGAGACAAATGAAGCCGATTACCATCGAATATTTTGATTCCAAAAATAGGTCTTACGTTTAAGTTATTGACAAGCATATTCAGCTTAGTCCGTAGAGCTCCAGAGTTACTGTCAGTTAAGCTAAACACAAGTATCATACTTCTAAGTTGAAGTTTGATTTTCGTGATCAGAAACACCGGTGGGGATCGTCTTCAGCTTAGCCGGTAGGTGTTCATGTATGCTGATATAATTGCACTGGCGGATGCGGATAGAGGGCAGTTGGTGCGATGAGTGAATTAATGGAAGAGGTCACTTGAGAACTATGGGCTGAATCCGAATACGGGAAAGATCGAGTACTTGGGCTGCAAAACAACAGATCCCCGAACGACCGTGCACATAAGGATATGGTCGAATGCACGGACAGTTTAAGTACTTAGGTTCTGTTCTTCGATCATCGGATAGCATCGACTGCGAGATATCAGTAGCTTGGACTAACTGGCTTGAGGTAACCAGTGTCATCTGTGACTAGGGATTGCAATCCCGCAAAGCGGGATCCGCATTCCCGCGGGATCACGATGCTTTAATTAATCTGCGGGATCCCGCACATTCAAAGGGCGGATCCGCGGATCCCGCAAATAAAGAATTTGGCGCTAAACTAAGTAAATTTTTATTTATTTCCAAAATCCAAAAAAGTACGATGAAGAAACCAAAAATATAGATCGTACATATACATTCTTCATACCAAGAAAAGTTGCAATACTTACGCCAAGAAATAAATAAAATTATAGAAAAAGTCGTAGTTCAAGACGATGAAATATATGCAGATGACGTCTTGGAAAATACACCTCTAACTAGAACATCTGCTACTGATACAAATCCTGATCTAACGCTAAAAGAAGAATGAGAAAAAAGCTTCTACAAGAAAAAAAAATATTTAAGAATAAAACAGACATTATTGTCTGGCTTTTTCATTCATTTGACATTCGTGGTATTAGACGAATTGTCAAGTATCCACATATCCACATGGACCAGCTCTGTGCGGTGAGTCGACGGGTGTTCATGTATGCTGATATAATTGCACTGGCGAATGCGGATAGAGTGCAGTTGATGCGATGAGTGAATTAATGGAAGAGGTCACTTGAGAACTATGGGCTGAATCCAAATACGGGAAAGACTTGGGCTGCAAAACAACAGATCCCACGACCGTGCACTTAAGGATTTGATCGTATGCACGGACGGTTTAAGTACTTGGGATCTGTTCTTCGATCATCGGATAGAATCGACTGCGAGATTTCAGTAGCTTGGACTAAGTGGCTTGAGGTAACCAGTGACACCTGTGACTCCGAAATTTCGTCAAGTTGAAAGGACAAGTATATAAATCCAAGATTAGACCATTTTATAAGTTAGTAAAAAATTGTCAATACTTGAGCGACACGTACAGGTGTTGTCTTTCATGGAGTTGAATATGCTGCGCAGTATGCGCGAAGTTTCGAAGAAGGACCGCGTCAGGAATTCTCGGACATGGCAAGCAAACTGCAAGAGAGTCATTTAAGCTGGTATAGTCAAATTTTATGGAAAGCGGGAAGTTAGGAAACAAATGTCTTGCAATGGCACATCCTCCAGGTTCAGGCACACAGGGTAGGCACTTCTTAAAGAGACACAGATCTTAGATCGTATATATTTGTTAAGTAGATAGATGTAGGTGAAACAAAGTTCACCGTGTCATCTAGTAATAATAATAATAAACATTTATTTCGGTATCGACCCATAGTTAGTAATACAAAATATACCTATGTACTTATATCTATGTTATTAAAGATAATTTATATTATTTGAATTTGAATTTGATAATTTATATTATTGGCATAACACCGGCACCGCGATTCACTCGCGGTCCTTATAATATAGGCAGGATATTATCCTGCCTCCCAAAGTGACTACAACACAGCTGTGTAGGAGTCACTTTGGGATTGTACTATAATCAGACACTAGTGTCTGATTATAATACAATCAAAGACGCAATCATTTCCAGAATGCCATTCGCGCTGCCTCGCACGCATTGCAATATCCATAATGCAATGCGTGCGAGGCAGCGCACGCATTGCAATAGGGATTGCGAGGCAGAGGCTACTTTTTTTCTAATAATGGCATGAAAGCCGTCGGTGTGAGCCTCGGCGAACATAGCTGAAGCGCTGAAGTCCCGAGAGAGCCCCAGTAATCCTGAAGATGTTATTATAAAGTACTTTGATAGATAGCCCGGCGAGTATATTTCACCCATAGGCTGCTCGCGTAGAAGCTTTGACAGTATGCTTTGAATAAAGCTATTTTAACAGTTTTCATACAGCGAGCAAATCTACGGGCTACCGTATTACTTACCCCTGACTGCCAGAGCTCTACAGTGGAACACAAAAGAGTAGAAAGGGAACTAAATTTATTAACAATAGCAACGTTGTCTTTTTTCATACAAAAGTGCTCAAGGGTTGCCATGTGAGAACTGTTCTTGCGAAGAAAATGGCGCCCCTATTTTTGTCTACTCTTTTGTGTAGCACTGTATGTTCCCTCTCTATGTCGGCATCATCGTTTAGATCCTCGTTTACATTATGGCCCAGATATTTAAAACTACAGACCCGTCTCCATACATAACCATTCATTAACACAGGTGGGACGCTTTTTAATACGCTTTTATTAGGTCGACCTGTATACAATGTAACTATGTAATGGAATCTAAGGCAACTAATTTAACCATCTTCTCTTCTAGGATCGTAGCGTAATGAAAATTTCCAGCTGTATGTAGTTCTGATGACAATACAATAATATGTTACTGTCGAACTGATCTGATGATGGAGCCGGGAGATATGAACTGGCACTTCATGATGGAACATCGTATCATAGCTGTTTTTGGATTTCTAAGAAAAGTCTTGTAATTAACTTTGGCCACTATTAGGTTTCAAGGTCTGATGATGAAACCGGAAGATAGGCACTGGCATACCATGATGGAATATCGTATCATAGTCGTGTTTGCACTTGTGAGAAAGGCCACGTAATGGACTTTGCACACGATCAGGTTATAACAAACCTATCGGAACAATACAACTTTACCTGCACGTGATGCACCAGAAAGACAGCAAGGAAGGAGTATAGGCTGGCAATGGATCGGCGACGTCTTGGGCGCTTTCATAGCACATCAAACTAAAAAGTGAAAAATAAATATAGTTTAATACAAGTTGAAAATAATAATGAGTAAAAAATACTAACATTATTGTCAAAAAAAGCGTGGGGCGTGCCATATTTTTCGTATATCGAGCAACTTAAAATAGAACATTAAACAATAAATAGACTAACAAAATATTGTGATTGTAATAAAAGCGTGGGGTGCTTAAAAATAAAAGTAAAATATCAATATGACATCCGACATGGTTGCTGCTGAGCTCACCAAGCAAACTATTGATATATAAATTAAACAGTGTAGGTGAGGACAGTCCCCCCTGCCTTACACCGCACTCGAGCACGTAAAAGCAACCATCAGTGAAGATGACGCGAAATAAATTAGCATTTTGCATTAGCATTTTTTGTTTTAACCCATATTTGTCCTAATTGTATTTGTCATAATGGGTTTCCATTCAATCAAAGGGGTTTAGATTCGAGCGTTTTGACCACGCTGTCCAACTGCGGGTTGGCGGAGGTTACAAGCAATGTTTATATGCTGCCCAAAGGCCATTGATTTGGCTCCCCGACTGTCATCAAATGATAGCCGGGACAGACGGCTGAACGTGTACATCAAAGCACGGAGTACTATTTATCTTACCACTAGTACCCACTAGTGGCAAAAGTAATGCCAAGTTAGTTAGAAAAGTACGGTAACCTAAGACATAAAGGCATAGTTGCGCCTGTACACTAGTAAACTAGCAGTAAGTGTATATGTAAATTTGGCAGTTTTTGGGTGTAGTGGTTCATCAACATCTTTGAACCAAAGCCAACTTCAATTGCGCGCGGTGCACCCTGCTGACTGACAAATAATTGTAAGCTACCCGACTAGGGAATGTACCTCCACTTCACAGAATACCGCAGTCAAATAACAATTGAGAGTTCTTATGTTCCTGCGAGAGGCAGTTGCTGGCGGGGTGGCATCGCGCGAACGACAGTTTATATTGCGAGCGAAAATATGGCTATGGTAACCGCTTCACATCAGGCGGGCCGTATGCTTGTCTGCCACCCGACTAAGGATAAAAAAAAAATAACAATTACATTATACTTAGTTGTAGTATCAGTATCTAAGTGATTACTAGTTCAACGGATCAAATAAAATATTTTTTATGTTTCTTTTGAATGTGGCTATCCCTCAACATGCAAGCGAAGCTGCGTACCACCCGCAGGTCAAGTAGTAGATTTAATGATACATAATATATTTACTGCAATAGACAGGTTCGTGCTGAGATTTAAAATATAAATTTTACAATATCAAAATCGAATGGTTTTACGTAATACCAAATGCAAATATAATCCCGAACAATGGTTGATTGTACGCAATAATAGGTCTTGTAACGAATTTTAGGCTGCACTCAGATTCGATTCAATAAGAACCATAATGTCTCTCTTTTTTAAATAAAATTACAAAAGGATTCAAAAGAAAAAAAACATTTTCTACTGGGTTTTCGAGATGACCAAAAATTTGGAAAGGGATTAACAAGGAGAAAATAAAACTAGTTTAGTATAATGATTCAGATACATACCGCAACAATGTGTATTATATACTTACAATACAGCCATCTACATAAACATTATATAAATATGTAATGAATATTCAAAACATACAATAAGTAATTACTTATTATGGATTATCAAGGATTGGTCAAGAAAATGGAAATGTTACATACGTAATTGTATGATGATTATGTAAGTATGCCTATATGACGTTGAAGATTCACTGGTTTCACGTTCCACCACTTGTGCAAAAGACAAACAAGTAAACAACAAATAGTAGCCGGGACGGACGTTAAAAATATTAAAGGTCGTCTCTATCCTAGCTGCTGTAGGCATCCGCCTGTGTCCACCATCGGAAACAAAAGAAAAAAATGAATGCCCTATCAGCAGCAGTAACTGCATGCATTTACGACCAACGGTGGTCAGTAGCAAACAATCGTACGACCAACTTGATGCACGCGACTATCATAGTAGCGGCGACGCCATGAGGAGGAAAATGTTGTGCTAGCAGCCGCCCTGATAACGCTGTATCTCCTCACTCGCACTGTGGTAACCTCGCTAATTCTCATGAACACAACAATCTTTAAGGGCATTGTTATTTGGTTTGGTATTCTGTGAGATAAAAGGACTTTTTCAGTCAAGCTCAACATACCCTACCTTTTTTTTTGCAAGAGACTCGTTCGTTTGCTTAACGGCAGACTGCATCACGTGCAAGTAACTATGTAAAACGTTGTGTCGAAAGCAGTAGTGTGTGACTTGTACCTCGAGAGTAAAACAAGTAGTACAGTAAGTAACTTATTTTACTCCACCTATACAAGTTACATCAAAATGTCTGCTTTGTCTTCCGCTAAATAATAACACAATCAATTAACTGTGTAACGATTGCAGCTAGTCGGTGTTAATTGTGAATTTATTGCTTATGGCGTAGAAATAAACAGCGTTTTAGCAAAATATGACCGCGCCCTAAGCGTCAGTTTCGCAGTCCTGCGCTGCAGTCGTAAAACGGTTACGAGATGACTTTGTGGTCTTATTGCGGATCATGATTTTCTAACGCATAAGTTTTGTAATTCATCGTAGTTTTAATTTTACGCAATTTTAGTTGGTTGGTTTACAAAAGGACTCTGATACTTTCATTATTTTATTGTTTAACCTAAGTACAGGGAAAGTAACTAATTATATTCTATTTCTCACGTACTTTAGTACAATAATTGCGCTTCATTCTAATCGAACACGCAAGTTAAGTAACCTCCTCGCCTCGTCTCGCCTCAGCATTTTTTTATACCAATAATCTATGATTTTATGGAAAGGTAACCGTAGTCTATGGACGTCTGCAACAGCAAGGGCATCACATGGGCGTTGCTGCCCCTGTAAATACCTCTTCCTGCCCTTTTTGAAGAACTCTACGCTTTAGCACAGTATAAATAATAGTACTGCTGTAGTCTACCTACTGGGAAATCTTTGACAGGCAGTTTGATAGCTTGATAAAGCTTTGTAAAGCAGGAGCCTTTGTCGCGAATTAAAGTACTGCTACTCACTCTGTTCAGCACACCTAATTTCTTCTATGCCAGCTTGACCTTCCCCTCCAGGTGACATTGAAACTGGGCACCGCTGGAGACTTCGACTCCAAGAAGAATTCCAATACTCTTGGCGATAGTAAGGGGTTCATTCTGGAATTGAGCAAATGGGGTTTTCTTAGCGGAGAATGTGCAGACTTGAGTCTTAGTGGAGTTGAATTGAACTAAGTTCTGTCATCACCAATCAGAGCCTCTATCCAGTGTGTTCTCGATTTTAGACACAAGTAGTTCGCGGCTCTCTTCAAAATGAACTATTTTGAAGTTCAAAATTAATTTTACTATCTCTTAGACACAAAGAATCAATTTATATACATCATGCCGTATGGGGTACTCAGTTAATATTTTGTTTTTATTTAAAATGGACGACCAATGAGTTAAAAGTTGTAATTCGACGTGTGTGGCCGCGGCGTAACTTTTAGAGTCCTGCTCGGGATGTTGGGTAACCGCACATAGTAAATTTATAACGACCGTGTGTGGAGATAAAATGGTTCAGTATGGATTAGTATTAATGAAGTAAACGGTGGATGGTGATAACCGCTTCGGGTTTGTCCTAACTCAACCATCAACAACTACGATAGATCTCAGATTCTGAGAGGAAAACCGATTTAGACTAATATATTTTAGTGTTTTTAGACGACGTCAGGTGGCAGACAAGCATATGAGTCCCCTGATGTGAAGCGTTTATCGTAAATGGCATATAAGCAATTTATAAACATATATATATCAATGTAATCATGAATATTAATAATAAATATGTAATGTACTAAATGAATTATTGCGTAGCAACAATTTGAATGAAGCTTATTATTTTAAATGTAAATCTGTAAATATTAAAAATATTAACGGCAAGTTGTAGCGGCCCAATTATTAATTTTAAGATCATATGTATATTACGTATACAGCTATACAATAAAGGAATTTGATTCATTGATTGAAAGACAAAATAAAAGCTCGCTATATAAAATATTCTACATCAAAATAAAAGACATAGTCATGAGTAGAATCACATTTTATGATATTTCAGAACTAACTATCTGCTCTTGTCAAGTATACTCTGTATGCATGGTCGGGTAAAAAAGAGTAAACCGAGTAGAGAACGACGTAATGAGATGATACCTCATATAAGACGGGTCGAGTATGTGATTTGCTTATCTCTCATAGGCAATATATATATTGCGCAACATTGCCCAAACCCGTGGATAATCAGGTGATTCCTATGACACTAGCACCACGAATAAGTTATTATATGTATACTTATTTCACTTAAAAGATAAATAACCCGGTTTATTTAGTATTATGACAAAATACAAATTGTGGTATTATGTAGCAATAGGTCGTAGGTTAAAATCTGGAATATGAAGGGTAATGGGTGGTTTCGTTGCGCAAGTCACGGCAGAATAACACCAGGGGGCCTACTCTGAAATATAAATCCTGTAATATCGGATTTTACTTAATATGTTTCATAGGATCTATGAGAAAGTAAATGTTGATATTTTAAATTTATTGTAAAAGCCAAAGTATTGTTATAATAGAAAATAAATTAAATCCTGCTGAATGAAAAGTCAAAACTTTTGCGACCCAATCGAATTTGAAAATTTTCTTTTTTTATGCCACGTCGGGTGGCGGACAAGTATAAAGCACGCCTGATGTGAAGCAGTTACCGTCGCTCGCGCGCCGCTACGCAAGCGACTTAATGCCCAGCGCTAACGCAGCAACTCCTTCCTTTTTGGTGAATACACTCACTCCATAGCCCATTTATTTTCCATCGCAATAGTCTCTACGACTGCCGAGACCTGCTCATGGTATATCGTTTCATTTTATATCCTGGAGCGGGTCACGACTGGTGTATAACATTACATCAAACTTCTTAAATGAGCTTCTATGCGTTGGATCCATATCCCCGCGCACGCCTATCACCGTGGCTTGACCCGTGATAAAAAAAGAGATACATAACATTGATTATTACTTTTATCATGGTAACAACTTCACATCAGTTGTTATCATAAATATGTTGTTAAAATACAGTCGACTTTTACAAAACAACAAAGAAGAAACAAAAGTGTAGTTACAGTTGCACGACAACTCACAGTTCTCGTAGTAACACATTCTCGAGTAGCAGACATGTTGACTAACAAACAGACGTACAGATTAACCAGTTTCGGAGACGTAGGGCGAAGATGAACGAACATGTTTGTACTTCCGACCGTTTTGTTTATACGAGTAATTTATAAACGAGAGTGTTGTAGTATGGAGTGAACTCGGGTGAAATTTCTTTTAGAATTCTGACATTTAAAAATATATTATTTAATATGTAAGTATATTTTTACAGACGTATACAGCTTAGGCGAGGTCACCAGGAGGACAGGAGTTGCTGCGTTGGCAACGGGGCTGACGGCGCGCGAGCGATTTTTCATGTGGCTACGGTACCCGCTTTACTTCAGCCGGACCGTATGCTAGTGTGTTACCCGAGGTAGTATGAAAGAAAAAAAAGTGTGAGTATTCACTAAGCTTCCAAAATAACATCGGTAACAAGTTAGCGTAACGTAAAGTTCGTAATTTCGGATTTACAACCATGTTGACTTGATAACCATAATATACTGAAGGATTGAAAATAATATAAGTTATACTAAAATGGAGCACCTGATTAATCTTACCTATTCCTTTATTTGTTACATGATTAGCTTTAGTTACTTTGCTTGGTAGAAAAAAGTCGCGAACACAGGCCGATTTAAAAAATATTTCTCGATTTTTGCTGTCCTGTCTTTGCTCATGCAATCTAATTTTTATAATTATTAAAAATTACTAAAATGTGAGTGTGAGCGAATGAACTAAACGCGTCAGGGCCTTTGTACACTGGGGGCCCCATATCGTTGATAGGGTTGATATTATTATTATATGGGTTCTTATTATTATTATCTTATTATTATTATATAATAGTATCTTTTAAAAAGTGGTAGGTATCTTTTAAAATGAATATTAATTCATTATTTTATCACAGTTATTGTCCCATGAATGATGAATAACAAGAACAAAATTATATTAGCGCCCGTAACGGTGGATAATGAAACTAAGTATTTTAAGATAAATTTATGTGATAATATAGGTTCATATCGTCGCCAGGCCATAAAGGCAAATTAAATATAAGAATTTCATGAAGTGAGCGGCCACATCACGATGTTTGTGACATCATGATGTCGTCTGGCCACGTCCATCTGTCTACTGATTATAAAGAATAAGTAGGTAAATGAGGGTGAAGCCATGGGTGGAAGCTAGTGTATAAATAAAGTACCCATAACCGTTACTGACAGATTAACTAACAGCTAAAGTCACTGGACGTATCACAGATTACTTTCAAATCGATCCGCCCATTTGCTATTATGAAGATATGAAGTAGGCATTCGCTAAGCAAGGGTTTTTGATAATACTTCCGGGATACTGGGGTACGTACGAATTCGCGGCTGTAAGCTATATTGTTTAATAGTATTATTTCTTAATGGTATAGGTACGATTTTTTTTTATATACTACGTCGGATGGCAGACAATCATAGGGCCCGCCTGATGTGAAGCGGTTATCGTAGCCATATTAACGCTCGCAACATAAAATATCGCTCGCGCGCCGCCACCCCCGCTACCATCGCAGCATCTCCTTCCTTTCTGGTGACCTCACTCACTCGCAGAAACACAACAGCCCTCAAGGGAACCGTTATTTGGCTGCGGTATTCTGTGAGGTGGAGGTACATTCGCCAGTCGGGTAGCTTACAATTACGCTCCCTACCTCTCTTTTCGCCAGAGCTTCGTTTGTCAGTCAGCAGGGTGCACCGCGTGCAGGTGAATTTGGCTTTGGTTCAAAGATCATGATGAACCACTTACACTCCACGATGGGATAATAGTAACTTGCAACACTAAATTATCAGACGGTTACATATATTTTCCAATAAATTTCTCTGTTTCACCGCAACATAGCAATCAACAAAAAAATCAAACAAAGGGCGAGATTAGCGGTGAAACCGGCCGCGTGTGTCTGTTTGTTTAGGTAAACCACTTAAAACGAGCCCATAGGTGCCTTGCCTTAGGCGCGACGGATACCACTTACGGTCGAACATTAAGGCAGTTACAATGGGTAGAATACGTTGAGATTTCCGACAGAAATCATCAGCTCATTGGTTGGTATCTTTTATTAGACACAGGAGTTTTGGCACAAAAGTAAATTTACTTATGGGAATTGTCAATTTCTTCGTATCCTTTCTTTTTTAATTACTAAAATAGAAAGCAAAATAATCCCTTTTTAGGGTTCCGTAGCCAAATGGCAAAAAACGGAACCCTTATAGATTCGTCATGTCTGTCTGTCCGTCCGTATGTCACAGCACATTTTCTGAAACTATGAGAACTATAGTGTTGAAACTTGGTAACCAGATGTATTCTGTCAACCGCATTAAAGATTTTCGCACAATAATAGAAAAAAAAAACCGGACAAGTGCGAGTCGGACTCGCCCACCGAGGGTTCCGTAGGTACGTTGCATCATTATTAAATTTGATATTTTTCATTATAAATAAGAAATAATGCGTCGAAAAAAATAAATAAAATATATTTTGCAATGTGTACATCAAGCCCTTTCATATGATACCCCATTTGAACTAGTAGTTTCAATTTGAAATTTCGACACCCTATAAAAAATATAGACCCCCTATTTTTTAAGATCTATTTACAAATGTATAGTTTTGAGATTTATTCCTGTACTTGTAGTCTATAACGATGTTACTTGCCAAATTTCATAGTTCTAGGTCAACGGGAAGTACCCTATAGGTTTTGATTCCTTTGAGTGTGTCGAAATATGCGTTTTTTGCTGAATAAACGGCCGTAACTTTTTTCTACGTAAACTTAGCAGTTTGATTTTTTTTTAACTTCATGGGACCGTAGACCTGTGTATACAGTTCAAATTTCAGCTTGATACCTCCACGCATTCTCGACATAGAAATGTTTGACAGACAGACAGACAGACAGACAGACAGACAGACAGACAGACAGACAGACAGACGGACAACAAAGTGATCTTATAAGGGTTCCGTTTTTCCTTTTGAGGTTCGGAACCCTAAAAAACAATAAATTTTGGGGGTTCTCCATACTTCTAAGTATACTGAAACTCATTTTTTTTTATCAAACCCATAAATGATATTAAGGTTTACTTTCTGAAAAAATGCTGCTCTGGGAAAACTTCGACAAGTCATGGTCTTCTCCGGATCTCTCTTTTCTTCTTCTCACTCCGGATAGATCTATGCAAGAGCAAGAGAATGAGTTCAGTGCAAAATTACAAAAGCAGCATCGATGGCATGTCCCCTTCCGACCCATGGTTACATTGATTAGCACACATAAGACTGATAGTTACACTAATGTAACTATCGCTCGATCTTCTTGCATCTGTTGTGCACTCTTCTTGTCCGTCAGTAACTCTCTTTATTATGAGCACAAAAGATCCATGAGGGTCGACGTGGCACCGGTGCTGCAGCACTGGACCCACTCTAAGATAAGATAATAGTAACTAACTATCTTTAGTATCTGTTTAGAGATGTTCCATGTACTTTAGTATGCTTTCAGGTCAGGGTTCGCCTTTCCTAGGAATTCCATTCGTTTGTCAGATAGCACACATCAAATGCTTCATAGTCCTTGTATGTTCTGCATTCTGGGCAATCGACTAGTCTCATCTTGGATGGCCATGGCAGGCATTGTGAAAAATTGGGGTGTGTTCATCAACATCTTTGAACCAAAGCCAACTTCACCTGCACTCGGTGCACCCTGTTGACTGACAAACGAAGCTCTGGCGAAAAAGCAGGGAACGTAATTGTAAGCTACCCGACTGGGGAATGTACCTTCACCTCACAGAATAGCACAGCCACCTAACAATTCCTTTGAGGGTTGTTGTGTTCCTGTGAATGAGTGAGGTCACCAGAAAGGAACGAGATGCTGCGTTGGCAGGTTATGTTGCGAGCGTTAATATGGCTACGGTAACCGCTTCACATCAGGCGGGCCGTATGCTTGTCAGCCACTTTATTTTTATTATTTCTGAATAAAAAAGAAATAACATGAACAAAGTAACGTGCTATTTCTAGCCGCATGGATTTCAACAATGAGTCCGGGAAAAACACCGTCTCTGTTATAACGTTACTAAAATGTCCTTAAACCCGCGCTTGTTATACAAAACAGCTCACTTAATCAGGTGCAATAACTACACGCGTTAGCATACCTGAACAAACGCAATTAAACTTATTGCCCAATAAAACTTAAACATTACTTAACTAAGTAAAGGAATTAAGTATGCTTCACAATCGGTGCACGATGGCTTCAGCTATACCAACACGATGGTCACCTGCTATCTCAGATTAATAATAAAGGTAGATATGCCTATGTTACATACGAAAACAGAAAAACCACGATCTTTCTGACAGTTACCACATAATAAATAACAGTACTAAGTACACTAGTTACTTTATTAGCTTTGTGTTATTATTTCGTGACATATTCTCAACTTGACTAATCGAACACGCAAGTTAAGCAACGTCAATCGTAACCTGTACATGGATGGGTTTATTTATCTCGAGTTCCTCCGTGCTTCGGAGGGCACGTTAAGCCGTCGCTCCCGGCTGTTGTCATTAGATGACAGTCGTTAAGCCAAGTCAGTGGCCTTTAAGCGGCTTGAAAACACTGGCCTCCGCCAACCCGCAGTTGAGCAGCGTGGTGGAGTATGCTGGAAACCCCTTCGATCGAGCGGAGGCCCGTATCCCGGCAGTGGGATGAATAAGGGTTGTCGACGACGATGTTATCAACAAAAAATGCTTAAGTCATATGACATAAACTGCATCTCCTTCGTCATTCGCTCTTGACAGAGCGGTCGTGGTTGTGGATTGATGTCACGACTGGCAGCAGCTGCCGCAATTGTTATCATCTCTCTCTATAAACGGCATCACTAAAACATTGAACAAGCATTGAGTCGCTGACATAGTGATGTTCATCCATGAAAAGTGTATACATGTTTGATAAGTGTATGAATAAAGAACTTAGGTATCGGAAGCCTGAAATATGATTCTCGAGAAAAACGCTTGACCCTTAATTCGATTCAGTGTTTGTGTTGGGTGATTTCAATGCACAGCCAAGTTCTCGATTTGGTAAGGAGCTTATGAATTTTTGTGTAGAGCAAAAATGGAGATGTGCCGATATTGAAGTATTGGGACCATCGTCGGACACATATACATACGTGAGTGACATTTGTGGTTCTAAAAGTTGGTTAGATCATTGTGTTGTATCTGAAGCGGCATGGAAAACTGTTATCAATGCAAACATTTTATACGATGTCTATTGGTCTGATCATTTACCTCTGCAAATTATATGTAATTTAAATAGAGTTACTTGTAAAACTAGTAGTAGTATCACAACTCACAATAAGGTGACTTGGGGAGAGAGGAATAAACAACAAGTTATGTGTTATGCAAAGCTTTGTAATGAAAAGCTGAGAGAAATTGACTTTCCAAAGGAATTTGGAAAATGTAGTGACAATAAATGTAGCAATTTAGAACATAGGTTAGTATTAGACAAAATGTATTCAAATATTATTGACATATTAAGTGAGGCAGCGTGTAAGAGTTATGGTGGTGAGGTGGAGCAAAAGAAAAGAAAACATGTAGTAGGGTGGAACAAACATGTTCAACGCGCTCATAGGGAGGCTCGGTTGGGATATCAGAACTGGGTCTCACTTGGGAAACAGAAATCAGGTCCAGCATATGTTCATATGGTGGAAACACGGAAAGTGTTCAAAAATAGGCTTAGACGGTGCCAGGATAACAGTGAACAGATTAAAATGGATATCATTGCATCTCATCATTCAAAAAAAGATTTTAGTAAGTTCTGGAAACATACAAACAAACTGAGTCCCAAGCCGAGCATCCCTGTGAGTGTGGGGGGTGTTAGTGAGCCTGACCAAATTGCTGACCTATTTAAAAGTCACTTTAGAGTGGCTTCTCCGTTGGCACCGGCAGAGGGCTCATCAAGAGGTTCGGAATTAAAAACTCCAGCACATATTATATTCACAGGGAAAGATGTGGTTTCCATAATAAAAGATATGAAGCGTGGAAAGTCACCTGGCCATGATTTTCTTAGTATAGAGCACCTACAACATGCTGGTGTGCACTTACCCAGAGTGCTCGCAATGTTTTTTAATTTATGTGTTGCGCATACCTACCTGCCGGACAACTTGATGAGGACTCTGGTCGTGCCGATTGTGAAAGATAGGACAGGAGATGCATCCGACATTAACAACTATAGGCCCATATCATTGGCATCAGTGTGTGCCAAGGTGCTGGATGGTGTGCTGGACAAACAACTAGAACAACATGTTACACTTCATGATGCACAATTCGGATTCAGGACTGGGCTGTCCACAGAAACAGCTGTTTTGTGTCTGAAGCACACCGTTAGGTACTATACTGATAGATCAACACCTGTGTATGCTTGCTTTTTAGATTTATCTAAGGCCTTTGATATGGTATCCTATGGGTTGTTATGGAGGAAGCTGTATGAAGAGACCACATTGCCTGGTGAGTTAATTGAAATGTTTAAATACTGGTATGGTCATCAAACCAATGTAGTGAAATGGGCGGGCGCACTATCCTCACCCTATGGGCTGGAGTGCGGGGTAAGGCAGGGGGGGTTGACCTCGCCTCGGCTCTTCAGCTTGTATGTAAATCGGCTGATTGAGGAGCTTAGCAGCACTGGTGTGGGATGTTCGGTTGGTGGGACTATTGTTAACAATATTAGTTACGCTGATGACATGGTGCTGCTAAGCCCATCAATCAGGGCTCTGAGGAACCTTGTTTCAGTCTGTGAGCGATATGCTGAGGCGCATGGTCTCAGGTATAACTCTATAAAGAGCGAGTGTTTGCTGTTTAGGGCTGGTACAAAACATTATCCATGTATACCTACAGTTACACTCTGGGGCACTCCTCTTAACTTTGTCAAGCAGTTTAAATACCTGGGACACTGGGTCACTGAGAAGCTCAATGATGATGTTGACATTGAGAGGGAACGCAGGGCGCTGGCTGTCCGGGGTAATATGTTGATCCGGAGATTTGCTAAGTGTACAAATAGTGTGAAGGTCACATTGTTTAAAGCATACTGCCAGTCCTTCTACACTTGCAGTCTTTGGATCAACTATACTAAAAGGGCGCGTAGCGTCCTGCGTGTCCAATATAACAATGTGTTCAGGGCGCTCTTGGGGCTGCCACGACATTGCAGTGCGTCAGGGATGTTTGCTGAAAATCGAGTAGATGACTTTTATTGTATTATGCGTAAAAGAGTGGCGTCCCTGATTCGGCGTGTGCGTGGCAGCGCCAATAGCCTCCTCGCCACAGTGGCAGAAAGACTACATGGGCCTATGTTTAAGAGTTATAGTGATATGCACGCGCCTCCATTACCCCCCAGTAAAATAGGTAGATGTCAAAAATAACCCGACAATTTAAATTTTGAAATCATTTATTAATCCTTTTATTTTTATTTTATTTTATTTTTATTTTATTTTTTCACAATATCAGTTTCTTTGACATGTTTCATAATATATTGACATGCTACAATAAATTATTATAATTATAGACATAACAAAATGAATTGGACAATTTAATTTATATTTCATTTTTATTCCTATTTTTGACATTGCTATTTTATTTGACATATTACTTATTGAATTGACACTATTTTATTGTAATTTTGATAATAATTTTTGACATGTTAAATAATTAATTCTTACTTACTAATAATAATGTTTTATGTGGATACTCAAATCTGAAATAAATGAATATTTAATTTAATTTAATTTTAATTTAATTTCCCATAATATGTTATAATGTAAATCCCAAATGTTGTATGTAGAAGCCTTTAGTTTGAATCTTCAAATCAGCTTCGTTTAAAAGTATCAACGCCTATTATTTTAGAAGGAAAACTTAACTGAGCATGGATTTAATAAATTATGTGTTCATATTGTTGTTTTTTAGGGTTCCGAACCTCAAAAGGAAAAACGGAACCCTTATAAGATCACTTTGTTGTCCGTCTGTCTGTCTGTCTGTCTGTCTGTCTGTCTGTCTGTCTGTCAAGAATTTCTATGTCGAGAATGCGTGGAGGTATCAAGCTGAAATTTGAACTGTATACTCAGCTCTACGGTCCCATGAAGTAAAAAAAAAATCAAACTGCTAAGTTTACGTAGAAAAAAGTTACGGCCGTTTATTCAGCAAAAAACGCATATTTCGACACACTCAAGGGAATCAAAACCTATAGGGTACTTCCCGTTGACCTAGAACTATGAAATTTGGCAAGTAACATCGTTATAGACTACAAGTACAGGAATAAATCTCAAAACTATACATTTGTAAATAGATCTTAAAAAATAGGGGGTCTATATTTTTTATAGGGTGTCGAAATTTCAAATTGAAACTACTAGTTCAAATGGGATATCATATGAAAGGGCTTGATGTACACATTGCAAAATATATTTTATTTATTTTTTTCGACGCATTATTTCTTATTTATAATGAAAAATATCAAATTTAATAATGATACTACGTACCTACGGAACCCTCGGTGGGCGAGTACGACTCGCACTTGTCCGGTTTTTTGTTGTGGCTTCACCTCTAACATAATTATAGACAGTGTGATATCTACCTTTTCCAATTGATCTGAGCTGCTGCAGTGCATTATGTCTGTGACGTAATATAATATGTTGTTATAAAATTTGACGTTGTGCAATGTTCATAATATGATAATGAATATTGAGGTGTTGAGAAACTGTCCGGTGAAGTACAGACGGCGAGAAAAGTGAATCATCCCGATTCATTTACTTCTCTATTTATTTGAAAAAAATAAGCATTTTGTGATGAAAAATCACGCCCGAGCAATTAATAGAGACAGACTTGTTCACTGACAGAGGAGTAGCTCGGCTTTATGTAGGCCTCCGTTTTGAGATCGATAGTAGTCATAAATTAAATAATTTATTTATCCTAACTATTTGCCATATTGCTGTCTCTCACATTGCTAAGATGGGAAGTCAAATTCCAAAAGCTTCCTACTCCTACTAATTTCTTCTGATTAAATTCGTTGTGAGTTCCAAGGCAGCCGTAGTTTTACCCCTGGGACTGCAATGGACTTCATTGTTCATTGCCTTTTTTGGCGGTCGCCGCTGTTAATCCTGGCTACACAGGAGATACAGTGGTGGGAATGTGTGGTGGGCCCCCGTCCCATTATCCTAACTATTATATATAATAAAATGACCTACTATTACATTTTTTCCAAATTTCTGAACAATAGCCGTGACACGTATGATGATTAACTGATTGTTTTTATATAAGTAAAAAAAATAACATATGGATATCTGGAACTACTAAAAACATTACATAATGGCCCCTTTTCTAAAATTACCCAATCCACACTTGAGAAAATTTTTGAGTTAAGCCGAAGTAACCAGGAATAGACATATTATTATTCAACAAAAACAGTCCAAGATATATATCTACATTTAGTCTGTTCATCGTACCCTGTGATCCAAGTGATCCAACCCATTTCTATGGCGAGATGTGATTTGATTTTTACAAAAAAAAAAAACAAAACAATCTACTTGAATCATTTTAGAACATTATATATAATAGATAGAATTATAATAAAATTATTTAAAACTTGCAAAAGGTTAGTCGACAATGTTCTGAAATTATAAAAAAATATTTAAAAGTATCGTAAAATACACAAAATTACAACGATCTGCGATCATTTGTTTGTTTTTATGGTTGACCAAATTTGGTGGGAAAGTATTAAAGTATTAAATCTCTTATAGCTGAAGTGCCAGTCAGCCTTCGGGGTATCTCAGCAGAGGGGGTGAAGGGTGGCAGAAGTTAGTCTCCACGGCTTTGGTTAGTCGCCAGTAATTCCGTGACAAAATAAAACGAAAGAAAGCAAAAGTAGATGTGGATTGGATCATTTCTGCAGAAAGCGGTCCTTATTTATTTGTGATTCACATATACCAAGAGATCATTGACCTTTCAAGTGATTTGTATGTATAAATTAAACATACAGTGAGTCGTTTACAAGGTAAACAGAGCCATGGAATGTGAGCTGACACTTGCATGCGACGATAAATAGTTCGTTAGGCTTATTAGTGAACGACGTGTTAAACATTGACTTGAGTCCCTTTTTGTTCTTAGTATGTGTCTTCTGCCACTGGTTAGGTGAAGTAGAATATGACAGATATAGTTTTATTTGCTAATAATATTTATATCTGTAAATATTTAATAACTTTATATTATAAGATTAAACGAGTATAATATTAGATTAAAAGGGTCACTCACGTACTTTCTTTATACTACACTAACGCGCTGTCACTCCCACTGCCAACCCAACATCTCATTCCATCCTGGTGACCTCACTCTTTTGCAGGAACACTGCTCGCTAGGCAATTATTATTTGGCTGTCGTATTCTGTGAGGTACTTCCAAATCAAATGAAACCAAAATATCTTTATTCCTTGGACTTTATAAAGCACTTAGAAACGTCATACAAATTAAATATAAGAACATGTATCTAAATCATTACTACTCTAAATCCGCAGAGCTTAGATTCACTTTCATCACACTATCTTGAATGTGAAAGTGAATTTAAGTGTTAGTAATTTGCTCGTCGTGAAATTTAAAATTACTCTGTGCCCTATCTCTTTTTCGCTAGCGCCTCGTAAGTCAAACAGCAGAGTGCACCACGTAAATTTTTTGTCGGGAATGCCGACTAGTTTCGATCTCAACCGGAGATTTTCATCAGATCGAATGCCCAAACGCGATCTGCCTCTATGTATTTTTCAATGTAATCAATTATTTCACAATGATATTTTGATATCTCACGTTAATTTTAATAAAGCTAAACATCAGCTACCCCAAATTAATGAGGGATTTCTCGTTGATATTAAAAGTTGATGCGAAATTGAAAAGCATACCTATCGGTTCATTTTGATTCTAAAAAGGAATCATAAATTATTTAAAAAAATATTGACATGCCCAATAGCTAGGGTTGCCAGATGGTCGGGAATCGTCTGGATTCTCCCGACATTTCATGTGATGTTCAGACTCCCGACAAATAACAAAATCTTCCGACAAATATACATATCTTATCATCATATTCTACCGCAATAATAATTTGAAGATAGCAAATTGGTGGACTCGGTAAAAAACTATGTGGCATACAAATCGTAAAAAAATAATGTTAATTTTATTTTAATCCTGTTAAAGAGCTATTTATTTTAAAAATATAGTTTAAAATTTTGACTCATAAATTTTCTTTTCTCCAGACAACCCCAAAATCCCGACATTTTGAAACGTTATCCAGATATTTAGATTTTTCGATCTGGTCACCCTACCAGTAGCTGACAATAATAGTATTGCTGCTTGGCACTTAAGGTCGCTTAATTTATCAAGGCAAATATGTGCGTGCATGAATATATCTATTGGCCTTTGTCTGAGCATTTTCTATGTATATTAAAAGAGGGGAACATTGAAAACACTTCACAACATTTATTCTACAATAGGCGTGGTGTCACAGCCGCAGCTACGAGCAGACTACTTTGTACTTTCTTTTCTGAATAAAACTATGCGGGTACGCGAAATGCTAAACACTTATTTAGTCTATAACCATGTATTTACAATTTTTTTTTAAATTTATCTAGTACCCATAGCGCAAGCTTTTAAAATGGGTTAGATGGCGGCCCAGAAACATTTATTTATTAATATTTATTTTCTAATACCTCACATAATATTCTTTTTAAATAGAACTATAAAACATAATAAAAAGTACTTCTTTCCCGAAAGCTTTTGCGTGTGACTGTACCTATCCCAATCACGCTGCGTATAAACGATTGGAGAAGATCTTTTCAATTGGTTTACACTAAGTAATAGAATACTGATGACTCCATATCGATATTATTATAACCCTTTTCGGAGATATATGTTCGGCACGTATCTATTTACTTTTACATTGCTACTTTGTCGTGTTTTTATTTTAGTGTCGTTTCAAGTTATAGCCCGTGTTATTTGAATGAACAAGTCAAACAATGTTTGATATTAATTTTCACAGGATCGGTTTTGTGTTGACATGGATTGTCACATAATTGATTTTATATTGATGCAGATTGTAATAGGACTGTTTCCACGGACTTGAGACGTGCATCTTTAAATTTAGAATACTAAGATTTTTTTTTATTTTAATCTTTAAATTCGATACTGACTGCGCAAGGCGAAGGTTCGCATTTGGTGGAAAGCATTGGGGAAGGCCTATATCCAGCAGTGGGTACATACAGCTGATGAGATCGGTCTTCTATACCTGTGGATAATGCATTGCGATGCTATCGGTTTCACCTTCGAACATCTAGCTGATGATGACGAATTGAATTAAATAAACTTTTCAGCGGCATACTTTTTTACATATTGTTTGTTATTCGATACGAAATACAAGGTTTTGTTACAATAAATATAAAATAATATATATATTATTTCGATTGTATTTGATTTTTACTTTTTTAGAGTTTTTCCGTAGTAGGGTTACACTTTCTTTTTTAAATTTTTCCTTGCGGTAATACAGCCCTGTTTCACTATTTTCATAAATTTTATATAAAATAACACCTAAAATGCTGCATCTTGTTATCTTATTAAAACTAACAAAAAATGTTTTGAATAATTTAAAGTAGAAGTAGAAAAACGGACAGAAAAAGGAAGTGAAACAGAAAACGACCACACAAAAAACCCGCGTCTGTATACGTGCAAATGTGTGTGTAAGCCTTAGGGTCACATGAGTAAAGATAGGGTTCTACGATCTAGCTACTTGTGCTGTGACGTAAGACGTTATACTCTAGCTAGGTAATATTGTAATAAATAATAAATATCTTTAAACGTTTATTTTGAATGATTGTGATTATGAGACTGCATTAATCCAGTTACGTTACCGTGCTACACTAAATATTTCACGCGGGTTGTAATTGATTATTATACAATCTAATGTCGCGGTTGTCTATTTAAAATACTAGGTACCAAAAATTCCAAAAACGTCGAGTTCTCAAATCATAATTATGTTGAATCAACGATCTCGTCGATGCAATATGTTCGATTCATTGTTAAAATTGGATGAACTAAATTTATTTTGTACCTATATAAAAAGCAAATAGTTTAATGAAAATGGTTTAATAATAACAAATAAATCATTTTACTACTTAAAAGTTTAGCAGAGAATAGAATCTATACTACAAACGAACTTTAATAATAATGTGGCACCGCGTGGAGGCCCTTGCGGGCGATTCCACATTCGCCTCAGAGGTCGTCTTGTGATAGCGGCAGGGAGTGGCCATACTGTACGTAGAACTATTATTTATACCGTGGTAAAGATACATATAGCGCCATCTATTGTCGAGTAGCTAACATATTTAATATCAGATATTGTTAATAGATGGCGTTATATTGAATATTGACAGAGTTTTTCTAGGCGGTGTTACGACAAAAATAAAATTATCCCAGAATTCAATCCTCAATCAATCGATTGAGGAATGAATGAGTGGAATGAATAAGGGTTGTAGGGACGACAGTCACCAAATACTTTTTAATAACTTCGACCTTTATACCAGTTTGGGGCCAACCATAAATTACGTCACACGAATTTTATGATTTTTTGACCCCTCCCCCGTCATTGTCACAGCTGGTCACATTTATGAGACACCGTCCTCCCAAGTGTGACGTCACATATTTTGCAATTTTACATCTAGATTTGCAAATGTATTTGAGTTTTTCGTTGATAGTTCAAAGTTCGTGTTTTAACACTTATATTATAATAGATTTTGAAATGTCACGTCACGAAATGTATGACCCCTCCTCCCCCCTTGTCACACAATATCACAGTTCGTCGACCCCCTCCCTCCCCCTTAACGTGTGACGTAATTTATGGATGGCCCCTTTTATGGCGTACGTAATAAGAATTATAATTGCATTTTGACTTTCAAGCAAGATCTGGGATTCTACCGCCGAAGCTGAAGCCCATTACCATCGGGGTTTTTTATTGGAAATATCAAACTTCAGCTTAAATGGGTGGTAATTGTGTTTAGTTTAGCTAGTAGAAACCCTGGAGCTCTATCAACTGAGCTGAAGATAATTGTCAAACAGTGAAACGAAAAATCTATTTTTCGAATCCAAATATTCGACGGTAATTGGTTTCAACTTCGGCGGTCCCTGCTCTTAGCTAAACTGCACAGCCATGAATCGAAGTTGTAAAACTTTACTATTGGATATCATTAGTATTCGTTTAACGCCTCGTAAATCATAGAAAACTACAATCTCTCTATACGGGATTGAGAATAATGACGCGTGGTCCAAGTGAAGAACTTCAGGATAGGTTATTGAGTAGTATGTATATGATATTACGAGGATTAAAAAAATGTGTAGGTATTTCACCAAGACGTCAAGCAGAAGTTGTTAAGCAATTTTTTACGATTTTTAGCTAAACGGTTATTTAAACTAGATATCATTATCACAGAAAACGTGTAGACCACTGGTACAAAGCCTGTGTCAAAAATATCAAAGACATCTACGTAGATAAATTTAGCATTAATGCAATTAATATATAGCTAGCGAAGCGACCTGCCTCACTTTCACACGGTTGCAATTTTTAGGGACCTACTAATAACAAAATTTTCGATTTTCACTTTTTTGTGCCAAATACACTAGATTTCATGGAATAACATGAAATAAAACTATTTATTTCTATTAAAAAAATAGTGTCTCCGTTGTATTAAATATGATTCCATGAATGTCAATAATACAACAACCTTATTATTATTTTAAAATTAAAAAAAGAATTACCTTAACTGACTTTATGTTTCACAATTATAGCAAATTTAATAGCAAAGGGGTTTTATAAAACATCAGCACATAATACTAGCGATTTTAATGAAGTTACCATAGTCATATAAGCGCTCGAAGATTGAAATATCCTTCATTCGCAGGACTACAATAACCCTCGAGGGAATCGTTATTCGGTTGCGGTATTCTGTGTGGTAGTACCTCCACCTCACTAAATTTCGTAGTCGGACAGCTAATAAATACGTTGAGAGACACTATCTCTCTTTCGCCAGAGCCACGTTTGTCAATCTGCAAGGTGCACCATGCGCAGGTGCGGTAACTAAGATGATGATGAAGCACTTAACACCAAATTGTATACACACATATTCTGTAAAAAAATATCTAACTGACTGACTAGAAAGAGTCATCGGACAAACAGACCGAGGGACGTGGCAAATTATGTAGAGATAGAGAAGATACAAATTGCTCTTACGTAGATGAAATCGCTGCATATTGTGATTTATAAAATTAGTGCTTAGTACTTGTTTTACTTCTGAAATGTAGGCCTCCCTTTTTGATAGATAACTTTCCTTGCTTAAAGACTCTGTCGTGGCAGGGTCGTTTCTAAATTGACATATTCTGAAAGTGGGTTATATCTTGGCTATCAATTTTCATTCAAAGTACACTTTGAATAAAATTTATAGCTAGTTATATGCTATAGATTTCATAATATCTACCAGATCCATACTTCTTCTTAGCCATTATCCATATTTCTTTTGGATAGCAATACATAGTTACATTTTTCTACTTTTTTTTTAAATAATTTTTTAAATAAACAGTTTTTTGAAGTAATAATCAGATCTAAATTGAATTGTCGTCGTCAACTCTTATTCATCCCATGCTGGACCCTCTCGATCGACGGGGTTTAGACCGTACTCCATGATGCTGCTCAACGGCGGGTTGGCCAGTGTTTTCAAGCCGCTTAAAGGCCCCTGATTTGACTTAACGACAATAGCCAGGACCGACTGCTTATCGTGCGTTCAAATTAACCCATCGATCGACCGGCTACGGTCGACGTGGCACGTGACGACGGCAGTGGTCGGGTGGCATACAAGCATACGGTTCGCCTGATGTGAATCGATTAACGTAGCCATATATATACACGCTCGCCACATGAAATATCGCGCGCCGCTAACCCGCTGCCAGCGTAGCAACTTCTTTCTTTCTGGTGCCCTCACACACTCGCAGGAACACAACAACCCCTAAGGGAATAGGCTATTTGACAATGTTCGAAAATTGTATAAATTATTTAACAATATTGTAAAATTCACAAAACTATAGAGATCTGCAAACTTTCATTCTAATATCTTACGTCCGACTTATTTTAGGGTCGATCAAAGTTTGGCGGTAAAGTTCATTTTAATGTATGAAATTAATAAATTTCCATTGGAGAAGCAATAAAAAATACTATAACTTTTATGTTACTAATTAAATAAACGTAATATTTAACATAGCTGTCGTACAAATTTCTGATTTGATGCATACAAAATACAAACCTGTGACGTCATACCTCAGTAGCCTTTTGTATGGAGCGTTTTCGGAAAAGTCCAAAATTGGGATATTCAAATTAACATATCTCCAGAGATTTTTGTGCTATCGAAGTAATTCTTTAACCTATGGTTATATTATTGAGACGTCCCTACATATCTAACCGAAAAAAATGTTGGTCAAATAGCATATTGTTATTTGGCTGCGGTATTCTGTGAGGTGAAGGTACTTTCGTAGGTGGATAGGTTTCCCAACATACAAATACACTGCCGACTAGCGAAGGAGGCTTTTTTTTACAAAAGAGAGGTCTCTTTTGTCAAAACCTCTTTCGTTAACGTGCAGGTGAGTTTGGCTTTGGTTTGTGGTGAGCCACTTACATCCCAATATATTTTCATTATAAATCGATAGTACCTATAACGAAATTATAAAAAATATAAAATACTCTACCATTACATTGTCTGCCCTGAGCACTACGAATTCCTACGTAGACCCAAACATGGTCGCTCTCGCCATCAGATATCGTAAAACGTAGCTTATAGACCCTACACACGCGTATTATTTTCATTCCTATAGGAACACCACAAAACGGTGCCCTTCTCCGATAACACTCTTTATCAAGTTTGAAATAAGAATCAAATTCCAATAATCAGTTATCGTAGGTTGCGTGGACAAAGTGTACTTAACAAGTAAACAGTGTTGCCATGGTGACGACAGCAATAACTTTCTGTATCAAGGCTTTGATCGAGTTACAAATAAGTTATGCACTTTTACAGGTTTATTACTTGTCGTGGCTCTGGTTTATTTCAATTTTATAACTGAAGAGTTACGATTTCTGAGTTAAACTAGTTTTTTTTGTAGTTGTTAAAAGTCACTAGCAACACTAATAAACACATATTTAAACAAAAGAGTAGACACTAGGGGCCACAGGTTTTTAGAAGAGTAAGTTTAGTTTTAAGAATAGTTTTAATTTAGTTTAGTATTATCTATATTTTTCTGTTTAATAATTTATTTGGATTTTTTCATCCTAAATCTTACATTAAATACTATATGAACCGACCTTATCATCAATTTAATTGAGTATGCGCCTCAAAAACTGCCAGTCAGATCTTGAATTGAAATGGTACCATATGAGAGGTACCAGGTTTTGGGGTGTAAGTGGTTCATCAAGATCTTTGAACCAAAGGCAACTTCACCTGCACGTGGTGCATCCTGCTGACTGACGAACGAAGCTCTGGCGAAAAGAGAGGTAGGGAGCGTAATTGTAAGCTACCCGACTGGGGAATGTACCTCCACCTCACAGAATACCGCAGCCAAATAACAATTCCCGTGAGGTTTGTTGTGTTCCTGCGAGTGAGTGAGGTCACCAGAAAGAAAGGAAGGAGATGCTGCGTTGGCAGCGGAGGTGGCGGAGCGCGAGCGATATTTTATGTTGCGAGCGATGATATGGCTACGGTAACTGCTTCACATCAGGCGGTCCGTATGCTTGTCTGCCGCCCGTCGTAGTATAAAAAAAAAAAAAAACCAGCTTTCAAATAAAAATGAAATTATAAAATTCGATTCATCTAGGAAAAGTTCGGAGCTAACACACAAAAAAAATGCAGTGGAATTGAGAACCTAATTCCCTCGCCTAGCCACCCTTCTGCCACTCCCTGCAAAGGTCGTGTCGCTCGACAAACAATGACGTCTGCGTAGAGCTCAGCCCCCTTACCACCATCTCTTATTGCGATTCAATAACTGAATAGATTGCTTATTCATACCAATGAATAAGCGACTCTATTCCATTTGAAATAGAGTCGCTTATTCATTGTTCATTGGTATGAATAAGCATTCTATTCAGTTATTGAATAGTAATAATAAGAGTTGGTGGTAAGGGGGCTGATATTGTGAGTCGATAGGCTACGATGACTGCTTACTATTAGACAGGTTGTACGCTTGTTTGCGAACTTAGTTATTTAGATAAAAAAAGGAGCGTGAATGAGCGTGTGTGCATGTAACTCCGATCCCATACAAACAGTTACAGATTCGTCTCAGAGATTGATCCGAGAGTACCTCTGTACGTAGAACTATTACCTATGACTGAGCTGCGCTATACAAACGAACGATCAGCAATTACGGTATTTACCACAGCTATAAAATTGTTCTCTGTCCTACTACACAGTGCGTAAAGAAAAGTTAAGCAAACACAAGCAGGGAAGTCGGCAATTAATGCTTATTACGGAAAAGCAGAGCGATTTGATTAAATTATGGCCCTTCGCCTCCGCGCGAATGTTCAAACATTGGGAAATTATGCTTAATTCTTGTACAGTTATATTGAACTTTACTGCCAGTTTGAACTTTTATACGAAGCATGCGTTTTTTTATCATTATCACCGGTGGAACTAAGGACGTGGCCCAGCTGACGGGCAGCGGTTCTACGTACTAAGTACAGCTAAGCGCACGTCAACTTTGACACTTAGACCTTCGTACCGTTCATATACTGTACGCAATAAAAGGCACAATCGCATTGCGACTGTCAGTCGAGCCTGATGTGCCTTATTTGTCCATCTTCCACACGTGAAATTAATGTTGCTATCCGTCCGGGTTTTCCCAGATTTGTTCGAGATTAGAGGGTGTCCGGGAGCGTCCGGAGGGGGGTTTCAATTGTAGTCCAGGTTGGTTACCAGATTTCAGAGATGGAAACCCTAAAATCTGCTTCTAACAAATCTTATTTGCAAACAAAAACGCCTCTTACCACCTCTGACCTTTTATTTAATTCTACTTGGGGAGTAATCATTGATATGGCTTTCCATATGTAAAGCTCACCGAGCTAAGCGTGCGTCCGCAAGTACCTATACTATTATTTACTTATTCTGTGACCGGAATCTATAATATAAAATAGTCCGTGTAGAAATGTGTAATCTATTATTATGAGGGCGATCAGTTAGTACTTACCGCTTGATGAACTCGATACTGCACTTGTAGTTCCGAGAACATATCGAAGATTGCTATCAATTTGCGACCCGTCGTAGAATGGCTTCATATCCTGGACACAACTGCAATCAAGTTTTTTACAAGTATTTCATAGTAATTGGACGGCTATTTCTTTAGCGAATCAACGGTTCTTTCATTACTTGAGAAATTCTCTACAAGCATAAAGTTTTGCTAAAGGTGCAATTCCGAGACAGTCGACAATCACTGCGCGCTGACTGCAGCTGCAACACGCTCTCGCTCCCCACTTAAATGAAAAACTATATAAACTTTCGTTCGTTTAGGACCCAATCTTCACGATCCAACAGGTCCCCATGACGCTTTAGTAACTGCAAATTTAGCATCCAGGCCTCCCCTACTATCATAAAGTGAGAGCCACTTTATGATAGTAATTTCACCGCAATTATGCACATAATTATCACAGTTTGATTACACCTATTACATGACACCTGTAATAGGTGTAATCAAACTGTGTCTTTTTTTCCCTTATGGCAATAATATGTTACTTTGCCAACGTCAAGTGAAAAACTGTGATTTTTCATTACTATTATTCACAAGTGAGTTAAAGAGATTTTATTGGTTGAGTTGCTTTGTTCTTAAAAAAGTTTTCATACAAAAAAGATCGTGTTCAATAGTACAAGTAAATTAAATAAACAAAAAACTAGTTGTATGAAAATTTCAACTTTTGTTTTCTCTGTAATAAAGAAAACATTAAAATCCACATTTTGTACGTGGCTAAAACGCTGTCCGCGAAAAGCCAAAAAAAATGAAAACGCATTCTTTTAGTTTATGGCCGATTGCCATTAGATGCGCGCGCATAGGAATACTGATTAATTATTCCCGCCATTGCGAAAATCTTTTAATTTTATTTAGTAGATAACTAAATAATAGTAGTTTATGAAACTGTTGCATAATAAGGGTTATTAAAATACGAGTGTGAGTTTAAAACATGAGCCGAAGGCGAATGTTATAATAGACCACACGAGTATTTTAATACCTAATTATGTGCAGTTTCATACACTACTTTATCTAATCTCATGAAATATATGATAATAATATTTTAAATACAACCATGAAGTTAATTTAACAGCTATAATTCTTACTTATAAATCCATTTGCAGATCGAGCATGCAGAGTGCGCATGCGCGACGCGCCGTGCGGCGCCGCGTTCACAGATTATGTAGAAAAAAATTGCATAGTTGCAATGTATTTGCATTGCAACCTGTTTAAAATACCTGTATCCAGGGCTAAAGCTGTATCGAAATGGTAAAAAATATATTTTACGATACAATTGTTCTTATAAGAGCTGTATCGAAAAATAACTTTTTAAATTTATTTTGATAGCTTGTGCGTAAAGACTGTCATTAAGATACTGTGTTTAGTTTTTAATGTGTAAATTTCAGTATGAGATTAGATAAAATTATTTTTTAGTATCATTTTCTTCACAAATGTGTTGAATAATGTCGTATGATACACGTGTGTATTGATGATTACCATCCTCGGCTCTCTTAAAATCCTCGCCTAACGGCTCGGGTCTCAATCATAGGTAATAAAAAGACGCTTTATTAAAAAGAAGTTATAAAATTGAATACTTTCTCTACGTCTCGTCATGGGGCATAGTTTAGGTGCTATTTTGAAAGGACTCTATTACGTAGAAGTTTATTTTATCACGGCCGAGTGCGACGGGTCGCTACAATCTCGATGCCTGTTTCAAATTATTGTAATTGTTGTCAAAGGATTTATCGTGCAGCATCTCGGTGCTCGACAACGCAGAGCCTGCCTCGTAGGCGGCTCGAGTCACGACCACGTATCTCTACAGTCTTTGCTCTTCGTTCGTGACTATTTTTTGTATTTTGAGCTATTTTTAGTACAGTCTGCTCTTAGTATTAAGAGGCGACACTAGTAGATATCGAGTTAAAAAAATACTTGTGTAATTTAAAAGATGTGTTATTTTTCTATTTTTCAAAACCTATGAATTATTGGAAAGAAAATAGTTAACAAGGATTTAACCGAAAAACCCAACTGAAAATTCCAACATTTTTTATATACACCATTTTTTTTTTCTCGCGGAAGCCATGTTGAAATAATTATCTAAATATATAAAAGAAGAAACTGACTGACTGACTGACTGACTGACTGACTGATATATATATCAACGCACAGCCCAAACCGCTGGGTCTAGAGATTCCAAATTTGGCACGTAGGTTCCTTAAGATGTCTAGGGGTGCACTAAGAAAGGATTTTTCAAAATTCATCCCCTAAGGGGGTGAAACGGGGGTCCAAAGTTTGTATGGGAAAAGAAGATTAGTTGGACTATTTTATCCGAAACTTTACATGAGTACTTCTATAGATAAATGAGTAAACACGTGTTTCAGGATTTTTCAAAATTCAACCCCTAAAGGGGTAAAATGGGGCGAGAAAGTCTGAAAATCGTCATAGGTTTTGTTTTGATGGTTTATTGGGTCGCTGATTACGAAAACAACAACTATTTTATAATCCAACATAGCCGACGTGTCATAAAATCACCCCTGAGGGGATCCGATGGGGTTGAAATATATAAAAGAAGAAACCGACTGACTGACTGATATATAAATCAACGCACAGCCCAAACCACTGGGTCTAGAGATTCCAAATTTGGCACGTAAGTTCTTTATGATGTCTAGGGGTGCACTAAGAAAGATTTTTTCAAAATTCAAACCCTAAGCGGGTGAAACGGGGGTCCAAAGTTTGTATGGGGAAAGAAGATTAGTTGAACTATTTTATCCAAAACTTTACATGAGTACTTCTATGAATAAATGAGTAAACAAATGTTTCAGGATTTTTCAAAATTCAACCCCTAAACCGGTAAAATGGGGCGAAAAAGTCTGAAAATCGTCATGGGTATTGTTTTTATGGTTTATCGGGTCGCTGATTCCGAAAACAACAACTATTTTATGATCTAACATAGATGACGTGACATAAAATCACCCCTGTGGAGATGCGATGGGGTTGAAATATATAAAAGAGGAAACTGAGTGACTGACTGATATATATCAACGCACAGCCCAAACTACTGGGTCTAGAGATTCCAAATTTGGCACGTAGGTTCCTTATGATGTCTAGAGGTGCACTAAGAAAGGATTTTTCAAAATTCATCCTCTAAGGGGGTGAAACGGGGATCCAAAGTTTGTATGGGGAAACAAGATTAGTTGGCCTATTTTAACCGAAACTTTACACGAGTACTTCTATAGATAGATGAGTAAACACATGTTTCAGGATTTTTCAAAATTCAACCCCTAAAGCGGTAAAACGGGGTGAAAAAGTCTGAAAATCGTCATGGGTATTGTTTTTATGGTATATCGGGTCGCTGATTACGAAAACAACAACTATTTTATAACCCAACATAGCCGACATGACATAAAATCACCCCTGTGGGGGTGCGGTGGGGTTAAGATGTCATAATATCCATATAGGTGTTAATTCTATGGATTTCTGGGACGTCAATTACAAAAATGGCATCGAATTGAAAATATCAACCCTTAAAAGGGTAAAATGGGGTCAAAAAGTCTGAAAATCGTCATGGATATTGTTTTTATGGTTTATCGGGTCGCTGATTACGAAAACAACAACGATTTTAAAATTCAACGTGGCTAACGTGACCATCATCCTCTATTGAGGTATGATGAGGTTGAAATGTCTACATATCAATATATGTGTCGTTTTTGCGGGTTTACGGAATGCCAAACCATACTAATATTATAAATGCGACAGAATGTCGGTTACCTCTTCACGCTTAAATCGCTGGACCGATTTAGATGAAATTTGGTTGAGAGATACCTTGAGTCCTGGGAAAGGACATACCTATGATAGTTTTTATCCCAGAAATTACCTGTTATTGTTATTTATTGTACCTTTAGGGCGGTTCTATGTTCGACGGTATGTATTTTTTAAATATAGTTTCAATGATTTCTCCGTTAATTGAACAGCAATTTTAATCATTCTTATTTGTTTGAAAGGGCACACTATTCAAGTGGTCCCATATTAAACAAATCAGGATCTGATGATGGACTCCCTGGGAATTCGTGAGAAAGGGTTGAAATTTATAGGCATGGACATGGATACAGTAATTGACGAGTTTTCTGATGTTATTAGGTTACATAATTTGCATTTGGAAGTCATCGTGTGACACTGCTGAGTTGATAAGGAACGGTTTGGCTAGAGTTGAGTACTTCTTAATTAAATAAATTAATGTATTTTCGTCTAGAAGGCACCATGTCACTACTACTTACCCGTTATTATAATAAATAGATAAAAAAATATTCACTAAAAAGAAATAAACTTAAAAAAAAATAAACTAACTACAAAATCCTGACAAGAAAAAGCCAAAGATAACTAAACTACTACCTACCTTCTGAGATTTTTGAAGTCGGTGTTATTTTTTTAAGTTGGATTTATCCTTTTTCAGCTGATGGATTAAGACTTGTGGAATCCTAATAGGATTTTAAATTTGTATTTGGCGGCAATCAGTGCTTATGCGATCGCGGGGGGTGCGGCGGGAGCGAGGTGCATTAGTTATCGGGAAAGTTCTTGCATCCGTATTTAGTACAATTAAAAGTACTACATGAAGGTGGTTGGTGTATTCATCATCATGAAACTTTGTACACATATTCTTTTCTAGGAAGGACATAGGATACTAAAAAAAAGTAAACGCGGGCGAAGCCGCGGGTGAAAGCTAGTAATAATATAAAGCAATGATTTTATAAATACTATAGATATGCTATACCCATACTAAATTGCGTCGGTTGGTTTACTTTTCGCGCCACGCTGGGGGTTAATCGTCAACCTGAATGAGACAAATGTTCTCACACATTGGAGCCTAAGTGGTCGCGTACTGTGCGGTTCCAGAGAAGTTTTCTCCCGCGTACTGTGAAGCCTGTCGAAGTTTTCTCTCAGGAGACTACAGCATGGGGTTCTTCAAGAAGAGAGCGAAGAGGTTTTTACAGGTTCGACAACGCGCGTGTGATGCCCCTGGTGTCACAGGCGTTCATAGGCTACGGTAACTGCTTTCCATCAGGCGGACCGTATGCTTGTATGTCACTTTAGTGGTATAAAAAAAATGTCAAAAAGGGCTACGGTTTACGTTCCGCCTACGGTTTCGACCGTATCAATGTCATTTATTGCACAAAAAGGTAGCTTATGCCCTTCTCTGGATATAATCCTTGTCCAAATCAAATTTCATTCAAATCGGTTCGGCAGTTTAGTCGAGAGAAGGTAATAGACAGCAGACACACACATTTTGTCATCTATACTATACTATAATATATAATATAATATTATAAAGCTGAAGAGTTTGTTTGTTTGTTTGTTTGTTTGTTTGTTTGAACGCGCTAATCTCAGGAACTACTGGTTCGAATTGAAAAATTCTTTTTGTGTTAGGTAGCCTATATTTCAAGGAAGGCTATAGGCTATATAGCATCACGCTACGACTCATAGGAGCGGAGCACCAGTGAAAAATAGGAAAAAAATATTCCTTTTGAGGGCTTACGTCGCGTGCGCTGCGTAAACGGTTGAAGTTACGCAAAAATCATGTATGATGGAATTGTTCCTCTTTAAAAGTTCTAAAAAAAAGTCCGCGACAGCATATGTCTATCTTTTAAGATTAACTCACTATAACCTTTTTTTACCTACTTTCTCCTATTGATTACCATGAAAAAACGATATAGTGTGTCAATATTAAAAGATAGACATATACTGTCGCGGACTTTTTTTTAGAACTTTTAAAGAGGAACAATTCCATCATACATGATTTATGCGTAACTTCAACCGTTTACGCAGCGCACGCGACATAAGCCCTCAAAAGGAATATTTTTTTCCTATTTTTCACCGGTGCTCCGCTCCTATTGGTCGTAGCGTGATGTTATATAGCCTATAGCCTTCCTTGAAATAGAGGCTAAGTATCTAACACTAAAATATTTTTTCAAGAGTAGTTCCTGAGATTATCGCGTTCAACCAAACACACTCTTCAGCTTTATAATATTAGTATAGAATTAGATAGTATATAGATTAATTTTATATATAAAACTAGCTGTTACCCGCGGCTTCGCCCGCGTGGTCCAGGGAAGCCTGCTGCCATTGATTTGTGTATATTTTTCTTTTGTTGTATTTTTTTTTACTTCGTGGGATAAAAAGTAGTACCAGTAAGTACAAATTTTAATGATGATTGGCTGCATAGTTAAGGCATGAAGAAATAACAAACAAACGAATTTACTTTAACACTTATAATATTTGTATGGATGGAACGCCCACACTCAAGAGAAAATAATTGTTCACCACATAAATGTTTGCCCTCTTTATTTTTTCATCGAATAAAATATTTTTCCTGGATAAAAAGTAACCTATGTCACTCTCCAAACCGGAAACTATCCCCTGTTAAAACATCACGTCAGTACTTACGTTCCTTTCGACGTGATAGAAGGACAAATGATTACAAAGTTTATTTTTTCCCATGGGATTAAATTGTTTTTCCGGGATAAAAAGTAGCTTATGTTACTCTCTAGATTACCCTATTAAAAATTCATGTCTGTACTTAGGTTTCTTCTGACGTGAGAGAAGGACAAATGAACTTTATTTTTTAATAACGTACGTTTACGGTATGGAGAGTGGCATAGGCTACTTTTTATCCAGGAAAAGCATCTTATTTCTACGGGAAAATACATACTTTGTAATCATTTGCCCTTCTTTTAAGTCGAAAGGAACCTAAGTACCGACATGATTTTTTTTTAACGGGATAGTTACGTAGTAGAGTACGGACATGACTTTTTAAAATGGGGTTAGTTTACTGTTTGGAAAGTGACATAGGCTACCTTTTATCCCACAAAAACATCTTAATCCCATGCGAAAAAATAAACTTTGTAATCATTTGGCATTCTATCATGTCGAAAGGAACGTAAGTACCGACATGATTTTTTAACAGGAGATAGTTTCCGGTCTGGATAGTAACATAGGCTACTTTTTATCCATGAAAAAACATTTTATTCTCACGGAAAAAAAAACGATCCCCGCAGAGGGCAATCATTTACGTGGTGAACAATTTTTTTGTCTTGATCCATACTAATACTATAAGTGTTAAAGTAAGTAAATTCGTTTGTTTGTTATTTCTTAACGCTCTATGTAGCCGATCATCATTAAACTTTGTACCTATATTTCTTTTGTTGTATTTTTTTTACTTCGTGATATATTACTATTTATATAATATTGATAATACTAATTAAGGAACGTTTGTGAAAAAAATACAAGAAAAGAAAAATAGGTACAACGTTTAATGATGATCGGCTGACATAGAGCGTTAAGAAATAACAAACAAACGAATTTACTTACTTTAACACTTATAGTATTAGTATGGATCAAGACAAAAAAATTGTTCACCACGTAAATGATTGCCCTCTGCGGGGATCGTTTTTTTTCCGTGGGAATAAAATGTTTTTTCATGGATAAAAAGTAGCTTATGTTACTATCCAGACCGGAAACTATCCCCTGTAAAAAAATCATGTCGGTACTTACGTTCCTTTCTACATGATAGAATGCCAAATGATTACAAAGTTTATTTTTTCGCATGGGATTAAGATGTTATTGTGGGATAAAAGGTAGCCTATGTCACTTTCCAAACAGTAAACTAACCCTATTTTAAAAAGTCATGTCACTACTCTACTACGTAACTATCCCGTTAAAAAAAAATCATGTCGGTACTTAGGTTCCTTTCGACTTAAAAGAAAGGCAAATGATTACAAAGTATGTATTTTCCCGTAGAAATAAGATGCTTTTCCTGGATAAAAAGTAGCCTATGCCACTCTCCATACCGTAAACGTACGTTATTAAAAAATAAAGTTCATTTGTCCTTCTTTCACGTCAAAAGAAACCTAAGTACAGACATGATTTTTTAGGTAATCTAGAGAGTAACATAAGCTACTTTTTATCCCGGAAAAACAATTTAATCCCATGGGAAAAAATAAACTTTGTAATCATTTGTCCTTCTATCACGTCGAAAGGAACGTAAGTACTGACGTGATGTTTTAACAGGGGATAGTTTCCGGTCTGGAGAGTGACATAGGTTACTTTTTATCCAGGAAAAATATTTTATTCGATGAAAAAATAAAGAGAGAACATTTATGTGGTGAACAATTATTTTCTCTTGAGTGTGGGCGTTCCATCCATACAAATATTATAAGTGTTAAAGTAAATTCGTTTGTTTGTTATTTCTTCATGCCTTAACTATGCAGCCAATCATCATTAAAATTTGTACTTACTGGTACTACTTTTTATCCCACGAAGTAAAAAAAAATACAACAAAAGAAAAATATACACAAATCAATGGCAGCAGGCTTCCCTGGACCACGCGGGCGAAGCCGCGGGTAACAGCTAGTTTATAATATAAGTAGTTTAGTATGGATCGATGGATGGCTTTAATAATTTAGCCTCGGAGAGCCTCTTAACAAAATGTCCTCAATTTATTTAGTTCTCTACATGGACACTTACTTACCTTTATAAGGAGTTGGTGCCATTTGCCAAGATTGTTTCGTTTATTTTCGTTTTTATAAAGCTTTTATTTGTCACATGAAAGGGAAAGTTTTGCGTTGCATCTTATTGTTCGTGCCGTCCGTTTTTGTTAGTGATTGCCATTTATATGTGACTAGCTGCCCGCCCCGGCTTCGCACGGGTAGAAAGTGTTGTTTTGTTTTCCTCGCTATTTTTATGTCTTTTCTCTCCATAAGAACCTTCTTTATGACTTTACTTCAGCAAGGAGATCTTCACCAAATTTTTATAATATTTTTGAAAACTCTTGGGTACGTAAAGTTCTATCTACAGCTTCTACTGCCTTATTGTTGGCCTCTCCGCATTCATCTGAAACGATTAAACAGCAATCCTGAAACATTTTCGCTTTGTCACAGTTTCGTGTCACAAAGCATGTCGGTTTTTCCATTCTGTATAAATCAAGTATAATATTGAACATTGTATTTGCGTCCTTCTGCCTAGAAGTAATGTGGCTGCAATACCTGGCGATGCTGCTGTGAGATATTATTTTGGCGCCTGATTTCAGCGAGGATTGCTCTCGTCAGGTATGTTTTTCCAGTCGCTCCTGAAGCATCTAAGAAAAACAGTTTCCCCTCATTGTTTAAAAGACTTTGCATTACAAAATCTTGCTACATAGCGTCCCGCAAATGCACGCATTCTTCTGGTTTGTGCGAATATATACCAATCGTTCCATTTCAATTGTAGCGTACACGTCTGTAATAAACTGACTAAATAGACCACGTTACCTTTGTAAATAAATAAAACGATTGCGTCTAACTTGTAGTAGATAGAATAAAAGTAGCACTGCGCGGTTATTTTTTTACAATACAATCAATATTTTGTTAAACTATTTATTGTTTTTTTAAATAGCTTCTTTAGTTCTATTTGCTATTATAGCGTGTTTTTTTAGTTGTTTTTTAAAACTATAATATTGTAAATACCATGTTGTTTATGCAAATAAATTTAGCTTTGTTCTGCATCAGGTGTTCCAAATCTTGGATTTATATACCTCAACAAAAAATGCTCATGAGGCTGAACAACTTTTGCTAAGGCGTCATTTTTATATTTCTTATAGTTTAGCTGAGCCATTATGATTCTGCATCACGTGTTCCAAATCTTGGAGGGGCGCCACTGCCATGTAAACATTGTGCTCCGTATTATAGTTATTTATAAAATACAAAATCACGATATTTAAAAAAAAAAACCTTCAAATTATGTAATAAACTTCATGATTCGCAAGTGGTAATGTTTGTGACGTTTAAATATATAAATTCAGTGACTAAATTAGAAATTAATTTTAAAATAATTTTATCATTAAAGTCTTTAGTGCCAAGTGATAACTGACAAAATTATCATTGAATAAGTATTTACCAATTTAAACAGTGACTAAATCAACAATTAATAGTGTTTTGTAAAACAAAAAGTGATAAATTTTAAAAGTGATAATAACATTTTACGATTTAAAATTGTGACGGTGTTGAAGAAATAAATTTCCCCTCAAACATTTTATAACGCTTCTACTCAGTATAAACAAATAGATAATTTCGCCCGCACTACTAAAACCTGTTGTGGTCGTACGGTTAAGACGTTACCCTTTGGAATACGAAGGACCCCAGTTCGAATCTAAGCTCGGTCGTAATTGTTTTTTACAATTTTTCGACGCATATTAAGTATTCTGCATAGATTTAAACCACAGTAAACAATGGATAGTAATGTAACAGTAAGGAAAAATAATTTAAGGCGAACTAAATCGGACAAAGACATATCTCGTACCTCTACGGAACAGTCTATGTTATCATCTACATTTCTAGATACAACATCGAGAAGTCATCCTTTGGTGTCTGAAATGATGGACTCGACTATTATATTTGAATTAAAACAGCAAATAGAGGAACTCCAAAACGAACTAAACGTCGCCCATGTTGAAATACAGAATTTAAATTCAGAAAATAATGACCTCAAACAATTAATTAGCGATAAGGACCACACCATTAGTATTTTTAAGAAAATTACTACAGAAAATGTATGCGTTACACCGAATAAAAATAAATCTACACCTTTAAAGAAGAACATCACTAATATAAATAGAAGAGTCAGGACATCACCGCTACAGTTTCCTTTATCCTTCAATCATCGCAGAAAAAGCACTAGTGATAGTAACGGCAATAGTACATGCACAAGCGTGATATGTGATAATAGAGGAGTTGAGCAAGTGAGATGTTCATCAACAGTAACCGTTTTAAATCATGAAACAATTAGCACTGATAAGCATTCGACAACTATATATAAGAATAAAGAAACTAAACCAAAACTGATCATATTAGGAGATCAGCAAGTACGTGGTTTACCAATCAAACTGATGAAATCACGGCGGAATAAGTGGAATGACGTATACGATGTAACAGCTATCATCAAACCATTTGCTACTACCGCACAAGTGTTAAGTGACTGCGATAGTTTATTTACTTCGCTAAATGATAATGACATTCTTATTATAAGTATTGGATCTAATGATATTAACCCGTATATAATTTATAATGAACTATGTAATGTATTAGGAAAATTAAAAAATAATACAGTTTTTATAATAGGCAATCAAACAAATCCATATTTAAATTTTGACCTATTAAATCATAGCATAAAGTCCTTTGTTAAATGTTACGATAATTGTAAATATATCGAAATGCCTACTATTTTGAACGTAAATTCTGCTAACTTCTCGGCAAGGCACTTAAGAAGTCTTTGCGACAAATTAAATATTGAAATCGACTACATAGCCTATGAAAAGTGTATTCTTAAGAATTATGAACAAATGAGGCGTTACTGTAAGCAAAATAATAAAAGTACAAATGGTATCAGTTGTGTCAGAGATAAACAAGACATACAAAAATATGGTAAGGGGACAATTCCTTATTACTTCACTAAACTTAAAAAAAATATAACATCTAAATTATCTTTACCAGATAGTCAAAACGATTTTTTTCGAAACTAATAAAATTTCAAAAAAAATTACCTTGCTCCATCAGAATATCGCTGGAGTACTAAACAAACAGGACATGTTAAAATTAGCTTTGGATGACTTAAGTAGTAGGATAGGTAACATTGACATAGTTTGTCTCTCTGAAACGTTCTTAAAAAATGGCACAGAATCTAACCTTGTATTGCAAGATTATAGACTTGCTGCACATTATTCCAGGCCAAATGAGCGTCGAGGAGGGACTTGCATACTAATAAAAAAAGACATTGAATATATTGACATATGTAACTTATTTGAATCTTTAATATACAATTTTGAGTGTTGTGCTATAGAAATTAAAATGTATAATTTAATAATTGTGACTATATACAGAATTCCTAATTCAAATGTAGACATATTTCTTGAACAATTAAATTTAATGTTAAGTAAGCTGATGAGAAAAAAAGATAAAAATATCGTTATTTGTGGAGACTGGAATATTGATTGGCTAAAAAACAATAAACTTTCCAAACAGCTTGAATCGCTGCTAAGTAATTACAATCTCTCTAATCATATTGTGAGGCCGACTAGAAAACTATCGTGCATTGATTTAATTGCAAGTAATATATCGGAGATTAATCCTGGTATACACTACTTAGCGTTATCGGATCATGAGACCGCTCAAACAATTTCTTTCTCAGTCAAAATGGATGACAACGCTAGTAAAACTCGCTCTGTCTGGTTTGAAGAAAGGAGAGATATGTCCCATGACAATATACGTAAATTTTGTAATTATATTTCATCGCTGTCGTTTCAGGATGTACTAGCTGAAAATGACGTTGACAAGGCTTTTGACTGTTTTCATGACACATTAGTACTTTTTTATAATCTATGTTTCCCTATAATTAAAGTTAAAGTCAACAACAAGCTAATAAAAAATAGGTGGATAACGAAAGGGATAAAAAGAAGCTGTATTAAAAAAAGAACCTTATACCTTAAATATCACCTAGTCCCGGGTAACAAGTTAAATACAAAAAAGAAGTATAATACTTACTCCAAAATATTAAAAAAGTGTATATATGAGGCGCAACGCCTAAATAATACAAAATATATTAAAAACTCGCAAAATAAAAGCAAAGCAGCTTGGGAAATAATAAAAATTACGACATGCAAATTATCTAATAATAATATTAATTCAATTAGTTATGATAATAAAATATATTCTGATCCTGATAGTATTAGTGAACTTTTCAATAAACATTTTTTAAATTTAGATCATAATAACAGTTCATACACGAAGAAGACTAGATCTGCTAATAATAATTTCAATAATAATAGTATCTACTTAACGCCAATAAACCCTGACGATGTTTACAAAGTAATTCATAGACTTAAGAATACAAATTCAACAGGATATGATAATATTAATGTAAAAGTTATAAAAATGTGTGCTAGACAGCTAAGTGTGCCATTAGCTCACATTATTAATCTAACATTTACAGAAGGCAAGTATCCTTCTAGGTTGAAATATACAATAGTTAAGCCCTTGTTTAAGAAAGGAGACAAAAAGTCGATGAATAACTACAGACCAATCTCGTTGACTCCAATACTATCAAAAATTATCGAAAGAATTATGTTTGATAAACTATATGCATTTTTATCGATGTTTGATATATTAAAAGTAGAACAATATGGTTTTAGGAAAAATATGTCAACAATCTTAGCGTGTTATGACTTAATTAAGACTGTAACAAAAAAACTAAATGACAAAGTACCGATAACTGCAATTTTTCTTGATATGACTAAAGCGTTTGACTATGTATTACATGACATCTTATTGAATAAATTATGGCGGTATGGGATACGCGGAACGGCACATACATGGTTTGAAAGCTATTTACGCTTTCGACAACAGTGTGTTGAAATCACAAATTTAAAAGGGCGTAATAAAAAAGTTTATAGGTCTAAATACTGTGTCAACAGTTGTGGAGTGCCACAAGGCAGTATATTAGGACCATTATTGTTTTTAATATATATAAATGACTTACCAGATGCAATAGATAATAAGTGCATATTATTTGCTGACGATACAACACTTCTAATCGAAAAAAAAGATAATATCGATTATAAAACTGACATGGAAACTACTTTGAACAATACAATTATTTGGCTAAATCAGAATAATTTAAATATAAATATGACTAAAACGAAACTAATACAATTCAAAACTAACAATAACATAAATAATGTGCCTCTGAATATTAAATATAATAATGTAAGTATGGAGGAAATAGAATCCACTGTGTTTCTTGGTATAACTGTGGATAACCTATGTAATTGGAAAAAGCATATAAATGTACTTTGCCGTAAACTAGATAGATTTGTCTATGTACTAGGAAGAATTAGATGTGTAGCATCAATCCAAGCTGCCATTATGGCTTATCATGGATATGTGTCATCATTGCTCAGATATGGTGTAATTTTATGGGGTAACTCCGTTGACACAACAAGAGCATTTGTATGTCAAAAGAAATGTATTCGTGCCATATATAATGCTGATATGATGGACAGCTGTAGGCCATTATTTAAAAAATCTAATATATTACCCCTTCCATGTTTATATATATATGAAATGTGTCTTTTTGTTCAAAAATACCAATATCTGTTTATAAGACATGGTGACTGTGTATCTTCGAGAAGTAGACATAAGAACCGATTAGTTGTTCCTAAACAGAGGCTAGCTTTGTATTCCGACAATGTGCACTGCATGGCAATAAAAATTTTCAATCATCTACCTGACCATTTTAAAACTTTAAGAATGACATTGTTTAAAAAGAAATTATGTGAATGGCTATTGAGTAAATGTTATTATACTGTTAAGGAATATTTAAATGACAAATTTATTGAAATGTAATTTTAATTTTAAAATATATAAGCTAATTATTTATTATTAAAATGATGTTAAGAAATAAACTCAAACAAATGTAAGTAAATATTTGCACGCCCCTGCGAGGGTAGAATAAGTTGGACATGTAATTATATAACACCTATAACACCTTATTTTCGCAAATAAAAATTATCTTATCTTATCTTATCTTATCTTATCTTGGATTTTTATACCTCAACAAAAAATGTTGATCAAGTTGAACAACTTTTGCTAAGGCGTCAATTTTATATTTCATATATTAGGTTGGGGAAAAAGTCTTTTCGTATTTTATATGAAAATTCAAAACATTTTTTAATAAAATTTATTTACATTTAACTAAAGTATGTAGGTGCTATTTTGTTCGACAACTTTTTGCCATCTTGTAGGTACAGACATGATCCCATTACTATAGAAATTTTGGGACTTCTGTTCAAAAAACCACGACAAGTGGTTTTGGCAGTCTTCTCGTGATGTTAACCTGACATTGCCTAAAGAATTCTGAAGAGACCAAAACAGGTGGAAATCAGAAGGTGCAAGGTCAGGACTATACGGCGGATGCATTAACACCTCCCAGTCAAACTCTCTTAATTTTTGCTGAGTGGCTAAAGATGTGTGAGGTCTAGCGTTATCATGATGAAAAATCACACCTCTTCTGTTAATTAATTCCGGCCGCTTTCTCTCAACTTTTTGCTTTAATCTCATCAGTTGTTCACAGTAGAGTTCAGAATCGATAGTCCTGCCTGGCGGTAACAGCTCATAATGAATAATGCCCTTCCAATCCCACCATACATACAGCATCACCTTGTTGCGGGTTAACCCGGGTTTTGCCAGAGTCTGTGAAGCCTGACCGGCCTTTGACCACGACCTTTTTCGCACGTTCTTGTCGTACGTGATCCACTTTTCATCACCAATTATAAGCTTCTTTAAAAACGGTTCGCTTTCATTACGTCTTAGTAAAGAATCGCAAATGAGTACACGGTTCATTAGGTTTCTTTCAGTGAGATAGTGAGGCACCCAAATATCGAGCTTTTTAGTGTACCCAGCTTTTTTCAAATGCGCCAAAACTGTTTTGTGGTCAATTTCTAATTCTTCAGCTACGTCATAACTACTGATATGCCGATCTTGATCCACTTTTTCAAAAATGGCATCCATTTTATCCGTAACAGGGCGACCAGAGCGACATGCATCTTTCACATCAAAATTTCCTGATTGAAAACGCTTAAATCAAATTTGTGCTACTCTCACAGACACTGCACTAGGTCCATAAACGTCACAAATTTTTTTCGCAGCTTGCGTTGCATTGTTACCTTTTTTGTAGTAAAATTTTAAAATGAATCGAATTTCTTCATTAGATTCACTCATCTTGACAGTAAAAAAAACAAATGAAAATCACACATTTACCTAATTTGAATTTGGAATTATCTTTTTTAAAATTTAAACTTTATAAAGATATCAAAACCTGCCAGATACAAATGGTATAACCAAAGAGATTTTATTACAAGTTCATACATACTATAATGCGTCACATATAAAAGACTTTTTCCCCTACCTATTAGTTTACCGGAACCATGACGGTTCTGCATCAGGTGTTCTAAATCTTGGATTTTTATACCTCGACAAAAAATACTCATCAGGCTGAACAACTTTTGCTAAGACGTCATTTTTATATTTCTTATAGATTAGCTGAACCATTATGGATCTGCATCAGGTGTTCCAAATCTTGGATTTTTATACCTCAACAAAAAATGATCATCATGAGGCTGAACAACTTTTACTAAGGCGTCATTTTTATATTTCTTATAGTTTAGCTGAACCATTATGGTTCTGCATCAGGTGTTCTAAATCTTGGATTTTTATACCTCAACAAAAAATACTCATCAAGCTGAACAAATTTTGCTAAGGCGTCATTTTTATATTTCTTATAGTTTAGCTGAACCATTATGGATCTGCATCAGGTGTTCCAAATCTTGGATTTTTATACCTCAACAAAAAATGCTCATCAGGCTGAACAACTTTTGCTAAGGCGTCATTTTTATATTTCTTATAGTTTAGCTGAACCATTATGGTTCTCCATCAGATGTTCTAAATCTTGGATTTTTATACCTCAACAAAAAATGCTCATCAGGCTGAACAACTTTTGCTAAAGCGTCATTTTTATATTTCTTATAGTTTATCTGAACCATTATGGTTCTGCATCAGGTGTTCCAAATCTTGGATTTTTATACCGAGATGGAATATTCGTGTCCATGTTTTCAAATCGATGCCATTTTCGTAATTGACGTCCCAGAAAACCATAGAATCAACACCCATATGGATATTATGACATTCCAACCCCATCGCACCCCCACAGTAGTGCTCTTGTGTTACGTCGGTTAAGTTAGATTATAAAATAGCTGTTGTTTTCGGAATCACCTACCCGATAAACCATTAAAACAATACCCATAATGATTTTCAGACGTTTGCACCTCATTTCACCCCTTTAGGGGTTGAATTTTGAAAAATCCTGAAACACGTGTTTACTTATTTATCTACAGAAGTGCTCATGTAAAGTTTCGTATAAAATAGTCCAACTAATCTTGGTTCCCCATACAAACTTTGGACCCCCGTTTCACCCCCTTAGGGGTTGAATTTTCCAAATTCCCGTCTTAGTGAGCACCTACGTCCTAAAAGGAACGCCCTTGCAAAATTTGAGACTCCTAGCACTTGTAGTTTCTGAGATTTCGTGATGAGTGAGTGAGTGATTTACTCTTTTATAAATATAGATATGAATTTGAATTAGTGTAGTAACGTGACTTTTTGTTTGTCGGGCTTTATAAAACTGTCATGGACAGTTTAAAAAAAAATGCACCTATCGCTACCAAACCTCACAGGATTATCCGCTGGGTCAATCTAAAGATTGTCTGAAAATTTCGTTGTAATCGGTTCAGCCGTTTCGGAGTCTATACGGAACATACATACATACTTTCTCTTTTGTATGTATAGAATAGAAGAAGATAGAAGATATAGTGTAATTGGACCCTGTTATGTAGAATTGATCTAACCGACATTTTGTTACTTTTACGTTAAGGCTATTTAAAGTTTAATAGGAATAAAAATATCACGCGGTATCTTTGATGACATATGCTTCGCAAAACTTGTTGCGAAGCATATGTTATCAAACTATTAGAATCTGTTGCGAATATATGAAACTCGATTTAAAGTTTCTCGCTATGTATGTCTCTCAATTTGACATAGTTTGTCGGTTGGATCTTTTCTGCAGGGTCAATTGTTCTTATACATTTCGTGAATATTTTATTGTATTACTACACATCAGTTGTTAGGGAATCAAATGGATACACACAAAATTAAAATATTTCGCTTTCAAATTAAGCCCAAACTAGAGGGCTATTATTACCATTGAAGAGTTCCTATACGCCTCTAGTATCTATCATCAGAGTATCGTCCAGTTAAGTATATTAAATGTATTAGAATAGAATAAAATGGTTCAGTCGGAACAGAACAAAACAGGATACACAAAACAAGAAATTACCATGGAGATATAACCTATAGAATAGATATATAAGTACTACGTACTAGAGAAGCTATCCCAGTAATCCAGTAATAGATTTGCTCATTTTAAATGTTTTAAAATATTAAATCCGCTGAAGCTCTAGCGCTAAAGCGCATCTAAGGTACACTCACAATGGACCGTGATTGGTCGGTAAATGATTTTACCCTTATTATACTTAGTATATATTTTTTCACTCAATCTCCGAAACTCCGCAGCAGAACAGAACATTACTGAATAGAATAAACTACTAATTGTGTACAAAGTTTTGCACTCTTTTAAACAAGCGGTGAGGTGTAAGGGCATCACTACAATTCTCCTTTTTATTGTAAGCGTAAATAGCGTAAAAAACGCTCCTTGTAAATAATCTACAGTAACTGACTTGCATTATGAGCATCATGCGCATCTGTCATTCGACAAAGTCTAAAACATAGCTTAACAATTGGTCGCCGCTCCGGTCGAAGTGGAGCGAAGAACAATTGATAATGTAAGGTCTAAAATGCTCGGCGCCAGAGGAACCCCTTAATGTTCGATCACAACTATAACCATCGATTTACACGAGTAGTTATTAAATTAAGAAAAAGTGTAAGCGTCGGGATGATGCGGGCCGGTTATTGGCCGAACCCTTTGTATGGCCATCCAATTTGTACCTCATCGAGGGGCTCTATAATTTGTTGTTGGATCACGATGGGGAGTCATGGACGATAAGGATTTGCCACTTAAATTACTTGCACGTACTTTTTATACACACTAGGGTCTCCGATTTTGATTAAATTCGTTGTGAATTTAAAGGCAGCCGTAGTCTTACCCCTGGAACTGCAGTGGACTTCATTGTTCATTGCCTTTGTTTGGTGGTCGACGTGTTAATCTTGGCTACACACTACTACACAGGAGACAGTGGTGGGACTGTGTGGTGAGCTCTCGTCTCGTTTACATCCATACATCATGGTAGGCAGTCATCGTAACATATGAATGTTTAAGCCACAAGAGGTATCACTCACGTGTTGCCGAACTTGCGAAAACCGTTTACGCATTTCCTGACGAGCCTCATAGTCTAATCTTAGCAAGAAGTTTATTCCACAACCCGAGAGATCTCGATAGAAAACTCCTATGGAACAATTTTTCTTTTCTATATGATTAAATTTTTATCAATTTCCTACACTTTCTTTCGTACTATGTCGGGTGGCAGAGAAGCATACCAGCCTGATAAACGCTCGCAAGTCGCGACATGAAATATTGCAAATAACGTACCTACGCGCACTGTCAACTCAGCTGCCAACGCAGCGACTCCTTCCTTCTTGGAGACACTCACTCACAGGAACAATAACTCTCAAGGGAATTTTTATTTGGCTGCGGTCTTCTGTGCGGTTGATGTACTTCCCTAGTTGCAGCTTACAATTTTACTCTTGGTCTACATCTAATTCGCCAGAGCCTCGTGAGTTAGTCAGCAGGGTGCACCACGTGTAGGTGGGATTGGTTTTGGCAAAGCGGTAGGGCACCTACACTCCAAGAACACTGTTCAAATATACATTTGTCCTCTTCTACCCTAAGGTTGATTGCTTATAGTAATAATAAGACCGCCTATTGTATTGTCATTAAATTGACTATTTTTATGTCTGTAATTTATTTGGTGCAATAAAGAGTTATTGTATTGTATTATATTATATTGTAATGCTATAGGTAAATTGTGAAATATTTTATTTGTCATTATCGAACCCAGTTTCCAGAGTAAGTCAGCGAAATTGGAATTATAATACTGTTCTTCATTCCGTTTTATGTCCCGCTTAGTAGACGACATAAACCTAGTTTGTGACATGATAATCTAGGAAGTATTTAATTCATATTTACGTCGATAGTTTTAGAAGTTTTACACGTGTAATAGTTACTTGAAGAGTTTCAGATGTTGGAGATTCGCCGAGACGTCCACAGCAGCTGGAGCAGAGACGACCAAAGCAGCCACGGCAGTCGCATGCAACTACTAACGGTAGTGGGTGGGTGCCGGCCGGCAGTAGTTTGCATGAATGATTTGCATGAAATGAGGTGGCGGAAGCACGCAAACTAGTGTAGATCAAATTGCCTATCATTGAAGAGTTCAAAGCGGCTCGACTCCGCTGGCTCGTGTACGTAAAAAGATTGGGAGAGTATAGTACCGTGGGAAGAACCTTTGTGTGGTGAGTGGTAGCCGATTGGGCACCCGAGGCACCGCTGGATTGACGGGCCTGGCCTCCGCCAACCCGCATTTGAGCAGCGTGGTGGAACATACTCTAAACCCCTACGTTTTTGGGGTGTAAGTGGTTCATCAAGATATTTGAACCAAAGCCAACTTCACCTGCACGCGGTGCACCCTGCTGACTGACAAACGAAGCTCTGGCGAGGTAGGGAGCGTAATTGTAAGCTACCCGACTGGGGAATGTACCTCCACATCACAGAATACCGCAGCCAAATAACAATTCCCCTGAGGATTGTTGTGTTCCTGCGAGTGAGTGAGGTCACCAGAAGGAAAGGAAGGAAAGGAAGGAGATGCTGCGTTGGCAGCGGGGGCGGCGGCGCGCGAGCATAATTTTATGTTACAAGCGTTAATATGGCTACGGTAACCGCTTCACATCAGGCGGGCCGTATGCTTGTCTCCCACCCGAAGTAGAATAAAAAAAAACCGGACAAGTGCGAGTCGGACTCGCCCACCGAGGGTTCCGTAGGTACGTAGTATCATTATTAAATTTGATATTTTTCATTATAAATAAAAAATAATGCGTCGAAAAAAATAAATAAACTATATTTTGCAATGTGTACATCAATCCCTTTCATATGATACCCCATTTGAACTTGTAGTTTCAATTTGAAATTTCGACACCCTATAAAAAATATAGACCCCCTATTTTTTAAGGTCTATTTACAAATGTATAGTTTTGAGATTTATTCCTGTACTTGTAGTCTATAACGATGTTACTTGCCAAATTTCATAGTTCTAGGTCAACGGGAAGTACCCTATAGGTTTTGATTCCCTTGAGTGTGTCGAAATATGCGTTTTTTGCTGAATAAACGGCCGTAACTTTTTTCTACGTAAACTAAGCAGTTTGATTTTTTTTTAACTTCATGGGACCGTAGACCTGAGTATACAGTTCAAATTTTAGCTTGATACCTCCACGCATTCTCGACATAGAAATTCTTGACAGACAGACAGACAGACAGACAGACAGACAGACAGACGGACAACAAAGTGATCTTATAAGGGTTCCGTTTTTCCTTTTGAGGTTCGGAACCCTAAAAAAACAAAGTTTGAGGGGAGACCCGTATCCCAGCAGTGGGGTGAGTAAGGGTTGACATCGACATCGACAGTCGAACAACAATAGTTATTTGTACGGGCACCTTCACACATTCCCAAATTATATAAAAAATACGATGTTATATTTTTTTCAAAAGCCCAATTAGTTGTTCGTTCAAAAATTGTATAAAATAAAAACGCCACTGTTCGATATTAGCATGCGTTTAGCTCAGGATTCTTCGAGCCTTCCTTCGAGTTTTTTTTCCTTCAAGCCAACTTAAGCACAACACGACCAAGGGTTCTGGTAGGTACCAAGTTATTTTCTTGTTATACGAACAGTACCTTCCTGCAGTCTAACTCGGTAAACTATGCAAAATGTATTCGCAGCTCGTAGCCGGTATGCCTTTGTTTTGTTGAGTTTTAGAGGAGTTCTTGCGGCCTGGAATTAACTTGGAATTCTCTACCCACGTAAGTAAATAATAAATTGTGTAATGTTGGGCGAGGCTAACAAACATTTAGGTCGTTAGACCCTTTGTGAATAAGTTACGTATAGCGAAATTCTAGGGGTTCCTTGTACGGATCCCTAAAAATGATAGGACAAGATGATGGAAGTTTGTTACGCTGTTACGGATAAATGACTGAACGATTTTGGATAAAATTCAGCATACATACTCTTATGAAACACGTACTTTCTAACTCGTCTTCGAATAGGATATGCATAGAAATAAATAAAAAACAATAATAACTTAGAAAATTGTCTATTCATTTATTAAAAACACTAGACACAGTCAAACATGCATCATTATTATTAAAAATATTTACAATTATTGAACATAAAAATCTATATCAAAAATTACAAGCGAAGGAATGTCGTTCTGGTGATAAACAGATGAAAGCTCATAATTTAGCACTTAATATAATTACAACTTTGAAAAACATCTTTGTGTGCATATATAGAAACAGTTAGTTATTTACTATTATTTATTGATAGTGATTTATGTACACTGCGAAGGCAAAACACACCATTTACCAGGCGCGGATCCAGCCCTCAAAAGGGTTGTGGGCACAGGCACCCAAAAACCTGAAATTGTGTTTTTTTTAAAAGTGAAAACTTCTTTAGCGGCGTTGTGCATTTTTTGGGATTAGTAAAAAAATGTTAAACTCGCGCCAGGACGCGTGACCTGATCGAAAATTCCTAAGACGGCGGGAGAGTAGACCGCCGGCGCGGCGTAGGAGAGGTAGTAATGTCCCTCTCTTTCTATCGCGCGGCGAAAATGTATGCCTTCTCCTTCTGTTTATTTTTAATGGAATATAAATTGTCATGTTTATGTACGATAGCGCAATAAATGAATATTGTATTTTACCACATTAATGATAGTACTTTTATCCTATCCCTATCCCTAACCATTCCAGAATATTCAAAAATGCACAACGTTGTTCAATTTTCACTTCTGCCTGCACTCCTGGAGTGCAACCCGTTTTTTTTTTAATTTTATTAAGGCATAGCGTTTATTATCTTCAGCCTATTGATGTCAATAGACCGTGAAAGTGTGACGTTACAAGTATAGGGTTGTGGGCATGCTCTCCGAACCCACAAAACGGTGGATCCGCCCGCCGTACATACATGTATTCTAATTCACTTGTTAAACTATGAACTTTCTAAATAAAAATATACAAAAGCGACCTATTGAAGTGAATTCACTATTACAAAATAATATAAATACAAGGTGGGTAATGACAACTAAATACTTATTTACTTACAATAAATCAATAAACTTACGACTAGACAGGTACTGTACAAAAATACTGTTATTAGTAATTACCGTTTATGGTGCACGCTGGCAACACAATAAAAAATAAAAAAAAAGAACGAGCGTGCTATAGACCACACGACTGAAGTAAAACTTATTTAGTTCTACTAACATATATTTCCCTTTCAACTGCCGTTCGTCGTTTCCGTAACGCTCTCGTCACGCAATCACCAGCTTACTCCCCAAGTGAAGCGTGCGTAAAGTAGTTTTACTTCAACATAGCTCGCGAGTTAGGTAAAATGTAAAGTAAAATGCTCTGGGATCGTACCTCAAGACAGCAAAGTTTTATTCTTCTGTTCGACATTAAAACGTTCTTTTGGCAGAGTTGCTAAAAAAAGAAACGAAGCAGTGCATATTTTCCATAAATCCTTTGAAGAAAGGTGAAGGAATCAGAGCCCGTACAGCAGAGCAGATCATAATTTTGAAGTAAAACTTCTTTATGCACGCTTGACTTGGGGACTAAGCTGGCGAATGCGTGACGAGAGCGTTACAGAAACGTCGAACGTAAGTTGAGAGGGAGAGATAAGTAGAGCTAAAGAAGTTTTATTTCAGTCGTGTGGTCTAATGCACACTCGTTTTATTTTTGTTATTTCTTTTCCAATTGTGGCGCTAGTGTGCAGCACAAACGTTCTTAAGGTATGGCGAAACTGACGCAGTCGATACTGTGACGATGACCCTTCTAGGTGAATGTTTACTTGAAACTTAAATATATCGCTCACAGTCACCGAGATCTATAAAACTCGAAATTGGAGCCCAAACTGTTTCAGTGTAACCACACATTACAGTCTTATTCATAAAAAAGTCATAGGAGGTTTAATAAACAGCTAAAAGGAAGATTTCTAAAATCACTATTCAGAGAAGTTCCATTTGCAATAAAACGTTCTGTGAGTCTATGATAACGGCTTTATAAAATATAGAACGGTGTACCCTACTATACGTTTTATTCTCATTACTTGAAAAAGTTTATAAACTTTCACGTCACGAAATAAGTTCAAAATCAAAATAGAAAGAAAAGTCATTTATTATTTTAATTTTAAATTTTCGGTCAAGTGCGATTCGGACTCGCGCAACAAGGGTTCTATACAAACTTGTAGAATGTGCAGCAAAATTATAAATATGTAGACCTAGAATCATGAAATTTGGCAAGAAGCAATGTCATGTACCACAAGTAAAGGGAAAAATCAGAAAACCGTAAATTTGGAGTTTTTTCACAAAGAGAAATCTGGACAATGTAGCTGCACATCCTACAAACTTGTACGTTGCGCGTTGCGCGAGTCTGACTCGCACTTAACCATTTTTTAATCTTACCACAGGGCAAAACCGTTTTATTTTATCATTACATCTATGGATTTATCAAAACAACAACGTTATCACGTGTTTTAGCAGACATATAGTAATAAGAAGTTCATGATTCATGAAACGTTTATGAATACGAAACTTAAAATCAGTTTACCAAACCCTTATGAGCATTTTAGTTCGTGAACATTTTAGACGTATTTTAAGGCATTTTTATGAATAAGACTGTTATTGTTTTACATTTTGTAGTAATTATTATATCGTAAATAGATCGATTTTTTTCTCCGTAATATTAAATTTTACGAAAGTGTTACAAATATTTCAAGTAGAAGAGTAAACAATACGTTTACTGCGTGATTATTGATGATAATGATGATATAAATAGGGCTTGTCTCAACGGCAGTGTGATAAAATATACGTAGACGATATCACCTCAGTAACTTTATTTATAAATCATACTGTTGAAATATCTGAATTATTTTAATAAATTCAGTTATTTGCCTAATCGTACATTTTCATTTCTTTAAAAGAAAAAAAAAATAGTAGGTACTTTGTATTACGAAGCACTAATAAATCAGTAGATAAAACTCTATACAATTAATTGTATCTACTTTAAAAGCGATGGGGACAAAGTAAAAAAAATATTATTGCTTCGTTAAAAATAATATTACTGAAAAAACTCGTTTACTCTTTTAAAATTATTGTGAACTTTAAATCAAGGAAAAATAAAAAGTTGTTTCAGTTGTTTTTAACTGAGACGTCCTATGCAGACATTTAGTACATTTTTCTTTCATACAAAATTGTACATTTTCACACATGTTTTTTTTATAATATGAAGCACTAATGCTTATGCAAATAAATAAATAGTCTTAACAATAAAAATCACTGGTGTATTTTCGAAGTCCTTTCAAAATATATATTTTTTTAATTTGGCTTTTATCTATGATATATACCATAGATACTGAATTGGGTAAAATGCTTAAAGTAGGTATTGTGTTTTACCATCATAATTACTTATGTTAAAAAAACCCTATTGCCATTTTTTAAATGTCATAAATACTATATACCTATTTTCGCAAAATACATTCTTGTCTACCAGAAAGATTGGTATAACAATAATTGGCATTATGAATATTTTACGGAGCTGCCTATGAAATTCGTAACAAATATGAAATAAATACTATACACTCGAAACCTCTAAGTTCTAATTTTTTCTTCTACATTTTGTTTACTATTCATTACGGAATGTTAATAATAATACACGATTTTACGTTTAAATATTAAAATAGTTACGTACGTTGTGTTCGTATATTTGCTTTTAAAACTAAATATTTACAAAATGCAAAAATTCACATCAGTAAAAGATCGTTCAAACAACTTTCATAATAAGTATTTAAAACGCCTACGCCGCTAATAATTTTAAGACGGCACCTAAATAAAAGTCTGAATAATTTTGAACGTTTGCGAAAAATTTGAACATTAACATCACTATTTAAAACGACTAATAACATTCATCACAACGTTATGGCAAAATCGATATTATAGAACAATTATTATATCGATTTAAAGTAACAAAAAAGACAAAAGATATACCGAATCACGTTACTAAATCTACTGGAGATTAATCAGCGTAACTTTTATTGCTTCTTTATTTAAATATATTTTTTTATAACAAAAGAATGTTCCTTCGTATTTTCACTTGTCCCGCCACTATTTCAAATTCAAATTGATTCGAAATCGGCTATGACCATTGAGGTAACGTTTTTTTTAATCCACGTAAGCCCAAGGCTTACACTGCCTGCGGCTAGGGCACCACAACTCGAGGCTCACTCGGGAGTAGCCTTCGAACTGACTGGTGGTTGTTGCCGTCACTGCTGGATATGTCGCTGGTGCTCACCACCTCCGACTGAGAAAAGTTCTTGCAGAGAACCATGACCTAGAACAAACATTATCATTTTTATGAGCATAAGTAGACGGTAAGAAAGAGAGGTGTTGTTCAACATTTTGTTGCAATTTATCTTAAAGTTCTTGAGACAAGGTATATTTTATTTCAATGAACGCTGCATTATCATTTATCAGTGAAGTACCTACTGTATTTCTCATTAACTGATTATATTCTAGATTACTGTTAATCAACATAAAGAGCTCTAAGTGCAAATATTTGGTGCTGATTGTTTACAATGACGACTTTAATTCTGTTTTAATAGATTTGAACAAACTTAATGAAGTTATTTAAAACGAGAATATCGATACAAAAACTTAATTACCATTTAATGCACCTGTCAAAGTATTTGTTTCGTTGTAAAGGTAGGTATCTAATAAACCTGTACTTAGATGGACATCGCTAGGTACATGAATGTTAATTAAAAATAGTTTTCTTACCGTATACAACACAGCCAGTACGCCCATAGCTGCACCGACAAGAACGTCCCACCAGTGGTGACGGCGGTCAGTCAGTCTACTGAGCGAGCACACGGCGGCGTAGATCAAACACAGGGCTTGGAGGAGCGGCACGATGAGAACTGAACGGTTGTGCCAACTGAACGCTCGCTTCTGGAGGTACCACTGGAAAAAAAAACGTGTTAATGTCATCTTACGTTCCAAGAGTTGCCACTCTTTGCCTTTATCTAAGCTTTCCATCAGGCGAGGTGGAGATATTCTGATCACTAAGATATCACAAGCATAAAGTCCGATATTAACAGTTACCACAGTTTATGGACATGTGCAACATCATAGGCATCATTAATGTTAAGTATAAAATGAATTGTTAATAGTATGGTTATTGTAACTGTTCAATATAATGCGAAAGTGAGAATATATAACACAGCATAAATAACATCTACTAATGCGATATCTCCGCATCTACACAATCAAACACAATCAAAGACGCATCTACGCAATATCACGGCTTAGCAACAATAGTGAATAAATTAGGAATGCAAAATAAATCTCCTGTTAGTGTGAAGGGGAATATTACCTTTTCAATGTAGCTGTTATTGAATTTGCATATAAAATAAGAAGCCATAAAAATAAATAAATCATGTGACACTCACGGCTAGAAACAGGCCGCAGTAAATCGACATGGCTGCGTGTGCCGAGGGGAAGCTTCTGCTCGAATCTATTCGGAGGTATCTGGAGAACCTCGTCGACTTGCAGGTATAGCTGGTCACGAACTCCGATCTGTTGGATGAAGAGATGTGTTAAAAAGATAAAGATGATTTAAAAGATTACATGACATTTGAATATAAATTGTTCTATTGGGAAAGTTGTTTTGTCGTAATTGTAGATAAATAAGCAATGAGAGTGTTTATTCCATAGATCTAGGATCTCGTTAATGTTTATTATTCAGAAAATAAACGAACACATTTTCATTATAATGTATTTATTCGTAAACCTACCATTGAAAGCACTTTCTGTGATGAAATATAGATTTGAGAGGAAATCGACGAACACGAGTATTATGTATTCGCACAAACAGGAAAATTACGTAGAAAAGCTAGGAAATTAGTTCCTAGCTTTTCTACGTAATTTTCCTATTGATAGATTGTAGCTATTGATCAGATCGAGTAGTTCGTTTCTCTCTTCTTAACTTCTCAGATACCATACCAGTAGTTTCTAGATCATCAATCGTATTAATGGGTTTAACTCCTTCGAGGATAGACTTTTCATCTGCAAATTAGTCATCTATTATGTCTAAAAGGACACGTTAACACAAATGTCAGGCGTGTGATCTATTTTTGTTTGCTTGAAAGTTTTGTATTGTGCTTTGAAGTGGGGATATTTTTAGAGTTTATAGGTGTAATTACAGAAAACATGGGCAGAGAAGAAACGTGAACACGCAATTTTTTTATAGTCAAAAAAATCTTTATTAGATGTGTATTAGTATTTCATTGCAGGAGAAGTCTATTGTGACCAACGAGGTGCAATGTAGACCCTTCATTTAAATTACTGAATTGTTTCACACCCCTACATTGAAGATGTTTGTCAAACGCCACCCATAAGTCTCTAGAGTCTCAGAGTAAGAGGTACTCAAGTTTTCTGCAAGTATTGCGTGTAGTCAGTGCTAATGCTATAAAGAGAAAAGTAAATTGCGACTAATGAGAATTTCCTGAATTGTATACATTCTTATTTAGTTTTTTTTTTCATAATAATCATGTGACCTTATGAATTAGTATAGAACATGTCAAAATGTTTTTAAACACATACATCACAGCTAATGTTTGCCTTAGTTAAGTAATGACCAGTATTTGCAATATTGGTTAGTTCCAATATTATATTATTAGAAGTAATACATGCTAATGGTTAAGAACAAACTCACTGTATAATTTAAATAAAAGTCTGTTTTCAAATTATAATAATTCTGGTAGCTAGACTAAACATTAGACACCGATTAGTAGCGATGAGTTTTATGACGCAAGAATATGTATTGTTCCGCATTCTCCTGTTGTTTTACATAATATAAATTATTATTTAATATAATGGTTATGTTCTCTATTAAAGTGATTAGATTTAGTCAGTTGCGATTGTAACGATTATAGGATAAACAAAGTCTCTGCTAACTGCAAAGGCATCATGGAGATTATAAGGATTATAAGTCTGAAATCACTTTAATAAGCATTTTATTTTGTTAAAACACTTGTTTAATCTATGGTTCTGTCTGCACCCTAAAGTTATTTACGAGTAATTTAGTGCGTTAGAGTTGTAAGGATTATAGAATAAATAATATCTTCTAAGTGCATAGGTTTCATCAAGACTAGTGACGAGAAACCACTTAAAATCCCTTAGTGCTGCAAAAGTGGCCCCACTTTAAATTAAAATCATATCTTAGCATAGGATGTATATCAGAATTTCGTGCATTTAGTTTGTTACCAAGATGTTTTTACGTTATTATACCAGCATTCAAAATGATTCGATTTAAAAGTATTAGAGCAATGCGCTGAAACGGTCATTTTTGGTACTTTAGCCAGCACTTCTGAAACGAAATATTTAGATCACTTTAATAATAAATTTACTTCGTTAAAGCCGAGTGCTATATACCCAGGTAGACTATAGAAATTGTAAAATCTCAGGTTGAAATTCCATTTATCTGCAATTTAAGTCGTATGTGACCTAATTTAGGTGATGTAGGTGTGCTAACAGAGGATTCCTGTCTAAATGCCATGACGTTTGATGACACGGCACGATGGTATCGTGACCGCCCTCGCGTCGTGACAGAGGGCTTTCGAAACGTCAATCTATGCACGTCGATCATTATTTTTATGTACAGTAATAATCTCATGACTTGGGCGAGGTACTTCAAATATGTTTTATTAGTAACACGAGCTTGGCTTCTTTTTTTTTTAATACTACCTCGGGTGGTAGACAAGCACACGGCCCGCCTGATGTGCAGCGGTTACCGTAGGCATATTAACGCTCGCTACATAAAATATCGCTCGCGCTCCGCCGCCCCCGCTGCCAGCGCAGCATCTCCTTCGTTTCTGGTTACTTCACTCACTCGCAGGAACACAACAACCCTCAAGGAATTGTTATATGGCTGCGGTATTCTGTGAGGTGGAGGTACATTCCCCAGTCGGGTAGCTTACCATTACGCTCCCTACCTCTCTTTTCGCCAGAGCTTCGTTTGTCAGTCAGCAGGGTGCACCGCGTGCAGGTGAAGTTGGCTTTGGTTCAAAGATGTTGATGAACCACTTACACCCCAGATTGGCTATGGTTATTTTTTAATTTTTTAATCAAGTTATAATGCTGCAGCTAGATAATCAATTACATTAAATTCCGGCCTTTCCAAGATATCTGTTATATCTATAACAATATTCATATTGATTATATCACAGTTTTAAGAATTGCCAAATTTCTTCTATAAATCTTAGTTAGTTTTGTTAATCAAAGTATACTTACTCATTACAGGTGCTAGCTTTATCTGGTTCACACAAATCGAAGAATGTAGGTCTTGGTGATCCAATGACACACTTGACGACTTCCAGAATAGTGAGGTTCACCACCGCCCCGTAGATGTAGTCTCTGTATATGAGCGCCGCTGTCTTAGCAGTGCTCACCAGTTTATTGGCCTTCAAGTTGTATTCGTCGTCTCGATGGTGTATTGCTTCTACCGCCCACATCTGAGAAGAAAATTATCTATTAGTTTTTTTAATAAAGCAAAAAATATCAACTTTTACTTACATATCGAGTTGTAAGACAATGGTTTAGCACTATAATTTTGACACAGTCTTTCTTATGTATTACAGTATTCTCGGACAGGCGAGCGACGTTAATCCTCATACTTCCCTTATGACGACCATGACCGCTCTGTTAAGAGCGAAACGAAGAAGAAGACAGTGTAAGTTGTTTATGGCACTTGTACAAAACACTGTTTTATAGTCAATGCTTTATAAAAAAATCTGACATAATACAATCTTAACGGATTGTTTTAAAATTCGCACAGTCCAAAAATGTACAACTTGTATTTTAAGAAGCCGTCTTTTGTTCGATTTTTAAACAATGTTCTTTTAAGTAAGTACATATAAGTAGCCTTTATGTTCGAAGATGTAACCGAAATACTCCAAACATTGACATGTTTGGTATTCAAAGAGTTTTAACATATTTAAATTGCAAATCGATTATATGAACATAATGATGTAAATCGATACAATGCACGGAAATAATCGCTTACAATTCATTGGCTAATGTTGTTTGAGAAGTTAGTTAAATCTCGGACGATGTTTGTTAACGGCATGTTGGTTATCGCGTCTATCTTTGAAATTACTTAAAGCTAACATGGAATCTGAACAGTAAATATTAACTTTAGACTTGTTACATGTTTGAGAAGTAATTAACATGTAATTTACAATGTTAAATGCTGTTGTTGTAACATCTTTATTTACAAATTTATTATTACATGTCGGCATCAAAACATATACATCGCACTGCTGAGATGTGGGTCTCTCCAAAACCCAATTGCGTGTTGGCGGAGGCCAGTGTTTTCAAGCCAAAGGCCACTGACATGACTTAGCTATCGCACACTTGCACAATTGTACATTGTTGTATAATTGGACATGACATTGTTTTAATTGGACGGTAAGAGAAATATACAATGTATAATTTAAAATTTAAGCTGAACACTCAAAATTGCTATTACTGGTCGGTCTGACCTGCCCATGGGTACACCCCGGTCTCTCCATACAAATTTCACGTCGTGAACTACATAAGTAAAGATGTCTGTGCAGAGCGTGAGTGCGTGTGTGTGCGGCACCATACAATCTGCTCCAGATTCGTCTCAGAGGGGAGGTGAAGTGAGACATTGAGGATAATCCACGTAGCGAGCGTTAATATGGCTACGGAAACTGTTTCACATCAGATGGGCCTCGCTGTGTGGGTGGCTGGGTGGGTGACATTGCTTGTCTGCCAGCCGACATAGTATGAAAATAATACTTCAGATCGGTTTAGATAAAATGCTATTGTTTTTTTAGTCTCAAACATGTCCGGGTATTTCTTTAACTATGCATAAATGTGATTTCTTTATCTGTTTGCGAGTGGCATCGTTACGTCTCTCTGTTTATCAGCGCGCGATACTGCCCGTCAACTGACTATCAAAATTTGAGATACGTGCACAATGAGGCGCAAATATATAGAATTCTGATTTATTGCGTAATGTCTCTGATTTGAGAACACTTCGGTATGATATATGAATTCATTAGTGCTATCGTACTGTTAATTATTTGGGACAACGGCTTAAGAGTGCTTAAGTAGCCTGCTTGCAGGTGACAGGGGAGTAAGACCTGCTACCAATCTGCTTGAGTGAGTATGATTGCAAGGTGGTCCCATATTTACCAAGTCAGGATCTGATGATGGGATTCCAGAGAAATCAATTTTATGAGCACGTATGGTCAAATTCCATTTTTAGGATCCGCTCTCGTCATCTACTCAATAGTTAGGTACTAACTGATCTATGAACGCACAGGTCAACCAGTGGACGGATCGGGTTGAAATTTGGCGTACAGGCAACTAAGCTATTATGACGTAGGCATCCTCTAAGAAAGGATTTTTTAAAATTACCACGGGATTTCGGGATAACTAGCTTGCGCCCGCGACTTTATACCCGTAATAACAGTAAATATTGTAATACAAATTTATTAGTTAAAAAAATATTCATTAAAAAAAAATTGTCGCGAGCACAAGCTATTTTCCTATATAATGAAGTCAATGTTTCACTTATTCTTCGAGGAAACCTTGTTTACATATTACTTTTCAAAAATTTTATTAAACATAATAAAATTTTTCATATATTCTAAAATCAATTGAATTATTAAAAAAAAGTCACTTACAATGAGAAACGGAACGATGACAGTGATGGCCGCGACAATCGAGATGGAGAACGTGTCCCCCGTGTAGGGGAACGAGAGCGCGGGGTCGTTGCAGATGAAGCCGCTGCGCCGGCTGGGCAGCGCGCCCACCTCCAGGAGGATGCATATCGCAGCAACTGCGGGCAACAGACAACATCGCTTGTTATTGTGTTATAAGTACTGGCTAAATTATTCTTACTAGTGTCGTATGAAGTCGCCCAGTGGTCGAAATTCGACCATAGTTAATTTAAATTATGACTTTATTAATAAACGAAAGAGTATATGCGTGTGTGTGTCAAATATATGGTAGTGTGTGTAATGTTTTTTTATTGATTTAATGTATTTTCAGCGAAATTCATTGAGCTCGAAATCGTCCGGTCGTTCTGTCTGTCCGTTGCCATGAAACTCAAAATTTAGAAATTCTGACTTCGGATTCGTGTAGAGCATCAAAAAGTAGTAATGTAAACTGATCATGGTTTTCCGAAAAAAAAAGTCGTTCTGTCTGTCCGTCCGTTGCCATGAAACTCAAAATTTCGAAATTCTGACTTCGGATTCGTGTAGAGCATCAAAAAGTAGTAATGTAATAAAGTGACCTTGGTTTTCCGATATCAATTCGGGATTTCGAAAAAAAAAATTAAAAAAAAATCCGCTATGGTGGCGCATGCTGCGCGTCCGATGTCTTACGCATAATTTTATTAAAATATTATCATTCTGCACTCTCTTTATAAACACTGTCTATATAAACTACAAGTGTGTGAAATTTCATACTCCTCCGTCCGCACAATTTTCGTGAAAAGGGGTACAAAGTTTTTGCTCACGTATGAATATATAGATAATAGTTTACAGTGAAATTCACTGCATACAAACGGTACAACTACGGCTGCCTTAAAACTCACAACGAATTATCTTCTAAGAAAAAATATTTACTTGCTGTTTAAGTAAATAAATTAAACGGGTCGAGTTTCGATCTCAAAAGGAGACCTTCATCAGGGCGAATGTCCAGACACGTCCACCCTTTGTCTCTCGCGTCGGACACTGATATACATTTAATAATATTATGGCATTTAAGTACCTATAGTATCTATAACAATTAGTAAAACTAAAATAAACTAAAGATTAATAACAGCGTGTATGACACTACAGGCATAACTCGTGCCAGCTCTAAATTATGATGTTGATATTTCAAAGCTGCACGGCATCCAAAACGTTTGGGGATATTTCACAAATTGTCCCAAATACCTCCGCTGGTAACGTAACAAATATTAAAATATAAGCAGCGTTAATTCGTTTCTAATGTTATTTTAACGAGCTGTATAACATGGTTGTTTAGATGAGTATGATACTCGTATATTTAGATTCACGAAATACGATACTGCATTCAAGAATATGTAGATTACAAGTAGTGATATAATACTTGTAAATTTAGCATTATTGTTTAACTGTATTTAACATGAATAAGAATGTAATACGCCTGCAAAGGTAGGATCACAGAACATAAAAGGTAGGATCAAGTGATACCTTTTGTAATCAACAATAAGACCTGTTTTTAATTACCTTGTTTTCCATACACAATAAAGTACTTACTTACTTACTTAACTTCTATTTCATATATTATATGTATTGATTAGTCTCTCTTTTGCGGAAAATATAATAAATTTCAATGATAATATGTAAGTATGACAAAATGTTTTGAATAATCTAGGCAGCGATGACTGCTTACCTCAGCTTCAGACACGTTTACATCAGGCAGGGCGTAAGCTTGTATGCTACCACTACCACAGGTGTTTAAAAAAAAAGAGCGTGTGTTTGACCCGACACGACAGGGGTGAAAATTAAACATCGGATGCGCAGCATGCGCCACCATAGCGAAATTTATTTATTTTGGTCACTTTCCCGAATTGATATCTGAAAACCAAGGTCACTTTACATTACTGCTTTTTGATGCTCTATACGAATTCGAATTCAGAATTTCGAAATTTTGAGTTTCATGGCAACGGACGGACAGACAGAACGACCGGACGATTTTATAAGCTCAATAAATTTCGCTGAAAATCTTCATCTCTCGCTCCGTCTCGGTCTCTCCCTGCTCCTATCATGTCGACGTAAACAAACTGACCAAATAGAGAACAACTCTCATGTTGTAAATTTATAAGACGTAAGTTTACCCGTGAACAGTCTGGAACGCCCTCAGTATCGCAAATTGAAAATGAAGTCGTTATAGATACCCTTTCGATTATTTCATTATAAATGAACCGGTGCAAGTAAATTATTACGTATCTATTTCTATGTCAGTTAGTTTTCCAGGATTAATGTGAACATTTGGCATTTAAAACTTGTATTACTCTGTACGAACGTAAGACTAGTTAGGCGATTGCATCGCTGTCTGGTTTATCTAAATGTAATAGACTTTGATATTACTCTGACTGAAATATATTGTAGGAACTTTGTACATCCTGGCTAAGAAATGCTCCTCGGACAAATCAGTAGCATATCACATAAGTAGATATATTTTATCTTGTCATTCTTTGTTACATTTACGAGTATCTCCAAGATCATCTACAGTAATCTACACAACGGCACAATGTCGAATAAAGAACAAAGATAGATATCTCACCTATTCATACTCGTAGTATCTCACAACATGTGAAGTCAAAGAAAACCATGTTCCCTAAGTAACAACATGCGGTCACACACGGTTCTACCTTGATTCGTCGACTTTTTCTACATAACTTCACTTCAAAACCGTTTCGTATAATAATTACTTAGTTCCCTTGAGGGTTGTTGTGTTCCTGCGAGTGAGTAAGGTCACCAAAAAGAAAGAAAGGAAGGAGTATAGACCGTCAACGGATCGGCGACCCATTGGTGTTGCTGATCTGTATGGTTGTGATTGCTTTCCATCAGGTGAACCACATGATCGGCTGTCCACCTGTCATATATATTTAAATAAAGTATTTTTCTTAAATATTTTTTATTTGAATTAACATTTGTTTGATAACAACGGAAATACAAATAAACGGATAAAGCCTGCCACACGCACAATTTTAAGATAGCGGCATTTTGAGAAAAAAATAAAAAATGAGCCCTCGTTTTAACGAACATGTGTGGAACTATACGGAAATACATAACCGTTTTGTGTTTGCTTAAAGAACATGGTTACTGTCGACTTCACATGTAAAAGGACGTCTATTGTATATTGTAATTCAACTTCGTGAAATTCATGTTCGTTTGTACAATATGTTCTTCGAAGAACTGACCAAGAATTTATGCCAATCAATGACTCATGAATAACGGACCTTACAAATTATTTTATGTTACGTCGATAAAACTTAACACGAGATCCTGTTCATAATATTTTGATGGTCTCTTCGGAGCAATAACAAAAGACAATGGCGCCGGTGACGAACATTTATATTTCGTAAAGTTCTGGGAACAAATTATATATAAGTCGCAATAAATATATTTGATAGTCATTTACGAGACATTTATATTAACACTTTAATACGAGTATAACCAATAGTGCATAAAATTTGTCTAAAATATGAGAGGCAAATGTAGCTCGAATGCAGTACACCATTTATTATCTTAATTAAAATTATTGACTTTTTTTGTATCTATGAGTTGTTATGTAATATATAGATTTCCATCTAACAGTAAACGAAAACGAAAAAATCGGTATTAATACAAGTCGTACGAGTACGTCAATAATAACAGTACGTCAATCATTCACATTTCTCTTCTTGTCTTTCAGGGCGCAGCCGACCAATCGCTGAGCTTTTTATCTCCCAAATAATAATCATAGTACTTACGCCAACATAGAAGTTATATTTATTTTATCCCTCTAAGGTGGAATAAACATGGCAGCATAGGATCAACTTGATAGGAAACCGCTACCGACAACTTGATGGTGGTAGAGAGAAAGCCTATCTGGAACCTCACAATACGTGAATATTTTGGTTCCAATGTATGCGGATGAACTCCTAGCCGATAGCGAGACATTACGGCAATCAACTCCTCTGAACACAGCACATTCCACTGTAAAGAGTTCAAGCAATCATCCAGCATCTCAGAGATACAGTGCACTACCAGACGTCAACGACCGCACTTCCAGAAAACGTAACATGGTATGGATATCAGTACCTATTGATTTAATAATTACGTAAACGATGAAAATTATGTCATCGTTTACGTAATTATTAAATCAGGTTTGTATAAAAACCGTTTCCTTCTCCTTTGATAGTGTACAGGTCCGGATGTTTCAGCGGGTGTAATATTGTTACAAAGTTTGTTTAGATGCAGCATTGATCGCGGCCGGAAACTATAATAACAAGTTTTATTCTTCCTGCTCAGGGATTGGGGAATAGCCGTGGGATACACGTGAGGTTATAGCCCTCTGGCTGGAGTTAGAGAGTGCTTACTGCGAGTTTCCTAACTTAATTCACCCGACTAGGGTTACCAGGTATTCGCCTGTTTTGTCAGGCATTTTAGCTGTTGTTTTATTAACCAGCATTCTTATACGCCATTTGACAAAATATTTCTTGTTATCCGTCGGGCCACCATCACCATCCGCGTGTCGATGGAACCAATACTGTTGGCGAGTAGATTTGAAGCGGGCCTTGAGGCATGAGGGCGGGGTTTGAGCAGCCTTGTTAACTACTCAAGATTAGGAAAATAATATTTTAAAATAAAATAGAAATAAATTCAGCATTTGTTTTTTATTTCTTAATCTATATATATATAAGCGAAAAACCACTCACTGATTAATCACTTAATCTCAGAAACTATAACACCTACAAACTTGTAGTTACTGTATATTTCTCTTCAATCTAAATACAGCCCCACAATTTACTCTCCCAAGAAATACAGATTGTGGTAAAGTAATTTTTTTACCTCAGTTTTTGATTTGTTTATGACGAATAGCAAAAAAAAAACATCGAGATATGAGTACTTCCGTACGTTAGTACCTATCTCGATGCTAAAAACTTATTATTTTTAACTTTAAGATTCATTGATGACCCTAAGACGACATAAATACAACATTACTAAAAAAAATATCCAAGTGGCAGAGGAGCAAGGCCGGTGCATCGGCTGAGTGTGGTTGTGAATTAAATGAAAGTTATTTTACATAAAAATATTTGTCTTTCATATCCGTTACACTTTTGTCTTTTTAACAAAAAGTTACTTGTTTCACCTGTTTTGTATTGTAATTCGTGATTTGCTCCAAAACTACTTAACCAATTTGTATCTCAATTTCGATCTTTGACTAGATATTTTTTCTAGGAAGATTTTAGTATATAAAATACTAGCGACCCGCCCCGGCTTCGCACGGGTGCAATGCTGATACTAAATGTACTACAGAAGGTCTTTGCGCTTTGTCCTATCCAGTCCTTCCCCAGTTATAGGCACACGCCGCCGGCTCCGCGGCCGGTACCGCCACAGCCGTTATGTCCCTGCATTTTAAATGTGTAATATCTTCTAAACTATTCATTTAAATTACATGCTGTGAAGGGCCATATTGATCTATATTAAATGCGCAATGTATTTAAGGTACTTAATTGGATAAGGATTAATTCTGTATTGCTTAAAATCGCTTCGTAAATAAGGCATTATTTCTTGTAAAAAGCAAAGGATAAAATAACGGTTATTGTGTGTTACCACTAAGAGATAGACATATACCATCGCGAACTTTTTTGTAGACCATTTTAAGGTGAACAATACTGTACTACATTATTTTGATCTATCTCGTTGGGTTCAGCCAGCGTTTGCAATGAAAGAGCAAAAAAATGTGTTTATTTACGACATCACATTAGAAACCTCTAAATTATCAGTGTTTTTCTACTATGTTATGCATATATTATACATATAAACTTTCCAGTTGAATCACTCTATCTATTAAAAAAAACCGCATCATAATCCGTTGCGTAGTTTCAAAGATTTAAGCATACATGGGGACATAGGGACAGAGAAAGCGACTTTGTTTTATACTATATAGTGATTATTCTATTTAGAGCAGAGCAACTCCAGAGTATCTCTCAGACAACAATGTAGCCCGCCCTCTATAAACTGATTAGTGCACTAAACGAAGCCTTGAACAGTTAGCTCCGCCAGATAAGAGTAACGGTCCGTCCTTAGCGGCCATTATTTTAAAACTAATGTGTTTAACGGTTAGCTAACGATTCTAAAGTGTTAGTGTACTCGAGATAACTAAGGAGTTCAATCCGTATGTCTGGCATTGGTTAATAAACAAACGATTTTTAAGAACACTTTTATAAGTTGTGAGTAAAAAAAACAAAAACTTACGTACTGATTTTCGCTAAGCCCTTTCGTTTGATAACCACATTATATCTTTTTCATCCTTATAAACGGACTTTTCCATCAAAGTTTGATCGAACATAAATTGTTAAAATTTCAAGATTGCAGATCGTTCTATTTTTGTGTAATTTAGGATAACGATAAATATTTTTTTACATGTGAATTTTAGAACATGTGAAGTAGCCACTTACGCGACGTGTCGTGTGCTAAGGTGCTTAAATACATATTTGTAGTTCGTGAGCACGTGACTGAGATATTGTAACAAAGCCTTTTTTAACCGACTCCAAAAAAAGGAGGAGGTCTCAATTCGGCTGTTCCTTTTTTTAATGTTTGTTACTTAATTACTCCGTGATTTATAAACCGATTTCAAAAACCTTTTTTTTATTTGAAAGAGTATATTCCATCCAGATTGGTCCCATATTTTTTTCATCATCATCATCATCAGCCTGTATGTGTACATACATAAATGTAGAGTAATGTTTGGAGTCGGTTTTTTTTGTTAAAATTATCAAATGTACTACAAAATGCTTCAAATTATACGACACGAGAGCTACTTGATTTATTACTGGATCGGTAATGCACTCGCCCTAAGAGAAAGCTGTCCTTGCTCCCTGGTGATAACTCACGCTATCTGATGCATCCATCTTAACAATGCATGCAGCTGGAGATGCAGCGGACGCGATAATGCAAGTTTAATGCCACGGACTACGACGCGGTTACTAAGGAATGGCTCATTTGAAAAGGCATTTGGTTGACTTTTATTTTGTCTTATTTGGTTTGTTAATTGATTTAATTGTTTAGTTTTTGTCGGGCGACAATCAAGTATACGACCCGCTAGTGTCAAGTACTGACCGTAGCCTTTTGACGTGAATATGCCTTTAAATTTGCTACCATACGGGGCAATCAATAAAAACTTGGGGTGTAAGTGGTTCATCAACATCTTTGAACCAAAGTCAACTTCACCTGCACGCGGTGCCCCCTGCTGACTGATAAACGAAGCTCTGGCGATAAGAGAGGTAGGGAGCATAATTGTAAGCTACGCGATTGGGGAATGTACCTCCACCTCACAGAATACCGCAGCCAAATAACAATTCTCTTGAGGGTTGTTGTGTTCCTGCGAGTGAGTGAGGTCACCAGAAAGGAAGGAGATGCTGCGTTGGCAGCGGTGGTGGCGGTGCGCGAGCGATAGTTTATGTTGCGAGCGTTAATATGGCTACGGTAACCGCTTCACATGAGGAGGGCCGAATGCTTGTCTGCCACCCGACGTAGTATATAACAAAATCGGGGGATACTGTTTACATCCAAAATTCAATCACACCACTGGATAGATGAAAGATCAAAGAATTTAATACGCTAAGTAAGGACTATTGAACATCGCGTGCGGGGGAGGGGGAAGCGCTGCCATTTTAAGATATTATTAGTGATTTATAACGTAATTCACGTACAACACATGGCCGTGTCCATAACACCATATCCATTTTTTTACTTATAGGGTGGAAAACTACATATGACCTGCCAGGGGGCCAGCTAAATGGCAGTTTGCGAAGTAGAAAAGCGTAGCGATCTCTAATTTGAACTGTGGAGCTCTTACTATAATGTTCGAATTGACAAATGTCACGTGATCTAACGTTCGTTACGCTACGAATTACACTTGGCTAGGGGGGCTGATGGCCAGTAGTCAGCGTAGCCTATGGACGCTTGCGACACAAGCTCTAGATACAGAAGCCTATAGCCGCTTTATCGTGTGGGACATAAAATATCGCTAGCACACCGTCACCCCTTTCCTTGCTCTGTGACGTCACTATCTCGCAGAAACAACTAACCCAACAGCCCCCTACCACCATCTCTTATTGCGATTCAATACCTGAATAGGTTGCTTATTCATACCAATGAATAAGAGACTCTATTTCAAATTGAATGAATAAGCGACTCTATTTGAAATAGAATAGAGTCGCTTATTCATTGGTATGAATAAGCATTCTATCTATTTATTGAATCGCAATAAGAGTTGGTGGTAAGGGGGCAGGTCTCTAGTAAATTGTTTGCCTGCAGTATTCTGTGAGACAGAGGTTCTTCTCCAGTCGGGCAGCTTATTAATACTCTGTGCCCAAGTTATCATTTGTTAGAGCTTCGTTTGTTTTCTCCATGCTGTGGTGTGTGGGTGTGGAGTTCATTGGACAACTTGAGAGTGGGAAAAAATTTCCCTGAAACCACACTGTGCAAATCTAATTACTAATACGAATTGTCTATATTCCCTTTAAAATGTGTGTAGGTTTTGTTCTGATTGTGGTTACGATTGTTCAGCGCAGGTGTTGCAGACCACGTTACGTATGAAATTACAATAGAATTCTTGTATTACAAATGTAATTAGGGCATTGTACATATTACATACATTGTACATAGTATATTGAAAACGTGATAATTATTTTATTTATCCAACTGCAGATGGAGGGTACTGTTATGACTGTATATATCTTTGGTCCACTGTACAGCTTAAACCGTTTATGTTTGACTGATTTCTAAGTATGCATTAAATTTGACTAAACTGTGAGTGACTACAACTTTAAAACATTTTTGCTTGCTTGGGGACGCTTAACTTGGGGAGTGAGCTGGTGAATGCGTGACGAGAGCGTTACGAAAACGGCGAACGGAAGTTGAGAGGGAGATACGAGTATAAGTTAGTAGAGCTAAAGAAGTTTTACTTCAGTCGTGTGGTCTAAAGCACGCTCGTTTTTTATACATTTAGTATTTTTGTTATGTTATTATATACACCTTTAAATCTTCCTCTGATCTCATCGTCATCATCATCATCAGGTCATTTTAGTCTCCACTACAGGAACACGACCCTCTCTCGTCCGTCCCAGACAGAAGGATTTGGCCTACACTCACCACGCTGGCCAGACGGGTTGGGGAGGCCTGATCGATGTTTTATAATGTATTTCCCTTAGTCGCCTTGTACGACATCCACGGGAAGAGACGGAGTGATTCTATTCTAGTCTGCCGGAAACCACACGACTCCTCTGAGCTATAAATCTATAATTTCGAAACCAAACTATCTAAAATTCATAATTGAAGTGGCGTCCTAATCTAAAAAGGGAGAAATCCGGATATGCAACTAATTATGATAATGTACAGGCCCGTTTACATTTTTAATCTATTGACCAATTGTGTTCGATGTTAATTCGTTATAATCTGTGGAACTAGACTGGCAAAGAGTATTTATATATATGCAGTAACTTAACTAGGTATCGACTGACGATCGCGTCTGTAAGATTGACTTGAACGAAAATTAAGATAAATTGACTAAATCAATATTTAGTAATTAACACTTTCATGTTACACATGATTTGTAATTACTTATTTTAATTTAGTAGTGATTTTTAGGGTTCCGTACCCAAAGGGTACAAAGGAACCCTATTACTAAGGCTCCGCTGTCCGTCCGTCTGTCACCAGTGATCTCATGAACCGTGATAGTTAGACAGTTGAAATTTTGACAGATGATGTATTTCTGTTGCCGCTATAACAACAAATACTAAAAAATAGAATAAAATAAATATTTAAGGGGGCTCCCATACGACAAACGTGATATTTTGCTCGTTTTTGGTCGCAATTGTTAACGGCAATATACTCGCATAATATTTAGTTATATATTCACTTTAAAAATAAATAATGAAATAAAAATAAAACAAATATTTAAGGGGGGCTCCCATACAACAAACGTGATTTTTTTGCCGTTTTTATAGATACGGAACCCTTCGGGCGTAAGTCCGACTCGCACTTGGCCAGTTTTATTTTTTATTTAGAAAGAAATACCACTCTTTATATTTTGTAGGCAAAACAAACTAAGTACATATAATAAATATTTTCAGAATAAAAAAATAAATTTTAAGAAAGAAAGAATACTTATGATTTCAAAATGGTGTCAGGCGATAAGATGTGCAGAAGGCTGGCAGTATTGGCACGTTAAAATCATACTCCCTATACGTAGTGCAAATATAATATTTTAAATCACATCCTGTACATTTTTTAACAACCTTTGCACATGTAAGGAAATTTTCCTTGACGAGTGCATGCTTATCTAATCAGGCATTGACGTTTAAAGATTCGTACAAAACAAAGAAAGCAATAAATGAAAGGGTATAAGTTGACGTGATTGGTATGATATAGAGATTGGAGGTACACGTATTGTTATTGTAAGTAGGTATATATTGTTACTTTTACACGTACAAGTTACATAGCATTGATACAGTAGTACTATAAAACTTATTCACATACAGCTTTGTGGAATTTTGACAAATACGTACTTGCTTTTTATTGATTAGAATATATTTATTTTTATATCATTATCAAACAATAAATAATTACACATGTAATCCGTAACTGGTATTGAGGTACTGTTGTATTAATTTATTTGTATTTTGTTAGCCAGGTACTAGTGATTGGTGTTCCATGCAGGTATTGACACCGCGTGGGAAAACCAGTTCGATTAAGGGTTTATCGGTTATAGCAATTTGGTTCAGATTCCATAACATGTGGAGAAAGTCTACACACGAGGTTTTCTAAAATGACACTGAAATACGCGCGTGCAAAGTCGCGGGAGAGTTATTATACAGTTATTATACCTATATATTGATAAAAATTGTGGAATCAACTTCCGTCAGTGGTATTTTCGAACAATTACATCAGATCGGTGACCATTTGGTGATGTTAAGCTCCATGGGCGGTGGTGATTGCTTTCTATCAGGTGACCCACATGCTCGTTTGCCCCCATCATAAATAAAAAATATATTTATGCATTAAAGTTCCACATCTTGTTCAAGTTGTATTGTATGTCGTTAAACAGAACCTCACCTTGTCTATCGTAGATCATCGATCTAATGCTAAGTGAACGAAATACGTACTCCACTAAGTAAACCTTGTTAACATAATCCTTGTTAACATGATTCTAACCTTACATTAAGCTTATTAACGTTTATTTCCGTGGGAGTGTTTCGTTCTCCATTGTGGAAATTTCTGATAACTTAGACTTTATTTTGATAATATAGGACAATCGGACATTTACAGTGCATCATCGTCATTATTAGCTTGTATCCATCCACTGCTGGATACAGCCCTTTCCACCAAATGGATCACATTTTCCTAGGGATTGCATTCTAGCGGCATTTTCAATCCAGCTGGATTTGTGAGAAAATCCAGCTGGATCCAGCTCTTATCGATTTTTTTTATCTGTAGAAACTGGAATAACTAAGATCCATTAACTATGATATTCATAAAAACACTTTCTCAGGTTGATTTACTCAGATTGGACAGAAAGTCATCTGAAGTAGAAATCAAACCAAAAAGTAGAGAGGGAGAGTAGAGTAGTTCGGAGTAAATATAAAGCCTCCCGATACAGCGGCAACGTAAACTTTTGTGACGTTTTCGTATGAAAACAAGTTAGTTACTTGTTTTCAACTATCTGCGGATCCGCGCCGCTGGATCCAAGACATATCCAACGCCAAATGCTGGATCCAGCGAGCCCGAAAATGTGAATCTGGATTACTAGATTGCTGATAGATGTGTTAAAGTCAGCTGCTGTAATGCTATTCACCACTGTAACAACTGTAATTGTCTGACTATCAAAAGGTGCTATGTGTTGTTAATTAATAAAAGTTACTTTCCGAAAGAGACTTCTTTTATTACGCCACAACTGTTACACTTTTCTCAATTTACAAAGTACATAAACTAATAATTATAACCAATAATTTGACCAATACGAGTGTGTACTTGGCTCGGGTACCCGGGGACGACTGGCGTGTCATGCTCGCGCGTCGGATCGCCAAGGCAATAACGCTGATCGCGCATAATGTGTCCCTACAGATGGATAGACAGGTCATCTAGACGATGGCTTGTGTCGAATATATTTCGATATTGAACCTCGGTAATCTTCTGACAAACAGCAGACGATGGTGGCAGTGGCAGCTACCTGTCTGGCGAAACCGTAAGAGCGGTTACCAACTGCATTCGAATCGGATCCGAATTCGGACTTGTTAAATATCCTTTGCATTTCCACTGCGATTGTATTGTGGAGCAGTAACGGGTAAGTAAGGGATATTATTTTTTAATTCCTACGATTTTGGTTCCGATTCGGATGCGGTCTAAGTTCGTTTATGCAAGGATACAGCTTGCTTATCTTTATATATATAATTCTACTGTACGTGTGTGTGTATGTCACTGAACTCCTCCTAAACGGCTGGACAGATTTGAATGAATTTTTTGTATGCGTTTGTGTGGCGCCCTGGATGGTTTAGATTCACAAATCAGCCCGGCAGATGGCGCGGCAGGACAACGTCTGTCGGGTCCGCTGGTTTCTTATAAAAAGGCTAAAATTTACTTATAACATTTAGGACGGCTAATAAGTTTCAACATAAGTGTTGTAATGAATGTCGCCTGCCAATTAATAAAGTGTCAAACGACGCGCGACACTTAACATTTCCGCATAATTAATTATGGAAAACGACACAAAAAAGTCCGGTTTGGACACCGGCGACTGATTGAGGCCTTAATTAATTTACTAAGGGCCCAAATTACTTAAGTCCAATTATGCAATTTGTAATGCCGTGCTGAGGAAATACGACGGAGAACAAACGATGTCGAAAGAAGAAGAAAAGTGTCAGTGGACCGGCTACCGGTGGAAAGTCCTGGAATGGAGGCTCCCTCTTTGGGCCCAAAGCATTGGGTGTCCCTTCACCCCCCTCTGGAAGGACCGCTGGCCTCAAAATGCGGCTAGTCGGGGAAAACGGATGGCATATACTTGAAAGCATAGAAAGATGAAGGCCTATATTCAGCAGTGGGTAGATCATAATAAAGATGGTCAACGAAGTTTAATATGTTTGCTTGTTTCATTAAAGTCAGGCATGGATACAATTCGCACATACACACTTAAATAGTTATGTATAACATGCATTAGCCCCATCATGTAGAAGTGACTGTAAATCCTTAAAATAGTACTCTATCGACACATGTTTTAAATAAAGCTGCGATGTTCTGCAATGTGGAGGTACTTACTGAACGGTCTTATGCTAAGGCTTCGTTTACTAGTAGTCAGTGTGTACTTCATGCAGATGAATCGGGTTTTGGTTCTAAAGATGATAGCGAGCTACTCTCACCTCAAAATTCCTTGTTGCCAAGCGTGTCATTTGCCATATACATACACATGTTAGTAGCAAGTACGTACATGCAGAGTAAGCAAGATGAAATGGCTATGAACTGGCCCCGTCTGCCGACTGCTGAGGCATTGATTACAGCGGTGGAAGAAGGTTCCAGAGTGGAGGCCACAAGTAGGGCGACTAAGCTTTGTAAGCTCTCCTACTAGATGAACCGATGACCCAAAGAAGCTCAATACTGATACGAAAAGCAGACATTTAGCGGAAAACATTGGAGAAGGCTACATTACATACTACATTGGGAAGAATATCAATTTCCAATAATGTGTATAGACACAGCAATGTCAGGATGATGAAAATTACAGACACGTGTATTAATTACCACCTTCAAAAAATAGTGAGTCAATGTTATCGTACCAATTCATGTTATCTCACAATGCAGTAGGCGTTATCAAAAAAGTTATAATAATAAAGAAACGCTCAAAATACAACAACATCATTCTAAATACCTCACTAACTCTACAACGTCCAATTTTACAACCAAATTAAAGTCAAACAATAAAACTCGCGTCATTCAATAACGTCAAGTCATTCATTAAACACCACTCACCAACATGTTCGACAAACTTGTAATTACACTCCGACAAAACAACGGTGCAGCTACATTGAAACATTGACCGCCTAATTTGGTAGAGAAAGCATGCATCGATGAAAATAATGGAGTGGGCGACACGATAGAATGATGTGGGGTGGCACTGCGAGCGATTGTAGATGTTGGCCCAATATGAAGGACCATTATTTGCCCATCGGGTTTATAAGTTTAAATTAAAGAAATGTGTTATAAGTTTATGGCTCTGCTGCTGTAAAACTAGTGCCACTTGAGTGAAACAATAATTTTCGCTAAATACATAATGAGTTACAAAACATGATTACATGATTGATTACCTGAGGGTTTTTTTTAACTTTACGAGTTTTAAATAGTACGTAATATCGATAAAATATTTCTTTTTGATTCGCTGTACATTCAGGGAATAATTAATTTTTCACATAACTGGCGCAGATAGCATTTGGGGCGAGACGTAGGTTCCTAATTTGGAATTTTCAAGGCAGGGTTTATACGATAACAATGAATACTGAAGCACTAAAAAAAATATTTGCAATAATTAAGCATCTAATGTATCTTACTCTTTGATTCGTTACACGATTTGGTTTACTGTGCTGGATAGAAAAAATCGCGAACTTGGGTCGATTTCAAAACTATTTCTTAAACTATTCATGAAAAACATATGTTTTTTAAATGAATAATATATCAAAGTCTTCAATATTTAAATTTAATGAATAGTCGTCCCGAAGTTACTTAAAAACAACGCGCGCGCGCGCTAGTGAGCGTCTGGTTACAAACCTTTTCATTTGTTCTCAAACGCAAAACATAGTGTCTCTATGTAGGAAGTTAAAAACGTTAATTTATATTATTTCGTAATAGGCCGAAATAAGAATATCCGCTCATGTTAGCTACCGACCTTTCTCAATTTTATACAATGCAAGCACATAACTTGTCTCGTGGTTGTCTATATTAAATTTTTTTGATTATATTTGTGGTCGTGGGTGTAATCAATTTACATGGATCGTATATCTACGATTCGTGAGTCGACCCATTTCTACATTATTATGATTAGGAATGCAAATTTACTTATTATGTATATATGAAGACATAATTAAGGGTTTATTGCATTTTAAAGTCAATAATCGTAAATATTTTCAATATAAATGTGTCTACAGTATTCAAATATAAATAAAATTACATGCGTATAAGTTGCCCACTTTATTGTATAGTAAAGGGTTTATTTAATTTCAATTAAGTAACTACTTAATTAATAATTAAAAACATACATTAAAATAGAAACGAAAAATGGCTATATATACAAACTAAAGACAAAACTAATTAAAATTAATAAAATATAATAATCTAAATAGCGACATAAAATTCTTCCGCATCGCCGTCAAAGGGTAACGTGGCCAGAAGGCTAGCATCATTGCCACGCTGGATGGCAATGCTTATTCGCTGAGCGAAATAAAATTATATTTAGAAATAGTTATCCTGACGCACCGTATTAGGTGTCTCATATTAAAAATATTTTGCAGTGGTTGCTTTGTTAAAACTTTACACGTGCTTTCAAAGTATGGTATGCAGTTAACTATAGAAACTAGGGCACCGGTGCAATTTGCAAATGCAACTGCAAGCGGTCGATTTATTAAAAACATACGCACTGTTATCGTGTCCGTGACAGATGCGCTTATGTTAACTATAAAATATATTCGTTTTCGGAAAACAAATTGAACATATGACTGTATTGTTTTGACTAACAAATAAAGAAGAAGTCAATATGATATATAATACAAATAAAGAAGTGATTTTTCAATTCCAAAGGTAACGTACAGTACGAGTATAGAGAGTGTGTGTCATTTCGCGAGATCATTTTTATGGTGGTAGTAATTACCTACACTATTGAAAATGTTATATGAAGTGGAATATACCTATAAGCTAAGAAAGAAAGAAATTTAATCGTAATAGTGGGGTGTGTTTAATCATAAGGTGTTAAAGTATCGAAGTATTCTTGAGTGACTAGAAATTGTTTTATGAAATTGTTTTGAATGTGTTATTGGTATTAATTCTCAGTATCAGTATGTTTTTTTTAATACGGATTAGTTTTATGTACAACTCATCATCCTCAACAGCCTGCACCTACCCACTGCTGGATATAAAAGGCCTTCCCCAATGCTTTGTCCAAAATACGATCTTCCGCCTTCCGCATTCAACCGCTTCCAGTTATCATGGACTAAATACATAAACGAAATTGTAATATCAGTTAACGATTCAGCGCGCACGGTAACAATTGATGTCCATATGTTTACGTAATCGGAAACAAGTAGTTGGCATAGGGATGCTCGACCTCAGAGCGAGTTAGATACAAAGTAATGTTAGTGCAAGGCGAATCGTGACGGTAACCTTAAATTGAAGAGGGTTCTATTGAGTTGTTTCAGTCGGGATCTATTCATATGTGACCTTTATTTATGCGTATTATGTCATCGAAACTTTGACCACTTTAAGTTTTTAACACAAAATGTAGGAATCGTAACCTGCGGCGGAATCGGTTTACTAGTGTGATAAATGTGAAATTAATTATTATGTTAATAATTTTAATATAACTTTGAAGATTTTGGCGGATCAGAGGGCAATAATACACACATTTTACTTAGTTACAAGGGACCGCAATCAGTTTAGTAGTTGTAACATATTGAAATTAATTTGTAAACCAATGGCGCTAAAAACTACGATGAGTTTTACGTTCATTTTCTACTTCCACTGAACGTCTCTGCCCATCCCATCCCATCGTTTGCAATAGCTTTGGTTCAATAGTAATGTAAATTTAATGAAAACATAAAGCTTTGTACACACTACTTCTTTGTGCCATCTTCAGAACCACTCCACCGCGTATACACAGGTTTTTATTAAATTACCACGCTGCATCGGCTGACCCTATTTCAAATCTTCACAAAATAATATTTACCGTCAACACACAACTATTCACACCTTATTATCGTTGCGTAAGGGTTATGTTGCATTAACAAAAGTGTAAATATATGTTGGTTGAGTTGCGTTTCGTTCGAAGCAATTAGCATTAGGCGCGGGGTCATTGCACATAGATACTGTGGGTTATTTTTCGGTTATGGTCTATCTTGTGGTTGTGGGGTATGCAGTAATAGTACAAATAAGTCTTTGTTGCAGTCGTGCGAGTAAGTAATTATTATTACAATACTTTGCGAGTTAGTCCAGTCTTTATCTTGATTTTATTTTATACCATGTCACTTGTCAAGAAGCATACGTCCCATCTAATGTAAAGTGGTTACCGTTGCCAATAATGGGCTTCGGAAAATAATATATCTACTGATCAAAGATACTGTTGTATTAGTATTCTCTTAGATAGTAGTATTGTTTATGGTCAAAGCCACGCATTGTGGCAGGAGAAATTGAGTGCAACATAGGAAATAATATAAAATAGTAGTAATGTCTATTAATTACAACAAAATACAATCAGCTGATATGCAGGACTTTGGACGGAGCCATAGTAGACAAGAGAAAGTTGTAAAGTACCTCAACGCCCAAAAGCCAAAATTGACGCGCTCATAGAAATATGAATTTTAGAATGCTTCCACGACAATCGATCAACGATGATGATAGATTGCGGTGAAGAAAAATAGATGAAATGTATTAAAAAAAATCTGTTAAACATTTTACACCAATCAAATCTATATAATGACGTAGGTCTAAGAAATAATTTTTAAATATTCCCATGGGATACTGGGATACACGTGTACGAAGTCGCGGGCGCAAGCTAGTTTGTTATAAAATATGTCACTGCAATATTTAATGCTGACTGATGAAAACTCCTAATTGAACGTATAGTTAAGCATTCAATGGTTCCATTGAGTTATCTATCTTCTATATTACCTAAATAAAAAGCGCAAAACTCGGTCAATTCTGCAAATTTTTGTTAAGATATATTAACGGTTTATTTAGAGAACAGATATTTTAAAAAATTGCGAGCAAAATAAAATACCACTTTCTATACGTGCGAAGCTAGGGCTGGCAGCTAATATATAGTGGTGTATCCACACATGCCGCTCGGTAGTCGAAAAGAGAGGTAGGGTAGGGTAGGGTAGCACGAGTAGTAGAGGTACACCCTGCTGACTGACAAACGAAGCTCTGGAGCTTCGTTTGTCAGTCAGCAGAGTGCACAGCAGATGAAATTGGCTTTGGTTCAAAGATGTTGATGAACCACTTACACCCCAAGACTTGAGAACCTCCTCCGTTTTTTCGTCGGTTAAAAAATCTAAAACTTTTCCGTATTCTTATTCGACTATATCTCAGCAACGTCTGCGTGCATGATTGCATCGATTGGTGTAGTGTTGGTATACTGTTCTATTATATCAACTGTGATAATGCTCTCGTCAATTAATACAAAGGAGTGAGTGGAATTTACCGATTGTGGTGGTATGTCCACCTTGTAAATAAGACATTACTTACTGTGGATAATATTATCTACTTTTCGCGACTTCCCGTGGACTGTAATAAACAATTATTCTCTGCTTCTACACATCAATTTTATGTTGTGGTTTTGACTTCAGCGCGCAAAAACAAAGATGGACACACAAACAAAAATTCTAATGTTTGGGCTTTTATTGTTGATATAAATACGTTATTAGGGTAAATTACCTCAGAATAAAAAAAAATGAACGACTGTTTATCCATCTATCACAGTAAATTTTCTCCGAATCGAATATGGCATTAAAATAACATGATAAAATATCAATATCGTATATATGTACAAATAACCTTTGCAATTGAAATGTACGGAAGAACATTTATTCCAACAATAATGTTAAATTTGTTGGAAACAGTTTTAAAAAACGAAACCCGATTACGGAAAACACACAAAGTAAAATGTACTCCACTTATTGTTGACGTCGGTTAAAATGTATCCTATATATACCGATTCGATTGACCTTATTCATCAAAATCGGTTGAATAGTTTAGGTCTCCGTTGCGCCTAAACTATACGTAAATATAAAAATACATAGATAAGTAGACTGTCTAAAAATCATAACCCTTCCTTTTTGTTAATAGTTAGCAGTCCTACGTGCCCTGCCGCCAACCCTGCGTTTAATATTGTTATCTTATTGCGAGATTAGCCCGAGGCTCGTGTTTCAACACGGCCGCGGCGAGAGACGCGGACTTCAGAAATAGGCTCTCGCCACAAATGCCTCATAGTCCTTTATTGTACATTGTCTATCCTTACACCACAGTATAAGTAACAGTGCAAATTATGTACTACAATAAACTTTAACTACGTTTATACTTAACTATATAGGATAGCAAAATGTATGTGTATATTTGTAGAATTTGAGGTTAGTATCGCTTTTAGATTTGAGGAGCTAAGCGGACCGAGCTTTCTTTGGTGATTGTAAGAAGAATCTGATTTTTGAAGTGAAAACATCTTTAGCGGCGTTGTGCACTTGTTCGGTTGGGTAAAAAATGTTTAACTCGCGTCAGGACACGTGGCCTGATTGAAAATTCGTAAGACAAAACTGCGAGACTACAAAATTCAACTTTAAGCAGTAAAGACGATACGATTGAGATTCGCCATTCAACGCTAGATGTCTAGGTGCTACAAAGTTTTGCGTGATTTTACTATTCCCTAACAGGTGGCACTACGTATTTCATCATTCTATTATAATTCTTATGTCCTTTTGGTAAGACACAAAATATATTTTTGACGTGATAACTTTTTTAGCGGCGTTGTGCTGATAAACTTTTTAATGTACCTCCACCTCACAGAATACCGCAGCCAAATAACGGTTCCCTTGAGGGCTGTTGTATTCCTCCGAGTGAGTGAGGTCACCAGAAAGGAAGGAGATGCTGCGATGGCAGCGGGGGTGGCGGCGCGTGAGCGATATTTTATGTTGCGAGCGTTAATATGGCTACGGTAACCGCTTCACATCAGGCGGGCCGTATGCTTGTCTGCCACCCGACGTAGTATAAAAAAAAAGTAAAATAAAATAAAGCTCATATTAGTGTATATTTCATTGAATTAGTCAGATCAGGGACCACACCGCCGAAGCTGAAGCCGATTACCATCGGATTTTTTGATCGCGAGAATGAAAGTTAGATTAAAGTTAATGACAAACATATTCAGCTTCGTCGGTAGAGCGCTATCGTTTCTACTAGCTAAGCTAAATACAATTACCGCCAATGTAAGCTAACGTTTGATTTTCGCTATCATAAACTCCGATGTTAATCCGCTTCAGCTTCAGCGGTAGGGTCCCAGAGCTGCTTGCGAGATTGTAAGCGTAGAGCTCGATTTTTGAAGTCTTACTTGAAAACTTTAAATATTTATAGTAAAAAATTAGCATTGTCTTTATACAGAAGCAGCTGATTTCCGCACGAATTCGATATTAACAAATTTCTCGCTAGAATTATACATCTAACTTAAAATTTTAAAACAAATACTAAAGCGTAGACTTATAAGTTATAATAAATATATAGAAAATGATTTATATAGAAGAAAAATCTTATAATTTAACGAAAATGTGTCCTAACTATTAAAAATCGACTAAACAACATTAATATAACATCATATAATTGCAAATGTCGTTCGCCATTTTCCACCTGGCATAACGATTGTAAGTCTTGGCCTTAGTATTTACATAACTGCAATATGTGTTACATACGACGAGAGGTAAAGTGGTTGGTTGAATAAAATAAATAAATTAATCAACAATTAACAATCAGCATGGGAAGATGATCAGCGTGGGTGGTCGGAAGGAGCTGCCTACAGCAGCGGCTTAAATTTAAAACGCTATAAAATTAAAAGTGAATGAAAAGAGTTCACATTGTGCATATTAAATGAATTATATACTTGTCATAACTTTTTACGTTATCATGACATGGAGGTGTACATGTTTTGGAGTAGGAGGAATGTATGTGTGTTTTAAATATGTCTCGATGTCTTTATGTTGCTACAATGCTTTTTGAAATAAATCTTATCCTACTAATTTATTAACTGTGAAAGTTTGTGAGGATATGGATGTTTGTTACTCTTTTGTAGTTTGTAGGCGGGGGAGATGAATATTTTAATTTTTTTTAAATATTTACAAGTAGAACATTTTTAGTTTGGGGTGTAAGAAGTTTATCAACATCTCTGAACCAAAGCCAACTTCACCTGCACGCGGCGCTGACTGACAAACGAAGCTCTGGCGAAAAGAGAGGTAGGGAGCGTAATTGTAAGCTACCCGACTGGGGAATGTACCTCCACCTCACAGAACACCGCAGCCAAATAACAATTCCATTGATTGTTGTGTTCCTGCGAGTGAGTGAGGTCACCAGAAAAGAAAAGAAGGAGATGCTGCGTTGGCAGCGGGGCTGGCGGCGCGCAAGTGATATATTATGTTGCGAGCGTTAATACGGTTACGATAACCGCTTCACATCAGGCGGGCCATAAGCTTGTCTGCCACACGACGTTGTATAAAAAAAAAGTCAGTTCACAATCTCGATTCCACCAACTTTCATTTTGCGATCGTAAAATAATTACGAGAGTTACCTTAACTATCGGTTACTATCCGTACATTAATAAAACAAGGTCGCTTTCCGCGTCTGTCTGCCTCTTTATCTGCTAAGTTCTCCTATACGACGCTATGGATTTTGGTGGTTAAAGTTTGTATGTATCATATATTTAATTACCCCACACGGGCGAACCTGGGGCGGGCCGCTAGTTTTATTATACGTATAGACATAGACATAAAGTTAATATACCTAGCGGTAGATGAAGATTCGACCTACTGAATAGGTTTATCTATGTAATCCGGCTTAAACCGTGGACAATGGATAACAGAAGCAACTTCTGTGTTTTAACTCGGCTTACTTTATCTACCGACAACAATGGTGGCTTAACTGGATTACGTGATAGAGGCCACAGAAAAAAATGGATTTTACTCTGACTGTACTCCACTGTGACTGTATCGATACGTCATTTTGTGCCAGGATTTCCTGCAAAGTGTGACAATCGGCCGAAGTAGGGCGCGTCCACAACGAGCGGTTTTACGACGCGCGGCAGAATAGTTGCGGTTTATTGCTTGTTGTGAGTCATTAGCGTTTACGAGATAGTTACCATCCACGCTATGGTGTGAGCACCGACTCGCGATATTTGGATAACGAGACTGTATTAAAGAGATTATAGAGGATTTTCTCATAGACACGTAGTATGTGCGTATACAGCTATAAACACGACTTGTTTGTAAGTTGGATGACAGAGACAAAAAATGTTTTGTACTAATTAATTCGATATTAATTAAAATTTTCAGTTCGGCTCATAAATACTTTTCGCATTATAAATAATAATAATATAAATATTTTTTGCAGAAGTTCAATGTTAGTTTACCTATAACTTTTTATTTGATAGTCAAGTATCGGTTTTCTAGTGAAAATACAATCAACAATAAACTGCGCTAAGGCAGGGTAATTTCATACATAAAGTGTTTTACAAATATTGGTAACATCGACCGACTCACACCACACTATCAAATTACCGTTGTGTCGGAGCATTCTTCATATATCAACAATGTAAACTGTTTTGCAAACCTGCGGATGTTTGTGTTCGACATAAAAGCGCTTATTGTGGCCGGGGCATTATGCTCTTTTTATTATAATAGATAGACGTTTTCTGTATTAGGGTTTCATTAACTTAACCGTAAATGAATCTGAATAGATAGATAAGTTAGTTTTATAAATATAAATTCAGATTCCGTTATATAAATTATGAACGAAGATGGAATCTCGCGTTTTTTATTTTTCACAAACTTTTTTTTAATAGGGCAAGTGCACGGTTTGTTTATTATACAGTCTATGACTTGTTATGCAATGTTCGTGATTGATCTCTAGTTTTGTCCCTCTTGACGTATAACAAACTAGCTCATTTTGAATAGATTTAATGTAATTTATCATCAACCCATAATCATCCCACTGCTGGGATACGGGTCTCTCCTCAATCGAAGGGGTTTAGAGCATACTCCATCACACAGCCCTACCGCGGGTTGGCGGAGACCAGTGTTTTCAAGCCGCCCTAAGGTCACTGACACTGACTTGGCTTAACGTATATAATAATTATGTACTTATATTCACTCATTACAAACTTTTAATTTGTAATATGAGTAGTATTCCATATAAAGTAGAATACAAACATATTTAAATACTAATATCAAATATCGTTCAATTGTTTTTGATACTCAAAAACCAGCAGGTAACATGGCCTGGGGTGTCAAATTGCCGAAACAGCACCGTGAACCAGAACATGCCATAAGGAGAACCGATGCAACCTGAGAGTTTTATTATGAAGTCGATTGTTGTCGAGTTGGTAGGTGTCAAGCATAGTGAGATCCTAACCCAACTGGGAAAGCAATTATCTTCAAAAGAAAAATAAATTTTAGATAGCACTGCATGCGGACCAATGGAACAGTCGGTCTGGATCGAAATCATATAAAGTATTTAGATTTCCTTGGTCTGGACTCTACCACCTTCATTTTACCAAAGAACCGTTGTGTGTGCACGATCCGCAAAGAGTGTGACAGGTAGGCGACTGCCTGCCTCAAAAATTAGATGTAAACTCAAATTCGAAGACTTCGAATAAACAGCCAACTGTAGCTGACTCAACGAGTCGCCAATAGATACGCCGCAAATTGTACGCACACAGTATGCATTGTACGCATCATTAAAATACGAGTAAGGGAAATAGTCAGCCGTAAACCATTCACCTAAGACCCAAAGCCATCTTTAGCATCTATTTCGAGGTGTTTTTTTTTTATTTTATGGGGGGGGGGGGGGGAAGCGAGCATATGTGGGTCACCTGATGGAAAGCAATCACCACCGCCCATAGAAATCAGCAACACCAACGGGTCGCCGATCCGTATTGACTAAAATTAAATTGTAATTCTGTATGTGACAGATAATATATGTACTAACATGATAGACTCAGAAATGAGTATATTCGACGAGCTCGGCGGTCAAATGGTTAGCAATGGCTATTTTGACACTAAGGTCGCGGGTTCGGTCCCCACACAAGACTAATGTGCATGAACATGTCTGTTTGTCTTGGTATAGGCATATAGGTGTTTTCTACGTACCTATTATATGCATGTAATTACAAAAAAAATATATATTTAAGTATTATATCAGTTATCTAGTACCCATAGTACAAGCTTTGCTTAGATTGTCATTGGGACTAGACGGTCGTGTGTAATTTGTCAAATAATGTTTATTTGTAGTGCGTAGTAGAGTTACCTATATAGTTCTTAGAACCAGCAATCCGAAATCACATGAATTAGCAATGTGCAGGCCAGCCCACAGAATTGACAGCACGGTTGGGGCAGAACTGTTCTGGAGCGACATCAAAGGGTCGTAAAGAGCGCAGAGTAGGACGGCCTCCCCACTAGATGAATGGACTATCTGGTAAAGACAGTAGAGAGTTGCAGAGGCCGTTATTAGAAGCCTAAGGGAGGCCTATGTTCGGCAATGGACCTCCTTCGGCTGATGCAGATGATGATGATATGTAATAGGTCAAAAAATAAAAGCTACATAATAGTTTCTACTTTAAATTAATTTTAACATTCAAGATAAGGATGCGGGGTGCACGATGCCACGCTGCGGCGTTGCGGTCTCGGTCACCACTGTGGGTGGTCACTTATCTGCCGTGACATACGATACCTGACACTGTTGACACAGTGCTGACACCGCTGTGACACTGCGCCACGACTTGTGTACTGTCTCTTCGAAAATTGTTTAGTAATACAAATATTTGTATGCATGAGCATATCTGTTTTTTGTTTTGGTCTCTGCGTTTTCTATTTATATTAGGTATGTATATATTTACAAAAAAAATATGTATTTAAGTATAATATCAGTTATCTAGTACCCATAGTACAAGCACAGTATTACTATTTCTAAAACTGTGGTACAAACTTTACTTAGTTTGAAACTAGATGTCAGTGTGTAATTTATTCAGGAATATTTATTTATTATTATGTTATTAATTCCTAGAATTATCAATTTAGGATTACATTTATAGCAATAAATTTAATTCATTAATACAATTACGTTAATAGGAACCAATAGAATCACATAATGGGGAATATGCATGATTTTTTTTTTATTTTTTATATGTTTCTACTAGTTATTACATTACCAAACATACAAATATCACGTCCAAAATATAAACTATTATGCAAAAAATTAAATATTAAAATCGCGATCAATTTAAACGCGGCCATTTTGGCGCGCTTGTTCGTGACGTCACCATTACACGAGTTCGATGTCAACAGCAAAGTGTTTGGTTTACAAAATTACCAAAAAATAAATAAAGTGAGTGAATATCGACTTAATTACCATGGAAAAGTACAAAAAACCATATTATAAATATTGTGTCGTTCCTATGTGTCCAAATAACATCAACACTGCACCTGACAAAGTGTATTTCCTTATGCCGAAAGGTGAAAATCTAAGGAAAAAGTGGTGCAAGGCGATGAGAAGAGACATTGTATCGTGTTTGAGCTGTTTATACTGTTGTGAAGATCATTTCAATGTAAGTAAGGATATTAAAAAAGTAAAATACATATACAAATCATTCTTACTTTTACCTACCTACTTGTTTTGTTTACAAACCTCTACAAAAACATAACCTAGTTTACAAAAAGTTGTAAAGATATTATTAAAAATTCTTATTCGATATTCTAAATTTATCTTTATGTATGTATAAGTATTATTCATGAATAAAAACATCTAAATTATTAGAGTAAGAGGCAAGTTCGAGACTAGTTTTATTAACCTTTATATTATTTTTGGGTAGCAGATTGAAGAGGATACAGAAAATTATATTAAATACAAGATAATGGCATCCTTCTTCACAATTAATTAATACTTTGAACACATAAAACTATTAACTTAAGATAAAAAACAGCGACACAATACAATAACAATTATTCCTCAAAAAAGAAACCATACAAATAGCTTGTTGACAGCAGACGTCTCGTGTAAAACTGACGTCACGTTTTGTTCCACCAATAGTGTTGCGTTTCGAAAATTTGCGCGGTAATTTCAAAACAGCCACTTTTTGATGATTAAATTTCATTATTAAATTAAAATAAATTCTAAAAATAATTGTATAGTGTGTTTTCAGTAGCAATAAATGTTACAAAAAAAAATATTTTGTCCATATTTAAGTCACGTGCATATTCCCCATTCTTTACAGGGACAGTTTCAGGTCTCGAGAGTGACAAGGGCTACTTTTTATAACGGAAAAACATCTTATTTCCAAGAGGAAAAATGTTTAATTAAAATAATGATCACGTAGGTGAAGTTGCGAGTAACAACTAGTATTTTATATAGCCGATAGACGCCTAGATGTCACTAATTTATGATACATCAATATCAAACAAAAATCTTTGAATTATACAATCAGGCGGGACGTATGCCTGTTTGCTACCTTAGTGGTATAAAAATGGACTAAAATGTATAAAATATCAATTTACCAATATACAGTTCACGAATTCATAATAATAGTAATAACAGATAAAATAATTATGTAGAAATATTTATTTTGTATTTCTTCAAGAAAATTTCATGGCCTTAATTATTAAATATTTAATTTAATAACAAACGATTCGCTAATCGAATAATAATGTACAAGTAATAACATAAATGTTTCAAGCAACACGTGTCGGGTAAATCGTTATTAACATTTCGCAAAGCATTAGTTCCAGTCAATCAAGACTGACTGAGACTAATCTCTTATCACTTATGTTGAAGCGTTCACCGTTCACGTCAACATTTTCACAGGGATCGACAGATCATTGATTAACATACTTATTACCTGTTTAGAAACATATATTACGAGTCGAATGATTAATTGTATCGATGCGATCATTAACATAATTGAATAGATACGATTACGACGATAAACTCACGTGAGAGAACATAGTAAATTAAATAATTACTGGGTCACTCATGTTGCTATATTTGTCGGGAACGCCGACTATAATTCTGATCTTACAGAGATCTTCATCAGATAGTCAGTCTGTTATATATATATATATATATTTCACTGATCTCTTGGAGTGTTATATCAATCGAATATATCAAGTGTCTCTGGACGTTTACCAATAATGCCATAAAAAAAAGGACCAAACAAACAAACAAAAAAAAAAACAAATGTTGTAATAATGTGTTCTATTACTATCTTATGTTTACATCGATAGAATTTTAATTTAATGAATGGTTTTGCCTGATGCGCGTACAAATTATGCAAAAAAAAAAATGTTTTCTTACGATCTGCTATCTATTTCTAACTTCTCTAAGTTGTTTTACAAATAATATACATATAAAATGTAAAGACACGATTTAGTTATATGCATGCAAGAAAAAACAATTCTGGAATCACTTTAGCCCGTGATGGTACAAGCCTGTAAGGGATGACGAATTAAAAATATCTATTGTAACATAATGAATTATTCATATTCCTTTACAAATATCGATAGAGCGTGATCAGGTTATTGATCGATTAAAGGGAACAAGGATTACTATTGTTATAGTAATTAATCTATACGAAGAAATGGGTGATAAAGAGAGCTTTGATGCGGTATTGGCATGATTTTATATTATTATAGTTCTTTTTATTATTTGAATACAGAACATTTTATGAGGATCGATTCACTATTATATTGAATTCACTCTCATCCAACGCTTCGCCCCCGCCGTCACTTAACCGGCAGATATGGCGAGCCCACTGCCACCTAACTTGGAAGGTTAAATCGGCAACTATGGTTCGCCGTTTCCTCGTTGCGAGTTCTATCCCTTAGAGAGAAACTCCGAACTTTCTCCATCGCTCACTTTGTGACTTTGTGACCTTTACCCTGGCGACCAGCCCTCGGTCAGTGTCCAAATCTTCACACTGTAGTTCATGACGGGGAGGAGGCACTGGTTGAAAACTTTATTCTTCAAGCATTGGGGCATTTGTGTGGTGAGGATGTGCAGAAGCTTTCCAAATGCTGCCCAGCGCAACCGAATGCGTCTATTGATCTCTTTGTTAAATTTACTTACAAACTAATAAATTGGTAATTTAAACATGGCAGCAAGCCTATTGTCCATAGATGGTGCTATGTACGAGTACCAATCTCTAATTATTGCTGTGTACACAGGCGCATTCTTGCATAACTACTTATGTGCAGGTGGGCAGTAATAAACATACAAAGTAATTAAACGAGCCAATGAACCGTAATCACACAATAAATACAGTACGTGGCCGTAAATATTGCACATCGCGCTATAGTCGCTACAGACATTTCTATTGTATACGGTATTCATTAATGGAGAACATACACATAGATGGCAGTAAATACATAGATAATTTAACGAGTTCGGTGGTCGGATGATTAGCAATGGCCATTTGACAATTGACTCCGAGGTTACGGTTTCGATCCCTGTACAAGACAAATGTGTGTGTGCATGAACATTTCTGTTTGTTTGGACTAGTTGTTTCCTATGTATTTATTAAAAAAAATGTATTTAAGTATACTAACAGTTACCTAGTAACCATAGTACAAGCTTTGCTTAGTTTGGGAATAGATGGCAGTGTGTAATTTGTCCAGGAATATGTATATTTATTTATTATTAATTTATATGCAAACGACAAAATAATACATACTCTTTACAATATGGGGGATATGGGGAGATTGAGAGAGGGCTTCCTCCATTTAGTTTAGACAGAATTCAGGGTTATAAATAAATCGTACTCTACAGCACAGCAGTGATTCTTACTAGTACTTCGGTTGTGCACCGAAGGTAGTATTAATAGCTGCCGCAAAACGATTCCATAATATCAAATCTGATGTGTGATATTTCCGGCCCAGGGTTGTATTAGTGTTGGTTATCAACTTGTCACGAGCAGTTAACAACGTGATGTAAAAGTACAGGGTGGTCTAAAGTTAAGTTTGACGACTTAACACATAAAATGTTAACGGAATAGTTATGTCAACGTCATATTTTTTATACCAATACAAAATATTACAATTAGAGTAAGTATCCTTTCAAAATTATAATTTTTACTGAGCAAAAGTAAGTTATATTATGTGAGTTTATTAAAAAGTAGTAGTTGAGAACATTTGAATATTTGTAAGATGTGATTGATGTGCATATAAAACTGAATGTAGGAGAATAAATAATTAATAAATAAATAATGTCAGACAAATTACACAGCGCCATCTAGCCCCAAAGTAAGCGAAGCTTGTGTTATGGGTACTAGACAACTGATAAACATACGTAAATACATTTTTTTTGTAAATACATACTTATAATACATAGATAACACCCAGACCAAGACAAACAGACATGTTCATGCATACAAATGTTTGTCCTGTGTGGGAATCGAACCCACGAGCGTTGGTGTCGAAGCCGCGTCATTGACCGCTACGCTACCGAGCTCGTCAAGAAAGATAAAGGGAAGTCAGTATACAAGATTTTATAGATGTTGGATCTGGTTAGGGTTGTCAATGTTGTCATCCGTTCCGTCGGGGTTTCCCCGCATTAGTTCTAGTTTGGATATCGTCCGGGGAGCGCAGCGTCCGGACGGGGTAGTAAGAGGTGTAGTCCGGGGTTAATTTTTTTAAATCACTACAGCCTGCCTCATGCTGCGAATATCTTGTCCAACTTGTCACCGAATAAATAAATAGGACTACAAACACTGATGACATGTCCTGGTTTTAAGATTCATAATTCGGAGTTTTCCTCTAAAATCCCTATAGAAATTTTAGAGATAATTATGTCTTAATAGAATCCCTTTATTTCAAGGAAGCCTATTACTATTAACAATCTGTTTACCTTTGTATTTATAGTAAATAGTTTAACTAACCAGTTAACTAACAAAATAGTTTAGTTTAGTGCAGGTGGTGTTGCAACGTCCGCTCCGAACGGTGTTACTAGGCCTCGGTGCATCCAGACTTATAATAACATCTGTTAACGCATCCGTAACGTAATGCTGTTTGTGTTAATGGAAACGAAACTTAACTGCTTGATAGAAACAATATGTACGTGATTCTGGGTCACGTTTATCTTTTTATTTTTGGCATTAGAAATATTAAAAAGTGGACTTAATTTCTTTGAGGCCGAAAATCGTTTTTAGCTTTTGGACGGCGTTGAAATGTAGGTTAATGAATTAACAATGCAATTCGATGTAGTTTCAACAATGGTAGCTAATTAGGTACTAATTACTACTTATTGGACATTTTTCATCTCGCGTAAGCGTTCAGGCACACCCCGGCCACTCCATGCAAATATCGCGTCGTTGACTACTACATAAACGGTGGCGTCTGTACAGAGCGTGAATGAGCGTGTGTGCGTGCGGCGTTATACAAACTATTCCAGATTTGTTTCAGAGGGGAGGTGAGGTCGATACGAGAGAGCGGCAGGGAGTGGTGTATAACGTAATACGTAGTATTATTACTTATGCTGTGATTCAGTTTAGGTATCTAAAATACTTTATACCTAAATATTGTTCGTTTTTAATTTCCATCAATTCGATCGTAATAAAAATCAGAATAAATGTCAGAAGACATAGGAACAAACGATATTATTTTATTATGCTACGAGTACAGTACAGACACAGTATTTTGAACATCCAGCCAATACTCTAAATAGTTTTTATATACTCCAAGCACCCATTTCGGAACAGACCTCAAAACCACCAAGGTTTATTACCATTTAATCATTATAAAACTAATTATCAAGAATAATTTTATCAGCTTTCAAATTTTTAGCGACGAGAACACTATCAGTAAGTTGTCACTTGGTATTTGACCGTCCACCGTCCACGGCACCTGCAGCCGGAACGGGTCCTGCCCACACCAGCCAGCAATCAGAGATTGTCGTGACAAATATGCATTTCAAAACAATTCCTAACGAAACTATTGGTCATGACAAGTACCAGATAAATCTTGGTTACTTAATTTCATGCTTATTGACTTACTTTATTATATTGTCAGTTTAGAGCTAGAACAGAATAGGCTAGACGACAATGAACAAAAATTATAAAAAATATTTATCAGTACCGTAATATATACAAAACTAGAACGATCTGCGATCTCGAAATTTTAATAAGTTATGTCCGACTTGTTTTATGGTCGATCAAAGTTTGGTGGGAAAGTCCAATTTAAAAGACTGAAATTAGATAAAAAAAATATTAATTTTGGAAAAACAATCAAAAATACTATAACTTTTGTTACGGCACTAGCCACATAAACGCAGTATTTAACATAGCTGTCGTACAAATTTCTGTTTTAACGTATAGAAAATACATAAGTGTGATGTCATAATTCAGTAGCCTTTTGTATGGAGCGTTTTCGGGAAAGTCCAAACTTGTGATTTTCTAGTTATCATATCTCGCGAAGTTTTTATGCTATCGAAGTAATTCTTTCACCTATAGTTATATTATTGTGACGATCTTACATAACACATCGAAAGAAAAAATCGTCGCCTAGCCTATTGTAATGGCCATATTGATCAGGACCCTACCTCCTAAGCTGAAGCCGATTCCCGATCGGGTTTTTTTGATTGCGAAAATCAACCTTCAGCTTCGATTAGTGATCATCAAGTTTAGCTTGGCCGTGTGCTTTCCGGCAGACTAGAATAGAATCACTCCGTTTCTTCCCGTGGATGTCGTACAAGGCGACTAAGGGAAATACATTATCAAATATCGATCAGGCCTCCCCAACCCGTTTGGCCAGCGTGGGGAGTGTAGGCCAAATCCTCCTTCTGTCTAGGACGGACAAGAGATGGTGGTGCTCCTGCAGTGGAGACTAAAATGGACCTGATGATGAAGTTTAGCTTAGTCGGTAGAGCTCTAAAGGTACCACCAGCTAAGGTAAACATAATTACCAACAATCCAAGCTGGAGTTTGATGTTTCCACTCAAAAATCCGATGGTAATCGGCTCCAGCTCCGGCGGTCGAGCCCAGTTTTCAATGATCATCAGTGATATGTTCCGAATTGTACCAATGCCTAACATGATTCACCAGCTTATTTTTGGGGTGTAAGTAGTTTATCAACATCTTTGAACAAAAGCCAACTTCACCTGCACGTGGTGCACCCTGCTGACTGACAAACGAAGCTCTGGCGAAAAGAGAGGTAGGGAGCGTAATTGTAAGCTACCCGACTAGGGAATGTATGTACCTCCACCTCACGGAATACCCCAGCCAAATAACAATTACCTTGAGGGTTGTTGTGTTCCTGTGAGTGAGTGAGGTCACCAGAAAAGAAGGGGATGCAGCGTTGGCAGCGGAGGTGGCGGCGCGCAAGTGATATATTATGTTGCGAGGGTTAATACGGTTACGGTAACCGCTTCACATCAGGCGGGCCGTATGCTTGTCTGCCACCCGACGTAGTATAAAAAAAACCCGCGTATTTATTTATGCTTTTTTTATACAAAACAAGCATTACGTAGCCCATAGACGATTTACAATAAATTAATTGAGCAAATGCTACTAAGCATTTCCTCATGTCTAGTAACCTCACGGACATATCACGACCATGACAAATATTCAGTTATTATTATTTGTCTGTTGTCTTTTATAGGTGTTTCTCCAGCTTTGGGCGGGTTACATCCCTAGTAGTGCACCACGTGAGTGTAGATGAAATTCACTTTGTCTGGTGTTGAACCATTCAAACGTAAAATATAACGAACGCTTTCAATTTTCTATAACTAAGCCTTCATAGATAAGAATAGAGCAGTTTTTTGTTTACCTGAAGAAGATATGAATCTGGATCTGATCAAGCGTATATATTATATTTATAATAAAGGTAAATATGATATCAGTGGATTTGATAATTTGAAACATACTATGAAGAGCAACTTACCTAGCAGTAGTATGGGCAGGTCGATGAGCAAATGCCACCAGATGCTATGTCGCGCCTGCATCTCCGCGGCCGCCGGGGGGGCAGGCTCGGATACTGTCTGTAACAAACAAATAAACACTATTATTTACAGATCAGCAAAATAGAGAAATGAAAATAAAATACATTGTCTCCTTTCTTTTATGATGTAACAACCCTCCTGTAAGATTTAAAGACGCACGTTTATGTCAACTAATTAAATTCCACGGCTTTACAAATTATACTTAACTAGCGGCCTGGTACGTGCTTCGCTACGTATAAAGTGAAATACTAAAAAAAATTTATTGGAACATCAAATTCATTTATTGAAACAAAAAAATATTTTATTAATTGCTAGCTATTTTAAAACTTAATCCAAAACTTTTGGATAAACAATATTTTTTGTTGTTCCATTTTGAGCATGAATAAACAAACGGCTGGGGGGGGGGGGGGGGGGTGGGGGGGGTGGGGGGGGGGGGTACCGACTTTGGAACAGGCAACATAAAGTCGAAGCACGTCCAAAATGAAATGACCGCATGAATGACATAACAACATGCTTGTACTGTCAACACTGAAAAAAGTTACAATTACAAAAAATGTGATAAATGAAGAACCGCTCTACCGATTTTGAGCAAACTTCACATAAACCATCTACTAAATAGTCCGAACAAAGCCTAAACATTTGGTTTGGATTGGTGAACCCGTTCTTGAGTTATAAAATTACAACGAAAATTGGCATTGATTTTTATATATATAGACTAGCGACCCGCCCCGGCTTCGCACGGGTGCAATGCTGATACTAAATGTACTACAGAAGGTCTTTGCGCTTTGTCCTATCCAGTCCTTCCCCAGTTATAGGCACACGCCGCCGGCTCCGCGGCCGGTACCGCCACAGCCGTTATGTCCCTGCATTTTAAATGTGTAATATCTTCTAAACTATTCATTTAAATTACATGCTGTGAAGGGCCATATTGATCTATATTAAATGCGCAATGTATTTAAGGTACTTAATTGGATAAGGATTAATTCTGTATTGCTTAAAATCGCTTCGTAAATAAGGCATTATTTCTTGTAAAAAGCAAAGGATAAAATAACGGTTATTGTGTGTTACCACTAAGAGATAGACATATACTATCGCGAACTTTTTTGTAGACCATTTTAAGGTGAACAATACTGTACTACATTATTTTGATCTATCTCGTTGGGTTCAGCCAGCGTTTGCAATGAAAGAGCAAAAAAATGTGTTTATTTACGACATCACATTAGAAACCTCTAAATTATCAGTGTTTTTCTACTATGTTATGCATATATTATACATATAAACTTTCCAGTTGAATCACTCTATCTATTAAAAAAAACCGCATCATAATCCGTTGCGTAGGTTCAAAGATTTAAGCATACAAAGGGACATAGGGACAGAGAAAGCGACTTTGTTTTATACTATGTAGTGATATATATTTTCATCCCCCCATCTCGGAAAGAATATTTTTGCTATTCGATATCTGAGTGCAAAAGTCGTTATTATCCGCTATATATAGAGGATAAAGTACATTTTAATTTATAACATCGTGTGCACTAAGTTTGTGAATTCAAAACATCATTAAACCTATTTACTTCTACCTCCATGGTGCCGAATTTATCATACAACTTTTTTTATTTGTTAAAAACTCAGACTCGGAACCTCCTTGGTGTACTTTTTTTTAATTTCCTTTGCGCGCGCAAATTTCTTTTCACATTATACCTATTGTTAACCCCCTACCATTCCACTCATCGATTGTCTCTTGTCCTTCCATTCTCTTTTCAGTCTTAGGTGGTCTTAGTAAGTTCTTTGTCAGTGGCCAGTTGCGTTGCGACTGTTGCGAGGCTGCCCACTAAAGACTCCGCAACACCTCTTTTTCTAAATTTTAATGATTTTATTATTATACTCTTTATTGCACATAACATAAACAATTACTTTAACTAAATTATTTTAGCTAAATTATTTAAAATAATTACCTACCAGTTCCTCCTCTAATTATTACGTGCCTCCCCAACCCGTCTGACCAGCGTGGGGAGTGTAGGCCAAATCCTCCTTGTATCTGGGACGGACGAGAGAGGGTCGTGCTCCTATAGTGGAGACTAAAATGACCTGATGATGAACCTACCAGTTCGCCTTTGATGTTAAAAAATAATCTGTTACTATCTATAGTTTATAATGCATTCGTATTAGGTATATATGATTTTAAATGAAATAGCAGATTCACTCTAAATTTCTATGCTTTAGTTATTTTTACTCCTCCTCCTCCTTTTTAATAATTTTTAATGATTTAAAAACACAAAACAAAATAGAAAATGAGGATTGTACACCGCAAAAGGGAGGTGGTAAAAATAACTAAAGCATAAAAATGTAGAGTGAATGTGCTATTTCTATTAAAATCACAACAAAACAAATACATCTAACTACATAATTGGACAAAGTAACGAAGCGATCCATTTATCCAGGCATTATACTACTAAGTTATTAATTATTATATTTCCTACGCTGTTCCAGTGAAACTAGTTATGTGAAACATTAACTAACCCTAATGGTTAACTGTGTTTTACTGGCTCGCAGAACTGACGTGTCCTACATACGCGGTATCTAGCGATGCTACACTATGAATGCTAATCGCCGTCTTACTATACCCCTTTAAGACGCTCTATACAGGAGAATAAAGTGCATCTGGTTTCTGCATAATTTATGTCTTTACTATCTTAGGGATTTCTACCGACTGGCATCCACTGCATCGTTGTATTACAATTCAAGGAATTCATGAGAATGTACTTACTACTATTAGAATGTCAAGCAGTGAAGTTCATCGGCGGTAAACCGTACAATTTATCTAATACTGACATTATTCAGATTAAGAGTTATTATGTACACAGATTTTCCTACACATTCTCGCTTCCATTCCCTTGCCAGTGACTATCGGTTTCTCGAGAATTGTCTGCAGATTTCCTGGGAATGTGTCCGGAGTACTCGAGAATCTAGCGCAGACGGATGGTGGAGACCCTGATAGTTATTTCTAATTCTTAATAGTCCAACGCTGTCCACGGTATGGTGAGCATTTTCTGCCAATACCACATTTCAAATGCATCTATACGCTTACCATCAGCCAATTTCGGTGTTCAGGTTTGCGTGGAATACAGGAAAACTGAGTACACAAGGGTGAGACCGAGGTTTAATAAGGAGCCGGCGACGCGCCGGCGCGGCGCGCGTCGTAGGAGAGGAGGTAATTATCCCCCTCTCTTTCTACCACGCGGTGAAAATGTATGCCTGTTCCTGCTGTTTATTTTTAATGTAATATAAATTGTTATGTTTGTATACGATAGCGTAATAAATGAATATTGTATTTTACCACATAAATGATGGTACTTTTATACTGATAAATAAAGCAATTCGTGCGAAATTATTCCCTAACCATTCCAAAATATTCAAAAATGCACAACGTTAATGTTCAAGTTTTCGCTTCTGCCGCCACTGCCGGAGTGCAACCCGTTTTTTTTTTAGGTTTTCTTACAGTAAAAATGAAGTACTTTCCTGGAATTCTTTATATCTTACTCTAATCAAAGTAGAGAATATTCTATTAGATATTTAGATTTAGTTTCTACCAGGTGTTATGGATTTTCTGCATTAACCCACGTAGGGCATTCCATTATGGATGTCGACGGTTGTGATGCGGCGGCGTGAGTGTTCCGCGGGCATTCTTGAACGTACTCCATTATTGTATTTATTGAATTTAACGTTGCAACCAATAGTTACTACTCATTACAACTCATTACTGATAATTTAGCAATAGAGTCGTGCGCATTGAATAACATTAGTTGCCCTTTTTGGTCCTTCATGTTTCTTTTGGAATAATAAATTACTTTAACTGCTTTGCGGAATGCGAATACCAGGTTATCACAGTATAGTATGGTCTTTTGATATTTTATGGTATTGGTCATTTTTATGTGTTATTGATAGATATGTTACTGTAGGCTGTTGTTGGTTGATTTTGATGAAAACCTAATTGATTCAGGTGTTATTTTGCGGAAATCAAATTTGCAGGCAATTTGTGTACTACCGCCGCTAACGCCAGCGGTGGAAAAAGCACGTTCTCGTATATCTTATCAATCCATATGCGACCCAAATCACATCCAAAGCTGTTTAGCCGTTATGTCAATCTGATGACTGATCTATAAATGCACAGCTTAAACCACTGGATGGATAGGGTTCAAATTTGACTTACAAGTAGCTATTATGACGTAGGCAGAAACTAAAAATCATTTTTTGAAAATTCGCGGTTTTTTTTTGCATTTGATTGATTTTGGAGTTGCGAGCTTTTGTCCACAAGATCCCTTATAACTACGCATCAACTACATACAACAAATTGGATCATATTCAAAGAGGTGCTTTACAAGAGATCTCTTCCAACTAATCGTACTGGTTGTAATACAATCGCTAATGTCTAGAAATATTTATAATACTAATAAATCTTCGATACTAATATAAAGTCAATTAATTTGTTGTAATCCGACTATTGAAACCAATCGTGTCTCCGATAAATCAAGAAGATATGGAATTGCAGCCGCCCAAGGTCCTACTGCATGCCGATGTAAATGTGAACAGCCACACTTGGCTCCAATGCTTAAGTCGCGCGACCTGGATTCACGCGGCGAGCGGGATTCTATTATTGTGATGACAACTTCAAAATTAATGTGTTATAGTGATGGTCGACACGTTACTGGCTATTGTTGTTTAGTATGTAGGTGTGTCGGATGTTAACGGATGTATTAAAAAAAAGAAAAAAAAAATTAGTATATTGGAGAGAGAAAATATTTTTAATATAGCGAATGCCCGACTGGAGACTTACCTCCATCTCACAGAAGCCCGCAGCCAAATAACAATTTCTTTTGAGGATTGTTGTGTTCCTGTGAGTGAGGTCACCAGAAAGGAAGGAGTTGCTGTGTTGGCAGCGGGGGTGACGGTACGGTAGGTGCTTTACATCAGGCGGGCCGTATGCTTGTCTGCCACCCGACGTAGTATAAAAAATAAAGCGAAATACAAAAATGGGAACAATCTTAACTAGCACTAACAAAAGAACAAAACTAATACTGACCAAGTCAGTTTGGGGTGTAAGTGGCTCATCACGCATGCACGTGGTGCATTCTGCCGACTAGTGAAAGACGCTCTGGCATATAATACTTAGAATACGGCACTTAACGTTTTGTCCCACGTACTATCAACCTGCGGAATGAACTGCCTGTCGAAGTTTTCCCAGGAGACTACAGCATGGGGTTTTTCAAAAAGAACGTGAAGAAGTTTTTAAAGGGTCGGCAACGCGCGTGCAACATGCTCTATATGTTACAGGCGTTCATAGCCTGCGGTAACTGCTTTCATCTGGCGGACGCAAGCTTATTTTCCACTTTGGTGTTATAAAAAAGAATAGAAAATTACTTAAAAATACGGCAGTCATAGACATAGAACAACATAGTCGTCGTCAACCCTTATTCATCCCACTGCTGGGATACGGGTCTCCCCTCAAACGAAGGGGTTTAGAGCATTCTCCACCACGCTGCTCAATTGCGGGTTGGCGGAGGCCAGTGTTTCCAAGCCGCCTGAAGGCCACTGACTTGGCTTAACGACTGTCATCTAACGACAACAACCGGGACCGACGGCTTAACGTGCCCCCTGAAGCACGGAGGAGCTCGAGATAAATAAACCCATCCAAAGACAGGCTACGGTCGACGTTGCTTGACTTGCGTGATCGATTAGACTGCCACGCGCAACGACGCCATCGAGCTCCTCAATCTAAACTAATAATAAAAAGAGGTAAGATTTGTTTGTTTGTAACGAATAGGCTCCGAAACTACTGGACCGATTTCAAAAATTCTTTCACCAATAGAAAGCTACATTATCAGGGACTAACATAAGCTATATTTTAATTTCGAAAAAAATAGGGATCCGTAAGAAAATTGCAATATTTTGTCCATCCGTGCGAAGCCGGGACGGGCCGCTAGTAATGTATAAAATATTGTATGTATGCAAAATAATCTGAGTGTGCAAAAAACATGATGACTCGCGCCAAAATATTGAGGTGTTCGCCCCGGAGCACTGACCGCGCGCAGTCTATTGTTGGCCAAATAGATAATAGCTATGGTCATCAGGACAAATACTTCCATCATTACAATCATTATTAATTTTATTATGCATCCGACATATTTGGAAGCTAAATACGCAGTAATACTGGTTCATTTTTTTTACTTACCGCTTTTATCTATAGGTACTTAGATCAATAAGTGAAACAAAAACTTTGTACCCTTTTTTACGAAAATTGCGCGGACAGAGGAGTAGGAAATTGCGCACACTTATAATTTGTATAGAGAAACTCCTTCTTTTCGCAGATGCTGATTTTTTTTTTCAATTATGCATAATAAAACATTTTTAAGGTGTACAATAATGTAGTACATTATTTTCATTTATCTCGTGGGGTTTAGCCAGCGTTTGCTATGTAAGCGCAAAAAAATTGCCTTCCTCTTGAATCACTCTATCTATTAAAAAAAGCCGCTTCAAAATCCGTTGCGTAGTTTTAAAGATTTATGCATATATAGGGACGGACAGACAGCGACAGCGACTTTGTTTTGTAATAAGTAGTGATATATTAGCGACACATGGAATCTATGAAAATTTTAAATTAAGTATATAGGTAAGGGGTTGTATGAGACAAGAATATTGGGGACCTCTGCAATAAATTGACAATTATTATATCAGGGGTGTAAGTGGCTCACCACGATCTTTAGAGCCAAAGCCAACTTCACCTGCACGTGGTGCATTCTGGCGATGCTCTGACAAAAGAGAGGGAGGGTAAGCGTATTTGTAAGCTTCCCGACTGGGAAGTACCACCACCTCACGGAATACCGCAATCTTTGAGGGTTGTTGTGTACCTACGAATGAGTGAGGTCATCTGGAAGCTCAGTAAACTCGCGGAAGGTTAGTGGCGGCGCGTGAACGATATTTCATGTAGGGAGCGTTAATATTGCTACGGTAAACGCTTTACATCAAGCCGTATGCTTATCTGCCACTCGATGTGAAATAAAGACAAACCTAACTACTATTACTATTCCTAAGTGTTTTTTTATGTAACGACGGTTGCAAACAACATTCGCTGGAACACAACAATTTTCAGAGGTTGTTCTTTAGCTACAGTCTTCTGTAATTGAAGGTACTTCCCCAGTCGGAGTCTACCTCTCGTTCGCCAAAGCCTTTTTCACTAGTCGACAGGGTACACCATGTGCAAATGAGGTTAACTTTTTTTTATTTGAGAGGAGGGCAAACGATCATGTGGGACACCTGATGGAAAGCAATCACCACCGCCCGTGGAGATCAGCAACACCATGGGGTCGCCGATCCGTTGCCAGCCTGTACTCCTTCGCACTTCCACTCGCTCGCAGGAACACAACAACCCTCACGAGAATTGTTATTAGTCTTTAGTAAACTAAAGACTAATAACAATTCGCTTGAGGGAACCATTCAGCAATGGCCACTTTGACTCCGAGGTCGCGGGTTCGGTTCCCGCACAAGACAAACATTTGTGTGCATGTTCATGTTTGTTTATCTTGGTCTGGGTTCTATGTTTATAAGTATGTATTTACAAAAAAAAAAATGTATTTAAGTACATTTATTATCGCCATTATAACAAATTTATAGACAACTGTCTAGTACCCATAACACAAGCTTTGCGCTTAATTGACTAGATGGCGCTGTTTTATATTTATTTATTTAGTTATAATGACGATGGTGAGCTACTTCCGCTCCAAAGTGAACTCGAACAAAGAGGAATTTACAATGTAACCTTACCAAACCTTACAAAGTTCTAAAGTACTGTTCACACTCAACACTTCTAACGACATATAATTACAACCACGCGAGCTACCTTCACACCAGGTCACAGCGCGAGGCTGCACACTACTATGCTATCCCAGTATCCAACAGAAGCATTTATAATATCTTCCACGTGCCCAAATAAGTAGGCACGTAAATTATTGCCAAGTAGCGTTTTGTTTTAAATATTAATGGCGTGTAGAGTCCGTGTTGGCAAATATAATGGACGATAAATCTTCGTCTTGGCTAGATATCTATTGCATTCCTGAGTAAGAAAGGACCTATTGAGTAGGAGCCATTGTTTCAATAGACTAGGCAAGGTATACGACTTTTGATCGACAACTATTTGTTTTGGATGTAAGTCATGTAAGTGGCTCAATAACATTTTTGAGCTAAAGTCAAACTCACCCGCATCTATAGTGCACCTGTAGTGTATCCTTTTTTTTATACTACGTCGGGTGGCAGACAAGCATACGGCCCGCCTGATGTGAAGCGGTTGCCGTAGCCATATTAACGCTCGCAACATAAAATATCGCTCGCGCGCCGCCACCTCCGCTGCCAACGCAGCATCTTCCTCCTTTCTGGTGTCCTCACTCACTCGCAGGAACACAACAACCCTCAAGGGAATTGTTATTTGGCTGCGGTATTCTGTGAGGTGGAGATACATTCCCCAGTCGGGTAGCTTACAATTACGCTCCCTACCTCTCTTTTCGCCAGAGCTTCGTTTGTAGGTCAGCAGGGTGCACCACGTGCAGGTGAAGTTGGCTTTGGTTCAAAGGTGTTGATGAACCACTTACACCCCAATACGTTGTATAAAAAAAGTTATATCGGTGCAGCTAAACATTTAAACCATTCAATCGATATGAAAGTTTACGTGACGGGCGATATGGTCGTGGACAAAATTCAGTTTAGGATAAATTCTTAATAAGCAGCTATAAATAGCCAGTTTCTAGCTATTATAGACAGTTTATGTTTAGCTGTCTTTAGTTCCAGTGTATATGATACAGTCAAAGCTGTTAACTGGTGTACATAAACCATTTCTGACTGCAAACATTAATTAAGTAATAGGGGTTATGACTACGATCTTGACTGTTTTTTAATCTGTAGTGGCTTTGATTACCTTTTTCAGTCTGATTTAGATAGAGATTAAATAGTCTAGTTCGTCTGATTTAGAGTTCGGATTATTTATATATTATGTTACAGTCAATATCTGAAATGTTAGTAGGTACTATTATTTATTCTGCGCCAGAAATCTAGGCGCTCCTAGGTTTAATTAAAAATAATTAAACCTAATTAAAGCTCAGATACCTCATCTCCCGCTCTAAAAGCAAGTAGAACCACGCTCGCTACGCTTGCTCATTTTTTGTTGATCACGAGCATAACCTGATATAACCAAGTCGTTCGGTCGAAACTACTTTTTACTGCATAAGTTAGTTGAAAGTGGTTTTGACTTTAACATATACTTAGGCTATTTAATTTTAATAGATCAGCCCCCCCCTAGCCAAGTGTAATTCGTAGCGTAACGAACGTTAGATAGATCACGTGACATTTGTCAATTCGAACATTTTAGTAAGAGCTCCACAGTTCAAATTAGCGATCGCTACGTTTTTCTACTTCGCAAACTGCCATTTGGCTAGCCCCCCAGGAACCCTACCGCCGAAAGCTGAAACCGTTTACCATTGAATAATTTGATTCGAAAATAGGTCTTACGTTTCAGTTATTGACAAACTTCTTCAGCTTAGTCTGTAGAGCTCCAGGACTTCTACTAGCTAAGCTACATACCTAATCTAAGCTGGAGTTTGATATTTGCAATCAAAAAAACCTATGGTAATCGGCTTCAGCTTCGGCGGTAGGGCCCTAGCATTAGAATAATCTAGTGCAGTATTAATACTTCGGTGGCTTTGCAAGAAAATAGTGGACGCTCTCGATGTTCTGTACTGAACTCTCAAAAACTATTATATCTCATGTACCTTTCAGTAGAACAAAACAGAGTAGGCAATGCTGTCATATAAATAATACATAGCTATCTAATTTAATTAAATAGAGGATATGACAACTGGCAATGAGAACATTCTGCCCATCAAAACATTTTGCAATATCTTTGCAAACTAACTCTTTTAAAGTGTGTAAGCTATATAATTTCCTGCCAGTTATACAACTCCTACAATAATAAAAAAGTTGATTAAAAGGAAATAAATATGAATACGAAACTGCAATGTTAAGTTGAAATCAATATATTATAAAAAAATAAAAAATAAATAAAAGAGTTTAAGCCCTACCATCCGTAAAATTACAATAAAACCACAAAATTTTACATTTCCGTTAACTTTTTATATTTAAAAAACTCATACGCAATTTCTAATGACTCAGTGGTACCAACCTAAAAATAGACCAAGCAAGTCAATGACAGCTCGACAGCTCTCCTAAAAAGGTTTGACAGCTAATGTCAACCGACGGGATGCCATTTGCAATTGCAAATATATTTTACACCTGCCCTATTGTTATTCCTAGGACTTAGCTGATATGAGCACGGAATAAATATTATACTTTTAAAATGAATAAAAAAAACCTAAACGATAGTTACCTATCATTGTTTATAAAACAATGGATTATCTAATGAATGTTAATAGTTGTTGAAAAAGCATGAGTATGACTAATGCGACTACAATTCTAAGGTTGCCAGTTGAATAAAATATTTGACTATTTTTTTACTGAATATGGAACAAAAATCCGATCGACAGGCATCCTTGTGCTAACCTAATTACTGAATTATGAAATTGCGTGAAGGCTTGAAGAACTAATCCTCCTTTTTCTTCTCAGTTGCAGATCATCAACTATAGAATATGGGTGTCATATCATATCAAACCATACCCACCCTGCTGCTTGGTGCAGAACGGGCAGGTAAGTTTGGCTTAGCTTCTAAAGAAAGTGACGAGACTCATACACTTAAATCTTAAATAATAACAATATTGTCAGACATTGTTTTTATTTAACTCATACGAAGTCCCACCCGCACAAATGTTCATCGAAGCTGAAAATTGTTATAACTTGCAAGTATAACGATTTTAAGCTGTATTAACTCCAGTAAATGCTAGCGAAACTGAACTGTCAACAGTGATGATGAACGTGTTCATCAACGACACTCATCACGCACTAATCATCCTCTTCACGGTCGATTTCCTCGCACGCACCAACAATAAACTGTACGACGGCGACGTTTGTCTGCTCGCATAACGGTTACAAGTGGTATTTTGACGGTAACTATCAATATTTTGACACAACTGTTGTGGGTACGGAGGAATACGTGGGCGGGTATTAAGTATGTTGCTCTTATTGATGTACAATAAATATTTTATAATTTAATCATCGTCAAATTGTTGATCTGAATAAAGCAAAACGCAAAGCGAAACCGCGGGCAGAAGGTAGTGCATGTATATACATTTTCCGCCTACATATATCGGCCCGCCCTGTGTCAGTTTTGATAACTCCAGCTAAAAATAAATGTTAAGTTGAATAGCACACAATAACATATGAAAAGATAACAAATGTGTCACCTTCAAAACTACATAAAAACTTTTTGCTCACTTCAAGATATTTTCAGCGCCAAAATTGAACAGAAAACTGAGGGTGGGCCGGTAGATGTGTCTGACAATGTATATTGAAGAATTGGGTAGGAAAGATATAGCGCCGCTGACAATCGTGTCATCACATCTATATATATATGACTCTACGATCCATACGACGAGCTCGGTGGTCGAATGGTTAGCAATGGCAAAGTGGCCATTGACTTCGAGGTCGCGGGTTCGAATCCCGCCCAAAACAAACATTTGTGTGCAGGAACATGTCTGTTTTGTTCTGGTCTGGGTGTTTTCTATGTATTATAAGTATGTATTTACAAAAAAAAAATGTATTTAAGTACATTTGTTAGTAGTCTAGTACCCACAACATAAGCTGTGCGATTAATTTGGGACTAGATGGCGCTGTGTAAAATGTCCAGAAATATTTTTTTTTAATTTTTTTTTAGGATGAGCAAAACCATAAGTAGAATTTTGTATTACAATTACAAATTACCATTGAAGTATGCATCCATTGAAGTATGTTTTCTTGCAATCGAAAACTTGAAAAAAGTAAATCATCTTTTCTTCTTGGCCGTATCATCATGGGTAAAGAACGTGGCAATTTAAGGCGACAGTTCTCTGATTTATACTGGAATGTAGAGACACCTTTGTCTACACTTTGATTGACTCCGCTACATTTTATAAACACTGGTTTATCATCACCACTTAATCCAAAGCGATCGTGGGAGTAAATTTTCAAACCAAGAAATAATGACTGAATTATGCGAGAACGAATATAAAAAAAGTGTTCAAGTGAATTGAGAACATATATTTTGAAACAAACATGAGAAGTAAACCGTTAGGTTTGTACGTTCGAAAGCATGAGAAATATAACTTGAGCTTCAGGCAATTGTGTCTTTGACATAAAAGATTATTATGTGAAAATAAATGATGGCTTTAGACTAACGGGAGACACAAAGTAATGCTTTGTCTGCAGTGAACTTAAATGTTCCTAGGTGTTACCCCCGACTTCCTCACCGTTATTTATAAGGTAATTTTATTTTCAGTTAAAATGTACCTACTGCATTTTTAATCTATTTTCATATAGGAGGCCTGAATATTTACAAACTGTGAGGTAACAAGTATCGTACAAGTAGCCTTAAACTCCTTTATGTTCCACTGAAAATCGCATTAAAATTGTAGTAGTCGTCCTGAAATTCATCAACATTGGCTTGTCCTTTCTCCATTGTTAAAGGTCGGCACAGTACGTCTTCTTTTTAAATTCACCTTATCAGCCGTAATATCTACAGTTACCACTTTCTTACCCGTATCACCTCTAATACAATTCATTCACCTCTTTTTTTTGTCTTTCTGTCTCATTTCGCGTTAGTCGTTCCGAAGTTATCTCGGCCAACCAGAACAGACTCATCAATTAAATTTATATATATAATTACAGATAAAAAGATTTGTATGATTATAGATAAATGAATGAGTTTCTTTATAGACAACAAAAGTATTCAATCATTATAAGTTCTCTTTGATAGACAGCACAAGTACCATATTTTCAGCGAAATTTATTGAGCTTATAAAATCGTCCGGTCGTTCTGTCTGTCCGTCCGTTGCTTATGAAACTCAAAATTTCGAAATTCTGACTTCGAGCATCAAAAAGTAGTAATGTAAAGTGATCTTGGTTTTCCGATATCAAATCGGGAAAGTGGCCAAAATAAATAAAATAAATAAATTTCGCTATGGAGGCGCATCCTGCGCGTCCGATGTTTTTATAATAATCCTGATAGAGTTTGTTCTCAGAACAAAGTCGGCGGGAATAAATAAGGATTAAGTAGTTGAAGATATCCGAATTTTGAAATTGCAAAGAGGTAGAATGAAAAGGCGTATAATTTTTTAATTATAATTTCTGCTCTAAAATTTTCAAACAACCTCACACTAATGCAAATAAGCGGGAGGCGGGAAGCGAAGAGGGCCGTTTTTATTTTAAGGTCGCTTACTGCCAATTTTGTATTTATTTGATCTGGACAATGGACACAACACCATCTGATGACATGTAGCTGAAACAGAGTCTGTTTTTTACAAAAGGAAATTAACATTATCGAAACCGAATTACCTCACAAGCACCAAAGGTCCAATTTCGAGAAAATCACAAAAATGTAAGAGGTGACTGCTTTTATCTAAGATAGTCGTTTTCTCAAAAATTGCTAGAGTGACTTGTATAGTCATTTAATTAAAAAAAATACACATGTTTTTGTTATTAACAAAAGCATGTATTTTTCTAGTATAATATACCTAATCTGCATTTTTTAGATAAACTTCATAATTACATTTAAGCATAATAAATTTAAATTGTTATTTGCACAGATAGACAAAAACAACACCATTTAGGTTTTGATAAACATAATTAGGTTTTGTGCCCATTTACTAAACATGTATCTATAATGATTTAGATTGCCGACAAAGATATGATTGAATCAATGAGATACTTGAAAGGCACATTTCCCGACAGTTGCAATCAAAGTGGACACTTTCCCGGCGATGTGGCTTATTATAAAACTGTTAGAAAGCGGGTCCATGTTAAACTACCATGACACTTCAATAAAAAGGAACTTTCTCGTTACACAATAGTTGCAATAAATATTAACTTGGCCGGCCGCGGACCGCGGCTACCGCAACGTGTGATTATCGGTAATGGTACAAAAGAATTATTGCCTCCACGGACAACACACGCACTCGTATGCCGATTACCGACCACTATAACTCTCAACTAACTCCGTGATGTCTATCGGTGCAGGTATGTAAAAAACAAAACTACCTCACTACCATAGAGGTATAATTCCTTTTTCTAAACGCACTGCACGTTAAGACGCGTATTGTATATTTCTATTGTTTCGTATATAGGTAGACGTGACAAAGATCGACACTAGATAGAAGTGATAAAATTAGTTTATTCTCTTCTTTTATATAAACTGTTGTTTAATTTCACCTGTCCCGGAATTGATTATAGTGCAAACACAGACTCCGGGACAGCCGGGACCGGTGCCCACCACACATTCCCACCACAGTGTCTCCTGTGTAGCCAGGATGAACAGCAAGAGGCAATGAACAGTGAAGTCCATTGCAGTCCCGGGGGTAAATCTACGGCTGCCTTGGAATTCACAACAAATTAAATCAGAAGAAATTAGTAGGAGAGTAAGAAGCTTTTGGAATTTGACTTCCCCTCTTAGCAATGTGAGAGACAGCAATATGGCAAATAAGGTATTAAAAGCCTGAAGAAGAAATGGCTAGTCAAGTGAAGCTCAACTGCCGTGCACCACGGATTTTATATATCTAACGCTATTGGGGACCTGAAACATTGAGTTGTTACTATTATGTGAATTGCAAAATCGTCTGACCGCTCAAATCAAATCTTGCATGTTAAATTTGACTATATTTTTGACGTGATAAAAATACGTCTTATAAATTGATGAACGCCGGCTGCACGCACGAAAAAGCATGACTCATTGTCACGTTCTGCCTGAGCCGAGCGTGCAAACGAACAAGCTGTCTCTCTTCCACTCCATCGGCCGATGTTTCCTTATCGTAAAATTAGACGTAAAATTATCGTAAAATATCGTCCGCAAACCGACTTTACCGACAACCAATTTTTTTTATTATATCGTAATCAGTGTGAAAATGAATTCTGATAAAGAAGTATTCATCATAATCAGGTCATTTCAGTCTCCACTGCAGGAGCACGACCCTCTTTCGTCTGTCCCAGACAGAAGGAGAATTTGGCCTACACTCCCCACGCTGGCCAGACGGGTTGGGGAGGCCTGATTAAGTATTGTTAAATGGAAAATACGTAGAAAGAAATATCTTCATCAATATTGAAAAGATCCTCTATGGAGTTATCGAATACAAGAAATAAGCTTACAAGACACAGACGCAGGAATGGCGTTAGTTTAGGAGTCCCTAGCACAGTGTTCCGCAAACTTTTTGTGTTTAAGGTACATCTAGGCAATCGAAATTTTTTGGAGGAGGTAAAATTTTTCTATCGTCCATCTATTTAGCTTTATGAGATAACCTTATTTTTCCGAGGTAGACCAACTAATGACTACGGTACACCAGTGTGCCGCGGCACACACTTTTCGGAATACTGCCCTCTTACCACCAACTCTTATTGCGATTCAATAACTGAATAAAATGCTTATTCATACCAATGAATAAGCGACTCTATTTCAAATTGTTCGGAACCAGAACTCCATAGAACGACTTATTATCCAGGGGCAAGTGGAGGGCAAGCGGTCCAGAGGTTCACCTACGCGTTGGACAGACTGCATAAAGGCTGCCACACAAAATACTATGGTCCAATGTTCCCGTAATGCTGAAAACCGCAACAAGTGGAGGCGTATCGCGAGAGCTGCGTTATCCAGAGACGCATCATCGTGAAACCACGACCACTCTGTCAAGAGTGAACGACTGAGGAGGAGGATTTCAAATTGAATAGAGTCGCTTATTCATTGGTATGAATAAGCATTCTATTCAGTTATTGAATCGCAATAAGAGTTGGTGGTAAGGGGGCTGCCTTAGCACGTAAGAACATAGTAGGAGGAAGTACGCCCAATTACAGTTCGGTTATAACTAATTATATTCTAGGTATTTCGAGTTAGATCTAGCTAGATGCATTGGACTGGCGAACAGATATGCCAGACTGGTAATTAACATGAATGATAATGAATTGGGTGACAGATGATACATTTTAGTGGCCCAGGCTTATTAACATTCATTAGCACGCAATTCATAAACACAATATAAAATGAAGCGAGATGTATTTGTATGAAAAATTTATAGACGCCATAAATTCCGAACAGAATAATGGAAAAGTTAAAAGTTGTCGTAATCTGAGAGAGACAAATGTCCAATAATCTAATAGCCATGAAGACATTAAGTTACAAGTTTTATGATCTCAAAACGTCTTTAGCCGCGTTGTGTACAATTTTGTGAGAAGTGAATAAGACTCTGACGAGCCCGGTGGTCGAGTGGTTAGCAATGGCCACTTTGACTCCGAGGTCGCGGGTTCGATTCCCGCACAAGACAAATATTTGTGCGCATGAATATGTCTGTTTGTCTTGGTCTGGGTATTTTCTATGTATTATAAGTATGCATTTTAAAAAAATGTATTTAAGTATAGTATCAGTTATCTAGTACCCATAGTACAAGCTCTGCTTAGTTTGGGACTAGATGGCAGTGTGTAATTAAGTCCTGAAATATAACGCTTGTTCGAGTAAAGTCGGCAGAGAGCGAGAGATGAAGTTTCCAGTTCTATAGCGTGGTCAGTCACACACACAGCGCCTTTTTTGATGGGTATACGACCTTAAAATTGCTTCCATGGGGAGGTAATAAAAAAAAAAACCAATGATAACAAAATCAGGGGATACAGTTTGGTGTTGCAGCTACAAATCTATCATATCCATCTGAAATTGATTCACACCACTGGATAGATGACGGATCAAAGAATTTATTACGCTAAGTAAGGACTATGGACAATCGCGTAGGTACGGGTGAGAAGGAAGCGCTGCCATTTTGAGATAATTTTAGTGCATATAATATTTACGTACAACATACGGCCGTGTACATGACATAGCCACGCCCCATTTTGTTTATGGAAAAAGGACTAGATGCTTAAGTCAACGCAGAGTAGTTAGGTGATAATTTAGACAGACCATTAATCTAGTATTATTTTGACTATCAAAACGGTAACTAGAATTTAGTATGAAAAAATCTCTAAATATTAAAGAAAACTGTACTACAACCGAAATAAATATTCATCATCATCAGGTCATTTTAGTCTCCACTACAGGAGCACGACTCTCGTCCATCCCAGACAGAAGGAGGAGTTGGCCTACACTCCCTACGCTGGCCAGACGGGTTGGCTCCCCAACCCATCTGCCTAATCGATGTACTATATAATGTATTGGCCGTGTGGTTTCCGGCATAAGAGACGGAGCGATTCACTAGAATAGAATCACTCCGTCTCTTCCCGTGGAAGTCGTACAAGGCGACTAAGAGAAATACAAATAAATATTACTATGTTTTTATTTATAGTCATGGGAATCCGCAGTACGTTATACATATATATCAAGCAGAAAGAGTAACGGTCAACGCAGATTGTCCGAGAAAGGAAGCGAAGTATTGACGGTGGCAGTGGATGAGCGCATACGAAAAACCTCTACTAACGATCATAAAGCTTCCACCTCCATTATCCTTTAGCTACATCTCTGCTGGAATAATCTGCAATTGATGTGCTTGAATTTAAGATAGCTTTGCTCTGCACATCATCACCACCTCGTATTTTCAGCTCCTTCTTCTGGTTGTGTGTCACTAATCGTTTTTAGTCTTCATTCTTGAACTTTTCTAAGATTTTTTTTATACTACGTCGGGTGGCAGACAAGCATACGGCCAGCCTGATAGAAGCGGCTACCGTAGCCATATTTACGTTCGCAACATAAAATATCGCTCGCGTACCGCCACCTTCGCTGCCAACGCAGCGTCTCCTTCCTTTTTGGTGACCTCACTCACTCGAAGGAACACAACAATCCTCAAAGGGAATTGTTATTTGGCTGCGGTATTCTGTGAGGTGGAGGTAAGTACATTTCCCTTTAGTTCAAAGATGTTGATGAACCACTTACAAACCCAATTTCTATGAGATTTTACCATCTGTTGAACCAATGACGTTAAAGACAAGAGCTTGCAACTCCTCGTCACCTCCTGACCCGGAGCTATTTACGTACGACGATAACACCACTTTGAAGCCGCGCTTTCATTTCTAAGTACGTAATGAACGTATTACTTACTACGAACAATAATCTGGATTGGTTCTGAATAGTCTCTCGATAGTTTCGTTATGTGTGTCGGTAGAATTCCATGTTAATAAATTATTGGTATGTGTATCCCTCGATTCAACTTCGCGTATCCCCAGGAGCATACCCATACTCCGGGGATACGCGAAGTTGAATCAAGGGGTATGCAAGGCAACCTGTCTCTGGATGGGGTTAATTATTTCAAGGTTCTTTGTTCTTCCGAACTAATTCTGTGTAACTTTGATGCCGTCACTTGCTACACAAGAAGATCACGTATTATTACTCCCATCAGATCCTGAATATAGTGATGTTTTTATACTGCTAATCTGGCAAGCATGCACACGACCAGCCTGATCAACGATCGTGACAGCAAACTCTTACGTTGATCATCTTGTAAAAACAACTTTACATCTTTCTTGAAGAATCTCATACTGTAAACCCCATCATTCCGCATGAGATAGTACGTGTATATTTTACTCGTAATTACAATGTGTGAGGTATTAAATGATTTCATTAGACTTTATTACTTTCAACGAGACCCAAAATTATGGCCATCAGCTTCCTGGTTGGCGACAGTTTAGGAACGAAATTAATGAAATGCATCATTCGTTCAGTGTGTTCGTCATCGAACTATCATACTCGCTTGAAACACTTGAAATAAGCCAGTGACTATTAACTAAATATTTGTTCAGAAATGAATAAGTGTTTTATTAGAGACTTGTTCATTTGCGAGCGTGTCGACGCCAATGGCGTCAACAGACTTATTGTTATAATAATCATCATCATCTATTCTCAGCCCATATTCGTCCACTGCTCAACATATGCGTTTCTATAAAGTTAGACCCTCCAATTCTAAGCCCCAGCTACATCCATACAGGGCAGAACGCCCCTGCCCCCATTAGATGGAGTGACAACCTCTAGAAAGTTATAGGGAGTAATTACTCCCTATAACTTTCTAGACGGATTTCTTATCTTTGACTTATAGGGAGTAATTACTCCCTATAACTTTCTAGACGTTGTCACTCCATCTAACAGGGGCAGGGGCGTTCTGCCTGTATAGAGTCTGTCTATACGAGAACCTTTCTTCCCCAGCGGTTATCTTTTCGCGAGCTCTATTTGGCCGAACTATTGTCAGTTTTGTTTAAATCACGTCGGGTGGCAAACAAGCACATGGCCCGTCGAAGTGATTACCGTCACCACAGACGCACGCAAAATGAAATATCTCTCTCGCATCACCACCCCTAATGCAGAAACCAGTGCTTCCAGTGATCTTTCTCACTAGCAGGAACACAACAACCCTCAAGGGAATTGTCATTTGGCTGCGGTATTCTGTGAGGCGGATGTACTACCATCAGTCAGCTGGCTTATAAATTCTGTTCCTTTCATCTTTGAGTTAACGCCATTCTCTCTTTTGCCAGAGAAGTTGTCTTTAACCTAAACATGATGAAGAACAACTTACACTAAATAGCTTCATTTGCTTATATTACTCACTGTAAAAATAATAATCAACATTGCGAGCCTTTTGTCCCAGATCCCCAAATGATCATCATCAGGTCCATTTAGTCTCCACTACAGGAGCACGACCCTCTCTCGTCGGTCCTAGACGGAAGGAGGATTTGGCCTACACTCCCCACGCTGGCCAAACGGGTTGGGGAGGCCTGATCGATATTTGATAATGTATTTCCCTTAGTCGCCTTGTACGACATCCACGGGAAGAAACGGAGTGATTCTATTCTAGTCTGCCGGAAACCACACGGCCACACGGCCAGATCCCCAAATATTGCTTCTTAATTATATTCGGTATTAAGTACTAAATACTTAGTTGAAACTACAGTATACTCATAAACGACTTCACTGTCAGGAAAACTACTGATACTGCGTCTACTACTGATACTTGACGACTAATACGAACGTCACGATGACTCACAACATCACCAGTTGTATTAATTACCAATGTATATTTATTAATATCGTTGTTAATTACCACAACTACACTTTAAATAGAATTGTAGTAGCCCGATGTCTGCGCGGATGGAATGGGGCGATGAAGCGTAGTGTGTCTCTTTCTAGATGGACTGAGGACCTTAAAAAATGCGGAAAGCGGAAGGATCGCATATGGTGATGGTGGAAAGCATTGGGAAAGGCCTATATCCAGCAGTGGGTAGATACAGGCTGATAATGATGATGATGTCTGCACATATGAGATATTGGACATAACATCAATTCACATGAAAGGTCTTTATATGAACAATAAAAGCCATAACAATTATCTTTAGAGTTTTGTTTATCTGTACGTTTGTACACACATCACAGAAAAACTATTGTTATACAGTTGCTGAAGGAAGGTTAATACATGTCTCATCGTAACGCCGAGTAGAGTCGGAGTTATTAGTATGTTTACTGTCGTTTCGTTCGTCGGAACGTTTTCAACATTTGTATATGATAATCATCACTTTTTATCAAGTGATTTTAATATATGAAAATTTGAATACCTTTATTTTAAGAAATCTAAGCAGAAAAGACGCGAGCGGCCGCTAGTACAGAAACATAGTAGTTTACATTTTTGTGACATTAGTCGCATTAGTCGCACACTTTGGTGGATATATTCTAATGACAGTTTTAATTAAATATAGTCTAAACTGCTTCGTGGAACTGTGGTCTGTGATGTCTGTGGCATGGTACCAATAGTACAAGCTTTGCCTAGTTTGAGACTAGATAACTGATATAGTTAAATACATTATTTTTGTAAATATATACATAGAAAACATCCAATATACAGACATGTTCATGCACACAAATATTTGTCTTGAGTGGGGATCATACCTGCGACCTAGGAGTCAAAGTGGCCATTGATAACCATTCGACTAGCGAGCTCGTCTACAGATATACAGTTTATACAGTTATGAATAAACTAATTAATTATCTCCGTTAGGTAATCAACGAAACAAAAACATGTTTATCTTTTATCACAAAAGTATTCCGTGTTTCATTGAACTGACTGATGACAGTGTTCTCACAAGACTCTGATAACGTCACGGTTTGTCTTCTTCAACTGTTAAGTCAGTCACCGCCGGAGACAGAGATACTTTTGAATAATATTTGTTTTAATCATGTGAGAATAACAAAGTTTAGAAATAATAAATGTCGTCATAATTTTTCGATGTGGAACAACAAATGCGGGGTGCATGAGATGCTGATGGCGTGGCGATGCGTCGCCACATACTCCTCCGTGACTCTCTCTGCACTCGGACTATCCACCTATTTCTATCACTAAACTGAGCTCGTATTTCGCATTACTCTGTTTAATTTTTTTAATACCCTATGTGTGTAAACAAGCACACTATTCTCCTGGTATAAATGATTGTGGTGACTTCACAGTCAAAGTCAACGCCACTTACATGCATGTGCCGTAACAAAAAGCAAATGGGCCCTGTCGCAGGACAGATAGGGCTATCTCTCCTGCGAAGAGGCATGGGCATATATTGAGATCATCTGGGCCGCACCTCAGGCCTATAATCACCATTGAGGTTTGTAGTTCTGTGCTTGAAAGTGAACAAGCAAAGCAATTTATTTAAATCATTTTTCATAGGAAATTATCATTTTCACGGATGTGAAAAATAAATAATAATAAATAAATATTGTCAGACGCCATCTAGCCTCAAAGTAAGCGAAGCTTGTGTTATGAGTACTAGCCAACTGATAAACATACGTAAATACATTTTTTTTTAAATACATACTTATGATACATAGAAAACACCCAGACCAAGACAAACAGACATGTTCATGCACACAAATGTTTGTCCTGTGTGGGAATAGAACCCACGAGCGTTGGTGCCGAAGCCGCGTTATTGACCGCTACGCCACCGAGCTCGTCAAAAAACGTCAAACACGTTTTTTTGACGAGCACACGTCAAAAAAAGTAACTTATCATGAAATTAGATTAAAAACCATCTCTATTCCATTTCTATAATTGGGATTGTAGAAATCAATCAGCAGAGCAAGATCTCTACTGTCTGAGCTGAAGTCGACTAGCGTCGTGTTTTTCGCTGCCAGAATCTAACTGCAGCTTAGATTTATGATAATTGTGATTTGCTTAGCTGGTCGAAACCCTAAAGTTCGACCGATATAGCTGAAAATATTTGTATTTAACTTAAACTTATTTTTTTTTTATTATTAAAATATTCTATCAGAATCGGCTTCAGCTTAGGCGGTAGGGCCCCTGGTAGTCCTCGTGGTCTAGATAATGTTTTCACCTAATATGCATTAGTTGTGTGTGCATGTGCATACCACTTTAGTAATTCAATTAGAGGCGGTGTAGGAAGACGTAGCAATGCTCACTTGTAATACTATTACTGAAGCTACCTAAGTCCTCCTACTGCCTTCGTAACGTGAGAACTGTAAGTCATCCTACGACAGTTTTGAACGATTAGTGCATAACACCACTGAAACGTCCGCGGGAAGCACCGCTTACCCACTGAGAAAGTGGCGCGAAACGTCCTGGAACGTTTGGGACCCAGCGCCGCGCGGCGTAGGAAGCCCGGCTTTAAAAATTCGGCTCATTATCCAGAGCCTTGAAACTTTTATTAAAATTAAGCTGGATAGTCTAGTACACGTCAAAAATTTAAAAAGTGACACTGGCAGTACAAAATTTTTCTAAAATCAAAAGTTTTGTTTATTATGTCAAGTTTTTTTATCGGTTGGCGGTCGGCTCGGGTATTTTAATTATTTAGTGTGATTAAAGTGTTTATTTCTACGGTTATTATATATCAAAAGAATCGTTGTGATGTGTACTTCGTGTGTGTGTTTAGTTAAATGAGTTTCGAAACACTCATGTTTATCTGTGAACACGAAAAGTGGACTGCGCACTTTCGCGCAGGAATGGCGGTGTTGTGTTTGTTTGTTTACAATAATTAATATGCTATTTTAGTGTTTTAAAAGCAAGATAAGTGAATAATAGTGTATTGTGAACATATAAAAAATAGTTTTTAACAGAAATATAGTGGGATGTGTAAATAATGACATTTTATGTCAGCGCGCCCGCCCGGGTTTGGTCGTGATTTATGTATGGAGATGAATCCGTGACTGGTGAGTAGTACTGATACTATTTATTTTATTTCTCCACGCTGTGTAAACCTACGAAAGATATTAATATGTCATTTTAAAGCTGAAATAGTGTAGTTTATTTCAATATAAGTCTGATTGCTTCGAAATGAAAAGTTTATTGATAAAAACTTGTTCGAAAAAAAAAATGTAGCAAAATATTGATACACTTTGACTTTCACATTTTTTTTTTGCACTTTAGCTTCAATTCTAGCAATTTGTGACAATGTAGTCTAATTCTGCATATTATAGCCTATCCATAGGTATTTTTTATTTCAACATAGCTGTAGTATTACGCCAGCTATGACGATTTTTGTTACAACGTAGGGGCCGCTCGTAGGTACTTATGGTTAGTAAGAGATACGTGGACGCATGAGACGGCATCGGCGGGGGGGGGCGGACGGTTGAGTGGTGTGCATTCTTAGTGCTTGCATAGCCAAAGATAAACATTTGACGAGCGGATGCGTAGAAGGTGGATATTAGACTGATACATTAGAACTGGACAACTCGAAGCACATCACGTAAAATGTGACAATATTTTCTGCGTACTTATTTCTTCAGAAGTATAGTAGAGCATTGGGGGCGGACGCTTTACGTACTTTCGCACAGCTAAGAGCACATCATGCTTGATAGTCACAATGCGATTGGAACTCTTATTACGTACAGAATAAGAGCGGTATAAAGGTCGCACTGTTAAGGTTGGCCTGACTTTGCACGGGCAGAACTTCAGTTGACATGATATTTTCCGACATTTTCAACAATCGTTATATTTCTGCCAATTAACACAAAACCTTATCAAATCAAAGCGTGGGGGTCATATAGCAGACAAATCTCTCGCACTCGGTACGCTCGCTCGGTTAATTAAAGGTTGTATTACCAGTCCAGGGAAGAGTGGGGAGGGCCATGACCATTGGATCCGCCCTTACCACTGCGTCTATTGGTGAAAAAAAAATCTGTATGGAAATCAATTCAATTTCGAAAGTAGGTTTCTTTTATTGCGTTCAGAGTTCATAAAGATGCGGTGGGGAACTTTATTCTATAATAATTATGTTAGAGATTATATCGTCTCAATTCTTCTTCAAAATGTGAACAAAAACGAAATAAATAAAATATGTACCAATACAAGAACTTTTTTTTTTATATGAGAGGGGGACAAGCGAGCAAATGGGGGTACCTGATGGAAAGCAATCACCACCGCCCATAGAAATCAGCAACACCAAAGGGTCACCGTATCATTCTTAGTCATGGAACATTTTGTTTTTGTTTTGTTTTGCACACACTTAACAGCGCTCCATTTTTTCTAGTACTTCGTTAGGAGATCATCAAAGTTTGCATGCGCCCATTAATTGAGCCGGCCTTGTAGATTCGTACGCCACCAAGATATTGTGCTAATTCGAAGCTTCCTGGACTCCACTAACGTGCTTGACGTAAGTAACCGATAGTTTTGTTTACGATGGAGTCGTAAACAAAACTATCGGTTACAGATTTTCTTTTAAATGTTGAACTTCAACTAAGTGCACATTTTGAAACTGTTACTAATCTATATATGTATATAAAAATGAACCCCTATTTCACTTGCTCACGGCATCACGCGTGAACGGCGGGACCGATTTCGCTATTTCTATTTATTTTGTATTTGTTACGGTCAAGAGAAGGTTCTTATGAAAGAAAAAATAAGAAAGTTGCAGAGAAAATTAGAAAATTTTATAAAACTGAACGACCATATTAACTTTTTTAATGTAACTTTATGTCACTTGACAGAACTGTTAGTCATTTGACAGATTGCGCGAAACCAATTCGCAGTGGACAACGTCTGTCTGGTCAGCAAGCTACATACAATAATGAACAACACCTTTTTCTCGTGGTTCCCAAAGGTTAGGTGGTCTGTGGGTCCATCTCATGATGAGTGTGTGCTCCGACTAGAGGCCCTACTGCCTAAGCCGAATCCCATTGGATTTTTTGATTGCGAAAATCAAACGTCGGTTTAGATATTATGGTCCTTATGTTTAGCTTAGTTAGTAGAAACTCTAGAGCTCTACCGACTAAGCTAATAATGTTTGTCAATAACTAAAACAAAAGATTTATTTTTCGAATCAAAATATTTAATGGAAGATGTCGCTAAAGAATGCTTCAAAAAATTATACATTTAAACGGTACGTGTATACGGGTGGTTAGGTGGTTACTAGTTTGTTTTATAAAGGAAGAGGTTGAAGACAGTATTGCAGATGCGTTTTGCTTAAAGGTAAATTCCAACAGGATAAATAAATATTTCCAGTTAAATATCCATCGGTTGCTCAAAGCCACAACATATTTCTTAGAAAAAGACGAAAAATGCCGAATAATTAGTAAAATTTTGTTGTTATGATTTCAGTCAGCAACAATGAAGAATTATCAATACTCACAGAACAATAAGGCTGGAACTTCATCGTCAACTCAAATTCATTCCGCTACTGGGATACCTACAATCGAAGGGGCTTAGAGCGTACTGACCCCCTTACCACGAGCTCTTATTGCGATTCAATAACTGAATAGATTGCTTATTCATACCAATGAATAAGCGACTTATTTCAAATGGAATAGAGTCGCTTATTCATTGGTATGAATAAGCAATCTATTCAATTATTGAATCGCAATAAGAGATGGTGGTAAGGGGGCTGCACAGGCCAATGTTTTCAGGCCGCCCAAAGGCTCTAAGATGGTAAACAAGCATACGGCCCCCTTGATGGAAGGTAGTTACCGCATTTAATAAAAATCTATTATTACAAACAGACACTCGACTTTAATATATTTGTACTTATTTCGATTGAAACATAGTAATGTGAACACAGTAACCCTGTTACGCCTATCGATCCTCGTTTGTGTGTCAGTCCGGGCAATTACTCCAAAACTGTTGAACTAGGTTAGCTAACAAGTGTAGTGATAGGAAGACATTTGTAAAACAAAACATTGATAATGTTATCATTATTCACTTATTAACAGCGCGGCACTCACTTTATAGTAACATCATTATGTAATATTAGCTTGCTCCCGCGGCTTCGTACGCGTGTATCCCGGTATCCCGGTATCCCGTGGGAAATTTCAAAAATCCTTTCTTAGTTGATGTCTACGTCATCACCCACCTCATGATGTCACGCTAACTCGGTCGATTCGACCGTGTTGTATTATCTGATTATTAACAAAAAAGACCCATATTGGCCAAGTTTCTTTCAAGCATTTCTTCTTCGCCACACTACTCCTGCACTAGTACGACACTTCTGGCATACTAGTGCGGGCTGCAAAGGGCTGTCCAAGCCACACTTTATAATGCCGGCTCATCGCAACGCATCGCAGCATAGGTCATATGCTACCCAGTAATAGCTTTCATAAGGTACCTCTACAATAAGAATACTATTCTTATGACCATACTATGATTTTGATTTTCATCAGAAAACATCGAAATTGCAAAAAAAATATATTGGAAAGATACGTCTCCATACAAAACATTAGATCAGCTGTTATTGTGTTGATTCATATTTTTTTTGATTTGACGAGCTCGGTGGTCGAATGGTTAGCAATGGCCACTTTGACTCCGAGGTCGCGGGTTCGATTCCCGCACAAGACAAACATTTGTGTGCATGAACATGTCTGTTTGTCTTGGTCTGGGTGTTTTCTATGTATTATAAGTATGTATTTACAAAAAAAAAAAATGTATTTAAGTACATTTATCAGTTGTCTAGTACCCATAACACAACCTGTGCGCTTAATTTGGGATTAGATGGCGCTGTGTAAATTGTCCATAAATATTTATTTATTCATTATTTATTTATAATGACAAGTATGCAGAATTGTATAGTGCACACCAATTGATGTAATTCTGCATGTTGTAAATATTGATAGGCAAGTAAAATATAGTACAGTTTATTTTTTTATGAAGTGAGCGTCTTATAAATCGATGAACGCCGGCTGCACGCACGAAAAAGCATGACTCATTGTCACGTTCCGCCTGAGTCGACAGTGCAAGCGAGAGCGCGGAACAAGCGATAGAGAGGCACGATCGGCCTAAGCGTTCAGCTTGTGACGCATCTGTCTCTCTTCCACTCCATCGGCCGATGTTTTCTTATGATGTTATCACGTAAAATTATCGTCCGTAAACCGACTTTACAGACAACCATATTTTTTTTTAGTTAGAGCAGTTTGACCTAAAATGAACATAATACTTTTACCGTGCAAAAATCGCGATTGCTAATTTGAGCAGCCATTGCAAACCTCTCGTCCGTGTCCAGCTGCTACATGTAAAAAGATGGACTTTATTTATTACATTATACAACGTCGTGATACCGTTAGTTAAATTGAGACCTTTATTTCCTTTTTACGAGAGTTTATGCAGCATTTTAGAGCTTGCATTTGAAAAAATATAAAATATCTTAGCTGGTACACTAAGTTGTCAACCTCTAAAACGGAACTGTGTTATTTCAGACATACTAGAGCCATCACTCACGCGTAGAGGTGAGCAAAGCCCAGCATTTGCGACAAATTTCCAATAGGTACGTATAAATTCCGTGCTTCGGACGGCACGTTAGTCCCGGCTGTGGTCGTTAGATGACAGCCTCTAGGCGGTTTGAAAACACTGGCCCCCGCCAACACGCAGATGAGCACCGTGGTGGAATATGCTCTAAATCCCTTCGATTGAAAGGAGACAAGTATCCCAGCAGTGGGGTTTTTTTTTTATACTACGTCGGGTGGCAGACAAGCATACGGCCTGCCTGATGTGAAGCGGTTACCGTAGCAATATTAACGCTTGCAACATAACATATCGCTTGCGCGCCGCCACCCCCGCTGCCAACACAGCATCTCCTTCATTTCTGGTGACCTCACTCACTCGCAGGAACACAACAACCCTTAAGGGAATGGTTATTTGGCTGCGGTATTCTATGAGGTGGAGGTACTTTCCCCAGTCGGGTAGCTTACAATTACGCTCCCTACCTCTCTTTTCGCCAGAGCTTCGTTTGTCAGTCAGCAGGGTGCACCGCGTGCAGGTGAAGTTGGCTTTGGTTCAAAGATGTTGCTGAACCACTTACACCCCAAAAGGATTAATAAGGGTTGACAAAGAAGACGTATAAATGCCCAGTTATTGGGCGTAAATAGAAGATTTATATGTGTACTTATTGGGAATTGATGAAATGCCGGGCATTTGGTCATCTCTCACGCGTAGGAACGATAGATCCTGTAAAAACCTCTTTTTAAAAATAAGATAAGATAAAATTTATTTATTCACAAAAATAAGGTGTGTCGCAAAAACAAATGTCAGATTCAGCTGCGTTCACTTATCCTGCCAGGTTTTGGGTGTGTACGAAGTAATAAGAAATAGTACTGGAAGTTGTACGTACTATGACTGTACTGGTCTCATGGGAAAACCTTCACAGGGAGTTTATTTCACAACCCGAGAGCTTTCTGAGAGAACCCTTCGTTAGTAGATTAAAATAAAATACATAGCTATTATTAATATGTAGATATCCACACGTTGCACTGGCCGGTGCATTCATCAAAGTACAGTTAGCCATGAATAACGCACATGCACGACGCGTGTACAGTCGTTGACGTAGCGCGCGGAGTATCGAATGCACGGAACGATAAGACTCTTGATGAAGTGGTGTGAGACACAGTAGAGATAGGGAGCAGTAATCAAATAAATACAAATGTCTGAACGCAATCACATACGTCTCCCATCATCAACATCAGCATATAATCAAATGTTGAAATAAGCCTTTCTTTAATGCTTTCCACGAGAGATGGGCAAAATGCCGGGCATTTACGATAAATACCCAAAAAATACTTATAAATTCCCTATTTATGCCCAAAACTAGGCATTTATTGAGCATTTACAGGTACTTACTGGGCACTTATTGTAAATGCCTGGTACTTTGCCCATATCTATTTCCACCATATACGATCGTACGCGTTCCATATAGTACAGCTACTTACGACTGCTAATTTACTGTCATGTGTCATAATAGTTTGACGAGCTCGGTGGTTGAATGGTTAGCAATGGCCACTTTGACTTCGAGGTCGCGGGCTCGATTCCTGCACAAGACGCAAACATTTGTGTGCATAAACATGTCTGTTTGTCTTGGTCTGGGTGTTTTCTATGTATTATACGTATGTATTTTAAAAAAACAGGACAAGTGCGAGTTGGACTCGCGCACGAAGGGTTCCGTATCATCACTATCACTACATAGTATAAAACAAAGTCGCTTTCTCTGTCCCTATGTCCCTTTGTATGCTTAAATCTTTGAAACTACGCAACGGATTATGATGCGGTTTTTTTTAATAGATAGAGTGATTCAACTGGAAAGTTTATATGTATAATATATGCATAACATAGTAGAAAAACACTGATAATTTAGAGGTTTCTAATGTGATGTCGTAAATAAACACATTTTTTTGCTCTTTCATTGCAAACGCTGGCTGAACCCAACGAGATAGATCAAAATAATGTAGTACAGTATTGTTCACCTTAAAATGGTCTACAAAAAAGTTCGCGATGGTATATGTCTATCTCTTAGTGGTAACACACAATAACCGTTATTTTATCCTTTGCTTTTTACAAGAAATAATGCCTTATTTACGAAGCGATTTTAAGCAATACAGAATTAATCCTTATCCAATTAAGTACCTTAAATACATTGCGCATTTAATATAGATCAATATGGCCCTTCACAGCATGCAATTTAAATGAATAGTTTAGAAGATATTACACATTTAAAATGCAGGGACATAACGGCTGTGGCGGTACCGGCCGCGGAGCCGGCGGCGTGTGCCTATAACTGGGGAAGGACTGGATAGGACAAAGCGCAAAGACCTTCTGTAGTACATTTAGTATCAGCATTGCACCCGTGCGAAGCCGGGGCGGGTCGCTAGTTATCTATAAAAACGACAAAAAAAATCACATTTGTTGTATGGGAGCCCCCCTTAAATATTTGTTTTATTTTTATTTAATTACTTATTTTTAAAGTGAATATATAACTAACTATTATGTGAGTATTTCAAACGTCTACCTATTACCGTTATCAATTGTGAGCAAAAACGAGCAAAAAAAAATCACGTTTATTGTATGGGAGCCCCCTAAAATATTTTTTTAATTCTGTTTTTTATTATTTGTTGTTATAGCGGCAACAGAAATACATCATATGTGAAAATTTCAACTGTCAAACTATCTCGGTTCATGAGATACAGCCTGGTGACAGACGGACGGACGGACGGACGGACGGACGAACAGCGGAGCCTTAGTAATAGGGTTCCTTTTGGTACGGAACCCTAAAAAAATGTATTCAAGTACATTTATCAGTTGTCTACCCATAACACAAGCTTTGCGCTTAATTTGGGACTCTCTGAGAGAGAGAGAGAGAGAGAGTGATTATAAGCAATGATTTTACTCCGACTCTTCAATCCCAAATTAATATTTTACCAAACCATTACGCCTGCCCATTACTACTAAATAAATATTTCTGAACAATTTACACAGCGCCATCTAGTACTGTATTTTTCTTAAATGAGTGGGTAAACTGCACGTGAGAACTCATTCATCGATGAAGAAGATTATTGTTTTCTCATATGTTTTTAGATTAAGTTTACTATTAAGTTTATTGTCACTACATCAAAGCTTGTTTAAAAACATTATTTCTTTTTTTTTTCTTGTTTCTGCATGGGTCAGTATAGGTATCATAAGAATAAATAATAAATATAAATAAATATTGTCAGACAAATTACACAGCGCCATCTAGCTCCAAAGTAAGCGAAGCTTGTGTTATGGGTACCAGACAACTGATAAACATACGTAAATACATTTTTTTTTGTAAATACATACTTATGATACATAGAAAACACTCAGACTAAGACAAACAGACATGTTCATGCACACTAATGCTTGTCCTATGTGGGAATCGAACCCACGAGCGTTGGTGTCGAAGCCGCGTCATTGACCGCTACGCCACCGAGCTCGTCATAGAAAGGTCCTTTATATAGCTTTTAACACACTACTGTTAAGTAAACTCCTAGTTAATAGCATTTATATTTATAGCAGAGTATTTCCCAATAACTCTCTCCCCACGCCCTACAAACAAACATAGAAAAGTGCATCAAAATGTCCCATCACAATCACAATGTGCAAAAACAACAACGTTATTTATGTATTTATACTTGTACGTACGAAATACAACGTGTTTACTATAAATACAAAATGGCTTCTTATTCCCTTCACCCCAGTAAACAGGGGTTGGGAGAGGAACGTCTAAGAAAACATTAATTTTTACAACTTGGGTAGGAAATATTTTTCACCGTGTTGTGTTACTAAGGCGAAGATTAGAACGCTGCTACAACTTTTTGGTGTTTACAAGACTTATTTATAGTTTAGTTTATTCTAACAGTGTAAAAGGCTACTTATAATCTGTCCGCGGGCGAGAGCCTGGTGCCCTGTAACACAGGGTTGTACCTAGCTCAGGCACCAGCCTCTCACACACTCCAGCCTAAAATCAACAATCACCTATTTGATAGTTCTTACGAATTTGTCTGTGAGAGAGATTAATAAAATGATTTATTAATAATAAAATAATAACGTACAACATTACATCAAACCGTACAACAAACTTCTCAAAGGGGCATCTACGCGTTGGATCCGTATCCCCGCGCACGCCTATCAAATGACCGGGCTTAACCCGTGATTAAAAAGAGATACAAAATTACAATAATAAAAATATCTGGACAATTTACACAGCGCCATCTAGTCCCAAATTAAGCGAAAAGCTTGTGTTATGGGTACTAGACAACTGATAAATGTACTTAAATACATTTTTTTTTGTAAATACATAATTATAATACATAGAAAACACCCAGACCAAGATACACAGACATGTTCATGCACACAAATGTTTGTCTTGTGCGGGAATCGAACCCGCGACCTCGGAGTCGATTTAGAGAGTAGAGTAAATCTTACTACTATTATTATAGATGCGAAAGCTTGGATGGATACATGTTTTTTTACTAACTCACGCCAGAATGGCTGAATGGAATTCGATGAAATTAGGCACAGGGATAGATAGACTGGAATAGCTACTATTATTTCGGGAAAACTACTTTTTATTCCGGAAAAAATTCTCATTCCCACGGGAACGAAGCTAACACGGACGAAGTCGTGGGCGGCAGATAGGACACTTCAAATCTCTTCCAATTAGAGAGAGACTGGTATACCATATATATATGACATGATAGTGTTGTTCATTATGACTATATCTGGAGTCAATTAAAATAAATATCGAGAAAAAATTAAACACGTAATTTAAACTGCCAATGATAATCACCTTATAATATCCTATTACCATCTTTATGATGTCTAAATTGTTACATGATTTATTGCAATCGATATCCGATGTGAAACTAAGCGATACACCCACTAATAAAATAGATACAAGAAAGACTTCAACTACCCATAAACAGATAGGTTATGCACGCACCTAGAACTGGCACTTTTGGCATCAACCCATAATCATCCCACTGTTGGGATACGGCTCTCCCCTCAATCGAAGGGGTTTAGAGCATACTCCACCACGCTACTCAACTGCGGGTTGGCAGAGGCCAGTGTTTCCAAGCCGCCTAAAAGCTGACTTGGCTTAACGACTGCCATTTAATGACAACAGCCGGGGTTGACTGCTTAACGTGCGCTCCGAAGCACGGAGGAGTTCGAGATAAGTAAACCCACCCATGGACAGGCTACGGTGGACGTTGCTTAACTTGCGTGTTCGTTTAGACTGACAGGCGCAACGACGCCATCGACCTTTACCTTGGTTAAAATGGTTCAACTAGTGCACACTCATTTAATAGTGGAATTACTAATTATTATACTAATTAGTACAGCATGCAAATTTCCAAAAGCGCAATAAAAATATTCGGCAACATTATACTGAATACATAAATTAGAATATAAATATTTTGTGTCTATGGTCACTAGACCGACAATCCGTTAGAGATCCCAGGGAGCCGACGTTTGCGAAGGGCACAAAGAGTTGTGGAAGTCTAAGGAAATATTTATGTTCAGGAATGGACGACGTTTCGGTTGTAATGATGATAATTTTCTGTTAGGTGATTAATCCTAGTTGCTCATACATAATATTTAGAAGTATCTTTCATTAAACAAACATTTTTGCTTTACTCCTAGATGCAAATTAACTTATTAATAATTTGTCATCTATAGAAATACATTTATTTGCATCTAAGCCTATACCTATCTAATGTTTGTTTAATGTAAGATCCTTCCAAACATAACGTATGAGCAAGCTACTAGGATTGATCACTTTAAAATAAGATATAGAAGAGTGCAGCAATGACTCTCTCTCTGTCTCAACTCTATTAGAACTGACACTGTCAACACTTTAGTGACTTATAACATTGTCATTGGCGGGAACACCAAGATCGCCATGAAGAAGAATTGAATTGAAGTGAGCCGGTGCAACCTGCTCGAAACGTCAGGCAAATAATAAAGGTATGAAAATACCCTTATTTTTTTTATTTTTTTATACCACGATGGGTGGAAAACAAGCATACGGCCCGCTTGATGTAAAGTGGTTACCGTCGCCTATAGACGCTTGCGACAATGAGTGTCGCTCGCGCGTTGCTACCCCCGCTGCTAACGCAGCAACACCTTCTTCTGGTGACCTCACTCACGCGCAGGAACACAACAACACTCCAGGGAGTTGTTATTTGGCTGCCGTATTCTGTGAGGTGGAGGTCCTTCCCCAGTCGGGCTAACGTTGTTGTGCCCTACCTCTCCTCTCTTTCGCCAGAGCCTCGTTTGCTTATTGGCAGGGTGCACCACGTGCAGGTGAGGTTGGCTTTGGCTCTTAAGGTGTTGATGAGCTACTTACACCCCAATTTTCCCAATTTTTCAAACCTTATTCATGATCGCCTGAATTCCCGTTCTTATATTATATTTCATAAAGAATTGAACTGAACTAATTTTCGAAACAGACTTGCCTTCGAGGTGATTAATCAAATTAGCACATTGTATCGTGCCACTTCGGGCGCCTGTACGACATATCTATCTTTTGTGTTGACATATCTATTGATTCTAATAATATTATTTCACGGCAATGTTGCGAAGAAAGCCCCGTCCCATTCTGTAGTTTGTGGCTCGTAATTCAGAGAGCAGAATAATGCCTCGACGCCTTTTGTATGTTTGTGCGAAGGTTTCCCTTCTATGAAATTAGACTTTCACTAGAAACTGGGAAATCATTGATATATCGATGAGGAAATAATATAGTTAACTGTGGCGATATCGTGTAACATATAGTTCAATCGTTACCTGACAATATCTAGACGTTAAATGTCTTCTCCGGAGATTATTGATATGTGTTTTTAAAAGTTTTGGATGGATGACTGAGGAAGAAAGTACTGGGAGAAAAAAATATTCAAATAGAGTTAGAGCACAGCATAATTATAGCCAGCCCGACTGGGGAAGTAACTTTATTTTGTATACTATATTTTCAGCGAAATTCATTGAGCTTATGAAATCGTCCGGTCGTTCTGTCTGTCCGTAGCCATGAAACACAAAATTTAGAAATTCTGATTTTGGATTCGTGTAGAGCATCAAAAAGTAGTACTGTAAAGTGACCTTGGTGTTCGGATATAAATTAGGGATTACGAAAAAAAAATTCGCTATCGTGGCGCATGCTGCGCTTTCGATGTTTTTTTTAAAAGAATCTTAAATAAATGATTCAGAAATTACCATTAGATCATTGATTAAAAGTTTTAGACAGTAACACACAATGAAATGAAAATAAAACAGTTGGCTTCATGGCGATCTCAGAGTAGGTGTCGTATTGGTCCGAGGGTCAATTCTCGTGATTAAAATGTAATCAAATTCAGTTCCGATCTAATCTCGATCCCACAAATATCACATTTGGTATTCTCGTACTCATCACAATAAGAAACTTCAAAGTTTAACTACAGTGCGATTATATCGAAATAAGAAAAAACTAATAATGGTATTCTGATCGCAATACGAATTGACATTAAATAATGAACGAAGCCAAGTAATAGAGAACCAGTAAGTATAATTTTCAGTCAGTTAATAATTCAATTTCGATTCGGTCAACTCTTGTTCTGCTATGTAAAATAATCACCAGAAGTAGCCTTCTTGCATCCTGCGAGTGAGATAGTAGATAGAGCGGATGCTGCGTTGGCAGCGGGCAACAAGAACTATTTCCCGTTATTCCATTCATCCTTTATAGCGTGTATTCGCGTCGCCTACATTTCTCCACCTACACGTGACATTTACATATCGATGACCTACACAGTACATAGACTGCGTCACGTGGGCGCGTGTGCTGCTAATATGAAGATATTACAAACACTATTATATGGAGTTTCACTATTATTGGCTTTCAATTTTATTTTTGTTTTATACTACGTCGGGTGGCAGACAAGCACACGGCCCGCCTGATGTGAAGCGGTTACCGTAGCCATATCAACGCTCGCAACATAAAATATTGTTCGCGTGCCGCCACCCCCGCTGCCAACGGAGCATCACCTTCCTTTCTGGTGACCTCACTAACTCGGAGGAACACAACAACCCTCAAGGGGATTGTTATTTGGCTGCGGTATTCTGTGAGGTGGAGGTACATTCCCCAGTCGGGTAGCTTACAATTACGCTCCCTACCTCTCTTTTCGCCAGAGCTTCGTTTGTTAGTCAGCAGGGTGCACCGCGAGCAGGTGAAGTTGGCTTTGGTTCAAAGATGTTGATGAACCACTTACACCCCATATTAAATGAATACGTCTTTAAAATTGCTCCCATAGGGAGACAACTCAAAAAAACAATTGACACAAAATCGGGTAATACAGTTTAGTGTTGCAGCTACAAATCTATCAACTGCACCCAAAATTCAAACTAGATAGATGAAGGATCAAAGAATTTATTACGCTAAGTAAGGACTATGAAACTTCGCGTATGGGGGAGGGGGAAGCGCTGTCATTTTGAGATAATTTTAGTACATATAACGTACAACACACGGCCGTGTCACATGTATGTGTGTACATGATACAGGCGCACCTCATTTTTCTTTTTAGAACAAAAGACACTCAATGTAACGCATCCTATCAATTTGCGAACGAGACTCTGGTAAATAAGGGCCCACGCAGACATGCTACTTCCTTTATAGCGCTACTTCTAGCGTTAGTGATTGCATCGCGTTGTGGCGACTTCTTGAGTTTACTATATGACTCGTGTCGGGCGTACAACAGTAGTTGCGACCGGCGGCATTCAAACGTGTGCGGTGCGGGAGTAACGTTCAGTTGCCGTGTTTGTGTTGTTGTTTTATGAAACAATGCAAAGTATAATATATTAATAAACAAAACTTGTATTATGTGCACTAGGAACTGATAAATATATATATTTAAATACCTACATTTTTTCATTAATCTACAGAATAACAGATTTTGAGATATTGACTCTTTTATGCAGCTGATACCGCGACTAAACGCATAAGTTAAGCACAAGTAGCGAAAAATGCGATACAGCATCGCTGTAATCGCAAAAACGGTAATCGCCGATGCTAACTATGTGTGTTAAGGCCCTTAGAGGATTAAATGCTCGGTTTACTAATCTTACTTCATTTTGCTTCTACCTTCGCGGTCGCCATAAAGCCTATTTATAATTTATTAGTCACATATTTTTCTCGATGCAGGACTAAAGAATATAACTTATCTTACTAGCCATTATTTATTTCCCAAGGTATTTAAATTTCTTCCGTCCTGTCTACCCTCTCGAGATACATAGACGTTAAAAAACAATAACGCTGGGCCAACGCTAAGTTTTAACGTTCTTCGTTAGCGCCAGATTTATGGCCATCGTAAAGAAAAAAAAAGAATCTAGCCAATCGCGTGTGGACCACGTAGTGTGAGGGTCCCGTATAAGCTATTGGTATAATCGAAGTATTTTCTTCTATATATTTTGACTGATCTATCAACGCTCAGCTCAAACCAATGGACGGATCTGGTTGAAATTTCGCATACAAGTATATTTTATGGCAACATCGTGTATTTCTTCGATAAACTCAGAATAAATATACCGGTAGTACTAGAGTGCTAAAGAAAAGTAAGGTTTGTGGAAAACGCAACTTAGAAGAGCTCCCATTAGTAAAACGGGCGATCTGGTAGATATCAAAGGGAGACTATGGACGCAAACGCCAAAAAATCGTAAGTCTAAGGGTGAGGTCAATCTAACGTAATTTCTTGAGTTGCGAGTCGCGTAATTCAAGTCGGTTTCATATAAATGTGCAGTTACGTACATAATTATTTTGCCATTTGTATATTAATAATTACCGTAAGGGTGAGGCCAAACGAGCGTAATTTTGTGAGTTGTGAGTCGCGTAATTAACGCCGGTTTCATATAAATGTACAGGGACGACGTAAAACGAATTCGTCATTTGTATGAAACCGACGCGAATTACGCGACTCACACACAACTCACAAAATTACGCTCGTTTGGCCTCACCCTAAAGCGCAGGCCACATAGGGAACGAAGCGAAACGAAGCTAAGTTTGTGCAACTCTCTCTCATGTCACTCAGCTCTGCGGTTTGCTGCGGCAGCGACATGAGCGAAGCTACACGCTTCGTTTCAAGTGTGGCCTGCGCTTTTTTGGTCTGAGTTGTACGTTGATTGATCTACCAGGCAGACAGTTTTCTCTTCTGTATCGACATGAGACAAGTAAACTATGTAAGACAACTTTGCTTTGGAAAATTAATCTCCATCACAAATCTTTCGTAGCTCACTCAAAGATCACTCGACCGGTCATCGAAAGGCGATAAAGCCTACCTAGGCGGGCGATGTCGCCCGCCTAGGTAGGCTTTATCCATTTTAAAATATTTATAATATTTCGGCAATATTGAAAAAATAATAATTATGAAATACCTATTACTACATACAGGAAATCGCGCGTCTTTAACATATAGTTATTTTTTTATAGGAAAAAGTTAATAATATTATGTGGAGCTATGGAATTTATAAAGCACGAGACTAACACCTTGGTTGGTTTTTCTGAGTTGTCTACGGTGCCCTAAAGCCACGGGGTTACCATGGCAACGCGTACAAACTTTATTACCAGGACGTTACATTGGCTATGCAACTGCAATTAGACTTGCGCCATTTACATTGCAGTTATCTCGTAACATTTTCAACCCTGTGTACTTAAATTTAAGATATAAGGAAATAGCAATTTAAGTTAGCAAGTATACGATATAACAAAGTTATAAATTACATTCCTATCAAAGGATTTTGAATCTTATTTAGAGGTGATACAAATTAAGTTAGGTGTGATTTATCTTTGTGGGGATATCAAATAAGCCGCTAGGCGCCATGTTAACGCTACTTAAGGGTTAGCGAGTGTGCCCACTTTATTACGGATTAATACGGAAGTGCCTAGATTGAAAAAAAAATGCTGGTTAACTAAGTAATAATGTCCTAATTAAAAAATATATATTTCTAGACAAATTACACACTGCCATCTAGTGCCCAAACTAAGCAAAGTATCCGTAGTACACGACTACGGATACTAAATACCTGATAAATGTATTTAGTATCCGTAGTACACGACTACGGATACTAAATACCTAAAAGAGATCCTTGAATACATTTTTTTTGTAAATACATACATAATATATAATATATAGAAAACACCCAAACCAAGACAAACACACGTGTTCATACATAGAAATGTTTTTCATGTGCGGGGATCGAACCCGCGCCATCTAAGTCAAAGTGGCCATGGCTTGCTATTCGATCACCAAGCTCAATCAATCAATCAATTTATTTGCATAAATATATGTTACATTTAATTTTTCATTGTGTGATCGCTATATTTGAACCGTTATGTGTGCAAATTTATCATAGTAAACTCGTAGATTACACTAAACATGTTACAATATATTTACAAATTATCCAATACGAAATTATTAAATTACAATGTTATTAGATTTTACGAGTATTACAATATTATCAAATATTACATTCGTCAATACAAACAAAATAAACTTTGTAATATATTTATTGTACCTATAAGATATTTATAACACAGTAAATTAAAAGAGAAGTAAGTTGGCCGTGTGGTTTCCGGCAGACTAAAATAGAATCACTCAGTTTCTTCCCGTGGATGGCGTACAAGGCGACTAAGGGAAATACATTATCAAATATCGACCAGGCCTCCCCAACCCGTTTGGCCAGCGTGGGGAGTGTAGGCCAAATCCTCCTTCCGTCTAGGACGGACGAGAGAGGGTCGTGCTCCTGTAGTGGAGACTAAAATGGACCTGATGATGAAGTCAAAAGAAAAGTATAAAGCAGGACTTATCCCTCACAGGGATCTCTTCCAGCTAATCTTAGAGTATCTGAGAGTTTATGTCCTTGACAGACATGGAACATAATTCACTAACTTAATTCTGTTTACTTCGTTATTGACGTGATAAGATAACGTCTTTTAAATCGATGAACGCCGGCTGCACGCACGAAAAAGCATGACACATTGTCACGTTCCGCCCGAGCCGAGCGTGCAAGCGAGAGCGCGGAACAAGCGATGGAGAGGCACAATCGGCCTAAGCGTTCGGCTTGTGACACATCTATCTCTCTTCCACTCCATCGGCCGATGACGTTATTACTATGTTAATATTTATGACGTTATCAGTTATCACGTACAATTATCGTCTGTAAACTGACTTTACAGACAGCAAATTTTTTTTCAGTGCCGGCGGTAGTGCTCGTTAACTCGACGTGAAGCTATGAATAGACCATACATTAACTAAATTGTATACGATGGTTTAAAAATAAACTTGCGTAATACAATGCGTGCTAAAGTAATAGTTTTATGGATTCGACTCGATATGACCAGACATCGTGAATTCTGCTTTATATAGGGTCTCATAGTTTGGAGAGATCAAGTTGTTATCGTGAATATTTCATCTTAGAAGATCCTTGGGAGATAGGACATATAACATTCTGGTTTTGTACTGCACGCGACTGTAGTCTACAGTGCTTTCCATCAGGTGGGTCATTTGCTTGTTTCCACCTTAATTGTAAAAAAAAACTGTACTGTATAAAAACTTTTTTAATACAATATAAGGTCGACGCATAATAGGCGTTTGTTGCCACGCCTAATGTGCGGTTGACCTTACATTGAATGCAAAATCATGCATTTATGTATTCATATGTTTGATAGTATATGTTTGTCATTTATATAAGGAACTACTTCGTTATTATTCAGTTTTGTAAAACAAACCTCCCATTATAAGCTAGATACAAATTTAAAAATAAGGTCGACATTTTTGTTTATTTTTTTTGTTATTTTTTTATATTTCTGGACAATTTACACAGCGCCATCTAGTCCCAAATTAAGCACAAAGCTTGTACTATAGGTACTAGATAACTGATAAATGTATTTAAATACATTTTGTAAATATGTATACTTTTACATAGAAAACACCCAGACCAAGACAAACAGACATGTTCATGCACACAAATCTTGTGCGGGGATCGAACCCGCGACCTCGGAGTCAAAGTAGCCATTCTAGCTATTCGACCACCGGACTCGTCCTCTTTTCGTCTTTGGCAAGGTTGTTCAAGTTCTTAAGCTATAGTCTGTGGTGTTGTGCTCACTGTTTCGCATGAAAATTACAATCTTCTATAATAGTTAGTTCGCTCGAAAATTGTTATTTGGTTGCGGTCTTCTGTGAGGAGGAGTATTTCTCCAATCGGGTAGCGAAAAGTAAATTGTGTCGTCTCTTTTGTCATAGTCTCCTTAGATAATCAGCAGGGTGCACCACATGCAGATGAAGATACATTTAGCTCAAAGACGTTAGTGAACCCCGTAAATCCTCAAATTTATATTGCGAAAGGTGTGTTACTTATTAACCAAGCATCCATAGTTTATATATTTGCTAAAAGCATATTAGCCGACCTGCCTGATGTGAAGTGACCGTACTCTTGAGATTCTTGTAGAAATTTACGAACTGTAAACAGTATCCATTGTTCTATCAGATACTACTTGCAATTCAACATATAATTACCGACCGAACAAAGTCAGGGCAGATTGCTAGTTCCCCTAGAGAAATTCACTTTCCAATCCCTCGCCCCACGAGCAGAAATTGAAACCTAACCACCTAATGTCGGTAACACGAGCGGTAACATGATGGGTGTTTAATGGCCAGGCGTTGCTTAGAGATGGTCGTTTATCTCTCTAAGCACAGAGCTCATGATAATAAGTTAGAAAGGTCCTGCAATTAAATTCGCATGATATAGAAATCACCATAAGATGTAAGTCTTTCAATAGGACGCACTCCTTCCAAGCTCTAAGAGTATTAGAACTCTTGGTGTAGATATTTCCAGTGACATTCCATTTTGCAGTCACCTAGAGAAGGTTACCGTCAAAGAACGTGATATCATAACATTTCTGTCTGTCTCTGTGCGGATGTCTGAACTTCCCGAAGGTTGACTGGTAGATAATGTTTTTAGCATTAAGTTCGAATTTTGTACCATCAGTCTTACTGTGGTCATAAATAAATAATTTTCTTGGGTGAAGTGCCTAGCATAATTTGCTATTTTAACATATCTTCTATTTTGTGTGTAATTGTTTATTTATGAGTGTTGTTTTTGTGCATGTATGTCCGTGATGTCGCAACTGGTCCTAACAAAATATCAGTCCCGAGTCTGTTACAGATTTCGGTTGTTATGCTGAGTTGGGACCATTTTGCGATATTGCACAGTACTAAAATTTTTTCTTGTATAATATTTGTGTCTGTTTGACTTGTTTATACAAACAGTGCTGTGTAATGTGCAAATAAACGTTTTTCTTCTTCTTCTATTATTTCAGCTAAAAGACATCCATAGCTGAACATGGGCTTCCCCTTAGACACCCACTCCGATTTTGTGCTATTTGGAACTATCGGTCGAGTCTTTACTAGATCGTCGGTCGATTATGAGCGACAGTCCTATGCTACGCTTTCTGGTGCGTAGACGCTTTTTGACGCGATAACGTGTTATAAATCGATGAACACTGGCTGCACGCACGAAAAAGCATGACTCATTGTCACGTTCCTCCCGAGCCGACCGTGCAAGCGAGAGCGCGGAAAAGCGATAGAGCGGCACGGTCGGCGTTCGGCTTGTGACGCATCTACCTCTCTTCCACTCCATCGGCCGATGTTTTCGACGTTATCACGTGAAATTGTCGGCCGTAAACCGACTTTACACACAACCATTTTTTTTTTGTTTCTACCCCAGCAATCGCCGGTTCTACGACCTATGCGACCTGCCCGCTGCCACTTCAGCCTACTTATCCTATGATGGATAATAATGGATATCCTCATTCCCAAATCACGTAGAGATACTTCAAGCGTAGCTCTCTAGCGTACACTGTGCAACCTTGCACTCTCATGCAAAACCTTTCTGTGCTTTAAGTTATCCCTGACAAACACACTAGTCGAAGACATTAGTCTGAAGACATTATTATGACACGTTTGGTGACAAAGAAGGCGCCACGTCCAATCTACATTATTAAGTGGAGAGTTACAACGAACGACTTGGAACAATGCGAGTTCCGTACGTCGGGTTCCGTCCCGTTGGCTATTTCGAACACGTTGCCAACGACCATATTCATAATGCTATTTACGAGCGTGCACTCCCTCGTTATTTATAGTTCATTGGGTAACTAATCATAGTTTTACTATGCAATCATTAATATGACGAGATTATTATTTGAATTCGCTACCAATGGTAGAGTTAATGTCTATTATTAGTCTATCTTTGGTTGGCAATGTGGGCCAAACGTTCGAAAGGAAGAAGCTCTAAGAGATGGTCCGACCAGGGGCCCTACCGACGAAGCTGAAGCAGATTGCCATCGGATTTTTTAACCGAGTTCAAAAAAGGAGGGGGTTCTCAATTCGACAGATTTTTTTTTTGTATGTATGTTATTGAATATCATCGCGAATCGTGAACCGATTTTCAAAATTCTGTTTTTATTTGAAAGGGTATGATTGCAAGGTGGTCCCATATTCACCAAGTCAGGATCTGATGATGGGATCCCAGGGAAATCAAGGGAAACCCTTAAATTTTATAAGCAGGTATGGTCAAATTCAGTTTTTTTTATTTGAAAGGGTATGATTGCGAGGTGGTCCCATATTCACCAAATCAGAGTCTGATGATAGGATCCCACAAAAATCGAGGAAAACCCTTCAATTTGCCGTGTGGTTACCGGCAAAATAAAATTGCGCCACTCCATTGCTCTGCGCTGGATGTCGTACAAGGCGACTAAGGAATCTTGTGTGATGTAATAACTTTACTCCCGGAAGACGGGCAGCAGCGTCTGCCGGGGTATTCCACCAATAATTTTATGTACCTCCACCTCACAGAATACCGCAGCCAAATAATAATTCCATTGAGGGTTGTTGTGTTCCTGCGAGTGAGTGAGGTCACCAGAAAAGAAGGAGATGCTGCGTTGGCAGCGAGGGTGGCGGCGCGCGAGCGATATTTTATGTTGCGACCGTTAATATGGCTACGGTAACCGCTTCACATCAGGTGGGCCGTATGCTTGTCTGCCACCGCAAGTAGTATAAAAAAAAAATAAAAAAAATCAAGCTGCGCTCGCCAACTGAAGTCGGTTTATATATTTTTTTTAAATAAACTTTTTATGTATTTCAAAAATACGTTGCACGTTTTAGTTATTAACAAATATTTTCAGGTTAGTCAGTAGAGGTCCAGAGATTCTACCAACTAAGACATACACACACCAGTAATCTAAGTCCAAGTTTGATTTTTGCTATCAAAATATTCAATGGGAATCGGCTACAGCTTCGGCGGTAGGCCCCTGCTCCCCTAGCCAAGTGTATTAATTCGTAGGTGTTCGTAGCGTAACGAACGTTAGATAGATCACGTGACATTTGTCAATTCGAACATTTTAGTATGAGCTCCACAGTTCAAATTAGCGATCGCTACGCTTTTCTACGTCTTTTATCTGACGAGCTCGGTGGCGTAGCGGTCAATGACGCGGCTTCGACACCAACGCTCGTGGGTTGGATTCCCACACAGGACAAACAATTGTGTGCATGAACATGTCTGTTTGTCTTGGTCTGGGTGTTTTCTATGTATCATAAGTATGTATTTACAAATAAAAATGTATTTACGTATGTTGTTGTCAGTTGTCTAGTACTCATAACACAAGCTTCGCTTACTTTGGGGCTAGATGGCGCTGTGCAAATTTGTCTGACAATATATTTTTTTTTTCTACCGCCGAAGCTGAAGCTTCAAAAATACGTTGCACGTTTTCGTTATTGACAAATATTTTCAGCTTAGTCGGTAGAGCAGTAGGGTATAGTATAGTATAGTAAAAACTTTATTGTACAATAAAACATAAATAGACAATTACAAAAATAAAATAAAACACAACAGATTTTATCGGGTTTTATCGGGGTTTTATTTATAGGGTTTGTAACAGATGGGCTAAACATAAAAACCAACAATCTAAGCAGTAGTTGCATTTTCGCATTCAAAAATCTGATGGTAATCGGCTTCGGCGTCGGCTTCGGCTTCGGCGGTAGGCCCTCTGATTATATGATCGTTGGGCATCATCCAATTAACTACCGACTATATGATAGTTTCTAGTAGATATTACTATATTACTCACGTCGTAAATATCTAACCCGGTACAATATTTCACCGCCAACAAACCGGTATCATTAATCTGTAATAATCAATTAAACCCGCTTTTACAGTTAAAATTTAACGGCACCTTCATACAACAATAATTGTTAATTCATATACGTCCATTAACTAACCAATTATACTTAAATAAGCTATAAATATATCATTGTAAAAATAAATGTATTATTCTAAATACAAGAGAATCACTAACCCCTGATGAAATGTCCAACCATACGTGCTTACATATATTAGTCCCGCTGTTAGAATCCCTACTGCTCTACTAGAACCAATTTTTTTAATAAAAAAAATCCGCTTCAGCTACGGCGGTAGGGCCCTCCTTACCACCAACTGTTATTGCGATTCAATAACTGAAAAGAATGCTTATTCATACCAATGAATAAGCGTCTGTGTTTCAAATTGAATAGAATCGCTTACTACAGTCATTGAATCGCAATAAGAGTTGGTGGTAAGTGGGCTGTTTTCTCGAGACACTAGTTGTTTTAGAAAACGGTGCCATTGTAGACGTAAATAGACAGATAGTCATCAGCTGACCCATGTACTCATTTGCCCCCTTTCATATGTAAAAAAACCTATTTGTATACGTATACGTAGTTATATTTATATATACGTAGACAGATAATCTGATTAAAATAACACGAAGTAACGAGCCGTGTTATAAAAATGTACTCGTCATTATCGTAAATCAATACAACGTAGCAGAGTAGCCATCAAGCACTGTGCATTGACTGATGGACAGCTGTACAAACGCTGTTGTAATTTGTGTGAACATTGTATACATATACAAGCACACTTACTTCGACATCTGAGATAGGGGACGGATTTGGGCAGCAAATTGATTTATTTATTATTCAGTATCGATTTTAGTTGATTTTTTTTTCATTATTCAATTAGGGTGTCCTCATTCAACTTCAAGTGATTGTTGGCACTTGGTACAACTTTGTACATATTTTGTATAAATAAAACAAAGGATACTGTTTCATTTAACATCACCTTACACATTAGTCATTGAATGCTTGCAAAGACAACTAAATTTGGAAGAGCAGTTTAACCTTTTATATCAAAATTGAACAATACTTATTTAGGGTCTAAAACTCACGAAAATTCATGGTCTGAACGTCGATTTCTCTAAAATAAGGCCAACTAGTTTATAAAATTCAGCATGAGAAGATTTAACTTCAATTTTAATGAAGTGTCAGAATTTAGACTACCTGCTTAGCTTTCTAGGTCGCATCCAACGAGATAAAATATTAACAGTATAATAACGGCTTCCAGTGAGTAACTTTACTTTGCATTTGTTTTCGCCCAACAGTTTTTTTTTACCTGTGCAGAAAAGTTTTACTTTTTGTTATTTTAATATTTAATAAGATTAAATGAATTTTATTTATATATTTTATTTTAAAATCCCCCTATCTGATGTTTTTTTCTGTTACTACCTCCACTGTTAGCTGAAAGGGGTTCCTTATAGAGATAAACTGACCTGTACACTTCTGACAGCACTATGTTATTGAATTATTTATGTGCAGTAAAAAGTAGATATTGTTATTATTATGAGAATAAATAAATAAATATTCTTGGATATATTTCTCTGGTCTGTGTTATAGCCTCTAAGTAAAACCTGTGTAAGTTATAAACATATGGCAGTTAAAATAGTTGTCATTGGACTGACATCGCCAGGTAAGAACCTTGTTTTGAACAATCCTGATGAATATAATAAAGAATTTCAAAATTCCTAACATTTAATTCAATTTAAAAATAAATTAATATAATAAGTTATTGAATTATTTTTTACTCTAACATTTTAAATTTATTGATTTAAAATAAATATATAAAAAATAATCTGTTAATTCAAACATTCCAAGTCCGGTCCCTTCAAAGTGCATTCCCAATTGAGGGGCCCGCAGAAGCGAGGAGAGAGCGGGAGCCGACATTAGCACTCGCTAAGATGATGGATGTCGAACAAAATATTGAAAAATATTCACATAAAACCAATACTTGGAGTAAGCATTATTATTTATACCGTAAGTTAGTGCTGTAATTACATAACAAATAAACATCATCCATTTTCAACTTCAATTCAGAACGTATTCTTAGGAAGGTCGTTATTTTTCTATACATACATAGGTACTTTATGAACATAATTATGTACTTTCTGTATTCTCGCAAATAAAGAATTAATTTTATTATTCCACATAGCTCGAACTCCTTAAAACTATTTATACTAACAGCATTAATCACATCAATTATTTACTAAATTTAGTAATTAAATTAAATTTATTTTAAATGTTTTGAGCTACATTACTTGATACTTCTATTCGACGATTGACTTGTTCGATGGCCAAATGTCTAGTTGACTCCGAGGGTCGCGGGTTTGATCCCTGCCCAAGGTAAATGTATATGTGCATGAATGGTGTGTATGAAATTCTTCAAGAATGGTGTGAATAAGTTTTTACAGGTTTGTTGTTGCGAGCGTCCATAGGCTACGATGACTGCTTACCAGTAGGCAGGTCTTCTTAGCCACCATAGTTGCATAAAAACTCTTAAGGGACGTAATAGAGTTAACAGTTACGTATTGAGTACGATGTAGCACCGCTTTATCACTCAGATATACGCGAAGACGTACGATGGTCATTTATACTTATTCCCAGCGGCAGGTTTTTGGACTCAGAAGTGCTGAGCAATATCTTATAGTCATCATTACTTGACGAGAGGTCACTGGCTTTTCTTAAAGGCCTTTACATTGCTTCTTTTGTGGCTGAATAAACTAGTGCCTTGTCCTTCGATCTGGACTGTTGTTTTATTATAATTTCTCATTGATCTGGACGTCATAAAGTCATTTAAAAAATATATATACTATTATTATTATTTATTATTTCTATGTATCATAAGTATGAATTTACAAAAAAAATGTATTTACGTATGTTTATCAGTTGTCTAGTACCCATAACACAAGCTTCGCTTACTTTGGGGCTAGATGGCGCTGTGTAATTTGTCTGACAATATTTACATTTAAATTTATTTTATTTTTGTACGGCACTATTTGCATGACGTAGCATGTGCAAGGGGATTGTTATGTGGCTGCGGTATTCTGTTAAGTGTTAGGTACTTCCCCAGTCGAGCAGCTACATAAAATAAATAATAAATAGGTATAAATACGTTGTTATGTGAGTATGTGTACAATGTTATAAATGTGTCTTTAAAGGGATAAAAAACAACGAGGCTTTGTTCGTGGTTTATGAAAAACGGGGGCCCACCACACATTCCCACCACTGTATCTCCTGTGTAGCCAGGATTAACAGCGGCGACCGCCAAAAAAGGCAATGAACAATGAAGTCCATTGCAGTCCCAGGGGTAAAACTACGGCTGCCTTGGAACTCACAACGAATTTAATCAGAAGAAATTAGTAGGAGTAGGAAGCTTTTGGAATTTGACTTCCCCTCTTAGCAATGTGAGAGACAGCAATATGGCAAATAAGGCATTAAAAGCCTAAAGAGATGGCTAGTCAAGTGAAGCTCAACTGCCGTGCACCACGGATTTTAAGTTTCTAACACTATTAGGGACCTAAAACATTGAGTTGTTACCTAACACATCGATTCCAATAATATGAATTGCAAAATCGTCTGAACGCTTGGTAATTCTCCCTTGTTGCTACCAAATCTGAATAGTATACTACCCCGGATGCAACTTGCAATGAATTCAACATGTCATCCCGCTCCCGCTGCCAAAGATCACACTCCCAGAGAACATGGTGTGCTGTTTGATCGAATTCAGAATTAGCAGTAGAACATTCGCATAAGGGCGACGGCACTAATTTAAACGAAAAGAGTTTAGCTTTAAAATTGCCATGTCCAGTTAAAAATTGCGCAACGGGGTGGTCGACTTCTAACCACTTTTTCTTTAATCTATCTCTTACCGATTGAAAGAACAGATACAAGTGGCGTCCTTTGGTAGAAGTTTCCCACCTTTCCTGCCATTCAGACAGCAATGTTTCAAATACTTCATTAATAGGTTTGAACAGTCTAACTATTTTTTCACGATCACGCGTTTTCAAGAAATCAGGGACCATATTTTTAGATGTATAGTACATTGAAGCGCGGCGTTGTACTTCTAAGTCTACCGGTAACACACCTGCTAGCACGGGTAGTGCCTCGGTGCTTACAGTTCTATACGACTTACATAAAAATATCAGAGCAAGGCGCTGGCTTTGAAGCAATTTACGACGTGCTGCACCTATAGTAGCCCTATCTGCCCACGCAGGTGAACCGTACGTAACACAACCCAAGTATGTGGCGGTATAAATAGTTTTTAACGTTTTGAAAGTTAATCCCCACGTAGAGGTAGAAATTCGTGTTAAGGCATAGAAATTCTTTTTTGCTTTTTCACCTACTTGCTTCATGTGCTCAATATAATTAAAATTTCTATCCAAAAGCAAACCTAAGTAACAAACCGAACTTCTATTAGCAACAGATACTCCATTAAAATGAAATCGCGGTGAAACCTGTAAATTTCCCTTAAGCAAGAGTTGATATGTTTTATGTGGCGCAAAATCGAGACGATTACGATAACCCCAATCTGAAATTAAGCCTAGGCTAGTGTTGGCTAGTTTCTCTATGCTAGATCTTGAATTAGCATTGATTAATAAGAGACCATCGTCAGCGTAACCAGTTAACGAGCACCCTTCCGGTAAGGGTAGGCTAAAAAAATCATCAAAACCGATATTCCAGAGATACGGTCCCAACACTGAACCCTGGGGGCAGCCCTGCGTGAGCACCTTTGAAGCAACATAATGGCCAAGTTGTTGTTCGTGGTTTCATAATTAATTTTATTTATTTTTACATGTTCATTAATAGTGTCCTTTAAGTCATGAGTTGCATAAAGTGCCTGAGTGTATCCGCCTCGAAATGACCCAATTAGAGTTAATTTTCATCAGCTTGTCGACCGATAACGCCACTGTGTCAAGTGTCTCAAGTATGACTGGGAATTCAATATAGTTTATTATCATGTCGTACTGTCTATTTATGGCAAAGATTCTTAGCTTCTGCCCCTTGCTTCGCCTACGCTTCGTCTTTACTAATGCAGCACATGGGAATGATTATGTTAGATGGAGTTTGAAAGTAGTAGAAGTTGGAAATGATGAAAGGATATCGCTTGTCGTGGCATGAGCATGTAATGCGGAGGGATGAAAGACATGTGACAAAGAGAAGAATGAATTTGAATAGATATAATAATAAAGAAAAATATAATAATATATAAAATATAAAAGATCAAAACAGAGGTTAACAGATTGTGTGAGAGATGAAATGGCTAAGAAAGGAGTATCACTGATAAGGTTGAATGGACCAAAAATACTACGCCGAACACAAATAAACACACAAATATTTTTTCAGGAGACTACAGCATGGCGTTCTTCAATAAGGGCGTAAAGAGGTTTTTACAGGGTCGGCAACTCGCGTGTGATGCTCCTGGTGCTACAGGCGTTCATAGGCTAGGGGGTAAGTGATTCCATCAAGCAAGCCGTATGCTTGTTTGCCACTTTAGTGGTATAAAAATAATCTCTCTTTTGCCTGAACTTAATTAGAAAGTTAGCAGGTGACGTTAGACGTTGACTTTAATTATATTTGGAAGCACAGACACGCAGTCTCGGAGCGGAGCCCGGCAGCATCGCGAGTAGGAACTATCACTTGCCGTTGTTTAAGAAACAATGTTTATATATTGGTCACGTGTCGGCGATCAAACATATAAACATTTCCTATGTTAAAGTTTTATATCATCGCATTGTACCGGTTTACAACCGGCTCGAAACAATAAAACGTAACAACTTCCCGCCCACGAGAACACTACACATAAAAATAATATATAAAAATAGTTTATTTATTACAAACAGACATGTCAAGTTTATTTATTTATAGTTTTTGTATTCAAATTTCTGAAAAACAGTTATAACTGTGAACGCTAACATTTCTACATTTGGAGTTATAAGAGTAACACTTTCTTGTTGGTAGTTCTACATAAAAAAAAATAATAAAAAGCTTTTTTTCTTTTTCGTTTTTTTTAAGATGGCAATAAGAATCTTAATTACCTTATATTATATTATCTTTCTCATTCTATTTTATCTTTTAATTAAAAATGTCACTCATCCAGTGCAAGAATGACACATTTTTTTTTATACCACGTCTGGTGGCGAATGATTATAAAAAAAGCATACGGCGCGCCTGATGTAAAGCAGTTACTGTAGCTATGTAAACGCTCGCAACATGAAACATCGGTCGCGCGCCGCCACCGTCGCTCAGTTTCACAGTCAACGCATCAGATCCTTCCTGGTGTAACCTCACTCACAGGAACGTAACAACCCTCAAGGGAATTGTTGTTTCGCTGCGGTAAGGTAGAGTTACTTCCCCAGTCCCAGTTCCCAGGGTAGCTTATAAAGCCGCTTACTGAGTGAAGGTGAAGCTAAGCATTAGCTGCTTTATCATTATTAAAATTACTAAACGTTAGTTGGCTGGGCAAAATTGGCGACCTCGTTAATAGAATGGCTAACATGTCCACTTTGACTCCGGGATCGCGGCTTCGATCCCCGCACAAGATAATATTTGTGTACACGAACATGTCCGTTTGTCTTGGTCTCGATGTTTTCTATGTATTATATGTATGTATTTACAAAAAAAAAAATGTATTTAAGTATATTATCAATTAATTTATCTAGTACCATTAGTACAGGCTTTGCTTAGTATGGGACTAGATGGCGGTGTGTAAGTCAAAAATTATAAAAGTGATTTACGTGCAGCAACGTCACAAATGTAAGTTATGTCCATATTGCAACTGATGGGTTGAATTTGTGCAGCCTTGTGACAGAAATTAACGCTGACTTGTGTACGGTAACTATTAGCTATTAGTAACAGATATTACATTTGAAGGGTACAGGCAAAGAACAGGGAATGTCACAAATTGTATACTTTAAAGTTTTTATTGGAAGGAAATATTTATCTATGGTAGCTTAACATCCCAATCTCTAACTTAAAAAAGTAAACAGATGGCACAAAAAAGGCAAAGTAAAAGTTGCTACATACACTAATTTCAAAGTAAATTGTAATTCTGAACATTTAACTGTGTTTTTCTCAAAATCTATTCATTAGGACATTCCCTGATCTTTGCCTGTTTTAAATTGGTGTGCGCAATAACGTCATTTCATTGACGAGCTCGGTGGTGGGACGAATGGTTAGCAATGACCACTTTGACTCCGACGTAGTGGGTTCGATTCCCGCACAAGGCAAACATTTGTGTGCATGAACATGTCTGTTTGTCTTGGTCTGGGTGTTTTCTATGTAAGTTATCTAGTACCCATAGTACAAGCTTTGGCGCTTAGTTTGGGACTAGATGGCGCTGTGTAAATTGTCCAGAAATATTTATTTATTTACACAAATTAAATTTGTCACCCAAAACCGCTACAGTACAATAGAAGGAAAAGCATATAGTGTATTATTATAACGAAATAATACATTAGCGTTTTGTGGCGTGACACGGATATAAATAACCCAAGGTTAACCCATGCTTTATCATCATTTATATTAAAAGCGATTCAATTATACGTATTAGGATTCAAGTTAAAGGGTACCAATTGTCCTAAAATTTACGAAAATTGGTATAGCTCCAAGATAACTCTGCTCCAACTTGGAGCAGAGTTATGCGGATTGTATGTATATATAACTCTGGAATCACTGCTGACTTATTGATTTTAATGTTTTTTAGTCATTAAATTTGACTTAGTAATTTTTTAACACCACTAAGGTGGTAAACAAGTATACGGCCCGCCTACAACACCAGGGGCACCACACGCGCCTTACCGACTTTTCTATGTGATTTTTTAATTGTTAAAATTTAATGATTAATCACTAGGTACGTAAATTATGTAAATATTTTTCCTGTACTTTTTGGACAGCTATGTATAAGAATTTCCTATGGTAGGTATTATGGGTATTTCTCCACTATATTTCTTGTTTTATAGTACTAGCATGCTATTTAGGAATATATCTACGTGCAAGTATAGTTATTGCCCGCAGCATTTCTGGCTTGACGAGAAAGTGTATCAATTATTACGAGCTATTTTGATTATCAGATCACCGAGTGATCGGTAGGCGGACTGGCAGCTATAAATCTTATAAATAACTCTTACTTTATAATTAAAAAATAACACTTAAAGGCTATTATTAAAATATTTTTTGGTTGTTATAAAAAATAGTCCATCTCAATTTAAAAGTTCCATCTTAATTTAAGGAGTCTTCGACCATATTATGTTCTATTATTATTTGTTTGTCGTCAAATTAACTTTACAGTGTTAAAAGTACAGTGTATACTAGCGGTTGCACGCGACGTCGTCCGCGAGGACTTTCATTCTCTAGGTTATTTATTTATTTGGCTTGCCAAAAACAATTTATTGGTTACGAACATGATCGCATGTGATTTTTATATAAAAGCACTAGTACAGAAACGGACTTACGAGTGTATATGGAGAAAGACAATTGAAAATGGTAGAAGTATTTATGAGAAAATCGGTATATTTTTTTTATATTAATCAACGTCAATGTTTTAGTCTTGAAGCATCTGCAATAACACGCCATGCTTTCATAGCTGTAAAGTTTTGAAAATACACATTTTTCATAGAACATGAATTATAAATCGCTACACATTAAGTTCCGTGATATGATTAATTTTGTTTGTTTGTTTGCTCACCTGTAATTTTGTTTGTTTGTTTGTTCACATAAAGGCTGTTGGATCTATCGGATGATTAATTTTAATTCCACAGTTTGTTAAATACTTAAATGAATAAATTAATAGCAGATTTAAAGTTTTTTTTATTGAAATTATAGAGAAATGGGAAGAACAAGAACGTTGAGTGATTAACATCAGACGCGTTATTTAAAATCGTATCATTCGTAGAGTTTTCTTTGACATGTGTTTAAAACATCTGTTTCCAAAATGTTAACCAAATGGTTTACTGAGAAAGTGTTTAAAATAACTTTCGATAGTACAACCATGAAGATAAACTTGGAGGTGCGCTTCACAGATAATCGTAAGTTGTAACAAGAAAATAGAAAAAGTTAAGTCGACATCTTAAAATTTTACTTGCAAACTAACTCGTAAGCTAAAAAGATAAGAAATTATTGAGGTTTCCTCATGAGACTATAGCATGGGGTGCTTCAAAAAGGGCGTGAAGAGGTTTTTACAGAGCCGGCAAAGTGCATGTGATGCCCCTGGTATTACAAGCGTTCATAGGCTACAGTAACTGCTGTCCATTAGACGGCATTTAGTGGTATAAAAAAGCGATACCTAAAATCGGACAGATTTTTTTTTGTTTTTAATCCTCTATTTTTTTTCGCGACTGAAGTAAAACTTCTCAACTTCCGTTCGCCGTTTCCGTAACGCTCTCAGCCCAGCTTATTCACCAGGTCAAGCATCCATAACGAAGTTTTAGGTACTAAAAAACGTAACGCAATAGATTCGGAAACGAAATACATTAGGTAACAAACGTTTATCTTTATTTACACGTTATCAAATTAATTTATATAAAATTGACGGAACTGCGTCCTTTAATCACTAAAATGTCACATTTATTATCTGTGCGAGGTGGTAGGGGTCAAGGCGCATCATGTGATAATGTGCGCCCGCGCAGTAGACGTTGCACCCTGATAACACAATTTTAAATTATGTAGTGGCTTTAAAAATTTAATTTTTTTCGAAGTACAAGTGTATTAATTAGGTAATTAAAAGGATTATTCCGTATTGTGAAATAACAACACTTACTATGTGTTTAGTTTACCGTTTAAGAGATATTAGGGGAATATTTTCTTTTATTCTTTTTAATTAAAGGTAGGTAATTACCTAATGAGGTAGAAACACAAACACCATCTGTTTACCTTGACAATGCCTTAGCGCCAAAACCGGTAGGTAAAAATAAAAATAAATGTAATAACGTGGAACAGTACAAGTGCTTCATTATAACATTATGATAATAATGTTGTAAAATAAAAAAAATAACTAAAATGACTTTTGTTTTGATTAAAAACATTCTTCATTTTCAGTATAATTTTGTACATTTGAAATTATTTCTTACGACTTCATTAAAGAATTTTGCAAATAACATAAATTACCTAATAATATTTAAATGACATCAAAATAAACATAATGTAGATAAGAAGCCTAATCTTCATTTAATTAATTAGCAGTTGACTTACTGTATCGATTTTAATCAATATAATCATCGTTTTATTGGAATTTTGAGTAATCGAATGTCTTAATAGGTAGGGGAAAAAGTCTTTTCGCATTATAGTATGTATGAACTTGTAATAAAATCTCTTTGGTTATACCATTTGTATCTAGCAGGTTTTGATATCTATAAAAAGTTTAAATTTTAAAAAAGATAATTCTAAATTCAAATTAGGTAAATGTGTGATTTTCATTTGTTTTTTTTACTGTCAAGATGAGTGAATCTAATGAAGAAATTCGATACATTTTAAAATTTTACTACAAAAAAGGTAAAAATTCAACGCAAGCTGCGAAAAAAATTTGTGATTATTATGGACCTAGTGCAGTGTCTGTGAGAGTAGCACAAATTTGGTTTAAGCGTTTTCAATCCGGAAATTTTGATGTCAAAGATGCACGTCGCTCTGGTCGCCCTGTTACGGATAAAATGGATGCCATTTCTGAAAAAGTGGAGCAAGATCGGCATATCAGTAGTTACGACGTGGCTGAAGAACTAGGAATTGACCACATAACAGTTTTGGCGCATAAAAAGGTCGTGGTCAAAGACCGGCCAGGCTTCAGAGACTCTGGCGAAACCCGGGTTAACCCGCAACAAGGTGATGCTGTGTGTATGGTGGGATTGGAAGGGAAGATATTCATTATGAGCTGTTACCGCCAGGCAGGACTATCGATTCTGAACTCTACTGTGAACAACTGATGAGATTAAAGCAAAAAGTTGAGAGAAAGCGGCCGGAATTAATTAATAGAAGGGGTTTGATTTTTCATCATGATAACGCTAAACCTCACACATCTTTAGCCACTCAGCAAAAATTAAGAGAGTTTGACTGGGAGGTGTCAATGCATCCGCCGTATAGTCCTGACCTTGCACCTTCTGATTTCCACCTGTTTCGGTCTCTTAAGAATTCTTTAGGCAATGTCAGGTTAACATCACGAGAAGACTGCCAAAACCACTTGTCGCGGTTTTTTGAACAGAAGTCCCAAAATTTCTATAGTAATGGGATCATGTCTCTACCTACAAGATGACAAAAAGTTATCGAACATAATGGCACCTACATACTTTAGTTAAATGTAAATAAACTTTATTAAAAAATGTTTTGAATTTTCATATAAAATACGAAAAGACTTTTTCCCCGACCTAATACATTTGTGATAAGTGTTATTTACACGTTTTATTAAAACAACATTCATTGTTTATATTGGTATAATAAGTTATTTAATTATGGAAAGCTATATTTTTAACTATATTTAATTCTTTCAGAAAAACGTAAAATATTTTTCCTCTAATTTCCAATATTTTTTATACCTAATAATAAAAAATAAGAAGTTTAAACAACACTATTTCATCTGTTATTATTATGTTTACTTATTATTTTTAGTTGTATAAGTTTGAACGTTTTGAATGAAAGATGAATATTATGTTTAATTTATATGCAATAAATAATGAGAAGAAAAAAAGAACTTGAAAGTCTTAAATATAAAATAAATAATATTTTATTTTAAAACTTACCGAAAACTTTTTATCGGCTTGCCAGCCGAATAATTCTTGAGTGTGCGTAAAAAATCTTGACCATTATTTAAATCCAAAACAAAAAATAGTAAAACACTTCACAAACACAACACTACAAAATAAATTTTAAGTAAAACAAAAATTTTCCTTGGGCTCGATTTAAAAGAAACACGGTATTAAAAAAAGAAAATATCTTTCGTAAGTTCGATCGCGAGTTTGAAAATCGAAAGCGCGGGAAGGTGCGTTCACGTTCGTAAACCGCGCGATGCAATTGCCGACTGGCTAGTGACTTCTTCCAAACGTTTATTCGAACTCACACGGGAGACTGTATTAAACTGATGAAAATTGGAAGTACTCTGCCCCTCAGGAGTGCGCCGGTGTTAACGGATACGAGTCTTTATCAATGTACCTAAATAGGTACGATAGGAACAGGTACATTCAAAACAAAAATTAAAATTACATTGTTGTTTATGAACGCACTTGAAAAATTTTCTTTTCTATGTTTCGACAAATGTTATAACGACACTGTCAGTTAATAGCAATAATTTCTTGTAATAATTTACTGCCACTGCTATTATTAAGTGATAATTATATTGATAAAGTGATAAAATGATAATAAATTGATAGTTATTTTACTCCACCATAGATGGCGCTGAATAGAACTTGCAAGTACGCTATTCGGTACTAGATGGCGTTAGTTGCAGAACACACACTTAAATTTATTGTGTGCCATATTAGAATTTTCTTAAACTATTGTTCACTTGTATCGCAGATAACTTACTACTATAGTATTATTCGTGGGTTTTAAAATGCCTAAGTTGCGAAAGTGAAAATAGGTAAGTGCATTGTTTGAATAAATTTATACCCACCTCTTGGTTGCTTGCCTTTTGGGTTTTATATATGATTTATGATAACTGTGTCATAAACTTATTTGAAATAAAACTTTGTTAATTTGACAAATAACAATTTGATAAGAGACCGACAGGACAAGAACGATTGAGGGTGTAAGTGACTCATCAACATTTTTGAACCAAAGCCAACCTCATCTGCATGCGGTGCGCCCTGTTACAAACGATAGCAAACGATATGTAGGGCTTAGGCTATTTATAAGCTGCTCGAATGGAGAAGTATCTCCAGCTCACAAAATACCGCAACCAAACAACGATTCTCTTGAGGGCTGTAGAGTGAGTGAGGAAGGAAGGAGTTCCTGCAAAGGGTATCGCGCGAGTGGTATTTCATGTTGCAGGCGTTATCATGACTACAGTTACCGCTTCACATCAGGCGGGTCGAATGCTTGTTTACCACCCAAGCGTATAACAAAAGGCTCTATGTAACACTAATCCAACATAGAGACCACAGATACACAGTTCAGCACAAGGTAACAAACATCTTTTACTACGGAGATCATACTGAAATGACGAAAATTGATTATACACAGTTTTAATTTGAAGCTACCATACCACAGTATAAGTACAATAGTACTACACAACTATGTATTGTGTATATAATTCTGAATTTTAACTTTCCCTAACATTATTGGATAATAATGTAACGTTTGCGTTACATCTTAAGGCTTAAAAAAGAGAAGAAAAAGTTTAATTGCCATTTAATTAAGGCAACAACAAGGTGTTATGCTTTACTTCGCGGACAGCAAATCAGTAATAATACAATAAATTGGAGTACCTATATACAGTGTCCCGGGATAAAAAGTAACTCTGAAAAGGGGTTGAAAATAGATAAAAAATATAGACAAAAATATTGAAAAAAATTTAAATATATTTTAATATTATTTTTTTCTCATGAATTAAGATTTTTATATTCTGCTGTATATAACAGCGTGCAAAAATTACAAAAATGTCAATTATTTTTCTCTAAGGACTCTATGTACAGGATCTGATGATAGGATCCCAGGGAAATCAAGGGAAACCCTCAAATTTTATAAGCAGGTATGGTCAAATTCTGTTTTTTTTATTTGAAAGGGTATGATTGCGAGGTGGTCCCATATTCACCAAGTCAGAGTCTGATAATGGGATACCACAAAAATCGAGGAAAACCCTTCAATTTGCCGTGTGGTTGCCGGCAAAATAAAATTGCGCCACTCCATTGCTCTGCGCTGGATGTCGTACAAGACGACTAAGAAATCTTGTGTGATGCGATAACTTTTCTTCCGGAAGACGGGCAGCAGCGTCTCCTGGGGTATTCCACCAATAAGCTGCGCTCGCCAACTGAAGTCGGTTTATACATATTTTTTTTAAAATCAACTTTTTTGCTGGATATTTACACTTTATCCCGGGATTCACTGTTTATTACATTTAACAAATGTTGCCCGACTGACGAAGAAGAGAGGGTATATATTATTATCAAGCGTGTGAAGTATGCGTCATTTATTGTGTTGTTGACCTTGCGACCTGACTGCTGTGCACTTTGTGTGTATATAGCGCATACATTTGAAAGGTCGGTCAGTTATTGGTATATGACCTGAGGATGGTCCTTTACGTTACATATGCCAATACTCCCTGGCGACCTCACTCGCAGGTACATGACTTATTTGACAGCTAAAGGAGGATAGAGGTCGTTGTCATTTAGGGTCACGTTCAGTAGATGGAAGTAAGTTCTAATGCAAAACCAATTATTCGATGACCCCGGAAGTTAAACTACCCGCTTGTTGTGAACCGTTTACCGTAGCCTATAGTCGCTTTAACATGTTATTATGTAATATCAGACGCGCGCCATTTCGGAGATGTTTTATGCTATTTGTTTTAGACATTAAACACTTATATTCCCATTGCTATGGTTTTAGAGAAGCATAACTCATTATTTTGTTGTTCAAGCAAAATTCGTAGCTTGCAGGTAGGATTTATTTTCAATGGCGGATCTAGTCAGTGACGAAAAATCTGAAAACCCGATAAGTACATTCACAGTTTCTTGTATGCGGTGAAGAAGTTCTTCGTATTTTAAGGCACTTGGTATGCGGTCGTTAGGTAGAGCTCCAGTGTAGAACCCATAGGATTCTTCGGTATGCTTCCATATATGGTAAAGCCGGCCAGATTTCTATGAAATCAGTATCAGTATATTGATAAAATCTTATTACATTAGAAAGAGCGTTAGTGTAATAACAAACATTATGATCCGACTTCATGATAAACGTTCACAAAATTAATTGTTGATACTGCAGCTTGACAAATGTGGAAACTTTACGAGGAACAGTACATTTGCCTTATTAATGACAGAATGTAAAAATAATTGTATAATTAAATCATTATGTTCAATTACAAAGAAAACATGGTTTTCCTCCCAGATTATCTCTATTACTCGCTGCTAGCTGCCATTATCTCATTTTCACAATAAAATTATCTCGCTGGTCGCCAGCCGAGTTATCTCATCTAGAGAAAGCTGATAACTGGAGCTAACTTAATTAGTTTTCTCTACTAGACACAGTTATTTCGACCTTCACTTATAGAGTGGTATCCACTATCACGTATTTTAAAAGTCAACCTCTACTTACTGATCTGTCAATGCATAGCTTAATTAAACCACTGCACGACATACATAAGCAGCTGTTATGACGTAGGCATCGGATAGGAAAGGAGAAAATTCCTGTTACGCGCGTAGGAAGTCGCGGACACAAACTAGTTCATAATTTAATAACCATTATCACTATTATTATATGTTCCATATATTTAAAGATTTAAATAATAATGAAAGTTAGTTAAATGTAATACCTACTTACTGTGGTTAGTCTCGCGGCGTCATTTTCAGTTCAATATATATTTTTTGTAGTTATATCGAAAATATCATTATTATTACATCGACGAGCACGGTGGTCGAATGGCTACTTGGATTCCGAGGTCGCGGGTTCAATCCCCGCACAAGACAAACATTTGTGCGCATGAACATGTATTGTGTATGTCTTGGAGTGTTTTCTATCTAAGTATACTAATATTATAAAGCTGAAGAGTTTGTTTGTTTGTTTGATTGAACGTGCAGATCTCAGGAACTACCAGTTCAATTTGAAAAAATATTTTAGTGTCGGATAACCCATTTATCGAGGAAGGCTATATAACATCATGCTACGACCAATAGGGGCGGAGCACTAATGAAAAATGTTGCAAAAACGGGGAAAAAATATTCCTTTAGAGAGCTTCTGTTGCGTGCGCTGCGTAAACGGTTAAACTTTTTTAAACAACAATTATGTATGACTAATTGTTCCTCTTAAAAAGATCTAAAAAACATCTATGACAGCGTATGTCTATCTTTTAAGATTGGCTCACTATAACCTTTTTAAAGATAACCCTGGGCTTCGGTGTCAACTCAACCCCCTCACTCTTACTGTAGTGGAAACAGTTGCTCAGGTCGGCTAGTGTATTATATGTATGTATTTACAAAAAAAATGTATTTAAGTATAATATTAGTTATCTAGTTAAATAAATATTAAATTAAATAAATATATTTAATTTAATATTTATTTGACGAGCTCGGTGGTCGAATTGTTAGTAATGGCCACTTTGACTCCGAGGTCGCGGGTTCGATTCCCGCACAAGACAAACACGTACTCTATATTATAATTATTTATTTACAAAAAAAATGTATTTAAGTACATTTGTCAGTTGTCTGGTAGATACCCATAACACAAGCTTTGCGCTTAATTTGGGACTAGATGGCGCTGTGTAAATTGTCCAGAAATATTGATTGATTAATTGATATAAATGTTTCTGGACAAATTACAATTATTATCATCATCATCATGATGATGATAATATCAGTTATCTAGTACCCATAGTACAAGTTTTACTTAGTTTGGGACTAGATGGCAGTGAGTAAATTTGTCCAGAAACATTTATATATTTATTTAATTTAATATTTATTCATAGAATATAAAATGTCTTCAAGCCTACTTTCTAGGAGACATCAGCTCTAGCCTACTTAATGTACGGCTAAATCCGCTACTGTGAGACACAAAATAATTAATTTATGTTGAAGTACTGGTCTGTGTGTCTAAGATCCTCACGACATATTAATGGAGCGGACTAGTTTCCAACGGAGAGTGGTTTCACCGGTTTTATAAATTACAAATTAGATTCAGATCCTGGAGTGTGTGGTGGTCTGGACCGGGCCGTGGTTGAACACATGTTTCATTAGCAATTTATTAATCCCCTTTAAGAGGACGACAGGTGATATCTAGCGCCTACTTTGAATAAAACATCATAATGCGCATTTTTTTTTAAAACGAAAGTTTTAGGACACTAATATTCTACACTAAGTTATAGAACACAGTGATAAACAATAGAGGTAATATACGAGGTAATATACATATTATTTATATTAATTACATTATTGTTATATTGAAATAGTAGTTTATGAAAAAAATAATGTTGCATAATATGGGTTCTTAAAATACGAGTGTCAGTTTATCACATGAGCCGAAGGCGAATGTGATAAACTGACACTATCAAAATAACTTTTTTTCCATTTCGATACTGCTTCAGCCCTGGATACAGGTATTTTAATCAGGTTGCAATGCAAATCCATTGCGACGTTGCAAAATTTTTCTACATAATCTGTGAACGCGGCGCGTCGCGCATGCGCACCATGCATGCTCCATCTGCAAATGGATTTATAAGTAAGAAATGCAGAGCGACTGTTAAATTAACTTCATGGATTTATTTAAAATATTATTGTCATCTATTTCATGAGATTAGATAAAGTAGTGTATGAAACTGCACATAATTAGGTATTAAAATACTCGTGTGGTCTATTATAACATTCGCCTTCGGCTCATGTTATAAACTCACACTCGTATTTTAATAACCCTTATTATGCAACAGTTTCAAAAACTACTATTATATTTAGAACAATAATTATATATATATATATATTAATTGACAAGCTATAGCTTGTCAATTAATTGACAAGCTATAGCTTGTCAATTAATTAATACAAACACATCGTCAGGTGGTAAACAAGCATACGTCCCGCCTGATGTGAAGCGGTTGCCGTAAAATTTTGCAATTAACATAAATTACCTTATGAAAACAAAAACTATAGAAATTTAATCTTCTCACAAAAAACAATGGAGTTTTTTTCCCTTCGTCCACTTTGGTAACTAAACTTTACGTGGTTACTTAACTGGTTAGTTACAATAGAAGATTTTTCTTTTCCTGTTTGGTAACTATGTAGTTTTGACCTTTTCCCTGACCGATATTTGAAATATAATACAAGGAAAGTGACACATATAAATGACTGAAATGGCATTTTTGTTCTAACCTTGCCGCTCATCTGATATGATTTTTTTTTTAATTAAAATATGTATTTTTTATGTATTTATGGCTAACTTAAAATATACAATTAAAATAAATACTAAATATGACTAACTATATATATACAAACAAAAAAAAACGGAAATAACAAAAACTAATTAAAATTAATAAAATATAATATCTAAATAGCATCAAAAAATTCTTCCGCATCACCATCAAAGGGTAACGTGAGAAGCTACCCAGCGTGGCAATGCTTATTCGCTGAGCGAGAAATAGGCCAGCCCTCTGGTCGCTGGAAGAGTCGACCAAACGTTTGGAGATGTCCCTAAATAATTTTTTTGCGCTCGGACCCCATGGGCTAAGCATTTCCACTCCAAACGGCTCAAAAACATAACTATCAACGAGGTTTGAATATTTGCGCCGTTTGAGGGTCTCGGCTAATGCAGCAGTAGCCCCCGCAGAACCCGACGTATATGGAAGATGGGAAGTCTTCCCATAATCATCATCATCGTCTCTTCCCTTAATAGTTTATATTTAAATCTGATATGATGTGGTCTTATAATTCATTGGTTTCCAAAGAGGTGCATCCTCAGGACTCGTCCCATCACGCAATATCTTGGTTGATTTTTATCATTATAGTTATCAGCGTAACTTAATCTGTGCATGGCAATGCTTCTGGGATTCGCACTCATATTAATATAAATATATTTCCAATGTAATGAAAAATATTAACACGGTAGCAATAAATCAAATTATCTTTACCGCGACTATGTATTTTTATGTGTTTTTAGGGTTCCGAACCTCAAAAGGAAAAACGGAACCCTTATAAGATCACTTTGTTGTCCGTCTGTCTGTCTGTCTGTCTGTCTGTCTGTCTGTCTGTCTGTCTGTCTGTCTGTCTGTCAAGAATTTCTATGTCGAGAATGCGTGGAGGTATCAAGCTGAAATTTGAACTGTATACTCAGGTCTACGGTCCCATGAAGTTAAAAAAAAATCAAACTGCTAAGTTTACGTAGAAAAAAGTTACGGCCGTTTATTCAGCAAAAAACGCATATTTCGACACACTCAAGGGAATCAAAACCTATAGGGTACTTCCCGTTGACCTAGAACTATGAAATTTGGCAAGTAACATCGTTATAGACTACAAGTACAGGAATAAATCTCAAAACTATACATTTGTAAATAGATCTTAAAAAATAGGGGGTCTATATTTTTATAGGGTGTCGAAATTTCAAATTGAAACTACTAGTTCAAATGGGGTATCATATGAAAGGGCTTGATGTACACATTGCAAAATATATTTTATTTATTTTTTTCGACGCATTATTTCTTATTTATAATGAAAAATATCAAATTTAATAATGATACTACGTACCTACCTACGGAACCCTCGCTGGGCGAGTCCGACTCGCACTTATCCGGTTTTTTATTTATTAGTAAATAGTACTAATACCACAGTATAAGTAATAGTACTAACGTACAGTATGGACACTCTCTGCCGCTCTCACTAGTCGACCTCACCTCCCCTAAGGAACCGATTTGGAACCGTTCGCAAGGAATGCCACAACGTACGAATTGACATCGCTTGTATTTTATTCTTTGAATAATATGCGAGTATGTAAAAGATGAGAGTTATTTGTGCAGTGGATGGATGTCTCAACACATGGAAAGTAAAAAAAAAACAATTTGGATGGATGGATGGATTGATGGATTGATGGATGGATGGATGGATGGTTGGATGGATTGATGGATTGATGGATTGATGGATTGATGGATTGATGGATTGATGGATTGATGGATGGATGGATGGATGCATTGATGGATGGATGGATGGATGGATGGATGGATGGATGGATGGGTGGATGGGTGGATGGATGGGTGCATGGGTGGATGGATGGGTGGATGGATGGATGGGTGGGTGGGTGGATGGATGGATGGATGGGTGGGTGGATGGATGGATGGATGGATGGATGGGTGGATGGATGGATGGGTGGATGGATGGATGGATGGATGGATGGGTGGGTGGACAAATGGATGGATGGATGGATGGATAGATGGATGGATGGATGGATAGATGAATGGATATGGATGAATGGATGAACGAGCAAACGAGCATTAGTTGATAAAAAATTCTATGCAATAGGTTTACCGCGGCAGTCCCCGAGTGTCACAGGTTTTTTTTTTCTTCACTACGCCCACCTGATGTGAAGCGGTTACCATAACCATATTAACGCTCACAACATTAAATATCGCTCGCGCGCTGCCATCCCCGCTGCCAACGCAGCAACTCCATCCTCTCTGGTGACCTCACTCACTCGCAGGAACACAACAACCCTCAAGGAAATTGTTATTTGACTGCGGTATTCTGTGAGGTGGTGGTACTTCGTCAGTCGGGCTGCTTAAAAAATACGCTATGTCCTACCTCTCTTTTCGTCAGAGCCTCGTCTGTCAGTCAGCAGGGTGTACCCCGTGCAGGTAAGATTGACTTTGGTTCAAAGATGTTGATGAACCACTTACACCCCCTGACATGTCCGACTAATAATTGTATAATGTCAGCCCTAGAGAACGTCACTCAAACATAGGCACGTGTACAGACGTCATTTGGTTACTACATGCAAAAGCGCCATTTTTGTATGGAGTGGCCGGGGTTTGCTAATACTGCCGAGTCGGCGATGGCAGATGGGGGATGACAGTCCTAGAGTGGAGGCCACGTATGGGGCGATGAAGCGTAGGGCGCAGCCTTGGATGCGTTGAGGGTGAAAAGCATTGGGAAAGGCCTATACCCAGCAGTGGGTGGATACAGGCTGATGATGATGAGTACTAATACATACAAGCAATTTTTTTTTGTTTTTTAGTTTACGGTTACATCACTTAGTTTTACCAAAGGGTTTAGTCTTCGAAAATGTTTGAGAACCGCTGCTATGTAAATTTATAAATATGTAAATTACTTAACTTCCGCCTACCAATATAAACTTATTTCGCGGTATCATGTGAGTCAGCCAATCAAATAATTTATAACTAAATACTTGACATAACTTAATGGCATACCTTTAAGTCTGACCTTTATAATTCTCAGAATTTCAGTGTTACTCATAATCAGTTCGCCAAAGATGAGTCGGGCGCATGGACCAATATTTTTTTACCAACTCAGCATCTCATCCTAATCTTTGCAAAAATTCACAGCCTAAAACAAAACACATACATCCTGTTCCAAATAGAAAGGGATAAAAATATATAAACTTTATTTCCGTTCCAAAAACTACTAATATCCAAATACTGTGAACGTGGCGCAGTACGTTAGTACTATTAGTTATACTGTGGCTGCAGCAAAAACAATTTTGTATTTCCAAGGTGTTTTTGCTGTTACGTTGCATTTGCAATGTATGTATTAGTAATTTTTGGAACGTAAATAAAGTCGGCAATTTTTTCGTCTCTATTTGTAAGTAATAGGATATAGTATATAAGATATAAAGTAATTCGGGGACCGTTCACAGTCAGCCAACGCGTGGGCCTATAGCTAAAACTACCTCCTACTGCTCACTCCCCGGTATCGAGTATGAAATTTTTAACGGATTATAACGGATATACTCGTATACCAATAAATTGTCTTAAACCCTATAATAATCGAAGGCGTTTAGAGTATACTTCACCACGATGCACAACTGCGGCTTAGCGGAGGTCAGTGTTTTCAAGCCGCCTAAAGGCCACTGACTTGGCTTAACGACTGTCATCAGACGACAACAGCCGGACCGACAGCATAACGTGACCTCCAAAGCACAGAGGAGCTCGAGATAAATAAACTCATCCATGGACAGGCTACGGTCGAAGTTGCTCGACTTGCGTGATCGATTAGACTGCAACGCGCAACGCCCATCGATCTCCTCTCTCATTAATATCATGTAATAACATTCAATTACGAGTTTTATTTATTTTTTATTTATTTATTTTATTTTCGTACATACAGCCATGACACTAGCAAAGTTCACAGAAATCTTAACATTAACAGGCAAAGAGTACCCAGACAATACCACAATGCAGACACAATATAAACACTAAATACATTTCTGATACATGATAACAATATTATTATTGAGTTTTTTTTTATTAATCTGATTGAGGATAAACGAGATAATCACGCTGTGTTTGTGCATATAGGTACATAGTAATGTTGATATAAATAAAAACAAAGTCTCAAAAAAATCAGAGCCTCTATGCTGAGTTATTAAAGTCTATTTTCCTGTGGCCATAGAACGAAGTTACGAATCTGCATAACTAGTATTAACTTCGCTAAATGCGGCAGTAACAAGCTTTTTTACCTAGTAATCAGTAATATGCTGGACTAAGGTAATCATCCACTAGTCTTTAATGTTAGCACTTCTAGTTTGCGGCCCAGTGTATTTTGATGAGAATAATAATGTCTTTAAAATTGCTTCTATAGGGATGCAATTCAAAATAACGTATGAAAACAAAATCGGGGGATACAGTTAGGCAGCTACAAATCTATCATCTCCATCCAAAACTCAATCACACCACTGGATAGATGAAGGATCAAATAATTTATTACGCTAAGTAAGGACTGTGGACAATCGCGTGCGGGGGAGGGGGAAACGCTGCCATTTTGAGATAATTGTAGTGCATATATAATTTAAGATAATTGTGGCCGTGTGGTTTCCGTCAGACTAGAATAGAATCACTCCGTCTCTTCCCGTGGATGTCGTACAAGACGACTAAGGGAAATACATTATCAAATATCGATCTGGCCTCCCCAACCCGTTTGGCCCGCGTGGGGAGTGTAGGCCAAATCCTCCTTCCGTCTAGTACGGACGAGATAGGGTCGTGCTCCTGTAGTGGAGACTAAAATGGACCTGATGATGATGATGATGTAGTGCATAGGTATAACGTATTCACGTACAACACACAGCCGTGTACATGACAGCCGCACCGCATTTTTTTACACCATGTTGAATGCCAACAAGCATACACCCATGGATGTAAGGGACAACGGATTACGGTAGCCTGTAGACGCTTACGATACAAGGAGTGTCTCCCGCGTGGCCTCACTCATAGGAACACAACAATCCTCAAAGGCACTCTTATTTGGCTATGGTTTTCCGTGCAGTTTTCTTCCACAGTAGGACTCCATAGGCCATACTCTCTTACGCCGGTCTTTCAGCGTTTATTAGCCCGCAGGGTGCACCACGTTTTGTACATATGACTCAAATAGAATTGATATTTAGCCGCCTGATCTTAATCTATTTTCCATTTCTATTGACGAGCTCGGTGGTCGAATGGTTAGCAATGGCCACTTTGACTCCGAGGTCGCGGGTTCGATTCCCGCACAAGACAAACATTTGTGTGCATGAACATGTATGTTTGTCTTGGTCTGGGTGTTTTCTATGTATTATAAGTATGTATTTACAAAAAAAAATGTATTTAAGTACATATATCAGTTGTCTAGTACCCATAACACAAGCTTTGTGCTTAATTTGGGACTAGATGGCGCTGTGTAAAATTGTCCAGAAATATTTATTTATTTATTATTTATTTATTTCTTTTATTACTAATCGACGGAAGACTTGATCTAAGTTAATCGATTTGTCTAATGTTATTTCATCTAGCTATAATTAGTGTAACCGGATTTTTAAATAAATTCGTAACAGAGAGTTGATTGTTTTTAAATATGTAGTTAATTATGTTACATTCAACATAATATTATATATTAATGACTTGTTTAAGAAAACACTGACTTGATACCTGCGATTTTATCAGATGAAATATGTTTATTAGTTTTATTTATTTATTCTCATTGGAGAATTACTCATTCACTTATAATATGAGAACTTTTGATGCAGTGCAGGTAAATATATCCTATCTATAGTCCTATAAATTTCTCTACCGTAAAAATTTTACTGTGCACAAATTTCATTCTTAAGAATGTATGCTTAGATATGATGAACTGAAAAAATGCGGTTTTTATAGTATAAAAAGTAACATTCATAATGAATTATTATTATTTAAATAGTTGTTTTGGCCAACTTGCCAGAATATTATAAATATTTTTGAAAAATGGAAAAATTCAGCTGCCCCCCTAGGTGGGATATATAGGATAGGTTCATATCCCACCTAGGGGGGAAGCTGATTCTTTTCAATTTTCAAAAATATTTATAATATTCTGGCATAATGAAGTTATAATAAATATATTATTATTTAATAGTTGGGTTCTGCCAAATGTATTTTAAAAAACGGAGAGATTAATCCTGCCTCTGTCTAAGTGGGAAACTTGAATCCACGACCTCTCGATACCCGGTCGCGTGCTATTCCCAACAGAGCTACCAGAAAGGTTTGAGATGGTGATGAACTTTTACATTGCAATTTACTGTATCTGCACTTCTATATATTCATTGCAAAATACGATGCTAGAGGCATCGAATATTTAGGTGTGAGAATATAATATCCTATGGGAGATGTGTATAAGACTGTACTGTACATGCATTCTCATAACATGTCCTTTAGCTATTATTAGACGAGTTGCTTATAGGTCCTTTTGCTTTTAGGATGTTGTGCTCATAAGGCGGTTTAATTAAATGTCCTTACGATACGAAAGGAACCAAGGTAGATTTTTTAACAGTCATATTTTTGCCCGTTGTTAAAACAAATTACCGTTACGTAAAAAATGTTGTGATTCGAAATCCAAACAGCCCCGCCGGTTTATTGAAGTAAAAGTGTTGACTTTCAGCATGAGTCATCATTGCAGCGGACTGGAAGTTATACTGGCCAATAAAGTAAACACTACTAAAGACGTGTTATATAACAACGCAGATTATTATTATTATAATCTCTTTTGAACACGGGCTAAGTCCGGTCATTTGATAAGCGTACGCGGGGATATGGATCCAATGTGTAGAAGCCCCTTTGAGAAATATGATGTAATTTTGTTATTATTATTTGTCACATTTAGGTAAAGTTTTATTATTTTGAACTAATTAAAAAAATAGTTTATTTTTATTTATTTTATTTTAGTTTATACTTTATTATTATATGTATAGCGTTCATTGGTGACTGCAGTGACGAGCTCGGTGGCATAGCGGTCAATGACGCGGCTTCGACACCATCGCTCGTGGGTTCGATTCCCACATAGGACAAACATTTGTGTGCATGAACATGTCTGTTTGTCTTAGTCTGGGTGTTTTCTATGTACCATAAATATGTATTTACAAAAAAAAATGTATTTACGTATGTTTATCAGTTGTATAGTACCCATAACACAAGCTTCGCTTACTTTGGGTCTAGATGGCGCTGTGTAATTTGTCTGGCAATATTTATTTATTATTATTATTTATTGGTAAAGTTTGGGCCAGAAATCCTATTATTTATGTACTATTTTTGTACATGTATAATATAAAAATGAATCGCTGAATGTGTTGCTGAGCGCAAATCTCTAGAACAGCTGAACCGATTTCGCAAATTCTTTAAATTTTCCTCTAATTCTTTTTTTCCTGAAAAAGTCTAAAAACAATACTTTTCTATACTCCCATACAAACGTTTCGGGACCCTACATGTGCTCTAAATTCACTAAGCCTCCATTTCTAGAATAGGTCCCGACTGCTACATGTTTTCTTGTTTTACGGGTTTTTCGTTTCCAAATTACACAGAAAAGAAGTCGGATTTTTTAGTTTTTTTAAATTACCTTTGTTATTATATATATAGATGAGGAGTTCGATGGCGCCGTTGTCTAATCGAACACGCAAGTTAAGCAACGTCGGCCGTGGCGTTGACGAAGAAGGCGGTACGTAGTTCGCCGAGCCAGCTAGTATAATATAATACAATCATTGTTTGAAACTATCAAACTTTATTATGTCACACAAACGAAACTGCTGAATTTTCTGAATGTCTGACTGTTCATCTGTTACTACTTTGGTTCAAGGAAGCTTGACAACAATAGTCGAGTATCGTATTGTGGCGGGCAGGAAACCGAACTGGTGACCCGGCTCGGCCTATTGTACAATATCCCCTCAGTAACAGGTGGCTATACACTCCAATATTATTATTTATAAAAAATATTTCAATGGTAATGGCAGAGTAACCAGATACCGTGACCTATAGCATCATCATCATCACTGCTGTATATAATGCCTTCCCCAATGCTTTCCACCAGATACGATCCTCCGCCTTCGTCACCAACCGCTTCCAGCCGCTTTCTTAAGGCCATCAGGCGGTCTAGAAGGAGGGCGCCCAACGCTTTGTCGTCCTACGCGCGGCCTCCACTTTAATACCTTGACCTATAGGGTTTAGAATCAAAAGCTGAGTGAGCAAGCTACGTAACGGACTGGTGGCCGTTGGGACTGAAGTGACTAAGGAGTGGAAAGCGCAGTAGAGGCACAGAATAATATACTCTAGTAGAGGATGACCTTCACAGGTGGACAAATATTCAGTAGTGGACATCCATCGGTTGATGATGAATGGCAAAACGGTCTCGCAACGTGGACTGATTGATAAAACCAAACGAAGTGTCACCTCGCAATAGTGAGTGATACCGGAGACATGACTATATGGTGTGTAAGTCGCTTAGCATCATCTTTGAGCCAAAGCCAACCTCACATGCACGTAGTGCACCCTTCTGACTGACAAGCGAGGATCTAGCAAAAGAGAAGCAGGGCACGGCGTAATTATATATATATATATATATATCGGAGCAAAAACTCATTGAGTTTTGTGTTCTTGCGAGTCAGTGAGATTACCAGGAAAGATGGAAGGAGGTGCTATGATTGCAGCGGGAGTGATGGCCGTACGAGCAATATGTTATGTTGCATGCGCCTATTTATAGGCTATGGTAGCGGCTTCTGGGCCTGGTAAGCTTTACTGCCACCCGATGTAGTATAAAAATAAATATGTATATATATATAAAAAGAATTGGTTACCTATCTATACACACCATTACAAACATACTATAAATATACGTATAATAAGAAGTATATGAATAACTGAGAATATTTTTAGAATGAACCATTCGCTAAGGAATTTCCAGTGAACAATGCCAACGATTTCCTATAAAGCCTTCAGTAAACCAAAACTTATACAAATATGCACTTTAACACCATGACAACAAAGTGCAATATGCATAACCACATGGTAAGTCATTTATAATGCAGATAGAGGTATAATCCGTCTGTCGGAAAGTGTGCTTCACTTAATGGAGTTAAGGTTTAAGTAATTGCTACTGGATTTTGTCGGGTTATGGTATTGTATTTGCATTAAGCAAAGAATCCGCGACGGCTTTTATGAAACTGAGTACAAAAGGTATTAAAACAGGTTGGTTTTTGAACTGGTTAAAATAATATTAACTAAGTCTTTGGGTTTATGAACATTGGGTTTATTTATACTGGAAGTCAAGAGAATAAGTAGGTACTTATTCATACTTCGCCTTACTAGCATATTCATACTAGTTTTAGGGTTCCGTACCCAAAGGGTAAAACGGATCCTATTACTGAGACTCCGCTGTCCGTCAGTCCGTCTGCCTATCACCAAGCTGTCTCTTATGAACAGTGATAATTAGACAGTTGAAATTTTCACAGATGATGTATTTCTGTTGCCGCTATAACAAAAATTGTAAATAGCAGAATAAAATAAATATTTAATGGGGCTCCCGTACAAATAATGTGATTTTTCTGCTCGATATTGATAACGCCAACAGGTAGACGCTTGAATTACTCACAGAATATTTAGTAATATATTCACTTTAAAATTAAATAATTAAAATAAAATAAAACAAATACTTAAATGGGGCTCCCATACAACAGACATGATATTTTTGCCGTTTTTAGAGATAATGATACGGAAGTTACGGAACTCTTAGTGCGCGAGTCCGACTCGCACTTGTCCGGTTTTTTATACCACTAAAGTAGCAAACAAGCTTACGGCCCGCCTGATGGAAAACTGGTACCGCAGTATAGTATAGCTATACTACATAAATATTTAGTTGTGTCTTGGAATAAGCTACTAAATGAAATGAAGCTGTATTTGACTACATTAAAAAAAAGTACTTTACACTTCCTGATTTTCTATTCGTATCCTCTCCTATCATATCCAGGGTTGGCATGATAAAACAAATTGTTCAGTATTGATTCTTCAGATCCGCAACATAAAAAGTTTATTTTGTAAATATTTACTATAGCGAATTCGAAAATAGAAATGAAATGTTATGTATCTAATTGAGTTTGAAATAAATGTTCTAAACTAAAAAGAAATTACAGTTGATTTAAAAAAAAAAAATAAACCAACTTTAGTTGGCGAGCGCAGCTTATTGGTGGATTACCCCGGCAGACGCTGCTGCCCGTCTTCCGGGAGAAAAGTTATCGCGTGACACAAGATTCCTTAGTCGCCTTGTACGACATCCAGCGCAGAGCAATGCAGTGGCACAATTTTGTACTGCCGGCTACCATAGGGCAAATTTAAGGGTTTCCCTCGATTTTTCTGGGATCCCATCATCAGTCCCTGGCTTGGTGAATATGGAACCACCTCGCAATTACCCTTTCAAATTAAAAAAATGAATTTGACCATACGTGCTTATAAAATTTAAGGGTTTCCCTTAGGGCGGGGTAGGGTAGGTTTTCTTTTCGTTACGGAATTTCTTGATTCGGTCGCCGCGCTCAAAGCCCGCGATAAAAGCTATGCAATAGCTTAAAAACACTGTTTTACAACCACTGGTCATATTAATTAAAAATTGGCTACAAAGCGCTTTTTTCTCCAAACAATTTTTTTTATAGTATGCATGACTCAAAGAAAGGAAAAGAACATGAACACATAGGAAGGCATTTTATCGACAACTTTTCAAAAAAATTTTTAGCGCTAAATACTTGCCTCGACGGTGCGGTACTGAGTAAACGCCGGGCAATTACCTTGCTTTCTTCTTGCGACAATGGAGGCAGGTACAGGAGGATAACTCATGGATAGAATTGATATCAGAAAAGTGTTCAAATAGTAAGATTTATTATTTTACTTATCAAAGAACAATTTTTTTAGTGGGAGCAGACTCAGAAGTCACAAAAAATTCGATGTTCCCATAAAAAACTGTTCAGCGCGCGCATAAGCTGACTAATAAATATGGAGAGGATGTATATATTTTTAGTTGGCCCCACAATAAATGTTTTTTTATCAATTTGTACCTATTACTCATTTTTAATTACATTATCTGTTCCATTGCAAATAAAAAAAATAATGAGATCTTTTGTTTGACTGTAAAGGGAAGCCGACTTCTATAAAGCCGACCCTTCCAAGGATAAATCACTGCAAAGGTGTAGACTTTAATGAAGTCGGTTTGCCGGAGAAGTTCTGTAGTTTAAATGATTTTATTTCATAATTTTGCCAAAATGAAAATGACAAACAATATGATTTGTGAGGGTCGATTGAAATCGGTTTTATGTAAAAGGCCTTACTTAATAATTGTGATTTTCTAAATAACAGAAGGCCAATAGGCTATTTGACTAACATTTTTTTCGGTTTGATATGTAGGAACGTCTCCATAATATAACCATAGGTGAAAGAATTACTTCGATAGCACAAAAATCTCTCGAGATATGGTAATTTGAAAATCACAATTTTTAGACTGCCCCAAAACGCTCCATACAAAAGACTACCGAATTATGACGTCACAGGTTTGTATTTTGTATGCATCAAATAAGAAATTTGTAGGACAGCAATGTTAAATATTACGTTTATGTGATTAGTACCATAATAAAAGTTATAGCATTTTTTATTGCTTCTCCAATGGAAATATTATTTTTTAATAATTTCATACTTTTAAAATGGACTTTCCCGCCAAACTTTGATCGACCCCAAAATAACGTCTGACTGAAGATATTAGAATGATAGATATATAAGAATAGATAGAGAAGATGCAGATGTTTATAGTTATGTGTATTTTACGATATTGTTATTATTGTAAATAATTTATACAATTTTTAAACATTGGAAAATAGCCTTTATTCTACACCGCACAATGAAAATTTACGTCGAGATTTCCGAATTAACTGAAAATTTTACATTTAGTATTCATTAAATATTTATGTCAATTTTATTGTGAACAGAATAACGTTTACTTTATTATATTAAGGACACATCAACATCAGCCTGTATGTACCCCAATCTAGACGCTCCTAGGTTTGACTGGTTAAACCTAACCTAACCTCACATCCTCTCCAAAAATTCCAAAAGCAAGTCGAGTTTCGCTCGCTCGGCTTTTGTCGATCACAAGCTAACACTAACCTCGACTTGCTTTTTAACCAACTCCAAAAAGGAGGTTCTCAATTTGGCTGTATTTTTTTTTAATGTTTGTTACTGAATTACTCCGTTATTTGTAAACCGATTTGAAAAAAACTTTTTTTATTTATTATGAAAGAGTATACTTCCAGATTGGTTCTATATTTTTTCCATCATCATCATCATCATCAGCCTGTATCTACCATAAATGTAGAGTAATGTTTGGAGTCGGTTTTTTTTAAATAAAATTATAGATATATTTATAGCCTAACCTAAGAGCGCCTAGATTTCGGGTACTGACTATAACATGAACACAAAATAAATTAAAAAACATAACATAGCGTAGCATACATATTTAAAAATACAGTACCTCCTTCCTTTCGGAGTCGGTTAGAAATGGCACCAAGAAAGGCCATTCCCCTTTCAAGCTGTTAAGAATCGAACCCAGGGCCATCCAAACCGGTATTTCGCATATTGACAAGGTGAACTTAACCGTCCGCGATGGTTGTTTTATATTGCGGTGAGGAATGTGGAGTTGGCATCTGCTATACCTAACCTATTCATTGCAAATCAAGTTACTTTGCTTGTAGTTAGTTTAGTTTATTGAAGGGTCGGCAACAAGCGTGTATCATAGGCTGCGGTAACTGTATTTTTATGAGAGGGTATAGGAGCATGTGGGTCACCTGATGGAAAGCATCACCACTGCCCATGGAGATCAGTGACAGTAAGGGGTCGCCGATCGTTGCCAGCCTATACTACTTCCTTCCTTTCTTTCTCTTTTAGCTTTCCATCAGGCGCGCTCCATGCTTGTTTGCCATCTTATTTGTCACCGCTAGGATACAATTTTCCTCTTAATCGAAGGGACTTAAATCGTACTCCACCACGCTGCTCAACTTCCGGATGACGAAAGCCAATGTTTTTAAACCACCCAAAGACCACTATATAATAACAGTAGCTGTCACCGACGGCTTTATGTATTTTTCAAAACACGAAGGAACTTGAGATAAATAAACCCATCCATAGACATGCTACTGCCGACGTTGCTTAACTTACGTGATAGGTACTGACAAGCTCGTACGATAACATTATACATCCGCACAAAAGTTATCAGTAACTTGTATACATAGATGTTTAAGTACACGCGTTCTTGAGAGTACGCATACAACGTGGTAAGCCTTTATGAAGGCGAACAGCTGTTTCAAGTACGTACTAAGAAATATAATACCTAATTATATTAAATTGTGCTCTATTTAATTGATTTAAAGTCACTTTTCTAACATAACAATGTTTTTTTATATAAAAATAACCTCATTTACTATCCATAAAGCAGGGTCTTTATTCTATAGGTGAAAACTGCTTTAGTAGGTCCGGAAATAAAATATTGCCTAGGGCTCGCTTTAGCGGTAGCCTTAGTCCGCTACAGCCATAAAGTGACGAAACCAAAGCATTTGCAAATAAAATAACTTGTCCAAATCACGCAGAATTCTTAGACGAATTTCTGAGAATCAGAATTGTATCCGGGTCAAGCCATGTCTCAGTAACGAGTCAAGTAGTACAGAATTATCAAACGAGGTGTCAAATACAACATCTTCATTACCATAAAACGTGTTAATTACAAAATTAGACAAACTTACGGCCACATCCAATGTCGACGTCGACGACATATCGATTGTAAATACTCCTTCATTCTGCGTTGGCACCACTTTAGTGCTCCGTTTTGGCATTTTAAAACAACGAACCACTTTGTAACTACGCACCATTGTTAATTATAACACCACACAACACTTTTTAATTCACAAAAACAGTATTATTTTGAGTTAAAATGTTGTTTACGTGAGATCGCGTTGCGCGCGCGCCTCTCGAGCGCGTAGTGAGGGGACTGTGACAAGTAATATTGTGTCCAGAGGTAGTGCCGCAGTGGAAGGTGTGAGTCACTCAGGTAGCAGGTGACTCACCGTAGTTCCGCCGCACACCGTAGAACAATGTTTTACAATTCCCACGACCTTTTTCTTTTCTTTATTGTTGTATCTTGATAACTCTCGGTATTGTCACATTGTTCCGTTGAATATATTCTGATATTGATAGATTATAATTCAGGTAGATTATAGACCTAAACAAAGATGTTTTCGGTTGATCCAAATAAATACGTATAGTCGAGCGAACTGAGACTCTCTGAACTGAACTTAAAAACGAGAATTTAAAATGATTTAGGATATCGTCAAAAATTTATCGACCGATTACAGTCAATGCTTAGTAAAAGCGTGATCCGCGTCATTTGTACACATACGGTATGTACCGTAAAGGGTCTTGTGCAGTGTAACACACGTTGATACACTTTGAGTCTAACTAATTGATAATACCAAAATATAGACTTGTTAAGATTAACAATTCTTTCGTAATAAACTGTGTTATGCTTTTATAATAAACTGCCAAAGTCAGTCCTTGATTGGCCGGAAAAGCAATTAAAATTTTTGATAAAACATGCTCTATGTAAAATGCATATAGATCAGATAAATGTTATGTTTATTACTATATTTACATGTTGGTAAATCATGAATAGGTTAGATTTGAGTTGATTTTTGGTTAGGTAAGTTAGGTTAGGGTTTTCTTGTGTCCGGTCACCGAAAATAGGAGTTCTCCGTCAATTTAGATGATGAATGATGTGGTGCCAAGTAAGCTTAATTATCAATAATTAACAAGTTATTAAATTATAAAAAATACATAACGACCAATTTATTACATTGACCGTTACATATACTTACATCTACTATTTGATTTGATGTATTCATTTATTGTTACTTTTATATTTATATATGAAAATAAAATCTAAACCAAAGATTTGATACTTCAATTGAGAAAATTTTAATTAGTAATACTTACAACAATTAAAATTAAATTGTAAATGTTGTATGATTATGTTTATAAAAAAAGACCCACTTGAATTGAAGAATTTTGACTACATTTTAAATATGAGAATTGCCCTCCAGGTGAGCGAGTCGAGACTATAAAAGAGACTATAAAAATATCTACTATCAATGCAGCTTATACAGTGTGTTTGCATTAACTTGAGTCAGCCTGCGTGAGTCACCTAACATTTCGCGCGTCCTTGCCAGCTACATATGACTTTCTCTAGCGCATATACATTTAAATTGCAAATACGGCATATCTGCGGTTGTATAAGATATTTATTGCGTTTGTTTTTTTTTTATAATACGTCGGGTGACAGACAACATAAGACCCGACTGATGTTAAGCGGTTTCCGTAGCCAATCGACGCTCGTGCGCCGCCACTCCCGCTACTAATGCAGCAACGCCTTCCTGGTAACCCCACTTACTCGCAGGATCACAACAACTCTCAAGGGAATTGTTATTTGGCTGCGGTATTCTGTGAGGTGGAGGAAGTACTACCTCTCTTTGTACCAGAGCTTCATCAGTGAATCAGCAGGGTGCACCACGTGCAGGTGATGTTGGCTCAGGTTCTGAAGATAGTTGGTGAGACACTTACAGGCCAATTTTTAAACAGTTAAGTTATATTTTAAAACAGTTTTTAGAGTTCTTAGTGCAAGTATTTGGTCACATTCCATCCTGTTAACGTTTACAAGCCAACTTGAGAACCAAATTGAGAAAACGTTTGATATTGTGAATTTACCAGACGCGTGTTACATATCCAAATTAGCCGGGTTGCTCACTTCAAAATGTGTAGGAGTAAGTCACATAATTTTGATATGTAACACGCGTCTTATAAATTCGCTACATAAGAGTTCTTCTCTATTTGGTCGGTTTGTTTACATTCACATGATCGAACGCGAATAAAAAACGCTCATTAAGCACTCCGCATCTAATGACCACGATTGTCTCGCTATACTGTTATTTTATGTAGTGATGATCGACAGTAGGCCAAGTAAAAACTCTGTGAGTAGTAAGTAAATGCAAATATGCAGTTTTAATGCTCGAGTTGTAATTACTGTTGCATGTTACACGCTAACTCGATATTAAAAATTAGAATTTATTAAACTTAGATATTTATAACCCAACCGCACCCTGAAAATGAGTGGGTTTAATCTGTATTATGCACTTGTAGGTATTCTAATATTTTGTTCCTCGTAATATACATTTTGTATGTCACAAAATGTGTAATTTCGGCCGACATATTTCTTCATAGTGTTTACGAAAAAAAAACTGGTTGCACTCCGGGAGTGCGGGCAGAAGTGAAAACTTGAACATTAACGTTGTGCATTTTTGAACATTTTGGAAAGATTAGGGAATAATTTCCCATGAATTGCTTTATTTATCAGTATATAAGTGCTATCATTTATGTGGTAAAATACAATGTTCATTTACACAAACATGACAATTTATATTACATTAAAAATAAACAGCAGGAACAGGCATACATTAAAGAGAGGGGGATGTTACTTCCTCTCCTACGCCGCGCCGCCGGTCCGCGCTGTTCCATCTTACGAATTTTCGATCAGGCCACGTATACGTATACGCGAGTTTAACATTTTTTTCCCATCCCAAAAAGTGCACAACGCCGCTAAAGAAGTTTTTACTTCAAAAATGTCAATATTCTACCGGTTATACAATGTGTTGGGAAGAGTTGTTCGATATGATGCCTACAGCCTCCTTCTACAGTCGCACTGCTCGTCATCTCGGCTTGAAATTCATCCTCACACATTGGGGCCAAGATGGTCTCGAACTGTGCGGATTCAGAGAGGTTTTCTGCCGCAGACTCTCAGGTTATGGAATGAATTACCTGCCGAAGTTTTCCTTAGAGATCTCTTCTCAGATATGGCCATCGAATCGTTACCATACAATTTATTTTACTAGATGTCTCCTGCGACTTCGTCCTCATGGACTTTCATACAGTAGATACAAATTGGGTAACTATTTTATCTTTTAAGATGGACAAAACTATACAGGCGTGCAAAATTTCATTAAGATCACTGAAACAGTTTAGGAGTTTATATTTAGAAACAAACATCGTATCACGTGATTTGTATAATTATAGGTAACATGTCAAAATGCGTAAATGCTTTTTAAATGTTTTTTAATAGTCAATCCATTTCCCTAAACCTCAGAATCAAATGACAATTGCTATATGTCATATAGTCATGTGCATCATTGATCAATAATGATGGATGACTCATCAGAAATAAACGATTATTATTATTATGTATCTCTTTTTAATCACGGGTCAAGCCCGGTCATTTGATAGGCATGCGCGGGGATATGGATCCAACGCGTAGAGGCCCCTTTGAGAAGTTTGATGTAATGTTGTACGCCCGCCGTGACCCGCTCCAGGATATGTCAATGGAACGACATACCCATGAGCAGGTCTCGGCAGGAGTTGAGACTATTGCAAAGTGTGATGGAAAATAAATGGGCTATGGAGATGAGGTCTGGGTGAACTTAATACCGGGCTATTACAGAAGAGGGACGGACGCCTGCCATAACTGCTTTTATTGCTAGTTATTTGCGGCAGGCGGTGGCTTGCCACTCACTAGATGGGCCCCCGAAATGCCAGGAAAACGGCCGGGGGCAACACCGGTGTGAGTGACTCAGGGATGTCGAGAGGTGTGCTGCGCTTTCTCCGAAGTTACTCGCGGCGTGATGCCCTTTAACACTTCCACCCCTGGAGCATATAGCTCTAGCGGCTCCTCTCTGGACGGCCAATGAAGGCAAGCCAGAGCTGAGAGTCCTGCGGGCCTTCTTGTGTTTACACTCCGACCGATGAAGACACGCCGGAGACGAAGGCCCTGACCGACTCTCTGGAGACTCGGGTCCGTGGTGTCGCTACTCACACAACAGCTCGCCACACAAGCTGCCCTGCGGACTTATTATTATTATTATTATGTATCTCTCTTAATTCACGGGTCAAGCCCGGTCATTTGATGGGCATACGCGGGGATATAGATCCAACACGTAGAGGCCCCTTTGAGAAGTTTGATGTAATGTTGTACGCCCGCCGTGACCCGCTCCAGGATATATCAATGGAACGATATACCCATGAGCAGGTCTCGGCAGGTGTTGAGATTATTTCAGAGTGTGATGGAAAAAAATTGGGCTATGGAGATGAGATCTGGATGAACTTAATACCGGGCTATTACAGAAGAGGGACGGACGCCTGCCATAACTGCTGTTATTGATAGTTATTTGCGGCAGGCGGTGGCTTGCCACTCACTAGATGGGCTCCCGAAATGCCAGGGAATCGGCCGGAGGCAACACCGGTGTGAGTGACTCAGGGATGTCGAGAGGTGTGCTGCGCTTTCTCCGAAGTTACTCGCGGCGTGATGCCCTTTAACACTTCCACCCCTGGAGCATATAGCTCTAGCGGCTCCTCTCTGGACGGCCAATGAAGGCAAGCCAGAGCTGAGAGTCCTGCGGGCCTTCTTGTGTTTACACTCCGACCGATGAAGACACGCCGGAGACGAAGGCCCTGACCGACTCTCTGGAGACTCGGGTCCGTGGTGTCGCTACTCACACAACAGCTCGCCACAAAGCTGCCCTGCGGACTTATTATTATTATTATACCATTTATTTAATATATTTCTCCTTTTTTTTTACATTTTTAAATATAAATATATATAAAAAAAAAATACATTTAAAAATATAAAAAAACAGGGGCACCCGCCGGTAGTGGAGCGAAGACTCAAACTACCGGTGGTCAGGGCTCCAGAGTGAGGAACCTTCTCACGATGCGGGCCGTGTCCAGGAGAACCGCCTTCTGTAGCTGGTTCTTGACCCAACTGCCTAGCGAGAGCCTCTCGAGGTGATGGTCGAGGCTCTTAGCTATAAGTCCGTTTACTGATACGACTATCGGAACAATAATCGTTGAGTCCACATGCCACATGTTGGTAACCTCGTGGGCCAAGTCCAAGTACTTAGAAAGTTTCTCTTTCTCGGCCTTAACGAGGTTCTCATCATGGGGAATGGTGACGTCAACAAGAATTGCACGGTTCGTCACCCGGTCTAATACCACGATATCAGGTCTATTTGCGACAATAGTTCTGTCCGTGATAATAGATCGGTCCCAGTAGAGCGTGACACTACCGTTCTCGAGAACTGGCGCAGGTGCATACCTGTAGTATGGTACTTCAGAGCTCACAAGGCGATATTTAAGAGCAAGTTGCTGGTGTATAATCCTAGCTACTTGATTGTGTCTATGCAAGTACTCGCCGTTAGCAAGATGAGAACAACCGGAAACAATATGCCTGAGTGACTCACCGGGACGGTGGCATGCTCGACAGATGTCGACCGTACCGTCCTTCAGGATATATTTCCGGTAGTTATTCGTCTTGATAACTTCGTCCGTAATTGCACAGACAAAACCTTCGGTTTCCCCAAAGAGGTTGCCGAAACGTAGCCAGGCCACCGACGCGAGCGAGTCTACATCAGGCCCATTCAGAGCCCGGTAGAATCGCCCATGTAGCTCCTTGCTCTTCCATATATCCTTGCAGCCCTGGGTGGTAAGCACAGATGGTTTACGCCAATTCTCGTTTGCCAAGGATAGTGGTGTAAGGCCCTTATCAACTGCTACAACGTCGCGATGCATCCCACTATCACAGTTTAGGAAATATTCCCTGAGATTGCACACCTCACGGTTGTGTAGGTTTTTGGCATTTAAAAAGCCACGACCCCCACACTTCCGTGGGATGTACAATCTCATCACTGATGATCGTGGGTGATGCATGCGATACGTCGTAAGCAGTTTTCGGACCTTTACATCCAGGGCGTCCAGTTCCTTCTGAGTCCACCTTAGTATGCCGAAGGTGTATATCAGCAGGGGCATAACCCAACCGTTGAAGGCCCGAACCTTATTACCACCCGACAACAGACTTTTTAAGACTTTTGTCAGGCGACCAAAGAATCGGTCCGTCACCGATTGTTTTATGTCCCCGGCGGCTATACCTAAAGACTCCGACATACCAAGATATTTGTAGGTTTCGACTTCAGAAAGAGATCTGAGGGACATCGTCTCCGAGAGTTGCAAACTTTCCGAGTTTGCAACTCTACCCCGCTGTACATGCATGACCGCACATTTGTCAACACCAAACTCCATACAAATGGCGTTACTGAAAGTTTCTGTTACTTTTAGTAACTCCAAAAGGTCTGGTTTGTTTGGTGCAAACAACTTGAGGTCATCCATATACAGCAGATGAGAGATGATCTCACCCTCTTTATGAAGTCGGATGCCTAACCCTGAATCCCTTAACAGAGTGCTAAGTGGATTCAGAGCTAGACAAAACCATAACGGGCTCAGGCTGTCACCCTGGAAGATACCACGTTCAATCCTTATACGGTCCACCGACTCAGGAGAAACTCGGCAACCCGGTTGACAAAGGACTGTGGTCCACTGCCCCATACATGAGCCGAGAAAGGAGCATAGAGTTGAATCTATTTTATACAACTCCAGCACCCTCCTCAGCCATGAATGAGGCACCGAATCATAGGCCTTTTTGTAGTCAATCCAGGCGGCAGAGAGGTTCTTCCTGTTTCGGCGGACCTGTTGGCAAACGGCTGTGTCAATGAGAAGGAGCTCTTTAGTACCACGGGACCCAACCCTACACCCATTCTGAGCGATGGCCAAAATATTATTACACTCAATGTGTTTAGTAATTTTAGACGTCAGAATGGATGTAAGGAGCTTGTACAATGTTGGCAAGCACGTGATGGGTCTATAGTTCTTAGCTTCCGTGGCACTACCATTTTTATAGAGCAGGAAAGTAATACCACCAGTCATAAAACTTGGTAGAGATCCAACTTCAAGAGCTTCTTGGAACTGAGTTGCCAAGAGAGCATGCGAGCGACGGAACCACTTGAGCCAAAAGTTGTGCAATCCGTCCGGTCCTGGAGCTTTCCAGTTATTTACCGTTCGGATTGCACAGCTAACGTCCTGGGGGCTGATGGAAATAGCCTCCATGTTTCCGATCGACTCACACGCTCGCTCGACAACGTCAATCCATGCTCCCTCGGTGTGGTTGATAGGCACCGACCAAATGCTTTGCCAGAACTGTGACACAGCATTAGCGGTCGGAAGTTGCCTATCAACCACACTGTTAGTGGGTCTCTCCCAAGTTCGGTATACTTTCCTTTCGTTGCATTGGAAAAGCCGATTCTGATGGTACCTATCCACACGCTGCCTATAACGACGGATACGGTTTGCCCATGCATACACTTTCTGCTTCAGAAAGTCTATGCGCTCTGTGATCCAATGCATATAATCCTGGGGCCTAATATTGGTCCCAGCAAATGCTTGGTGCACAAAGCGCATAACTCTCGGGCGATTATTACCCGATCTGAAGCAGATTAGTTTCCCTATGAGGGCTCTAGCCGCGCTGATACGCCGCTCGATTCTCACTTGCCATGCAGGAACATCGACAGTTGGTCGCGAGGCTCGGTCACAATCCGGAAATTTGACCCGAGCCAAGCGACAGGCCGCGATGGCTGCACAGTAGAGTATCGAGTGTGTATCAGCAAGGTCTCGGCTAGATTCCAAGTAGGAATCTAGTAAGCGGTCTAGAGCCCCCATAAGTGCCATATTTTGTCTATGCACGGGCAAACGTGGTAGGCGCGGTCTTTCGGCAATCGGTGTGGATCTGTACGCATAAAGCGCCTCATCCAATGCCCTCCTCAGTTGCTCATCATCCTGGGATGGATCTACGCTCGTGTTCACATATTCATCTGGTACTGGTCCATCCTCCGCTTGCGTTGTTGCCGAATGTATGTTATTTGGCATCACCGCAGTCGGAGTTTGACTTACCTCGGTGACTACGTGTACAGGTCGCATTTCCCGACGAAGTCGCTCAAGCGTAGGCTCATCCAGCAAACGGCAACGCTGGATAGCCCTCACTTGATCCGACAAACGTTGAACAGAAACGGTGACAGTCGGTTCAAGCACCTGAAACAGTGGAAGCATACGAGCACGATACGCACTGAGATTGCTTCCCCCCTCTGTTGCCCTATAGTAGGCGCGCATGACGTTTTCATTTATAGAATTTGTCCACCTCATGCGTCGCACTACACCACCGGTAGCGGGAGCCTGTCGCGGGGCAGGGTGCCCCGAAGACCCCAAGCCGGCCGGTAGCGGGGGCCGTCCTCTTCGTCGCGCAGGTCTCGGCGGCGACGGGGGCGGCGATAGCCCGTCCTCGTCGCTCGACACGTTGGAGGTCGGAGGTGTGGCATATTGCTCCTCCGATGACGTGGAGCTAGGCGAAGCGGGTGGTGGTGGGCGTGCGTTGGTCTGTGACACTAGTTTCTGTCTTGCTCTTGTAATCATCATTTATATTTGTTATAATTTCATATTCATCGTATATAACACTTGACGTTTTTGACAATCATTGTCATGGTGCTCTTTGCTCATATTTGTTTATCTATATTTTTCACTCTAAAATGTTTGGCTTCTTAAATATTATTTATTATATAGTCTTGCTTGATAAATATATTGTTAAAAATGTGAATATGATGTTAGAATATGAAAAATAACAAACAATAAAAAATTTTAACAAAAAAGTAGATGTGACAAAGACAGCGTCATTTTTTTTTATTTATTATTATTATTATTATGACCAATTATTTATTTATTATTATTTTTTATCAACATTTGTATTCACAATATAAATATAAAAATACAACATTACAAATACAAATATTTATAAAAAGTTACCGCCGGCGCAGGACATATGCCAGTGGCGCCGGTGGTCAGGGCGACAGACTGAGGAACCTCCTGACAATGCGTGCAGTGCTCAAAATTGCTGCCTTCTGAATCCGGCCCTTGACCCAGTGACCTAGCGAAAGTCTCCTGAGGTATGAGTCGAGACTTTTCGCTATGAGACCGTTTACCGACACAACTATCGGGACAATTATTGTTGAATCAACGTCCCACATGGCGGTAACCTCGTGAGCTAAGTCCAAGTATTTCGACAACTTATCATTCTCAGCTTTCACGAGGTTCTCGTCGCATGGCACGGTGATATCAACAAGAAATGCCCTTCGCTCTAACCGGTCTACCAACACGATATCAGGCTTATTAGCTATAATAGTCCTGTCCGTGATAATAGACCGGTCCCGGTAGAGCTTGGCACGACTGTTTTCGAGAACAGACACAGGTACATACTTGTAATATGGCACTTCAGAACTTACAAGATCATATCGAAGAGCAAGTTGCTGATGGATTATCCTAGCTACCTGGTTGTGTCTGTACAAATACTCACCATTGGCAAGGTAAGAACAACCGGAAATAATATGTCTGATAGATTCACCAGGACGGTGACATGCCCGACAAATGTCCACCGTCCCGTCTTTCATGATGTATTTCCGGTAGTTATTAGTCTTGACAACTTCATCAGTAATTGCACAGACAGAACCTTCGGTTTCCCCGAAAAGGTCACCGAATCGTAGCCAGGTCACGGACGCTATAAGATCAACATCGGGTCCATAAAGGGCCCGATGGAATCGTCCGTGTAGCTCCTTACCCTTCCATATGTTCAAGCGATCTTCAATGCTTAATACAAGCGGTTTGTGCCAGTTCTCTTTTGCCAAGGAGAGCGGCGTCAGTCCTTTGTCAACTGCTACAACGTCTCGATGCATCCCACTCTCAACATGACGGAAATAATCCCTGAGACTACACACCTCACGGTTGTGTAGGTTTTTGGCATTAAGAAAGCCTCGACCCCCACACTTCCGTGGGATGTATAATCTCATCATAGATGAGCGTGGATGATGCATACGATACGCGGTAAGCAGTTTACGGACTTTGCGATCCAGTGCGTCGAGCTCGGTTTGAGTCCACCTTAGTATTCCGAAGGTGTATACAAGCAAAGGCATAACCCAACCATTGAAGGCACGCACCTTATTACCACCTGACAAAAGACTTTTCAGTACTTTTGAAAGACGGCAAAAGAAACGTTCCTTCACTGATTGTTTTATCTCCCTGTCCTGTATACCTAAACACTCCGCCATACCAAGGTATTTATAGGTTTCGGTTTCGGAGATGGTTCTGAGAGTCATAGTCTCTGAAAGTTGTAAATTTTCTCTATTTACAACTTTACCGCGTTGTATATGGACGACCGCGCATTTATCGACACCAAATTCCATTCTAATGTCACTGGTAAATGCTTGAGTAACATTTAGAAGTGTCACTAAGTTTGGTTCATTTGATGCATATAACTTGAGATCATCCATATACAATAGGTGAGAAATGATCTCGCCCCCTCTACGAAATCGGTAGCCTAGCTTGGAATCCCTAAGCAGAATGCTTAAGGGATTCAAAGCCAGACAAAACCAAAGAGGACTCAAACTATCTCCCTGGAATATGCCTCGCTCAATCCTTATGGGCTCGGAGGTAGCATGACTCGCTCCACATCCTGGAAGACAAAGAGCCGTCGACCACTGTCCCATACATACGTTGAGAAAGGTGCATAAATCTGTATTAATTTTATACAGTTCAAGCACCCGTCTCAACCATGAATGGGGCACCGAATCGTAGGCTTTTCTGTAGTCAATCCAGGCTGCGGAGAGGTTCTTGCGACTTCGGCGAACCTGCTGGCTAACAGTCATGTCGATGAGGAGGAGCTCCTTAGTACCACGGGACCCAACCCTACATCCATTCTGAGCGCGATCTAAAATATTGTTAGCATCCAAATGCTCATATTATTATTATCACATTTATTTATTTTTAAATCTTATTTGATACATTTTTTAATATATAATATAAAAAAAAATACATTAAAAAATATAAAAAACAGAATCCCCCCGATAGCGGGAACAAGGTCCAAACTACCGGTGGTCAAGGTCACAGAGACAGAAACTTCTTCACAATACGTGCCGTGCTAAGGAGGACAGCCTTCTGTATCTGACCCTTGATCCAGCTTCCCAACGCGAGCTTCTTGAGATGTTGATCGAAGCTCTTGGCGATTAAACCGTTAACCGTTACAACTATCGGGACAATCATTGTAGAATCGACATCCCACATGTCGGTAATCTCGTGAGCCAAATCAAGATACTTAGATAGTTTATCTTTTTCAGCTTTCACAAGATTAACGTCATGTGGGACAGCGATATCTACAATGATTGCTCGGCGCGTTGATCGATCTATTAGCACAATGTCAGGTTTATTGGCTACAATAGTCCTGTCAGTGATAATAGATCGATCCCAGTACAATGTGGCATGGTCATTTTCAAGAACCGCTTCTGGCATATACCTGTAGTACGGCATTTCGGTGGTCACAAGGCCATATTTCAAGGCAAGCTGCTGATGGATAATCTTGGCTACTTGATTATGTCTGTGCAAGTACTCGCCGTTAGCAAGATGAGAACAACCGGAAATTACATGTCTCAGGGATTCCCCAGGTAGATGACACGCCCGACAGATGTCAAGCGTGCCATCCTTCATGATATATTTCCGGTAGTTATTCGTCTTGATAACTTCGTCCATAATTCCACAGACAAAACCTTCGGTTTCCCCAAAGAGGTCCCCGAAACGTAGCCAAGTTACGGAGCTAACAGGATCTACATCAGGTCCATGTAGAGCCTGGTAAAACCGTCCATGCAGTTCTTTGCCTTGCCATACGGTTCTGCGATCATCAATACTTAATACTACAGGTTTATGCCAGTTCTCTTTAGCCAGAGATAAAGGGGTTAATCCACGATCAATACTGACCACATCCCTATGCATCTCCACGTCAGTTTGTAGGAAATATTCCCTGAGGTTACATATCTCTCGATTATTATTATTATTATCACATTTATTTATTTGTAACATCTTATTTTATACATTTTTTAATATATAATATAACAAAAAAATACATTAAAAAATATAAAAAACAGAATCCCCCCCGATAGCGGGAACAAGGTCCAAACTACCGGTGGTCAAGGTCACAGAGACAGAAACCTCCTCACAATACGTGCCGTGCTGAGAAGGACAGCCTTCTGTATCTGACCCTTGATCCAGCTTCCCAACGTGAGCTTCTTTAGGTGTTGGTCGAAGCTTCTAGCGATTAAGCCGTTGACCGACACGACAATCGGTACAATCATTGTTGAATCGACGTCCCACATATCGGTAATCTCATGAGCTAAATCAAGATATTTGGAAAGTTTATCTTTTTCAGCTTTCACAAGATTAACGTCATGTGGCACAGCGATATCAATAATGACTGCTTGGCGCGTTGATCGATCTATTAACACAATGTCAGGTTTATTGGCTACAATAGTCCTGTCAGTGATAATAGATCGATCCCAGTATAACGTGGCATGGTCATTTTCGAGAACTGGTTCCGGCATATATCTATAATATGGTGCCTCTGCGATCACAAGACCATATTTCAAGGCAAGTTGCTGATGGATTATCCTGGCTACTTGATTATGTCTGTGCAAATACTCGCCGTTAGCAAGATGAGAACAACCGGAAATAACATGTCTGAGGGATTCCCCAGGTAGATGACACGCCCGACAGATGTCTAGCGTGCCATCCTTCATAATGTATTTCCGGTAGTTGTTCGTCTTGATAACTTCGTCCATAATTCCACAGACAAAACCTTCGGTTTCCCCAAAGAGGTCCCCAAAACGTAGCCAGGCTACGGAGATATCAGGATCTACATCAGGTCCATGTAGAGCCTGATAGAACCGTCCATGTAGCTCTTTACCTTGCCATATAGCCATGCGATCATCAACACTCAATATTATAGGTTTACGCCAGTTCTCTTTAGCCAAAGACAAAGGGGTCAATCCTCGATCAATATTAATCACATCCCTATGCATCTCCACGTCAGCATGTAGGAAATATTCCCTGAGGTTGCATATCTCTCGATTATGTAGCGTCTTGGCGTTTAAAAAGCCTTGACCACCACATTTTCGAGGGATATACAACCTCATTACCGATGATCGTGGATGATGCATACGGTGGGTGGTTAATATTGTTCGGACTTTCCGGTCAACGGAGTCGAGCTCAGTTTGAGTCCACTTGAGTATGCCAAAGGAATATATCAAGACCGGCATGACCCAACCATTGTAAGCACGCACCCTATTGCCACCTGATAAAAGACTATTAAATACTTTTTTCAGGCGGCCAAAGAAACGTTCCCTCAATGATTGCTTCATGTCGGCCTCAGCAATTCCCAAATTTCCTGACATACCCAAGTACTTGTAGGTCTCAGTTTCCGAAAGAGATTTCAGGTGTGTAGTATCTGATAGTTCAAGTCCCTCAGATACCAACATCTTTCCCTTTTTTACATGCATGACAGCACATTTGTCTATACCAAACTCCATTTTAATAGAATTACTAAAGTTTTCAGTTACCTTTAGTAAAGCCATTAACTGGATTTTGCTACATGCAAAAAGTTTCAAATCATCCATATAAAGAAGGTGAGATATAGCCTGACCTCCTCTTCGCAACCTGTAGCCTAGCTTTGAATCCTCTAACAATGTGCTTAAAGGATTCAAAGCTAAACAAAACCACAAGGGACTCAAACTGTCACCTTGGAAAATACCCCTTTTAATCTCAATCGGTTCGTCGTCACCACTGATCGATCGGGATCCTGGATAGAGAAGGACTGTTCTCCATTGCCCCATACATGACTTCAGGAAAGTGCATAGAGTTGTATCTATTTTATACAACTCTAAGACCTTCATAAGCCATGTATGTGGCACCGAATCGTAGGCCTTCTTGTAGTCAATCCAACATGCCGATAAATCTTTATGGTTTCGACGAACCTGTTGGCTAATGGCCATGTCAATAAGGAGCAAATCCTTCGTACCACGAGACCCATTCCTACATCCATTCTGAGCAGCACACATAACATTATTGGTATCAATATGTTTTGCGATTTTGCTTCTCAGAATGGATGTAAGTAGCTTATAGGTGGTTGGTAAGCAAGTAATCGGTCTGTAGTTTTTGGGGTCCGTGGTACTTCCGGATTTATAAAGAAGGTGAGTGACACCAGTGGTCATAAAATTGGGGAGAGAACCGGTATCTAACGCATGTTGGAATTGATATGCCAAACAAGCATGTGAACTTGGTAGCCATTTGAGCCAAAAGTTTTGCAGTTTATCCGGTCCTGGTGATTTCCAATTGGCCATGGACCGGACTGCATTAGCTACATCATCTTTGGTTATTACAATCTTTTCCATCGGTGTTATGTGTTCACATGCTTGCTTGACAGTTTCAACCCACAGGTCGTCTGTGTGGCTGACAGGCGCCGACCAGATGTTCCTCCAGAATAAATTCATGGCTTCTACATCAGGTAGACGCGTGTCAGCCACACTGTGCGCGGGTCGCTCCCAAATTCTATACACCTTCCTCTCATTATTTTGGAACATGCGATTCTGCATGTATCGGTCTACACGCTTCCTATACCTACGTATACGGTTTGCCCATGCATAAACTTTTTGTTTCAATAGATCTATGCGTTCTGTGGCCCGAGACAAATATTCCTCTTGTGTAACATTAGTACCGATAAATGCTCGGTTCACAAAACGCATAACTCTAGGGCGCGTGTTACCCGCCTTGAAACAAATAAGCTTACCAATCAGGACCCTGGTATCGGCTATACGTTTCTCAATTCTATATTGCCAAGCAGGCTTTTGGCTAGCTGCACGTGTAGTTCTGTCATAATCTGGAAATTTGACATGAGCTACACGGCATGCCGTAACCGCTGCGCAATATAAAATTGAGTGCGTATCTACCAAACTTTCACTGTTATTAAAATAATTTGATAACAGTGAATCCAAGGCCACCATTAGCTGCCTATTTTGTCTATGCATGGGTAAACGTGGTACGTCTGGTCTAAGGTGAGCTGGTGCATACCTATACTCATCAATCGCATGCTCCAAAGTACTCCTTAATTCATTATACCGGTTACCCAAAGTATCAGCCGTGTCTTCTTCATCTTCACGTACAATGGCGGGCTCAGGAATAGTCGCTATGATTTGTGGCGTACTATTCACAGTCCGTGATGGTTCCGAAGTGACACGACTGTCTTGGGCTTGTAAACGCAGCCTCTCAAGTACGGCAGCATCCAACAGATGACAGCGTTGAATGGCCCGCACTTGATCCGAAAGTCGTTGGGCCGAGACGTTGACAGCTGGTTCAAGAGCCTGAAACACAGAAAGCATCCGAACACGGTACGCAGTGAGGTTAGTTCCCCCCTCTGTGACCTCATAGTACGCTCGCATGACATTTTCATTAATTTGTTGATTCCATCTCATGCGGCGCACTGCACCACCGACAGCGGGGGCCCTGTTCGCGGTATGTCCGCGTGGTCCCAAGCAAGACGGCGGCCGTCCTCGCCGGCGCACAGGTGTCGGCGTCGCCGGGGGAGTGTGGAACTCGTCGCTCGAACTCGACGCAACTGCAGCCGACACTGGTGTGTTGCTCACGGGTGACAGCGGCTGCGAGGCGGAGTCAAGCGACGATTCCTGAGGTGTTGGGTGTGCGATTCGCCTTCTGGCTCTTGTCAGCATTTTTAGGGTTTTACATTACCTTTCAATAGTCATAACTTTTATTTCTATTCCTTGTAATATTAGATTTTGAAGAATTTCTTTGTATTGACATCTTGTCAGTGTCATTTTCTTTATTTAATTTTCTATTTTACGTTAAAAGTATAAAAATATGTAAATCTGATATAAAAACTTTCAAAGCAGATTATTCCAAACACAAAATAGTAAATATGTGAAATAATTTTACGGTCTTCTAATAAAATATAATTTTAGAAATGGAGTAACGAAAAACCACTACCGCTGATGTGTAGTGTTGCCAGATTATTATTATTATTATTATTATCTCTTTTTAATCACGGGTCATGCCCGGTCATTTGTAAGGCGTGCGCGGGGATATGGATCCAACGCGTAGAGGCCCCTTTGAGAAGTTTGATGTAATGTTGTACGCCCGCCGTGACCCGCTCCAGGATATGTCAATGGAACGACATACCCATGAGCAGGTCTCGGCAGGCGTTGAGACTATTGCGAAGTATGATGGAAAATAAATGGGCTATGGAGATGAGATCTGGGTGAACTTAATACCGGGCTATTACAGAAGAGGGACGGACGCCTGCCATAACTGCTTTTATTGCTAGTTATTTGCGGCAGGCGGTGGCTTGCCACTCACTAGATGGGCCCCCGAAATGCCAGGAAAACGGCCGGGGGCAACACCGGTGTGAGTGACTCAGGGATGTCGAGAGGTGTGCTGCGCTTTCTCCGAAGTTACTCGCGGCGTGATGCCCTTTAACACTTCCACCCCTGGAGCATATAGCTCTAGCGGCTCCTCTCTGGACGGCCAATGAAGGCAAGCCAGAGCTGAGAGTCCTGCGGGCCTTCTTGTGTTTACACTCCGACCGATGAAGCCACGCCGGAGACGAAGGCCCTGACCGACTCTCTGGAGACTCGGGTCCGTGGTGTCGCTACTCACACAACAGCTCGCCACACAAGCTGCCCTGCGGACATTATTATTATTATTATTATTATTATTATTATTATAGTTCATCATCAAACAGTATCAATTTGTTATTCATAGCGGCGTAAAACATCGAAGAATACATATATCAAAAAGTCCTAGAATACATATAACACACGAGTAAAGAATTCCGTACCTCTTCATGTGGTGTCTTTTTTACTGTATGCACAATTTTATATTAGTATTCATAAAATATTATCTCACATGTGCGGTTTGCCGATGACGTGGTCATAATGGCTCAATTGCTGGAGGATCTCAGTCGAATGATAAACGATCTCAATGCTGCTTCTCGATCCGTGAGGCTGGGGATGATTTTTGACGAAACGAAAGTGACGTACAAAAAATGTCGTGAAAACGATTGCTTAAACTAAAGTAAATGTGCGAATAACTGATTAATCTTGTTTGTTTGAAATTGAAAAATACTTTTCGTTAGGTCAGGCACACAATTCACCGTTAGTTTATTAACATCATTTAGTGAATTCGTCAAACGGCACTCCTTAGTTTTCCTTTTTTAATATCTTGAGCGCATAAATTTATATACATACCAATTAATATATTAGGTTGGGGAAAAAGTCTTTTCCTATTTTATATGAAAATTCAAAACATTTTTTAATAAAGTTTATTTACATTTAACTAAAGTATGTAGGTGCCATTATGTTCGATAACTTTTTGTCATCTTGTAGGTAGAGACATGATCCCATTACTATAGAAATTTTGGGACTTCTGTTCAAAAAACCGCGACAAGTGGTTTTGGCAGTCTTCTCGTGATGTTAACCTGACATTGCCTAAAGAATTCTTAAGAGACCGAAACAGGTGGAAATCAGAAGGTGCAAGGTCAGGACCATACGGCGGATGCATTAACACCTCCCAGTCAAACTCTCTTAATTTTTGCTGAGTGGCTAAAGATGTGTGAGGTTTAGCGTTATCATGATGAAAAATCACACCCCTTCTATTAATTAATTCCGGCCGCTTTCTCTCAACTTTTTGCTTTAATCTCATCAGTTGTTCACAGTAGAGTTCAGAATGATAGTCCTGCCTGGCGGTAACAGCTCATAATGAATATCTTCCCTTCCAATCCCACCATACACACAGCATCACCTTGTTGCGGGTTAACCCGGGTTTCGCCAGAGTCTCTGAAGCCTGGCCGGTCTTTGACCACGACCTTTTTATGCGCCAAAACTGTTATGTGGTCAATTCCTAGTTCTTCAGCTACGTCGTAACTACTGATATGCCGATCTTGCTCCACTTTTTCAGAAATGGCATCCATTTTAACCGTAACAGGGCGACCAGAGCGACGTGCATCTTTGACATCAAAATTTCCGGATTGAAAACGCTTAAACCAAATTTGTGCTACTCTCACAGACACTGCACTAGGTCCATAATAATCACAATTTTTTTTTCGCAGCTTGCGTTGAATTGTTACCTTTTTTGTAGTAAAATTTTAAAATGTATCGAATTTCTTCATTAGATTCACTCATCTTGACAGTAAAAAAAACAAATGAAAATCACACATTTACCTAATTTGAATTTAGAATTATCTTTTTTAAAATTTAAACTTTTTAAAGATATCAAAACCTGCTAGATACAAATGGTATAATCAAAGAGATTTTATTACAAGTTCATACATACTATAATGCGAAAAGACTTTTTCCCCTACCTATTATATACTATATAAATGTATATATATAAAATATAAATATATACTATACGAATTGGATCAATGCTTATAAATAAGACTCATAGATACAACTCTCACTTGAAGTTGACAATATTTTCTCGATATTAAATCGACTTAAGTCACCTCACTATTTTAATGTGACATAGATGCCATCCTAAAATGTCTTATCTGTAATTGTCCATATTCGGCAATTAGATTGGGCTGTGTATTATCTCCCTTCCTAGTAGCACAGTATAAGTAATAGTACTACGTACTAGTACTCCGTAATTTGGCCAAGTTAGTTCATTTTCAGAGCCATGCGGTTTTCTCCACGACCACCCCGAATATATTTTTAACAGCAATATTATAAACATTGTTGGACGAGCCCGGTGATCGAATGGCTAGCAATGTTCACTTTGACTCCGAGGTTGCGGGTTCGCACAAGACAAACATTTGTGTGCAAGACAAACATTTGTGTGCAAGAACATGTCTGTTTCTCTTGTTCTGGGTGTTTTCTATGTATTATATTTTATGCGTTTAAAAAATATATATTTAAGTTTATTATCGGTTACCTAGTAAGTAAGTAGTAACCATAGTATATTTATTTATTATTATTGTTAAAATCTCTAAGGGTTTATTTGTAAGTAAATATGTTATAGTGCCTCTTTGTTCAACACCGTTTTTTAGTTAATTTTGACAGTTCTGACATAATAACATTGTAAAATATTGTATTGTAAAGTTATTTTCATAGTCACTTTATTACACATTGATGTTCATTCATTGTTTATTTCTTAGCGGGTTTGTTTGGTGAACTTGTGTGTGGCAAAAATCGTACTTATTGGTATAAAATCATTGCTTTCCGACATATCATTTAAATAAAATTATTCTTTTTTAATTAAAACAATGAATCTACAAGAAATAAAGTCGTACGAAGAGCAAGCAATCGACGTGGTTGTGTCGGTCATCAACAGAGCCAAGGAGAACTTGGGCGAGCGGCAGACGTTGCTGCAGTTAGCAAGTGAGTATTTGGAAGAAATTTTATGTATAAGATACCGTACTAGGCCTGTGTATGTGCTTGGCTTTGATGTTTAGTTACATAACGACGGCGAAGTGCCAATATCTTCTAACTAACACAGACAAAATTTCACAGAAAGTAAAAAAAACGTTTAGTTTCCTGAAAACTTTAAAAATAATAATAATATACAAATATGGAAAGCTAAAGTTTCAATGAAAAATAAAATATTTGAAATATAAAATAGAAATTGATTTTAAAGTGAATGGCATAAAGAAAGTCAATTTCTCGAAAAATGTTATAAGAGGTATTGGCACTTCGTCGTCGATAAAGAAACCGATTATCTGCTGCTCGCTTTAGAGAACGTGTATTTGGAACGCTTCATTTATTGTGCATATTATATCGTTCGCGTCTATTTTTATTGGTTTTATGTGCCGCGACAAAGGGTCCGCAAAAGGGTCTACTAGACAAGGAGATATTCCGACTGACTATCATAGTTTCGTCTGGCTTATACCTTACAGATACTATTAAGACGCTGCCCGCTGCCAACACATTAACTCCTTCTTTTCTGTTAACCTGACTCGCTTGCAGGAACACGACAACCGTATCATACTTTCGTCTCGATTACATCTTATGAATACTAGTGAGACGGCAGCATGTTAGACTATCTGAAAATGCAATGCACAACACTTGTTTCATGCAGTTGTGTATCACTCCACTCCAGTCCAGTGTTGCCAACGGCGGTGTCTGATAGGGTCGATTCATAATAATATTATACGAGTTGGTAAGTAAACCAATGTTGATACTCTGGCGAAAGAGAGACCATGTCCAGTCCGACCGGAACAGTACCTCCACCTTACAGAAGACAGCAGCCCAATAACATGCCCTTGAGGGTTGTTAAATATTCCTACAAGTGAGTGAGGTTACCAGATATGAGAAGAAACTGCGTTAGCAGCGAGGCTGACAGCGCGCCAGCAATACTCCTTGTATTGGATTGGAAGGTACGGTAGGTAGGTTGGTACGTAGCCAGTTTACATCAGGCGCGCTGTTTTTTTTATATGCGAGGGGGCAAACGGGCATGTGGGTCATCCGGTGGAAAGCATTGACCACCGCCCGTGGAGATCAGCAACACCAAGGGGGTCGCCGATCCGTTGCCAGCCTATACTGCTTCCTACTATCTTTCTTTTATGTAAACTTTAAATACCACAATTTAAGGGTACATAGGCGGTCTTAATGCTAATAGCATTCTCTATCAAACAACCTTGTTGTTCACCAGAACTTCGTTAGCTAGTCTAAAGACTGTGGTAATGATTGTGGTGCCCTCCTTGCACTCCTTAAGCCTGTTTAGACACCTTTATGTTGGTTTGTTTATTGGTCGCCGCTGTTAATCCTGGCTACACAGGAGACACAGTGGTGGGGAATATGTGGTGGGCCCCCGTCCAATCTACATAGCTTTATAATGGTTTCAGATACTCGTGACTTACTCACCAGCCACGCGAGAGTATCCCTCAGTAACCTGAGGAGTCCCTTGGTACTGTCAAGTCAGGAAACCATAGCTGAGATCATCGAAAGGAAGTGGCGACTGACACAGACGTTGATGTACACGCTCAAGTACATGGGAGCTTCGAAAGATGAGTGCTCCCAATATTACTATTTTGAGGTATGGATTGGTTAGGTACTGCCTTTTTTTCAAGTGGAATAAATAAAATAGACCAGGTGTAAGTGGCATATCGCCATTTTTAGAGCCAAAGCCAACAGCACCTACACGTGGTGTACTCTGGCATTTAGTAAACGAGGCGAAAGAGAAGTAAGGCATGCCGAGCTCGACTGGAGAAGTATCTTCACCTCAAAGGATATCATAACCAAATAACAATGCCCATGAAGACTGCTGTATATGGCTTACGAGTGAATGAGGTCGCCAGACGTGAGAAGAAATATTTAGTTATTTATGCTTCATTAGCGATGTAGGTGCCTGCCTAAAATCAATTAGTAAAAGACAAATACGAAAATAACAATTCAACAAGCGGCACGCGATTATGAGCTCATTTTTAGGGTTCCGTACCTCAAAAGGAAAAACGGAACCCTTATAAGATCAGTTTGTTGTCCGTCTGTCTGTCCGTCTGTCTGTCTGTCTGTCTGTCAAGACCCACTATGTCGAGAATGCGTGGAGGTATCAAGCTGAAATTTGAACTGTATACTCAGGTCTACGGTCCCATGAAGTTGTAAAAAAATCAGACTGCTAAGTTTACGTAAAAAAAAAGCTACGGCCGTTTATTCAGCAAAAAACGCATATTTCGACACATTCTCAAGGGAATCAAGACCTATAGCGTACTTCCCGTTGACCTAGAACTATGAAATTTGACAAGTAACCGTCGTCATTGGCAAGCAATCGTTATAGACTACAAGTACAGGAATAAATTTCAAAACTATACATTTGCAAATAGATCTTAAAAAATAGGGAGTCTATATTTTTTATAGGAGGTCGAAATTTCAAATTGAAGCTAATAATTCAAATGGGGTATCATATGAAAGGGCTTGATGTACACATTGCAAAATATATTTTATTTATTTTTTTCGACGCATTATTTCTTATTTATAATAAAAAATATCAAATTTAATAATGATCCTACGTACGGAACCCTCGGTAGGCGAGTCCGACTCGCACTTGTCCGGTTTTTTTTTAATTTGTGTACATGAACATATCTGTTTGTCTTGGGCTTCTATGTATTATAAGGTTTTCTATGTACTATGGGTACTAGTACCCATAGTACAACTGATAATCCATCTGGTAATAATAAGCTTTGCGCTTAATTTGGGACCAGATGGCGCCGTGTAAATAGGCTAGACGACAATTTTTTCTTTCGGTTTGTTATGTAAGGACGTCACAATAATATAACTATAAGTGAAAGAATTACTTCGATAGCATAAAAACTTCTCGAGATATGATAACTTGAAAATCACAATTTTGGACTTTCCCGAAAACGCTCCATACAAAAGGCTACATAATTATGACGTCACACTTATGTATTTTGTATACGTTAAAACAGAAATTTGTACGACAGCTATGTGAAATACTGCGTTTATGTAGCTAGTGCCATAACAAAAGTTATAGTATTTTTGATTGATTTTCCAAAATTAATATTTTTTTTTTATAATTTCATTCTTTTAAATTGGACTTTCCTACTACACTTTGATCGATCATAGAACAAGTAGGACATAAGTTATCAAAATTTCAAGATCACAGATCGTTCTAGTTTTGTATATTTTATGACACTGTTAAGTACTTTTTATAATTTTTTATCATTGTCGTCTAGCCTATTGTCCAGAAATATTTATTTATTTAATTCAGAGGATTAAATAAACGCCAAGACTTTGTATAAGGAAATTTTATTTGGAATTACATTTTAGCTGTATGACTAACATATTAAACATTTTCCTGGCATTTTTGGTTTTCGTCCCACGTCATTGTAATGTTCAATCGATATGGCATCATCATCAACATTAATAACTCGTATGTATTCGTCAACTGCTGAACATAGGCCTCCCCCTAGAGAGCCACCAGACCAGATCCTGAGCGATCTACGTACGGGCGGGGATCGAACCCGCGACCTCGCCATTCGACCACCGGGCTCGTCAAATGATGCAATTGAGACTGCAACGCAGTTTTCAGAGAGGATATTGGAAGTATCCATAGGCAATATGAAGGATATTGTTTTGCTTACAGATGGCCAAAAAGAGAAAAATTCACATAAAACTCTGGTAGAATCTTTCTTACTTTTGCAGGCAATATTCAGTCAACCCACTGTGCAGTATCCGATTCCTCAAGCCACCGTCTCCGTATTCTTCAGAGTCGAAGAAAAGCACACTGAACCTAAGGAATACCAGGGCATTCCGGAGGTTAGTACCAAAAGAACACGATGGGTTACCCATGCGACGAAAAGATATAGAGTTTATTAGCGTGCAAACATCAATGCTTCAGGTTGACTCTGGAAAGAGTGAGCATTCCATTATGAATTCTGATACGTCCAGTCTTGCCACCACTTGAGGAGCGCACTATGCGGCCTCTCTCCTGAACGAACATACGTATTTTTTATTAGAGGGGGGCAAACGAACATGTAGGTCTCCCGATGGAAAGCAATAACCACCGCCAATGGAGATCAGCAACACCATGAAGTCGCCGATCCGTTGCCAGCCTATACTCCTTCCTTTCTTTCTTTCTGGTGGGTCCATCAACGCACTAGTGGAGTGCCGTAAGACTAAAAAACGTAACAACCTCGGAACCCGGTTCCACTGAATGGATTTTTATGGGACTTTTTATTTGAAATAAAAAAAGTTTACCTACCAAAATTTGCCGATCTCAATTACTAAAAAAAAGAGAAAAATATGTATATCTATATTATATGCAATAAATTATATTTCCATAGTTATTTTAAAAAATATTTATAATTTTATAGCAATAAAAAAAAATACAAACAAAAAAATATACTACTTCGAGTTGCGTTTTTGCTTCAATGTTCCCCCCAGGTCCCACATCTCACCTTACTTGGCTGACTCAAAGTTGCTCAAAATGAAAGCACGCCGAATGTTACATTTAGCGACACTTCTTTTTGATGTGATAAAGACCAAATCGCCAAATCTAGCCGACAAACGAAAAACAAAGGAAGCCGTGGACATCTTTGCAAACAACTCCTCTGAACACATCCCATTCATTGTACAATCGGTAGCACGCAATGATAACATTCATGATCATCAGGTCCATTTTAGTCTCCACTACAGGAGCACGGCCTACTCTCGTCCGTCCTAGACGGAAGGAGGTTTTGGCCTACACTCCCCACGCTGGCCAAACGAGTTGGGGATAAATGATAATATTATCTCATAGTAAACCATGAAACTTCTGGTACTACGAATGTCGCGTTGTATACACGTACGTAGGGTGGACTGTACAATACGAATAGGTTAGTCCAGCTCCAGATTAAAACAATACCATTGTGGTTTTAATTGTACAAAACATAACATACAATGTTTTTCCGAAACGAAACATTACGAACATCACGTATTATAAACATGAATATTATAAACATTGTATAATGTATAGCAAAACCGCAACCTGTGACCACCGCGTTACCGCTATGAAAGACACATGAACACTAAGGTATTACCTACTCATTCTGTATGATTTTAGCCCCTAATATGATTTAAGCTATAGATGCCTTCTACCTGCCTCCATGGTGCAAAAAAAAGCAAGGTGTGTGTGTGTGTGTGTGTGGGTGTGTGTGTGGGCGTGTGTGGGTGTGTGTGTGTGTGTGTGTGTGAGAGAGAGAGAGAGAGTGAGTGAGTGTGTGAGAGAAAGAGAGAGAGTGAGTGAGAGATGGTGTGTGATGCTGCGGCTACACTACCTTACCGTCTACCGGGCTGTTTACCGCAATAATTGTGGCAGTAATTACCGTTGAAATTACTGCGTGAAGTGGTGTGGTCACACTAGAGTTTACCTAGATATGCCAATAAATTAGGCGGTAAAAATATCATTTTTCAAGATGGCGGTTGAAGCTACAGCTGTTATATTTATTTAGATGGTTTCGGTCTTTTTTCTTCTTCAAATCATCATTGTACACCGCGATTTTTATCGGGGTATACCCGACCGAAAGCCCATAAAAAGATACGGTTCGCATTGGAATAATTCCAAAACTCAAGCTTTTTTCATTTGACCACTCCATGTCGGTCGATACGTGCGTCGCCGTTGAGCTCATGTTGCACACTGGACAAACGGTAGTGTGACCACAAACGCATTAATTACTGCGGTAAATCTCTTTGATGTGCGAAAAAAGACCGCCGCCGGAGCTATTGTCTACCGTCATTTGCCATATTGATTGGCATTGTAAAATTATGGCCATAAATCGTGGTTACACCTAGGCGTTGTTGAAATTATGGCAATAATTATTGGCATATCACGGTACTGTAGCCGCAGCATGAGAGTGTAGCACCTCTGCAATGTCAAAATGGCATTCATCACAATGGAAGCATTTCAAGCGTGTTTATGGCTACGGTCACCGCTTTGCATCAGTCGGGCTGTATGCTTGTTTGTGTGCACCCGACATTGAATAAACAACGCTGTGTCGCTATGTGCTTGACTACATTACAGAAGTGAAAACTTCATCTTTCTCCCTCTATCATTCTCTCCATCTTGCTCCCTCCCTGTCGACTTTACCCGAACGAGCGTTACAGGAGTCGAGCGTTACGGCTTAGTTTCATTCACTAGCCACAAAGTTTGTGCGCAGTGGGACAATAGAAGACTTTACTTAAAAAAAAAACATTTCTCACCAGTTGACGTTCCGGATCGAGGGCCAGAATACTGACCACGACGTCCGCTTCGTGACCCTCGCTGCAGACTGGATCCTGGCCGTGCTCAAGATGAAGATCAAACTCTTTAGAAGAATTGAAGATATGAAACTTTACTAAAAAGTTATTGATCTGTCGAAAAAGTAAAGAATTTTGATAAATGCTGATTATATAAGTGTTTCATTGTTTTTGTAATAAAGAGTATTACTATATTTCAAATGGGGTGTAATTGGCTCACCGTGATCTTTAGAGCCAAAGCCAACCTCACCTGCACGTATTGCATCCTGCCGATTAACGAAAGAGGCTCTGGCAACAGAGAGGCAGGGTGCAGCTGCCCGATTGAGGAAGTACCTCCACCCTACAGAATGCCGCAGCCAAATAACAATTCCCATGAGGGTAGTCGTGGTGGTGGCGCGCGAGCAATATTTCATGTTACGAGTGTTAATATGGCTACGCTAACCGTTTCACATCAGCGTGCCTTATGCACATTTATAAACAAATATCCCTAGACAAATTATACAGCGCCATCTAGTCCCAAACTAAGCAAAGCTTGTACTATGAGAACTAGATAACTGATATATGTACTTACATACTTTTTTGTAAATATACTAAAACACGCAACTTCGGAAGGGGTGAAAGTAACCCCTCATAGCTAACCTTTCGCCCACCGCGTCGAACAATATTGTTAAGCGTTTTTCATGTCTGTCCACAAGAAAGGCGAGTGTTGCAAGCAGTTGCGTCGCGCGTCATAAACTCATCGATTTATCTATCAATCAGTTTACAATCGATAAATCTTAGAAATCGATGATCCGATTCGAATGATACTTTCTCCAGATGTACGCGCTTTCGTAATTGTATCAACTCGTCAGTGTATGAGAATTGTTCTCATACACTGACTTACATTCTCATACAATTGACACGGAATTACTGCAGAAGTCATTCGATGTAACTAGTAAGGGCTATATTTTAGATGCACTAGACGTTGGAGTGTTACTATTTTTTATACCACTAAAGTGGTAAACAAGCATACGACCCGCCTGATTGTAAACGGCAGACATTAAAACCACTACCATTCTGCTGCGGGCTATACTAGATATATTGACTAGTAGTCAATACTCACCAATACAAAAGTACACTGATTCGTTGTCATCCTTTTTAGGTAAATGTACACTCTTTTCTCGAAGTGAAGACTCTCAAGTCATATCCATTTGGGAACACCGTTGAGGGAAGTTGATTCCACAATTTCACCATCATCATCAGGTCATTGTAGTCTCTACTACAGGAGCACGACCCTCTCTCGTCCGTCCTAGACGGAAGGAGGATTTGGCCTACACTCCCCACGCTGGCCAGACGGGTTGGGGAGGCCCGATCGATGTTGGATAATGTATTTCCCTTAATCGCCTTGTACGACATCCACGGGAAGAGACGGAGTGATTCTATTCTAGTCTGCCGGAAACCACACGGCCGATTGTGATAGACGAATCATCAAGGTGGTATAAATGGAATTTTAATTTTGTGCGAGTGGTACGATAGTGGAACTCATCAGCTCATTAGAGGACTCCCCGTGGTATAATTTGTTAAAAACACAATGTGCGCGACGCGGCTTGACAGAGACATTTTGGATGTTAGATGGACGGCTTGGGGGTACTGTTGTTGTTTTTTTATATAAGTATATGAGACGGGGGCAAACGAGCATGTGGGTCACCTGATGGAAAGCAATCACCACCGCCCATGGAGTCCAGCAATACCGTTGCCAGCCTATACTCCTTCCGTTCTTTCTCTCTGGTGACCTCACTCACTCGCAGGAACACATGTGTGATTTCCAGAAGGGTGATGGCGGTCGTGATTTTCTGTAGTGGCTCCGTTTGCGAGTTGCAACTTTTCAGACCACCGTTTGAAAATTTATAAATATGATGACTAAATGCTGTGAATGCGTAATTATACGTTGGTACAGAGATAAAAGAGTTATTTTTATATTAGTGCGTCATTGTAACTAGTTAATATTTTATAATTCCATTTATTTGTGCTAATATTAACATTATGATACGTACGTATTATTTATTACACGACGATGATATTATGTCAAAATAGTAACATACTTGAACATATATTCGCTTTAAGTTTTGGGAGTCCTGACAGAAAGATACCTGTTATTATTTTTTGCTGGAAAGCATACAAGCTTACGGCCCGCCTGATGTGAAGCGGGTAACGTAGCTATATTAAACGCGCAAGCGTGCAATATTACTAGCGCTCTGCCAACCCAGTAACTATTCTTCCTTGTGACCTCACTCACTACTTCTCCAATCGAGCAGGCTATAAGTCGTGCTATACTCTTTTACAGTCAGCAGGATGCACCACGTGACTTCATCTCAAAGATAATGACGAACTATTTTCATCTGAAAAATAATTTACACTATGCCTTACTTATCTATTGATAAAGCCTCGTTTGTTATTCAGCAGGGTGTACCATGTGCAGATGAAGTTTAGGCTTCAAGAGTGAGATCCGTTTTGTCAAGAGTGAGATCCGTTTTGTCACCTTCAGAGAATCCAGCAGATACAGGCTGATAATGATTTTTTATTTAAATTAATTAAATAAATAAAAGAGTCACTCACGTCTTTTGTCGGGAAAGCCGACTAGTTTCGATCTCAAAAACTAGTCGGCTTTCCCGACAAAAAGACGTGAGTGATCCGTTTAATTTATTTAATTCATTTAAATGTCTCACGTGAGTTTTAATAAGATTTTTTATTTATTTTATTCGGAAAACCAATAGTTGAACTTATCTTGATATAATTTTACAATAGTCATTTTACAAGTCCTCACTTAATAGATATATGTTAGCTTACTAGTGAGTGATGCGAACAATAAATTAAATCATTAGAACTTAATGAAATAATTCTCTATAAAATAATAAAACGAATAAAATTCTTCTTCTTCTTCTACTGGCCTTCTTCCCATTTTTTTTCTTTTTTTTATACTATGTCGGGTGGCAGACAAGCATAGTTAATAGCTCGCAACATAAAAAAACAGCTCGCGCGCCGCCACCACATGAGTAACACCCCCGCTGCCAACGCTGCATCTCCTTCATTTTAGTTAGGGTCGGCTCACCTAACCACTTTTCTCCAGAGCTGAGCTGTCGATTCTGGGTCGTCCTTGGGTCAATGTCGGTTTTTTTCAGGTCGCTTTCTACTACCTTCGTCCACGTGAGTCGGGGTCTCCCGCGTTTTCTCGGCGCTGGCTCGAGCTCAACTTTCCTAGTTATGTCTGCAGGTATCCTCATGACGTGCCTCTACCATCGCAGCAATACAGTTTAAAAAAACGGGTTGCACTCCGGGAGTGCCGGCAGAAGTGAAAACTTGAACATTAACGTTGTACATTTTTGAATATTTTGGAATGGTTAGGGAATAATTACGCACGAATTGCTTTATTTATCAGTATAAAAGTACTATCATCTAGTAAAATACAATATTCATTTATTTCGCTAGCTATCATACACAAACATTACAATTTATATTACATTAAAAATAAACAGCAGGAGCAGGCATAAATTTTCGCCGCGCGGTAGAAAGAGAGGGGGATATTACTTCCTCTCCTACGCCGGCCGCGTCGTCTTACGAATTTTCGATCACGTGAACGTGTCCTGACTGACGCGAGTTTAACATTTTTTACCCATCACAAAATGTACACAACGCCGTTAAAGAAGTTTTCACGTCAAAAATAATAAAATTCATAATAAGAGCAACAATGATTCTGCATCATTCGCACCACAATCTATTGGTTGAAATATTGGATTAGTCTAATATTTAATGTGATAATTTATGATGAGGATTATACTTGAAATGTCGTTCACCGCACGTAGATACAGGTGAATAGAGATGTTTTCGAGTGTTTACCGCAATTCGCAACAAACTCAAGTGTTGCATGAATCATCGGAAAGAAAATAAACAGACATAATTGTAAATACTACACTTATGTTTGCTTGAGTGACTCAGACGGCTACTTTTTTTTTTATACCACTGTTTTCGGTTGGCAGACAAGCATACGACCCGCCTGATATGAAGCGGTTACCGCGCCGCCACCCCCGCTGCCAACGCAGCATCTCCTTCCTTTCTGGTGACCTCACTCACTCGCAGGAACACAACAACCCTCAATGGAATTATTATTTGGCTGCGGTATTCTGTAAGGTACGTTCCTCAGTCGGGTAGCTTACAATTACGCTCCCTACCTCTCTTTTCGCCAGAGCTTCGTTTGTTAGTCAGCAGGGTGCACCGCGTGCAGGTGAAGTTGGCTTTGGTTCAAAGATGTTGATGAACCATTTACACCCCACTTACTAGACGTGTTGGCTTGAGTAGTAAGTACATATCAACTGTTTCATTTGATGAACGATAATTAATTTAATATAAAAGTGTGGGGTGTATGCTGACTATCTTTGAGCCAAATACAATCTCAACCGCACATTTACCCTGATAATCGATTAATGTCTCTAAAAGTGAGGTAATTACTAACATTTGTATAAAATGTCTAATGACGGGATCAGGGCTACGGCTACCGGCTTAGCTGAAGCAGATTCCCATTGGATTTTTTGGTTGCGAAAATCAAACTTCAGCTTAGATTTATGGTAATTGTGTTTAGTTTAGCTGGTAGAAACGATGGAGCTCTGCCGACTAAGCTGAAGATGTTTATCAATAACCAAGACCTATTTTTCGAAATAAATTATTTGATGGTAATCGGCTTCAGCTTCGGCTGTAGGGCTAGCTAGTTGTTGACGTAGCGACGCTTCACTACGTGCTGGTAACTCTGCTCACTCCTACTACCTTAGTACTATTACTTATACTGTGCTCCTACACCCCAAAGCACTCGATGATTTCCGCTCTCGCTCTAGTCATATCTTCTCCATACAATATTTTTTTGCGTCTTTATAGGAATGTACATCGCCCCACCCTTGACGATTTAAAGTTATCTGTGTTTTTGTTTCAGTTCATTAACTGTCTTTTTAATGAGTATTAGGTATTTGTTATTTACATAAACGAATATAATTAAATGAAAATAAGATTAAACAAGAATAAGCTATTATAATTTTGTTAATAAATAATAATTAAAAAGTTTAATTATGCACTGTGTTTAATGAATCAAATGTGTAGGTCCAATTCACTGGGAAGTGGGTCAAATTTAACTAGCAAGATTTCATATATGTTGTTACGTACTCCGCCATGAAACTAAGTAAAAATTTATAAAAAAAAACCATGGAATGCAGCCTATTTACTGTTAGGAACACTAGCAGTACCACTGTGCGTTCTTTTTACACTACTACTACTATTTAATAGTAGTGCTACAACCTCATCTACTATATAATGATAGTATTAATAGTTGCACAGTAGTTGTTTATCTAGATGCTCCCTCTACACCTCTACATTTTATTGTATAGCATACTATATATTCTTCGCCAAAGATATTCCTCAAATTTTTCTATTATTATTTATTTAGATTTATGATCGACTAAACCACTAAACGGGTTTCCTAACAATAAAAAGAACCAGTACCGTCCTCCAAAGCGAACTATTCACACAGCTCCGTGAGCGGCTGGCCGACAAAACTGACATAACACTTAATGCGTCATTATAGTCCACTCACACTGTGGCACAATATAATGAGCCAGTGCGGCACAGCGCTAGCGTAATGTAATCACTAGCGCTCGCGTGTGTGATTCAATAAGATTTGTATGAACTAACTGTACTAGATGTACTGTTGCTGGATATGACAAATTAAGACGACGCCTTGACAATTTTGACGGCTACAATCTGAAATTTTCTCAAAAAACAAAACATAGTAATATGAATGTAACTTTTTACTAGGTACCTGATATTTGATCCAATAAGCCTCATTTTAACAGTTGCCGTTACAAGAAGTGTTAACTTTAATAACAGAAAAAAAAAACGCAAAGTAACTCTTTTTTGAATAAACATTTATATTTTATAGCGAGACCGGAGCTTACGGGACATAGAAATTGTTCTAATATTCCTTTAAAAATTGAACTGAACTCGCTTTTCTTGCACACCCTCACGTGTAGATCTTGTAACCTTTTGTGATGTGCAATAAAGAGTATTTGAAATGTTCTACGTAAAAAATAAAACCGGCCAAGTGCGAGTCGAACTCGCGCACGAAGGGTTCCGTACCATTATCACGCAAAAAAAAAAGCATCACGTTTGTTGTATGGGAGCCCCCCTTGAATATTTGTTTTATTTTAATTTAATTATTATTTTTTAAAGTGAATATATAACTAAATATTCTGTGAATATTTCAAGCGTCTACCTGTTGCCGTTATCAATATCGAGCAAAAAAAGTCACGTTTGTTTTATGGAAGCACCATTAAATATTTATTATATTCTGTTTTTTAGTATTTGTTGTTATAGCGGCAACAGAAATACATCATCTGTGAAAGTTTCAACTGTCTAACTATCACGGTTCATGAGATACAGTCTGGTGACGGACGGACGGACGGACGGACAGCGGAGCCTCAGTAGGGTCCCGTTTTACCCTTAATTGCCTACATTCTTAGGGTACAGAACCCTAAGAATGTAGGAAATATTAATAATTTAAACAAAAAGTTTTTGTAAACTAACCCACATAGATAACACGCTAAACCATTTCAGTAATGTTATGCAGAAACGTAGACGATTTAATCGCAGGCGCCATCGGCAGTACCGTCACGTGTGTGACTCATACGTAGTATGTATTATGTGAGATTTGTGTCAGTGTGAGTCAAAACAATGAACTAATTGTACTGGAAATGGCCTAGCTCTACATGAATACAGTTGTCGGTAACGGTAAAGTAGTCAAGCATTCAATACTGTATGCCGAATTATCATTTATATCTCTCTATCGCCCACTTTATGTGTGTATCTCTCTGATCATCGTGGCCCCATTCTGGGACCTGACTCAGTCAGGCCACGGCACAATGCTGACTTGGGTCCAATATTGTGGCATTCATGCAGCACTACTTCTTTTCTTTTCTTCTTACTGCCCCACAATTTTAATTATCATATGTAATAGTGTTGTGTTATGTTATAATAAATGTTTCTTCTTCTCCTTTATTCAGTTCTAAACTTTCCGATACATTATCTCCATTGTAGTTTGTTAGCAGTTTGCTGGTGTACCACGGTAAATGATATGTTGGGTTCCTTCATTATTAAATTACTGCTAGGAGCCCCGACCTCTCAGCCTTTTGTGTTGATCAATATCTGCAAGATTTCTCCGTCAAACACGTTCAAAGTACAGAAACCTAATTCTCATATTTTTTCTACGATCGCAGACTGAACGTTGACCGAATCGAGATTGAATTGTGAATTGATTAAAAATGAATGCCATCAAAAACAGAACTTGTAAAAAAACCAAGTCTCACAACTCAGCTCTTCTACCGTAAAAAGTTACGAGATCCATGTAATACCAAGTCGGTTAATTTATTCAGTCCCTACTTAAGGGACCTTCTGTATTACGTTATTACGTAATTAGCTAACCTAACAAAATCTTATAGCGATCATATCAATATTAAAAATCTTTTAGGTCTTAAATAAACATAATGACTTGGCCATCGCACGAAAACAATGTATCTCACAAGTGATACATATTATATTATATCAGATTGTTTAGTTTGTTATTATAAACCGTCATAATTTTAGTCTCATTCCATACCACCGTAGTCTTCTCCGTAATTAGTCTTGGTAGTAGGACATTACATACAGGATACAGGCATCATATATTAGAGCTCGTCTAATAACAATCGAATTACTGCAGAAGTAGATGTAACTAGTAATGGCTATATTTTAGATACCCAAGACGTTGGAGTGTTACTATTTTTTATACCACTAGAGTGGTAAACAAGCTTACGACCCGCCTGATTGTAAACGGCAGACATTAAAACCACTACCTGCTGCGAGCTACTTTGACGAGCTCGGTGGTCGAATGGTTAGCAATGGCCACTTTGACTCCGAGATCGCGGGTTCGATTCCCGGACAAAACAAACATTTGTGTGCATGATCAAGTCTGTTTGTCTTGGTCTGGGTGTTTTCTATGTATTATAAGTATGTGTACATATTTACAAAAATAAAATGTATTTAAGTACATTTATCAGTCATTTATCAGTCATGACGAGCTCGGTGGCGTAGCGGTCAATGACGCGGCTTCGACACCAACGCTTGTGGGTTCGATTCCCACATACGACAAACATTTGTGTGCATGAACATGTCTGTTTGTCTTAGTCTGGGTGTTTTCTATGTATCATAAGTATGTATTTAAAAAAAAAAAAATGTATTTACGTATGTTTATCAGTTGTCTGGTACCCATAACACAAGCTTCGCTTACTTTGGGGCTAGATGGCGCTGTGTAATTTGTCTGACAATATTTATTTATTATTTATTATCAGTTGTCTAGTACCCATAACACAAGCTTTGCGCTTAATTTGGGACTAGATTTATTGTCCACAATAAACTGGTACAATAGGCGGAATTAATGCTAATCGCATTCTCTACCAGTCAACCATTGGGAGCGGAGAAAATTACGAATGTGGTTATCCAATAGTACTATAAAATGAATATAAATACACATACATAAATTAATTCAATATATAAATAAACTATAGATTTAGGAGGAAGTAAGAAATAATACTTCTAATACCAAACTATAATAAATAAATATTGTCAGACAAAGTACACAGCGCCATCTAGCCCCAAAGTAAGCGAAGCTTGTGTTTTGGGTACTAGACTACTGATAAACATACGTAAATACATTTTTTTGTAAATACATACTTATGATACATAGAAAACACCCAGACTAAGACAAACAGACATGTTCATGCACACAAATGTTTGTCCAATGTGGGAATCGAACCCCTCGTGGGTTCGATTCCGTTGGTGTCGAAGCCGCGTCATTGACCGCTACGCCACCGAGCTCGTCATAATGCTTATTGACTTTATATTTTTTTTATAATTGTTCAAGTACAGCGGAGCAATTCAGAAATCACCTGACGTGTGTGTTTTTCTTCTCGTTGCCAGGCAACATAAAAGATATGTAGGACCGTCACATATACATAATGTAAACATGTGAATATAAATACGCATACATAATTTTATCTGTATTTATTGATCTTGTATGTCACATCTAGTACGCTATGACGATATAAGCCGGCAGCCCCGCAGCGCATACGCAGCCAGTTGCTTGAGTGAGTTGAGTGTGTCGCGAGGAGCAACACAATATCTCCGTTCACATCACATTGTTTATCTTCCATCGATTAGTTTGTTGCTAAACATCGGCGTTGAACAGTTTTACGGACGCGATGGACTGCGTCACGAAGAGGGGGATGATTTCTGGAACGGATAGTACTGAAGTGTTTACTATCAACCTTTCGTCGAATTCCACTCTGAATGATTCGGTGAGTTCATTTCATTCATTTTTTTATATCTACGATCTTGGGTGCTAAACAAGCATACGGCCCGCCTGTTGTAAAGGAGTTATTGTATTGAAAAAGACCGCTAAGTCGTTCATTTGAATTTTGTAATACGGTACGGCACACGAAAATGTTACACGCGTCGATCATATTTTTTTTATGATTGGTCAAAAGTCAAAGGTTATACAAACTAATCAAAGATACGTTGTATATCTACCTATTAATATTATAAAACTGAAGAGTTTGTTTGTTTGGTTAGTTGAACGCGCTAATTTCCGGTACAGTAACTGTTCTGCATCAAGTGGGTTATGCTTGTTTGGTAATCGACGGTGAAATTAAGCGGTTACCTGTTGTAAGTTATTATTATTTAAATAGTTGTCTTGGCCAACTTGCTAGAATATTTTATTTTTCCATTTTAAAAAATAAGATAGTAAGTTAGTGTTAGTGATCAACCCGATTTGACGAGCTTTGACTTCCAGGTCGCGGGTTCGATCCCCGCACAAGACAAATATTTGTGCATGAACATATCTGTTTGTCTTGGTCTGAGTGTTTTCTATGTATTATATGTATGTATTTACCTAAAAAATTTATTTAAGTATAATATCTTATATCAGTTATCTAGTACCCATAGTACAAGCTTTGCGCTTAATTTGGGACTAGATAGCGCTGTATAAATTGTCCAGAAATATTATAACTACTATGCCCATATATGGGTAATATCTAGTATAGTGACCGAACGAAAATCGTGGATTTTTAGCCGAAAACGACAAAGAAGCTTCGGCTTAATTTTATGCCATATTTCAAAGTGGCCATTGCTAACCATTCGACCACCGAGCTCGTCAATATAATCGGAGTCTTTACGAACTTTGTCATGGGTAAAGTCAATCATTATTACGTCCATACTGTGATCTGCATGCCTACCGAAACCACCGAACTGTTTGTCAAGTCACATGTGTCATAGTTATATACACCAAATTCCCCGTTTCTATCTAAACAATGAAAATGTACGCAATCATCGTGACTTTGGCATTCTGTAGGTAATATACAGGGCGTCCCACGGCCATGCTACATGGAAGGAAAGTATATTAAATGCTGAAGATAGAACATTTTACTGAAAGAAGACATCATTTTACTTTTAATAACAAATAGAACTGCATTCATAGATTTTTTGAAAATCGCCTGCCTCAACCAGGAATCGAACTCGCGAAATGTGAAAAAATGTGTTTTTTGACGTGACAACGTCTTATAAATTGGTTAGCCGGGTGACACTTCAAGAAACGCGCTCACGTTATGCGCTCACAATGAGAGCGAGTGAGAGGCACGCGTCCCTTTCACTCGGGCATGGTTAGCCCGCCTAAGAGCGAGAGAGACAGACATAAAAAGTGAAAGGCATGCGTCCCTTCCACTCGAAAACATTTTACCACTCAAAGTCGTTGTCACGTAAAACTTTCGCCCGTATACCGACTTTACAGGCAACCAATTTTTTTTCACATTTCACGAATTCGATCCCGGTTCATATTTAATCTTCAATATTTAATATATTTTCCTTCCATGTGGCATGGCCGTGGGACGCCTTGTACTCGTATATACAGGCAAATATAGTACAATATAGATTTGTAGTCCAGCAGTATGGAACAAATAATTTTAACAAAAAAAAAACCGACTTCAAATATTACTCTACAATCGTAAGCACCATTAAAATGTTAAAAACACTATCAGCACTGAATTTTATGATATGAAAAATAAATGGGACCAATCTGGAAGTATTCTTTCAAATATTTTTTTTTCAAATCGGTTTATTAATGACGGAGTAATGAAGTAACAAACGTTGAAAAAAATACAACCGAATTGAAAACCTCCTCTTTTTTTGGAGTCGGTTAAAAAGAATGAAAATATATTGAGCACGTTGGTGAAAAAGCTGAAAGGAACTTCTACACCAAGCCAGAAAGAAGATCCTCATAATAATTTAACAACTTTGAATGAAAGTGACTGAATCGAGATTGAATTATGATTTAATTGAAAATTATATATTTTTTTTATGTGAAATGAGGGGGGGGGGGGGGGGGCAAAGGAGCATGTGGGTCACCTAATGGAAAGCAATCACCACCGCCCATGGAGATCAGCAACACCAAGGGGTCGACGATCCGTTGCCAGCTTATACTCCTTCCTTTTTGTAATTTTTCTGGTGACCTCACTCAATCGCAGGAACACAGCAACCCTCAAGGGAATTATTATTTGGCTGCGGTCTGTGAGGTGGAGGTACTTCCCCAGCCGGGCACCTTAAAAATACACTATGCTCTACCTCTCTTTTCTCCAGAGCCTCGTTTGTATGTCACCAGGGTACCATGTGAAGGTGAGGTTGGCTTTGGTTGGTTCAAAGATGTTGATGAACCACTTACCCACCAATGTACATACTCGTAATTTGAAAACATAGACTTAATGTCAATTTTCCAAAGCTCATTAAAATAAATAAATATAAATAAATATTGTTAGACAAAGTACACAGCGCCATCTAGCCCCAAAGTAAGCGAAGCTTGTGTTATGGGTACTAGACAACTGATAAACATACGTAAATACATTTTTTTGTTGTAAATACATACTTATGATACATAGAAAACACCCAGACTAAGACAAACAGACATGTTCATGCACACAAATGTTTGTCCTGTGTGAGAACCGAACCCACGAGCGTTGGTGTCGAAGCCGCGTCATTGACCGCTACGCCACCGAGCTCGTCAAATGTCTCATGACATAATATATTCATTTGTATGTTTGTATATCGCCGTCGTGATACTAACGACTGTGTAGATATAGTGAAAGCTGTCGAGTCGTATCAACACCGAATGTCCCAAATGTGTCTTATGTAATGTCCGAGCGTGGTCGCACAATAATAACATTGAATGTGTCTAATGACTAGCTTCTTCCCGCGGTTTCGCGTGCTTGGATTTTTTTAATACCACTAAGGTGACAAACAAGCATACGGTTTGCCTGATGGAAAGCAGTTACCGTAGCCTAATGGACGCCTGTAACACCTAATTATGCAACTGTAATTGGGGAAGTAACCGATGCCCTTCCTAAGGGGTGTATGTATATATATCCAGTGGGGTAGCTTATACTAGACGGGCTCTGTAGGTAAGACTGGGTGTAAGTGGCTCACCAAGATCTTTAGAGCCAAAGCCAAACTCACTTGCACGTGATGCACCTTGCTGATTAGCGAAAGAGGCTCTGGTAAAATAGAAGTATGGTACAGCGTACTTGTAAGCTGCCCGACTGGGGAAGTGACACCATCTCACAGAATATTGCAGCCAAACAACAATTCACTTGTTAAGTTCCTACCAGTGAGCGTGGATGCCAGAAAGGAGTGGCTGCGTTGGTAGCGAAGGTGGCGGCGCGCGAGTGATATATATTTTTTTATAATAGCTCAGCATCCTCCACGTCGCCTGATGTTAAGCAAGAAGAGGAGCCCAAATCGCATCGTTGATGCCTCTGTACCACATTTCAATAGAGACGGAGCAGCGGTTCCAAACATTAGTGTCAACCAGCCAAGCAAAAAGACATTTTTATTTGCTCAAGTGTTAATAATAGATTGCGAAAGTTCTTCTTCTATCTATTTTAAACGGACTCCGATTTTTTTACCCATACGAATTAAATATAATCATACATGGATTATACCTATTGTAATTTAAAGTGATTCAGATTTTCCAACGAGAATTTTAAAGCCAGAAACGTAACGATGTGCAAAAGAAACATGTAGATAGGTTTAATGTCCCAAGTGATCTTTTAAAATTACTCACATTCAAGTATCTACTATGATATCGTTTGGTATTTCCTTCTGTTCTATGCAAAAAAGTCACTTATAGGATGCTTGCAACATCGGGTATAAAGCTAAAGCCTTTTGCATGAAATTTTTAGGACATCATTTTTTTTTATCACTAAAGTGGGAAACAAGCATACAGCCCGCCTGATGGAAAGCTGCCTGGGACACCAGGGCATCACACGCGCGTTGCCGACTCTATAAAAACCTCTTCAAGCCCTTTTTGAATCATGCTGGAGTCTTACTCTCTCAGTCTCAGTAGAGATTTCATTATACTATTTGAGATTAGTAGGTGAAACCTCATCTGAAACTGTCTTGCAGAAGTCAAGTTCTGACATATAAGATAGGTACCGTGCAGTTGCAGACGTCATAACCAAACAGTGTCAATTGCCATAACCGATCTACATCGTTTTTCTTGACATCATTGTTGTTATTCACAACACAGCCTACACCTGGGTACATAATATATTATTTCCACATCTCATTATTATGGTAAGTGGTCCAGTGACTTCCACTGAAATGTGATTCAGAGTCAAATGTTTCACATTTCATATACAAGTATCCCAGTCCGTCATTGACATTGTTGTGCCGGTTGATGATTTTTAAACAGAATTTAGTTGAACATATAAATGATAATTACACGTGTATGTGTTTTCACGTGCATAAAAGTCGGTTATTGAGCTAAAATGTAGCCTATGAGCTTCCTCAAGATCATATTATTCATTTCTTTAAAACTTTATTGTCCACAATAAACTGGTAGAATAGGCGGACTTGGTGCTAATTGCATTCTCTACCAGTCAACCATTGGGAGCGGAGAAAATTACAAATGCGGGTATCCAATAGTACTTACAATATGAATATAAATACACATACATAAGATTAGTTTATTTCTAGTTATTTTAGTTTGTCGTGTAAAGTTATATCCTAATAATGTTTTGTTATTATTATTCATTACACATAGATAAATTTAATACACATAATATATAAATGGCCGTGTGGTTTCCGGCAGACTAGAATAGAATCACTCCGTCTCTTCCCGTGGTTGTCGTACAAGGGACATAGGGAAACATTATAAAACATCGATCAGGCCTCCCCAATCCGTCTGGTCAGCGTGGCGAGTGTAGGCCAAATCCTTCTGTCTGTGACGGACGAGAGAGGGTCGTGCTCCTGTAGTGGAGACTAAATTGACCTGATGATGATGACATATATAAATAAACTACCGATACATATATAATATATACAATACACTACATATGCAGTACTGATGATTACTGCACTGATAAACTTTCAAAAATTTTATCTTGAGCTAGACAGACATCTTGACACTTCCACACTTTATTAGTATGAAAGTATGGATAGAGATCCATATTTTTTTATTATTTATTGCATTTTTTTATACTACGACGGGTGGCAGACAAGCATACGCCCCGGCCGATGTGAAGTGGTTACCGTAGCCATATTAACGCTCGCAACATAAAGAATCCGTCGCGCGCTGCCACTCCCACTGCCAGCATATCAATTCCTTCCTCTCGAAACTCTCAAACAAAGTGTTATTTGGCTGCGGTATTCTGTGAGGTGGATCAACGGATGTTCATCCCACTGTTGGGATACGGGTCTCTTTTCAATTTAAGGGTCATTTTTTAGTTTCTCCCTGACTGAACCAGGGTTTAGTTTTTCATTTTTAGAACGTATGTATGTTTTGTTTGTCGTTTGTATTTATATTATCTATATATATAAAAGAGTAAATCACTCACTCATCACGAAATCTCAGAAACTACAAGTGCTAGGAGTGTCAAATTTTTCAAGGGGGTTCCTTTTAGGACGTAGGTGCTCACTAAGACGGGAATTTGGAAAATTCAACCCCTAAGGGGGTGAAACGGAGGCCCAAAGTTTGTATGGGGAACCAAGATTAGTTGGACTATTTTATACGAAACTTAACTTGAGCACTTCTGTAGATAAATGAGTAAACACGTGTTTCAGGATTTTTCAAAATTCAACCCCTAAAGGGGTGAAATGAGGTGCAAACGTCTGAAAATCGTTATGGGTATTGTTTTTATGGTTTATGGGGTCGCTGATTCCGAAAACAACAGCTATTTTATAATCTAACATAACCGACGTGACACAAGAGCACTCCTGTGGGGGTGCGATGGGGTTGAAATGTCATAATATCAATATGGGTGTTGATTCTATGGTTTTCTGAGACGTCAATTACGAAAATGGCATCGCTTTGAAAACGTTGACACGAAATTTCCATCTCGGTATAAAAATCCAAGATTTGGAACACCCTGATGCAGAACCATAAAGGTTCAGCTAAACTATAAGAAATGTAAAAATGACGCCTTAGCAAAAGTTGTTCAGCCTGATGAGTATTTTTTATTGAGGTATAAAAATCCAATATTTGGAACACCTGATGCAGATCCATAATGGTTCAGCTAAACTATAAGAAATATAAAAATGACGCCTTAGCAAAAGTTATTCAGCCTGATGAGTATTTTTTGTTGAGGTATAAAAATCCAAGATTTAGAACACCTGATGCAGATCCATAATGGTTCATCTAAACTATAAGAAATACAAAAATGACGCCTTAGCAAAAGTTATTCAGCCTGATGAGTATTTTTTGTTGAGGTATAAAAATCCAAGATGCAGATCCATAATGGTTCATCTAAACTATAAGAAATACAAAAATGACGCCTTAGCAAAAGTTATTCAGCCTGATGAGTATTTTTTGTTGAGGTATAAAAATCCAAGATGCAGATCCATAATGGTTCCGGTAAACTATAAGAAATATAAAATTGACGCCTTAGCAAAAGTTGTTCAACTTGATCAGCATTTTTTGTTGAGGTATAAAAATCCAAGATTTGGAACACCTGATGCAGAATCATAAAGGTTCAGCTAAACTATAAGAAATATAAAAATGACGCCTTAGCAAAAGTTGTTCAGCCTGATGAGTATTTTTTGTTGAGGTATAAAAATCCAAGATTTGAAACACGTTATGCAGAATCATAATGGTTCAGCTAAACTATAAGAAATGTAAAAATGACGCCTTAGCAAAAGTTGTTCAACTTGATCAGCATTTTTTGTTGAGGTATATAAATCCAAGATTTGGAACACCTGATGCAGAACCATAATGGTTACGGTAAACTATAAGAAATATAAAATTGACGCCTTTGCAAAAGTTGTTCAACTTGATGAGTATTTTTTGTTGAGGTATAAAAGTTCTAGATTTGGAACACCTGATGCAGAACCATAATGGTTCAGCTAAACTATAAGAAATATAAAAATGACGCCTTAGCAAAAGTTGTTCAGCCTGATGAGTATTTTTTAATTGAGGTACAAAAATCCAATATTTGGAACACCTGATGTAGAACATAGCTAAATTTATTTGCATAAACAACATGGTGTATACAATAAATTATAGTTTAAAAAAATAACTAAAAAACACGCTATAATAGTTAATACAATACAATAAATAGAAACACAATAAATACAAAATATTGATTGTATTGTAAAAAAATAACCGCGCAGTGCTACTTTTATGCTTACCTGCTACAAGTTAGACGCAATCGTTTTATTTATTTACAAAGGTAACGTGGCCTATTTAGTCAGTTTATTATAGACGTTACGTGTACGCTAAAATTGAAATGGAACGATTGGTATATATTCGCACAAAGAAGAATGCGTGCATTTGTGGGACGCTATGTAGCAAGATTTTGTGATGCAAAGTCTTTTAAACAACGAGGAGAAACTGTTTTTCTTAGATGCTTCAGGAGGGACTGGAAAAACATACTTGACGAGAGCAATCATCGCTGAAATCAGGCGCCAAAATAATATCTCACAGCAGCATTGCCAGGTATTGCAGCCATATATTACTTCTAGGCGGAATGACGCAAATACAATGTTCAATATTATACTCGATTTATACAGAACGGAAACACCGACATGCTTTGTGACACGAAACTGTGACAAAGCGAAAATGTTTCAGGATTGCTGTCTAATCGTTTCAGATGAATGCGAAAAAAAAACAATAAGGCAGTAGAAGCTGTAGATAGAACTTTATGTGCCCAAGAGTTTTCAAAAATATTATTAAAATTTGGGGAAGATCTCCTTCCTGAAGTAAAGTCAATGTTTAGCAGCGAAATTTGTATAATTGAAGCTGAGATTCTCACTAGGAGTGGTGCCGATGAAACTGTATTTATTCCGCGTATACCACTCTTCCTTCTTACGGCCGTGTGGTTTCCGGCAGACTAGAATAGAATCACTCCGTCTCTTCCCGTGGATGTTTTACAAGGCGACTATGAGAATAGTTTTTGTCCCAGAAACTACCAATTATTGTTGTTTATTGTACCTGTATTCTATTCTATTATTATTGTACCTGTATTCGGTTCTATTTTCGACTGTGTGTATTTTTTTAAATTCAATCATTTCTCCGTCAATTGTACAGCAATTTTAATAATTGTTATTCGTTTGAGAGGGTACACTCTCCAGGTGGCCCCATATTAAAATGAATGTTGCTAAGCGCAATACTCGAGAACGGCTCGACCAATTCTGCTAATTTTTATTTTAGTATTTTCGATAAGGTAAGTTCTTATGTAAGGAAGGTTCTTATGTACATAAAAATTGCGAGGAAAAGAAAACAACACTTTCTACCCGTGCGAAGCCGGGGCGGGCAGCTAGTGTATGTATATTTTGTTTATCTCGTTTGTATGCAAACTGATTAATATAAATGCGAATGTGTGTCAGTCTGTTTATTATTTTCGCGACTAAACGGCTAAACCGATTTAAGTGAAAATTGTATTACTTAAACCTCGATGCAAAGCACAAAATGCTTTGCATTGAGGAGAGTCCGTCCGTATTGACTATCGTTGTTATAAGATGCTAGCAGACAATGACATCCGTCAGCTAATTCGGTAGAATGAGTGCACTACTAATTACCTGGTTAGTCAATGGAGTATCACATTTCAGTCTAGATATAATGGAATGTAGGTCTGTTGCGTGGTCCAGTGGGGCAAGGATGTCGTGATCAAATTACTAATTAAAGAGAGGTTATGTTGAGATGCAACTTTTTTATACTATGTCGGGTGGTAGACAAGCATACCGCCCGTCTGGTGTGAAGCGGTTACCGTGGCCATACAAACGCTCGCAAATCGCACAATTGTTATTTGGCTGCGGTCTTTCTGTGACGTGTCAGGCCACTGAAAAGTGTCAGTTTGCTTTCTACGCGGTCGCATTATTAGTATTTTCTACCTAACTTTACATTTATCTAACTTTCGCTCTCGACTTCGCCTGTGGAATGCTGGCTATCGAGCAAAAATTTTTGGTCAATCCTCGGAAGAAGCATTTTTTGGGCTAAAACCTACTATTTATTCCGACTTTTAATTTATTGTATGCAAAATAAAATGGGAATCAGTTCACTACTTATACGTGAATGCGAAACAAAGAAACAAACTCACTTGCGCATTTACAATATTCATCATCAGGTCAGTTTAGTCTCCACTACAGGAGCACGACCCTCTCTCGTCCGTCCCAGACAGAAGGAGGATTTGGCCTACACTCCCCACGCTGGCCAGACGGGTTGGGGAGGCCTGATCTTTAATGTATTTACCTTAGTCGCCTTGTACGACATCCACGAGAAGAGACGGAGTGATTCTATTCTAGTCTGCTGGAAACCACCCGGTCAATTTATAATATTACTAAGCATTAACTAGCGAAATATGCAGAAAATGCAAGTACACCGTTGGGATAATTCCGTCGCGTACTAAAAAGTTTAGCAACTCCTATCTATGTCGCACTATTAAAAAGTGGAACGCATTGCCGGCATATGTATTTCCTCAATACAATATGGGATCCTTCAAGCGAAGCGTGAAGAAGCATCTTGTAGGCGAGCATGGCAGCGTCAACTGACAAGACATCAAGGTCTCTTGTCCGTTGCCGATGCGATTGCGGCTCCTCTTTTTGCTTATCATCGGGCGAAGTGGAGTTAATATGCAGAGCTGATATAAAAAAAAATGGCATCACGTTTTTTACATAGCAATCATAATACTTAACGCCTAAATTCGACCGCGTAATTTTGGCAATTTCGAGTTAACGAGTTAACCATTCGCAATGAGCAGATTGCTATGTACCAACATTATAAAAACAACATCATTGATATTGCGTGTTCGCCGACCTCACAGTTGAGATATTTATTGCCGACAAAGGCGGGTGAGGTGACCCCAGATCACACCCGGCTCCGGTGATTTGCAAATGGCCGAATTTAATTTTCTTCCGCGTTAGATTTGACTTATTGTTCTTCTAGGAAGAAGTCTTAGGGGGCGTCCATAAATTACGTGATATGAATTACGTGACATTACGTTCAGGGGGGAAGGGATCGAGCTGAATCTTACTAAATCTCACTTAGGGGAGAGGGGGGGTCTTGGCAAATATCACGTAATTTTTTGGGTATGTTGGATCCAATAGTCACTCTTGATAGCGTGCACGAGTCTACATGGACTGAATTAGAATACAAATACAAAAAATACAAAAATGTTTATTTCGTTATAGACAGTTGTTACAAAACATAGAGGCTGACTCCTTCTTTTAGGTGTGTAAACACCTGTACCAGAAGGAGTCGCTCTTCCATAGCAACACAATATTTATTTACCTAATTATATAATATACTATTCAAAGGTGCATTTTGCAGTAACAGGATGTAAATTAAGGTTGTGTGTGAGTGAGGTGTTCTTGGGTGTAAGTGTGGTGTGTTTGGGTGTGAGTGTAGGTAGTGTGTAAGGTGTTAGTGCTATGTATTCGTGTGTGTAATTATGTATGTGTATGGGGTATTTTGATTAATTGTAGTATGTCTTCGAGTATAGATATTGTATATGTGTGTATGCATTGCAAATGTATGGTATGAATGCTATATTTGTGTGGACCGGTTATTAGGATACGTAAAGTAGTAACGATTCCGTTTGGTCATAGGTTAAGTTCTTTATCCATACAGTTATCGTACTTCTGCATTCGTGAGATGTTTTTTGGTAAATGTTTAGTACCTTATTTATCTGATTGTACTCATGCGAAGACTGATTGTTGAACTGTCGCCTGGCGAAAGTAGTTTTAAATTTGTGGACTGGCGCAACTGATGTATTTCTCCTTTTATTATGAGATTTCCTATCTAGTTTTAGGATTTTATGAACTTTTAGTGTAGCGTGTAACATATAAAGCTTTCTAACAGATAACAGTTTAGACATTGTATAAAGCAAATATGTAGGGAATTTTCGAAGTAACGCTGAGCTCTCTCAACTTCCAAGAATTTAACTTTAGATGCTCCTCCCCAGACCGGAATACAATAGGCTATGACTGACTGAGCCAATGCCATGTATATTTTATTTAAAAGTTCATTATTCATTAGGTGTCTTAATGTTTTAAAAATCCATGATAATTTTCTGACCCTGTTTGCCACCAGTTCAATATGATTGTGCCAAGACAGACGCTGGTCTATCATGACGCCCAAATACTTGATGGAGGATATTCTATTGATCGAAATACAGGTGCATGTGTCATTTATGAAGGCTCAGGCTTCCCACATTTTTAATGCAATATTCACTACTAGGCTGGAATTTATTACAAATACAAAAAGCGATGTAATTTGTTTTTTCTATATTGCATTCAAGCCAACCAGCTACGTTAGTTAATCCTCCTCCTCCCAATCGGTACCATGAAAAACCAACGCAGTATCATCAGCATATGAAAAGACCTGCCCATTATTAAGTTTTAGATTGCATAGGCTATTGATAGGATATTAAGAACAAAGTTGGTCCCAATACGCTTCCCTGCGGCACGCCATACAAAACCTCTTTTAGAGAATAAATATTTTATTCATTTTTGTTTAAGTATTTATTGTCTAATTTTATCGCTGTGATAAATCACAGTTATATGTTTATATTGATATTAAGATAATCGCGAATACTTAGACTTTGCTAGTCATAAATAAAAATAATTGAGCAAATTGTTTTGATTTTTAATGAATCTAACACCCAAAATACATTTTTTTTAAATCTCACGTGAGATTGGGGCAGGGGGGAGGGAGTCGAGGAAAATCTTACAACATCTCACCAAGGGTCCCCCTTGACCAGGGGGTTAAAAATCCCCAAAAATTCCTCACGTAATTATTGGACGCCCCCTATACAGTTCCTGCTTGCAGATTGAGGTACCTATTAAGCAAAGGCAGGGCACCATGTATTTGTAAGCTACCCGACTGGGGAAGTATCTCCACCTCTCAGAATACTGCACCAAACTAAAAATTACCTTGAAGGTGCTGTGTTCCTGCGAGTGAGTGAGATTATATGGTTGATTATATAGTGGTCCATTATACATAATAAAAAAACGAAACTTATTTTTGTCTCAGATCTTGTTATTATGAACTCAAAATGTTAATAACCGTAAGATCAAGACTTTTCTTCAAAAGATTTTATGCCAGTGCAACAGCTTTAATCTTTTTTTTTCTCTCGAATTATTTGTCAAAGTAATTTTACTTGACGGACTTTGCCGAATTGTTGCTGATTTCTGCTACGGCATGTCATTCGATCGCTATAATATAAGACCCCACCATGTACATCGAATAACTTAGTTTCTGGTTGTTACTACAAAATACAGATAACATTTTATACTCAGTATTAATATTTTTAGTGGCGACCTCTAGAGACGAACTTTTAGCATATGCTATTCAACAACAGATGGCGCTGATGAATTATTTGATCCGTATTAAAATAAATACTTATAGATTGTACCTATTTATTAAAAAAATATTTTGACCAAATAAATTTCGTATTTTGTATTTATAATAGTAATAATTAACAAATATTGAGCTCATAGTAAGTACTATTATTTATCCTGTGCTCATAGGTCCGTAGTCTGTGCACCGGACATGAGACATGAAATGCGTCGGGAACATTACCTAGTTAAAATCGCCCTAAAGTTGTCAGGTAAACTGCGACGAGAGCCTCCTAAAGCTGGTGCAGTACCTAAGCTTAGATATAAACTCTATCAAAATATTCTGGTAAATTATAATGACTGGATTGACAGAACTGGCATAGTCATAATATATGTTTTTGACAGCTGCGCGACCTATACGGATAAACAACAAATGTGGTGTGGCTGTGTCATGGACACGGCCGTGTGTTGTACGTGAATACGTTATATGCACTAAAATTATCTCAAAATGGTAGCGCTTCTGGAACCTTACTTACTTACCTAGTCCTTACTTAGCGCAATAAATTCTTTGATCCGTCATCTATCCAGTGGTGTGATTGAATTTTGCATGGAGATGATAGATTTGTAGCTGCCACGCTAAACTGTATCCTCCGATTTTGTTTTAATTCGTTTTTTTTGAATTGCCTCCATAAAGAAGCAATTTTAAAGTTAATATTAATTATTCACGTCAAAATCCAGTGGCAATGAAAAGCTATCCGAGTGGAATGACAGTTGGTCGGTCAAGAAAGTGGTCTATCAGTTTCTACAAAACTTCCTAACAAGTGGAGTGTAAGTGATTCACGAACATCCTTGAGCCGAGAGTGCCAAGACCTACCTCACCTGCACGTGATGCACGCTGTTGATAGGCCAACGAGTCTCTAGCAAAAGAGAGTTGGAGTACAAAGTTCTTTTTATATATTATGGCTTCGGTAACCGCTCCACATCAGGCTAGCCGAAAAAAACAAACGTCAATGGTATAAGGTTTATCTTCTATTATTTTTGAGAGTACAAACGAATGTCAATCTAAAGGTGGCAGACTACTTATTTTTATTTTTTTTATACTATGTCGGGTGGCTGACAAGCATACGGCCCGCCTGATGTGAAGTGGTTACCGTAGCCATATTAACGCTCGCAACATTAAAAATATCGCTCGCGCGCCGCCACCCCCACTGCCAATGCAGTATCTCCTTCGTTTCTGGTGACCTCACTCACTCGCAGGTACACAACAATCCTCAAGGGAATTGTTATTTGGCTGCGGTATTCAGTGGAGGTACATTCCCCAGCTTACAATTACGCTCCCTACCTCTCTTTTCGCCAGAGCTTCGTTTGTCAGTCAGCAGGGTGCACCGCGTGCAGGTGAAGTTGGCTTTGGTTCACAGATGTTGATGAACCACTTACACCCTAAGATTAATAGGCCTACTATACCCGTTTTTAAACCGCGTGTGTGATGAAGAAGGATTAACAATCTATAAATGCCATTTTCAAGTAATCAAAATGCTGTATAATTTTATTTTAGCCATTTCCTCCATGCAAGTTTTATTTTTTCTATAAAATCTATAGTCACGTGAATTGTATCGTTTTATGTTTTACTTTATAGCATTCCTATGTTTATCGACTTCCAATAATTTCATATCGAAAAGTTTTCGTGGCCATTCATAAATAATGATCGACCATAGTACTAATGGCTAAAATAACTACTACCTTCTAGAAAATATTAGGCTGTATGAGACCAACTTTTTTATTGGTTTGTTATATAATAACGCCACAGTAATATATTGGCCGTGTGGTCTCCGGCAGACTAGAATAGAATCACTCCGTCTCTTCCCGTGGATGTCGTACAAGGCGACTATGGAAAATACATTATAAAACATCGATCAGGCCTCTCCAACCTCGACAACATTCCATTAGACTTGCGCAAAACAGTTCACTGAACTGAAAAGAAAGATGCAGTTCTTTTGACGCAAATGAACTATATCACTCATCTAGTTCATTTAGTTCATTTAGTTCAATTGCTTCTTTAGTTCTTTTGACTCATTTAGTTCGTTTAGTTCAATGTATCTTTGATTCAATCGACTCAGTAGTTCTGTTGACTGATTCCTTCTACATTCTTCTATGTTCTATTGCATCATTTTGATGACATTGTATTTTTGTATTAAATAAGTATAACTAATTAAATATTTTATAAATTTCCTTCCAAATATTGATTTTCCTTCAAACTTTTCACAGGCTTAGGACTGTCAAGCTTGAGTAAAAAGAAATTATTTAGTGGTTAAAATAATAATTAATATAAAAATTGAGCCTTGTATTAATACTATAGCATATTTTCGCTAACAGCTTATGGTTCTTATGTCCTTAGCCTTAGAGTTCTAATTCGGTCAGTCAACCACGCACGAAAATATCTGTCTCGTTTTATCACGAACAATTTCAGAATCTTCCGTTCTTTTCGCACTCTATCAGCAATTTTGGCATTACAACGTATCTCTCTTATTCTAGTTCGTACGCTTTATGTATTTCCGTTCTTTTTACTCTTTGTCACTCATTGAACTAAATGACGCAGTGAACTACATGGGACAAGAAAGAGTGAGTGACAAGAACCGGCTTGTATGGTGAACTAGTACAATTGAACTACTCACTCAGGAACTACACAAGTCTACATTCCATACAAAAGAATTCTAAATACTGACGTCACACTTTCGTGCTTTTGGATACAAAAATTATAGTTTATTATATTATATTTTATTGCTTCTCTATTTTTTTTAATTAAGTACATTCTTTTAAAATTAAGTTTTCCACAAAACTTTAATCGATAATAAAACAAGTCGGAAGTAAGATATTAAAATGAAATATTACAGATCGGTCTATTTAGGTATTACATACATTTATACAATTCCGAAATTGTATTACACCCTAATCACATAATCTGAACAAATACGATACTGCTGGTCTTCGACGAAACTAACGCCACTTTCGTAAAAAATACTACCTATTAATTAAATTGATCAAATGTGGAATTTATTACAAAGATAATAATATCGAAGATAATATTACTTATTTGTTATACAAGAGCGCAAAGTTGCTTTTTAACCGCGTGCTCAATTTTGATGACCGAGCAAGCGAAGGGTTCTAAAATTAGAATCCTAAAATGCAACTTTGCACCCTTGTATAACAAATAACTATTAATTAAGTTAGCCAACGTTTTAAACCTATTGTCAGAATTTCACATTTAAAAAGTACTGAAAACCACTGTCGCTAGTAATATCACTCATAACAATTACATAAAAAATTTCAGATGTTGGCTAATATTACTAAAAAAAACTTATTGTCACTTCTAATGCGGCTTTTAGCACCTCAACAGACACGCTTATGCTTTAATTATAATGTAATATATTTTTATTTTCAGACATACACCCATATAAACTTATCATTTTTACAATAAAAATCGTACAAAGTATTAAATTTAAATTACAATAACAATAAATAGAAACAGATATTATGAAATAAAAAAAATTAAATGTAAAAGTCAAATTTATACTTGGTCTGTGGCTAAAGTAATGTTGCTAGCACTTGAGGGAGTGAGGTACTTAATAAAAGAATACCATAAACCAACAAACTCTTTGCTTAAACTTACTTTTATTTGCATGAAAAACATAACTCTCCAGCGTTCTTGTAAAAAGCGAGTACGCATAATCTATATATATAAAAGAAAGTCGTGTTTGTTACAACACTTATAACTCGAGAACGGCTGGACCGATTGCCATGGTTTTTGATTTGTTGGATTTGTTTCCGTCCCGAATAGCAGAATAACTCTTAAAAACATTGGAAAATTCTCGAAAAAATAAAATAAAAGAAAAAACATTTTCCCATACAAAATGTTCGTGGTTGTCGTCAGCCTGGCGCAACTCAAGGTAAAAAAACGACTCTATGAATCGGAAGCGAATTTGGTACAAATTCTGATTGTTTTCGCTCCCATTTCATACATTTAGAATTTACGCTATTTGTATGGCACATCCGTCTCTTAAAACGTAGTGGTTACATTCTCTTTGGTTGTCGTAGCTGTCAAATGTGACGTTGTCGTACGTGCGTACGCCAAATGTATGCGTGCGTTCAGAAATGTATATTAAGCTCATTATAGAACAAATGTCATAGATTAAAAACAAATGTTCACTCTATTGGTCTCATTTTTACGTCTTGAAAGTTGGCTGTGATTTGTTTTGAAAACAGTTTTGTGGATTTAAATATTTATTGGTTCTAAAATATTTATGCGTGCGTTCAGAAATTTAAATCAAGCTCCATAAATCTATATAATATATAAAATAATGTCGTGTCTTGGTCGGGAAAGTATTAAAAACATTGAAAAATTGACGAAAGAATTAAATAAAAGAAAAAACGTTTTCCCATACAAATAGTGCCAGTTAAAAAGGATTGGAATATTTATTAATATATTATTGAATATTTTAAAAATATTGAAAGTTGTCTGTGATTTGTTATGAAAATTTAAAAATGTCAAATCGATAGGGGTGAAAACGCTTTTCCCATGGGGTTCGAGCGCAAGAATCAAATCAGAGTAAACATCAAAAGAAATGACAATTACAAATCACCAAAATGATAAAACCTATTTCAAAACTAAAAAAAATAAAACAAAACGTTTTTTTTTTAAAAAATTAACAATAAGGAAATCTTTATTTTTATGAAATCTTCAGTTTTTATGGAAACGGGTCTTCCCTCAACCGAAGGGGTTTAGAGCGTACTCCAACACGCTGCTCAACTGCGGGTTGGCGGAGGCCAGTGTTTTCGAACCTCCTAAAGGCCACTGACTTAACTTAACGACTGTCATTAAATGATAACAACCGGGACCGACAGCTTAACGTGCCTTCCGAAGCACGGAGGAGCTCAAGATGAGCTAATGATAACAACCGGGACCGACGGCTTAACGTGCCTTCCGAAGCACGGAGGAGCTCAAGATGAGCTAATGATAACAACCGGGACCGACGGCTTAACGTGCCTTCCGAAGCACGGAGGAGCTCAAGATGAGCTAATGATAACAACCGGGACCGACGGCTTAACGTGTCTTTCGAATCACGGAGGAGCTCGAGGTAATATAAACCCATCCGTGTACAGGCTACGGTCGACGTTGCTTAACTTGCGTGTTCAATTAGACTGGCACGCGCAATGACGCCATCGAGCTTCTCTATTATTTTCTACTATTCATTGTTTTAATTCCATAAAATCATAAATTTAGTTCAGCTAATATGTACCACGACATTCATTGATTGTTAGGCGGTACGAAGTTCGCCGGGACAGCTAGTACTTTATAAATAAATAATTACCAATTTCCTTTCTACTCATTGCAATAAATAAAACAAGTGAAAGCATAAACTGTTATTTACAGTCTCAGATACAGTTTAACAAATGACTATATTTATAATAATTTATGTTGTGTGCAATCGCGTGGTAAACCAATAATTCTAGGAGGCGACTCGATTATCCAATAGTCAGCCAAGTTATGCCCTTAAAACACGTGATGGTTTTATACGAGAAGAAACATGCAAATAAAAATACCTGTACCAATACATCTATGTTACATCTTTATGTTACAACTTTAAGATAGCCTTTCATTTATTTAATTTTGATTTTTATTTTGTTAGACTAATACCAAAAATAATTCTTCACAAATTTATGAAATGTACATACAAATTATTTTGTAATTGTTGTATTATCTGTATTTAAAAAAAAGACCCATGAAAAGATTGGCAAATTCTTTCAAGCATTTCTTCTTCGCCAATGGTCAGTTCCGAAATGATATTAGATTAAAATAAAATAAGAATATAATTAACTTAAAAGTGTGTAAGACATAAGTGCCCACAAGGGTCCAATCAAGGTGAATATAGACTTAATAGATTAATGAGCCGCTCGACATTTCATCGGGAAAAAAGTGTGAAATGCGGAAGCAAGGGATAAAATAGGTCTAGGATAAAATATGTCGTTACACGTGCATTAGCAGTCTGTCTGTACCCATAATTATTAGTTTTGACGAGTTACGACATTTCTACGAACAGTAAACGGAAAGAAGAAAGAAATGCTACATGCAAATGCTCATTCATCATTAAGCATTACGTCGAACACTTCTAAGAACGTTTCATTAGATCGAAAAGCTTCATAGAATGCTCTAGTGTATACCTTCTTTAGATACATCACATTAAAAGCGATGTTTTAGAAAAGAGTCTTTACAAATCTTTACTTAGCCTGTTCATTTTGCATTCTACTACTACTTACATAATTAACTCTTAGTAGGTTATTTTTGGGAATATTATTTAGTTTAAAAAATCTTTGGTTCACTCTCTAACCACTTCGTCCTTCTAAAGATACCTCAGATAACCCTAGCACCTCAGACTCGACCGCTGCGTTTATTTATAACTAAAATTTATCCTCTGATGTAAAATATTGTATTTGCTTGTTCGGAGGTGTCCGCTGCGCAATTATTACTTGATGTAGAGAGGTAAATTATTAAGGACCTCCTCGGCTTGAATTTCTGCAGCTTATGATATTGATTACAGAAATTATTACAAATTCCTTTATGAATAGTTTCATTTTGTAATTATTTTTTGTTACCCAGTATGCGATCAGTGCTTTAAACCTGTATCGAACCCTGTTTCTATTTTTTGTACTACATTTTGTGGCAGACAAGCACACGGCTTACCTAGTGTAAAGTGTTTACCGTAGCCTAAAGTCCCTTCCAATATAATGTATCGCTCTGTTACGGCTACGCGCACTGCCACTATCCTCCTATCTTCGTGGTAACCTCACACTCTCGCAAGAACATAACAACCCACTAGAACTCTGGGGATTTGTCATTTGGCCGCGATCTTCTGTGGAGTGCAGACGGAAATAAATACCCCAATCGGGCAGCTTATAATTATTATGCTGTGCAGTGCCCCTGTTTGGCAAGTGCAGATATTGTTGGCTTTGGCTCAAAGTTGATCTTCCATGTCTTGCACATAAAATACTTCAATCTTCTTTACGTCAAAAATTAAATTTTGACTGGTTGACTGATCTATCAACGCATATTTCGAAAACTTCTGGGGCTGGGGCATGAAATTTTGCACAAAGATGTTTTATTAGACGTAAGTACAAAGAAGGTTTTTTTTTGGAAATTCACAACATAATTACAACAGTTTGGGAGTGGGAGTCCATGCGGACGACAGTAAAAACTTCCCTTAGGATCAGTAGTACCATTGACTAGTACCATTGATGGTACAAGTGACCCAACTTTGTATCTCTAGTACCATCAATGGTACTAGAGACACTGATTTGCGATCAGTTGTACCATTATAAATATTGGTTGTATCACTAGAACCATTAATGGTACTAGTGATACAACCAATATTTACTATATTATAAACTACAACTTACAACTAAACAAACGCGAAGTATAGACAAAGTATTTTAAGTTAGTGAGAATATGAGTCAAAGTCGCATAGCCGCTGTATCGCTTGATTCAGCATTTTCATGAAACAGTACCGACTATTGGCCGAGGTTATGTCCTTATTTCATACTTTCAGTTCATCGAAACATACGTACACTTCTCTAAAAGTGCCATAAACTGGGTTATGATGTACGACCGCAGATTACTACGAGACTTACTACGTGAGCTATTGACGTCGTAAACAGGGTTTTCCTGTTACTCATTCCTCTTATAAAACTATAGTGATGCTGTTAAATTATTTTAATTACAATAAACCCGTCGTTAATTTCACACAAAACAATAGTGAGAATAATAATATGCAAAATTAATAAAAAGTTAATACAAAAAGACGGCATAAGTGAATAGTGAGGTGGTTCAAGGAGGAAGTAGCATTTTGTTGAAGGAAGTAAGTTGTTCACAGAGTTGAATATAATACTCTGAAAAAATATGTGAGAATAATCAAAATAGGTCGACAGTCGTAGCACATATTAATTCCTTAGTTGATAGTGTTAAAAAAAATAAAGTGTCTAGTGTCAATCGCTGAAGAAAAAAGCACGGAAAAAGAAAGAAAAACTTTTTATTGTCAATAAAGTGTCAATGACTAAAGTTCAAATAAATACTGCAATGCGTACGAGTTTGGAGGGATTGAAAAGGATTGCTTCTATAAGTAGGAGTAATGGGGTAAGTACGACAATCATCATCAATGTACCTATTTTAATCTATATACGATGTTTATCGTTTTATCATAGTTATTGTAACCACCAACGGGATTTCGACATCAACCCACAATCATCCCACTGTTGGGATATGGGCCTCGATCAATCGAAGGGGTTTAGAGCATACTCCACCACGCGCTGCTCCATTGCGGGTTGGCGGAGAACGGGATTTACCTTGGTTATTTTTTGTATTCCCAATATTTGACGACTTTCCAGGCGCGTCATTCCCTGACATTTGCGTCTACAACGTCGCTGATACCTATCAGCGACGTTGTAGACGATGTACATAGGTATATATGTATATCGGAAGATTGCAAAATACATAGGAATAACCCGTTTTTACAATATTATGGCACAATGATCTGCCGTTTCGTTTCCTAGGATACCACTATGTCCAGGGATCCACGCAAAGTGAACCTGAATGTCTTTGATATGACACCTACAAAGTACTTGTTCAATGGCTAATATAACTGAGGATTTCGATTTACGTCTAAACTGATTAGCTGCTCAAGACAGCTTTTGGAGTCTGTGAGAATAGCAGTTTTAGAAAGGTTGTGTATAGACTCGATATACAATAAGGCTTCCAAAATGGCAGTAGCTTCGCCGGTAAAGACTGAGCATACAGAAGGACATTTAAAATTTAAAATAATTTTATATTTAGGGATCCATCCAGCGGCTCCCACACAATTATCATCCGAAATTTTAGAAGCATCGGTGAACATTTTATATATTTGTATATGATAGAGTGCACAGTGAAATGTGAAAGAAGTGCGTTTTGTTCATACTACGTCGGCTGGAAGATTAGCATATGACCTAAGCTGAAAATGAGAGCCGTAATTCTTTGCCACTAACATAAATTGAACTCCTATTTTCGGATTAAAAACAATGTTTATCTGTTAAGTCGTATTACGGACGATAATTTTACGTGATAACGTCATAAGGCGTAAGTGTAAATGGGGTGTAAGTGGTTCATCAACATCTTTGAACCAAAGCCAATTTCTCCTGCACGCGGTGCACCCTGCTGACTGACAAACACAGCTCTGGCGAAAAGAGGGGTAGGGAGCGTAATTGTAAGCTACCCGACTGGGGAATGTACCTCCACCTCTCAGAATACCGCAGCCAAATAACAATTCCCTTGAGGGTTGTTGTGTTCCTGCGAGTGAGTGAGGTCACCACAAAGGAAGGAGAGGCAGCGGGGGTGGCAACACGCGAGCGATATATTATGTTGCGAGCGTTAATATGGCTACGGTAACCGCTTCACATCAGGCGGGCCGTATGCTTGTCTCCCACCCGTCGTAGTATAAAAAAAAAGAAAACATCGGCCGATGGAGAGGAACAGAGATAGATGCGTCACAAGCCGAACGCTTAGGCCGATCGTGCCTCTCTATCGCTCGTTCCGCGCTCTCGTTTGCACGCTCGGCTCAGGCGGAACGTCGTCGTCGCGTCGGAACGAGTCAACGCGTCGGAATGAGTCATGATTTTTCGTGCGTGCAGCCGGCGTTCATTTTTTTAGATTTATAAGACGTTATCACGTCACAAAGTACTCGAACCGGCTTCAGCTTAGGATGTAGAATCCCTGGTCCCGGCTATAGATGTCGACTTGTTCCTTAAAACCGGGGACTCTACTTGAATAGACCAATAATGTGTATGTGATCTTCAAATATAAAAAAATTGTCATGTCTCGGTGTTTGTTACCAAACTCCTCCGAAACGGCTCGACCGATTTTTATGAAATTTTGTGTACATATCGGGGTACGTCTGAGAATCGGCCAAAATCTATTTTTATACCCCTAAATAAGGGTGACCCACCCCTAAATATTTTTTTCATTTTATTGTCAATTATATTTATTTTATTATGATTTAGCATTGAAAAATACATACAACCTTAAATTTTCACCATTCTACCGTCAACTTGGGGTGTAAGTGGTTCATCAACATCTTTGAACCAAAGCCAACCTCACCTGCACGCGGTGCAGCCTGCTGACAGTCAAACGAGGCCCTGGCGAAAAGAGAGGTAGTGCATAGCATATATTTAAGCTGCCCGACTGGGAAAGTACCTCCACCTTACAGAATACCGCAGCCAAATAACAATTCCCTTGAGGGTTGTTGTGTTCCTGCGAGTGAGTAAGGTCACCAGAAACAAAGAAAGGAAGGAGAATAGGCTGGCAACGGATCGGCGACCCCCTTGGTGTTGCTGATCTCCATGGCCGGTGGTGATTGCTTTCCATCAGGTGACCCACATGCTCGTTTGCTACCCTCTCATATAAAAAAAAAAAAAAAAAAACTTATTTTTTAATAGCGATTTAATAGCAAAACAACGTTTGCCGGGTCTGCTAGCTTGTTAGGTATATAAAATGCACTAAGATCCATCCAAGTATCTATTGGATGGGTCTTAATGGAAAGGCTCAAATGCTACCAAAATTCTCGGAACAAACAACATAACTTCAATACTAACAACACGACGTCGATACAAATGATCATTATTAATTACAGCGTCAACAGCGCCGCCCATTATTTCTCAAAATCAATTATCTATCAGTTGTCATATTTACGACACATCTTCCTGTCAGTTGTGCAGTTCCGATATCGATTGTGTAAGTAATTTTAGACAGTGGTGACGTGGAATTACAGCCAGTATGGACACTTGACTTGTTATTGTAACGCCCCAGCTGGCACTTTAATAGGAATGCTACATTTCCTATGTAATGTATGTATTACTCTAGAAAACTGGAGTACTATGAATAATATAAAAATAAATAAATATTCCTTGACATATTACACACTGCCATCTAGTCCCAAACTAAGCAAAGCTTTGTACTATGGGTACTACGTAACTGATATATGTACATAATTTTTTTTTTTGACGTGACAACGTCTTATAATTCGATGGCGCCGGCTGCACGCACGAAAAAACATGACGTATGCGGCGTTACCTCGCTCTGAGGCGTTCCATTAAAATTTTCTTTTGAAAAATGCAAACATTCCATCAGTATTTTCTTATGACGTTGTTACGTTCAACTATCGTCAGTAAACCGACTTTACAGACAACCGATTTTTTTGTAAAAAGTTACATATAATACATAGAAAACACCTAGACCATGACAAATAGATATGTTCATGCACACAAATATTTGTCATGTGCGGGGATCGAACCCGCGACCTCGGAGTCAAAGTGGCCATTGCTAGCCATTCGACCACCGAGCTCGTCAATTATTTCCAGCATGTGGTGTAAGCCCACGGCGCACAGCCCCAGCTCAGTTAGTAGTAGAACTCCACGGTTGTTAGAAGCCTAGCTGATCACAATTGCTCACGCAAACTGAAATCCCACTTTCAAAATCAAAAAATCCGACCGTAATCGACTTTTTGTTAGACTACGCCACCGGCCTGCCTGATGTGAAGCGGTTACCGTAGCTATATTAACGTTCGCTAGGAAGTGATTCGCAGGAACACTACACGCCTCAAGGGAATTGTTATTTAGCTGCGTTATTCTGTGAGGTGGAGCTACTTCCCTAGTCGGGCAGCTTACCGAAACGCTGTACCATACCTCTCTTTTGCCAGAGCCTCTTTCGCTAGTCGGCACGGTGCCCAACGTACAAGTGAAGTTGGCTTTGGCTCTATAGATCGTGGTGAACCACTTACACCCTTAAAACTTTAGTTTAGTTTAGAGTTTAACAGGCTTTAGCCCAGGATAGTCTGAGACATCCAGGGCTAAAGCCTCTAAACTAACTAAAGTTTTGGGGTGTAAGTGGCTCACCTCGATCTTTATAGAGGTGTAAGTGGATAGCCATAGTAACAATTCTTGACGTCAGCGACCCTTTCAAAGAACAGAATCCTTTCAATCTGTAGACAGAGAAAATAGACAAATTGATACCATTTTTGTTATAGCGTCGGGTGCTCTTATTTTGCAAAGGAAAGCACAACAATGTATCACATTGTTATATGACTGCGCTATATAAAGTCTCGATCTCTCGACACTCTCTATGTCATGTTTATCACACATTCTAAGCTTGATTTGTAAATATGCGTGTCACACGCGTGTCAATTTTGTCACACGAGTGTGTCAAGCTTATTTACACTAATAATAATAGTTGTAGATACAGGGTCCTTGCAGTTTTGGGGTGTAAGTGGTTTATCAACATCTTTGAACCAGAGCCAACTTCACCTGCACGTGGTGCACCCTGCTGACTGACAAACGAAGCTCTGGCGAAAAGAGAGGTAGGGAGCGTAATTGTAAGCTACCCGACTGGGGAATGTACCTCCACCTCACAGAATACCGCAGCCAAATAACAATTCCCTTGAGGGTTGTTGTGTTCCTGCGAGTGAGTGAGGTCACCAGAAAAGAAGATGTTGCGTTGGCAGCGGGGGTGGCGGTGCGCAAGTGATATATTATGTTGCGAGCGTGAATATGGCTACGGTAACCGCTTCACATTAGGCGGGCCGTATGCTTGTCTGCCACCCGACGTAGTATAAAAAAAAAAGTTGCTAATGTCCCACTCGTGTGTGAAAGCACTAAGAGCGCTTCCATATGCAACTACATGGCAATGATGACTGTGCAAATATTGATTTACTAATTTATATAATGTTTAGTAATGATTCGCGATTTATTAACAGCATATACAAAACGTGACAATATTTTATAAGTATATATAAATAAATATATCTTTTATCTTATCTGAGTTATCTGTTATCAATGACAGAATTGCAGAGCACCGGCCAAGTAATTTGCACTGTGCACCATATTTTTTGTCCATTATAGTTAGAGATAAAAATATATGGCTTGCAGACGTCGCGATGAATTTAAGAACTGTAGGATATTTTTGTGAATCGGCTGAACGGATGAAAGTATCAAAGAATAAAGGACCGGTTTTGGACAAAAATACTTTTTTAATCTGTTAGAGAGACGTGGGATGGATCCACAGAGAATCCTGGAATTTTGAAATAACTTTTAAGAATTATAATTATTTTGTCTGTTCAAATGTGAACCACGGTAGGTCGTATGCTTGTCTATCACCATTGTGATGAAAAAAATAAAGATAAAACTACTTTTTTTAACTTTTAAAGATTCATTTAAAATAAAACCACTTCACTTTTCCCATGATTTATTCTTATTTGGAGACTAGACAAAACTGATTTAATGTTTACTCTATGTTTTATTTTCTACCGTTCTGTATGTTTAGTATACAATAAACAATTAGATACAGAGGCATGCACATCGGTACATGCATCTATACTCATATTGCTTCCCTGTCGTTGCGTGAGTTTGACACGCTTGGTGTTACACGAATCTAAGTATATACCATTTCCATTTGAATTCATTTCCGTTGGTCAAGATTTTATTCTTGACTGACGCACAATTTATCGTATTCTTTATTATTAATTATTTTATTTATTTATATATTATCGTCTTTATTTATTCTTAATGTTCAACCTGGACTATGGAACTTGGCCGCCTGTTTCACAACTACAAATTTTATCGAATTACTCATTCAGGCGTATATATTTCCTTACTGATTAAATATTATACAGGTACATGTCAGTATATAGACACCTGCAGGTGTTCACATCCACGTGATTGTAGTTCCCGTGTTACTTTTGTGATCATTTTATATAGGGACTGTGTGTAATGGCGTTGGATTTATACGGAACTGTACCTACCTTTCATTCGGTAAGTATTTTAATCACATACAAGTTCTATTCTCACTCTAACTTTTCTACTAATATGAAAGTGTTTGTGCTGTGGCCATTTGTTATTAGTAATTGGCATAAATGACACATATAACTGATATAACTTTTGATGTGAATAAGTCTATAAAATTGCAATTAAATTTTGGGGTGTAAGTGGTTCTTCAACATCTTTGAACCAAAGCCAACTTCACCTGCACGCGGTGCACCCTGCTGACTGACAAACGAAGCTCTGGCGAAAAGAGAGGTAGGGAGCGTAATTGTAAGCTACCCGACTGCCCTCCACCTCACAGAATACCGCAGCCAAATAATAATTCCATTGAGGGTTGTTGTGTTCCTGCGAGTGAGTGAGGTCACCAGAAAGCTGCTGCGTTGGCAGCGGGGGTAGTGGCGCGGGTTATAACATATATAATATAATAAAATATAATATGGCTACGGTAACCGCTTCACATCAGGCGTCTTCCACCCGACATAGTATTAAAAAAAATATAAAAAAAACGAATGATAACAAAATTGGGGGATACGGTTTTGTGTTGTAGCTACAAATCTATCATCTCCGTCCAAAATTCAATCTCACCACGGGAAAGAGGACGGATCAAAGAATTTTCTTCAAAGAAAATTCAACGGAGGTACGTGCGTGCGACCAATACTCCTAGTATTGCAAGCGGCTATATGGCTAGTGGAAACGCTTTACATTGGCGCTCCGTATGCTTGTTTGGCACCCAGCAATATATAAAAAAAAATTGGCTGTCTGTAAAGTCGGTTTACGACGATAATTTTACGGCGAGAACATCGTCCGATGGAGTGAAAGAGATGCGTCACAAGCCGAACGCTTAGGCCGATCGTGCCTCTCTATCGCTTGTTCTGCGCTCTTGCTTGCACGCTCGACTCGGGCGGAACGTGACAATGAGTCATGTTTTTTATTGCCTGCAGCCGGCGTTCATCGATTTATAAGCGACGTCACAAAGTTCCAACCTTAAGAATGTTTAGTGCCTCACCAAATTAATCCTACTCTGTAAATCATATAGATTTAATATTGAATGTCTTTAGTGTTAGGGGTGTAAGTGTTTTTTATCAATATCGTTGTACCAAAGCCAACTTCACCTGCACTCGGTGCACCCTGGTGACTGACAAACGAGGCTCTGGCGAAAAGAAAGGTAGTGAGCGTAATTATATACCACCAGACTGGGGAATGTACCTCCACCTCACAGAATACCGCAGCCAAATAACAATTCCCCTGAGGGTTGTTGTGTTTCTGCGAGTGAGTGAGGTCACTAGAAAAGAAGGAGATGCTGCGTTGGCAGCGGGGGTGGCGGCGCGAGCGACATTTTATGTTGCGAGCTTCAATATGGCTACGGTAACCGCTTCACATCAGGAGAGCCGTATGCTTGTCTGCGACTCGTCGTAGTATATAAAAGATATTTAATACCAACATTTCTCTGCAAAATAGAACCCACGTACACTTAGATGGTAGGTAATGTACGATGATTTAATATTTAAACAGTTCAACCACAACAACCGTCTGAAACAGCCTAAAATATTAAACGCAATGTTGGCCACAGAATAGGGAAGAGCAAAGGTTAACAACCAACCAACCCCTTTACCCTACTGTATTATTAATTTGATGTAAGCTGGGAATTTGTAAATAAGTGAAATTCACAGTCTGTAGCTGTAACGTAGTTAATAACGTTCCGCCCGGAAGTTTGCTCATATGAAATATTGTAATTCAATATTTTCAGCCCGAGAACTGCTCGCAGTGCTGGAATTTAGCAATGATTATAGATTACTAGCTATGCTCTGCGGTTTTACCTGCTCTTGTAGCTCGCAATAGTCATAGTGGTGATGTGATGATAAATACCCTATAACCTTCCTTAAGAACTGAGCCACCAAATGCTAAAAAAAGAAATTTTCTAATTGGTCTGGTAGCTCCAGAGATTTTAGGGGTGTAAGTGGTTCATCAACATCTTTGAACCAAAGCCAACTTCACCTGCACGTGGTGCACCCTGCTGACTGACAAACGAAGCTCTGGCGAAAAGAGAGGTAGGGAGCGTAATTGTAAGCTACCCGACTAAGGAATGTACCTCCACCTCACAGAATACCGCAGCCAAATAACGGTTCCCTTGCGGGCTGTTGTGTTCCTGCGAGTGAGTGAGGTCACCAGAAAGGAAGGAGATGCTGCGGTGGCAGCGGGGGTGGCGGCGCGCGAGCGATATTTTATGTTGCGAGCGTTAATATGGCTACGGTAACCGCTTCACATCAGGCGGGCCGTATGCTTGTCTGCCACCCGACGTAGTATAAAAAAAAAAAAAAGAGATTTACGCGAAGATTAGCGCGAAACACAAAATCTTCTTTATACCACTTTGGTGGTAAACTAGCATACGACCTACTCTATCGTACGCCATCATCGCAGCCTATAGATGCTTATGACACCAGAGGTATCCCTTAAGTTACCAACTATGTAAAAACTTAACGACATAATTGCAAAACGCCATGCAGTAGTAGACTATTGGAAAAAATTCTTGAGACTTGCGTACATTCAGCAACTTACGGCGAGAGGTGTGACCACAGATAGTGGTGTGTGGGTGCATTTATAGAAAGGGCCCGTGGGCATCATAATAAACAATTCCTCTGAACACAACCCATTGTACAGTCGGTAAAATACGTAAAGAGAGACAGTCTCAATAAATGTTATTATAAATTTTATAAATAAAATAAAAATAAAATATTTGTTTATTTTGGCAACAAAAATTCTAAAAACAGATTATATGACCGATATGTTCCAGAGATATTACAGTCAGCTTAGTTATCTCTATCTAATAAGCACACTAATAAAGTGTTCTAGCATAGACGAACCCAGTTTATCCATTAATGTTTTCAGAATATCTTTGGAGCTACCACGCGTTCGTATTAATAAGTCTTTTTCCTTATCATGGCATATATGGCTTGAAAGTCCTCTGTTCGTGTAAGCGCGAACATGCATGAACATGGTATTTTAGGTAAACAGAAGAGATGGCTACGAAAATCGTGAAGGGGACAACTTATTAAAAATTTCGCTTCCGACCCGTGGTTACACTGATTTGTTACACCGGTGTAACCACTGAGCACACTTATGACCGATAGTTACACTAATGTAACTATCGAGCATATCTATTACCGGTGGTTACACTCAAACATGGTGACAATACTGGCTAGTTAGATTCAATGATAATTAAGATAAAATGAACTGTAAAAGTCATTCAATGTCACTTTCATCATCACGGTGACCTGTCCTGTAACCAATTCCGCTCTAAAATTATCTTGGCCTGATAATACGATTCATTAGATTGATTGAAATCGATTTTCATTTTATTAAATTAAACATAGTCTTTCAGAAAAACGATATAACCCTTAACTACCCAGAATGCTTTCGTAAGTTTATATATTTATATTTTAGATTTTGGTTTACGTAGTCCTATAACTCTTGACTTTCCGAGAGATCTGGTATTTTTATTTTATCATCGAATCTTTAAAATTGCTATTAAGAAGCAAATCTATTTTTCCCATTGTCGCCCGTGATATCGGATTGCTGAAAATTGGATCCCAGAATTCTTTAAAATGGACACCTCACTGTTTATTTACACCTGTACTCAATAAAAGACATACAAATGCTTGCATATCAATTTTGTCAGTGTGTTTCCACCGATTTTATAATATTTTCACCGCTTCAGTATGAGCATACTTTATAATAATTTCCAATATTACAACTTACGCTGATGGAAGAATCGCCTTTTGAATACCACCGCGAATTACGTTGTTCGACGCGTTCGGCTTTGCCTATCAGGTTCTGATTTTCATGCTGTTCCATGTCTGCCTCTATAAGTGTCAATTGAGACGTATACTTGTAGTGGGACGTCATCATTCTCACTCCATAATTGTTCATCAACGATTTTGGATGCTAGTTCCGTCAAGTTACTTTGACTCTCAGAACCACTGTCAACAGCAATATCCTCATCATTGCTGTCTAATCTAAGCACAAAAATGTTTTCGTCGTTACTTTCATACAGAGCACATCGCATTTCGTCATGTATTAGTTGTCTTTTAGCCATTTCTTAGACAAAACAAATGGGGACACAACTGCTTTATAATAAAAGTTTATAACACCTGATTTACACGAAATCCGAGTACACTGTGAGGAAAGTAGACAGTGATTGAAACATAAACAAAGGTCTGTGGCTTGTTTTTGCCCACTTGACACAATAAGACTATAAGTAAATGTAAATAAGCAATCTACCTTCATATCCAAATCAAACAAAATGTATTTGTGTCTGTTGGACACATGTGGGTCGTTGAATTACTATTTTAGTTTATTAACAATAAATAGTAAATTATTTGTTCAACAATTATTTTAATTGTACATTTTGATTCATAAGACACTAGGGCTAGAATAGATGAAAGGCGAATTCATAAAAATAAATACTTTTGTTTTTATAAAGACAAGAACGCAAAAATGTGTCCACGAGACTACTGAATTATTACGAGAGATTAATGAATGTTCATGTTTTGTTTGTAAATAAATTTTATCATATAAAAGTGTTTTCAATTGTACACACAGCCATTTTTATACTTAACACATCCCAAAACCATCTTTATCATATCCCAAAACCATCCTTAACACATCTCAAAACCATCCTTAACACATCCCAAAACTATCGTTAATACATCCCAAAACCATCCTTAACACATCCCAAAACCATCCTTAACACATCCCAAAGCAATCCTTAACACATCCCAAAACCATCCTTAACACATCTCAAAACCATCCTTAACACATCCCAAAACCATCCTTAACACATCCCAAAACCATCCTTAACACATCTCAAAACCATCCTTAACACATCCCAAAACTATCGTTAATACATCCCAAAACCATCCTTAACACATCCCAAAACCATCCTTAACACATCCCAAAACTATCGTTAATACATCCCAAAACCATCCTTAACACATCCCAAAACCATCCTTAACACATCCCAAAACAATCCTTAACACATCCCAAAACAATCCTTAACACATCCCAAAACCATCCTTATCATATCCCAAAACCATCCATAACACATCCCAAAACCATCCTTATAAACCATCCTTAACACATCCAAGAAAAACTTTTTTACTAGCCCCATTAGGATCTTTTTAACTATCAACTATTTGTATTTTAAATGTGACCACTGGTAATAAGTGTGCTCAGTGGTTACACCGGTGTAACAAATCAGTGTAACCATGGGTCGGAAGCGAAAAATTTGCCTTGTACTGTTGGTCATTAAGATATTGGATATTTTGGCACCATAGACTTTACACCCCTAAATGTTAAAAAGGTTATAAGTAGTTCGTGACTGAATGTACTGAAACCATTCTTCGATTTACAACATTAATACATAACCTTGCGACTTTCCGGTGTGCGTCCCTGGATCACCAAAATATAACCTTGAAATTGTCGAGGCATCAACTTGATACGCAGATTATAGCGCACACTTTCGACAGGAACAGTAAGACAGTCTGACCGACAATTCTTAGCCGATATTTACTTTTATCCTGATGCTTAATGATGTCATCTATCATTCGTAACATTCGCTATGGATACCGCGGTCGCGTTTAGTACATTGACCTACGACGTAGCTAATAAATATTGACCGCGTTACGTATGCAGTGCCGATGAAGAGAACCGATGCGTCACATAGAGTACCTACGTCAGTGCTGAGTACGTCACGCAGGAGGCAGCTTTACCTAGAACAATGCTTTAGAAGCGCTATAACGCAAACTTAGCATTTTTTTTTATATCACTATGGTGGCAAAAAAGCATACAGCCTGCCTAATGGAAAGCAGTTACCGTAGCTTATGGACGCATGTTATTTCAGAAGCATCAGATGCGCGTTGCCGAACCTGTAAAAATCAACATAACTTGCATGATTAAAAATTATTATAAGCACGGGAATTAATGCGATCATGCATGCGACGAAGAAACTAGTTTAACTGCGGGTCTCTTTAAGGCGTAGATTAAGAACCTAAAATATTCAAGACGTGCCGCCGAGGCTTGTATGGGACCTATCCTATTGGACCTAATGACATGGCTTGCTTCCCTAGTTGTTTCTAATCTTGCGACAAACACGATTTATTGCGATTATTTTGTCGCTCATGTATGCTACTTAATCGATCGATTTGTGTGTAGAAGGTCGTGTCCTTGGGCTGGCGACCTTCGGCGATACTATCAAGGGCGTCCTTACACGGAGCCCTCGTCAAGGACCATTGACCTTACGACATTTACGCGGCAATTAAGGCGGATACTGTTTAGACCTTAATAAATGGCTTCTAATTATTTCACTTCTCTTCTCTATAAGGTCTTAATTGTAATTAAGTTGTCGATACATTGACATTATGGAAGAGCTCGAAGGCGTCATTGCCCGTGATCGTGTAATCGAACAAGCTAATTAAGCTACGTCGGCCGCAGTCAGTCGGATGAATTTATCTTGAACTATTGACTTTTTGGGGTGTAAGAGGCTCACGGCTCACCACGATCTTTAGAGCCAAAGCCAACTTCAGATCATCAATTTGAAATCATATCATGTAAATTCTATACTAATTAAGATGTCAAACATTATTAGGAATTTGTGCAGTTAGGTCACAAATTACAGAGTGGTATTCGTCAACTCTTATACTAAGATACTCTTTATTGACATATTTTCAGATTTTTTTTTTTTTTTTTATACAACGTCGGGTGGCAGACAAGCATACGGCCCGCCTGATGTGAAGCGGTTACCGTAGTCATATTAATGCCCGCAACATAAAATATCGCTCGCGCACCGCCACCCCCGCTGCCAACGCAGCATCTCCTTCATTTCTGGTGACCCTACTCACTCGCAGGAACACAACAACCCTCAAGGGAATTGTTTTTTGACTGCGGTATTCTGTGAGGTGGAGGTACATTCCCCAGTCGGGTAGCTACAATTACGCTCCCTACCTCTCTTTTCGCCAGAGCTTCGTTTGTCAGTCAGCAGGGTGCACCGCGTGCAGGTGAAGTTGGCTTTGGTTCAAAGATGTTGATGAACCACTTACACCCCAAAATTTACAGTTTATTCTCGATTCCTCGAAGTAAAATTTATACTAATAATTTTTAATAAAATTGATAATATTATTTATTGTTTTCTTTTTTTGCAGAGACGAGACTTGGAATCGCAGTCAAAATGCACAAACACAAGAACGAAACGGCACAGCGTGTGGTGGACGGTAGCCGTCGACATACCTTTACTTATAATAGGTTAGTTTTGATATGACAATTAATGCTATATTTTAATCCTCGAAATCCCGGCAAGTCCCGGGACTGCAGTAGACTTCACTGTTCATTGCCTTTTTTGGCGGTCGCCGCTGTTAATCCTGGCTACACAGGAGACACAGTGGTGGGAATGCGTGGTGAGTACCCGTCCCGTGAAAAGTCCCGGGCCTTTCATCATATCATATATAAATAATAAATAAATATTATTGGACAATTTACACAGCGCCATCTAGTCCCAAAGTAAGCGCAAAGCTTGTGTTATGGGTACTAGACAACTGATATATGTACTTAAATACATTTTTTTTGTAAATACATACTTATAATACATAGAAAATACCCAGACCAAGACAAACAGACATATTCATGCACACAAATGTTTGTCTTGTGCGGGAATCGAACCCGCGGCCTCGGAGTCAAAGTGGCCATTGCTAACCATTCGACCACCAAGCTCGTCAAAATATGTTGCTTGTCTGAGGCGATCATTTCATTTTTAAAAAGAGTGCCAGACTGTCAACCAAGCATAAAGGAGTTTATAGAATTGCACATAGGATACCACGCTATTTATTACAAAAATGTTTAGGTGGCTTGCCTTAAAAAATACTGTATAAATTTACTACGCGACTTTATGTTATTGCGCACGCGGATGAAGTCGCAGTCGCGAGTAACAGTTAGTCAAAGGAAAATTGTCTAGTCGGTCTTTTGGGGTGTAAGTGGTTCATTAAGATCTTTGAACCAAAGCCAACTTCACCTGCACGTGGTGCACCCTGCTGACTGACAAACGAAGCTCTGGCGAAAAGAGAGGTAGGGAGCGTAATTGTAAGCTACCCGACTGGGGAATGTATCTCCACCTCACAGAATACCGCAGCCAAATAACAATTCCCTTGAGGGTTGTTGTGTTCCTGCGAGTGAGTGAGGTCACCAGAAAGAAAGGAAGGAATGCTGCGTTGGCAGCGGGGGTGGCGGCGCGCGAGCAATATTTTATGTTACAAGCGTTAATATGGCAACGGTAACCGCTTCACATTAGGCGGGCCGTATGCTTGTCTGCCACACGACGTAGTATAAAAAAAAAAAAAAATAATAATTTTGATGCATCTACATATAGCCGACTTTTTCTTTTCATAATAATAAATTAAGTCTATCAAATTGTATATTTATAAAAATTACACATCGTTAGACATCAATGTTCATCTTAATAAATCGAGTCGATGTCAATGCCTTAAATTTTATAATTGCAAAAGACGTCGAGAAAATGACAAAAACATTTTTTATTTTGTAGTTAATAAAAAGAAATTCGTTTACAGCCCCCTTACCACCATCTCTTATTGCGATTCAATAACTGAATAGATTGCTTATTCATACCAATGAATAAGCGACTCTATTTCAAAGGTAATAGAGTCGCTTATTCATTCGTATGAATAAGCAATCTATTCAATTATTGAATCGCAATAAGAGATGGTGGTAAGGGGGCAGAACCGAGTTTTGATCGTCTGGGTTTCGTTTTATTAAGATGATTTTTTCCTTATTTTCATAACACCAAAAGATTTTTTATTTTGTGGTTTGCATAATAATTGCTTTTCAGCATAGACATGAACATGACCTTTGAAAACGCCCATTTTGGGTTATATTTAAAACTAGCTGACTCGCGCAACTTCGTCTGCGTGAGACAGAGCGTTGAGAGAGAAACATAAGCTTACCATTGGAAATGTTATAGTGAGCCAATTTTAAAAGATAAACATATTATTATGCTGTCACGGACTTTTTTTTAGATCTTTTTAAGATAAATAATTCCGTCGTATATAATTGTTGCGACTGGAACCGTTTACTCAACACACGCAACGGAAGCTCTCAAAAGGAATATTTTTTTCCCATTTTTGTACATTTTTCATTGGTGCTCCGCTCCTATTGTTGGTAGCAGGATGTTATATAGCCTATACATATATAGCCTTCGTCGACAAATAGGCTATCTAACACTAAAATAAATTTTCAATTCGAATTAGTAGTTCAACCAAACAAGCTGTATAATATTAGTATAGACTAGCGGGTTAATTTTTTTTTTACTATTATCCACACCTGTTTTCTATTTTCTTTTTATTAAAACTTTCCGTGTGCCTTAGGGAAAATACGAAAAAAATAGCCGAATTGATCGACCCGTCTCGAGTTTTACGCTTAGCAACATTCATTTTTATTTATATAGATGTAAAACTGAAACATCCACCCTTAGCAGGGAGAATAAACAAGCTACACGTAAAAAAATGTATCTAAAAATAACTTGGAAACATTTAAAAATCATTAAAGAAAGATTAACAACGGTTTATCATCAACACATAACATGTGCAGTGTGCACGAAAAGGTAAAAAACACATGCTCCTTTGCGTGCGTCGTCGGATAAAAAATCATAATAATATTTGACACATGTGCCGACCTCACACGGATGCATGTGGCAGTGCGCAATCGCGTTCTTATTATAAAAAAAGAATCAGTCAAGTGCGAGCCGGGTTTCCACACTATGGGTTCTAAAGACATAATTTAACCCGTCTGAGCATAATTCAAAAACTAGACGACATAATATTCACTGCAAGACTGAAAAAAATAATTATTCGCAAACTACTCAGCGAATAATGTAAAGGCTGTCTTTTTCGATTGTATCCTCATATTTTTGTTATAATTTCTTCAAAACATAAAATTCATAAAACATAATATCTCGTTTTGGAAGTAAAGTGTGTCAAAAGCGGCGTTTTTCATAAATTAAAGTATAACCTTAAATAATATATCCAACAAATATAACCATACAAGTGCTTTTAAACAATTTTCTAAATTAAAGAAAATCTAAGGGGCTTTGTAAATATTATTAACTAAAAAAAAATAACGTTTTTTGATTCGTTGTGTATTTTATGAACATTTTACGAATAATTATCGTCTCACTCGAATGCTGCTGGTTTTGCATTCCATTTGAACATTAAATTTTACTATGGATTACATTACTAACTCCCGAAAAAACTGGACTAAAATGAATGGAGAGCTTCTCCATCCATTTTAGTCCAGTTGACTAAAATGAATGGAGAGCTTCTCCATCCATTTTAGTCCAGTTGCTGTTAACATTTTCTATGGAACAACAGATTTTTTGCGATTTAAAAATAGTGCACTAGTAAAAAAAAAATATTTTTATTTGAACCGTTTATGAATTAATTAATTATATTTTATTCACAGAATATGCTTCACTATAACGTGTTGTTAATTATATGGTCCTCATTTTTCTTCGTTCGTTCGTAAAATCCTGAAATTTGGTATGATTATTTGTGGAATCATTATGTAGTTGATAATTGAACTACGGATCCCTAAAAATTATGTGAACGACCCTCCCGCTCAAATGTGCTAAGATTTTAATTAGCTAAATCTGTGATTAATTATTATTGTTGAAAGTTTTAAGAAAAATGCATTGCCTTTTATTTATTATTACGAATTTAATGAATCATGAAAATGTTAGCGAATTAAATTTAATGTAAAAAAAGCCGCGGCTGAAATTTCGTTGTTGTTTTATACGACTTAGGTTGCAATGAAGGATACGGTTTGGGTTCTACTAATGTAATGCTGTTAATGGGACAGCTCTTTGAGGCGGAGTACAAAGATATGGTAAGTGACAAGACTCGAAGAAGTGGGTAGCTACCACTTAAGCTGAAACCGATTCCCGTCAGGTTTTAATTGCGAAAATCGGATTTTTGTGATGAACATCTTCAGTTTAGTCAGTAGAGCGTCTCCGTCCCTACCGGCTAAGCTTATTACTATTGACAAAACTTTAAGGTGAACTTAGATTTTGGCAATTAAAAAATCCGATCGTAACCGGCTTCAGCTTAGGCGGTATGGCCCCAAGACCGTCCTCTAAAACGTTTGCGTAACCTACAGACTCTTACGATACATTTATTAATTTCAATTAATTAAGTAGCAGTGTGAGGTTAGCAGAGGTCGGGATTTTTGTGTTCTTGTGAGTGAGTGAGGCATGCACTCACTCACAAGAACACAAGAATCCCGAAGAGTATTGATATTTTGTCCGGAACCTCATGTACCACGCGCAATTGAAATTTGTTCGGACTTTAATGATGTCGCCGGGCCACTTACACCCCATACTAATTTTTACATATTGCCTGATTAGAGACAGCAGGAAACAATTACATGTATTTTATAGTTAGAATAAATTATTGCTACTTAAAAGTAATTACACGTCTCTACGTACAGACATCCTTAATTTTATTATGGACGATACGAATAATAATAAATAACTTTCGTAATTATTAGACGTATGGTGTACTGTTAAGACGATGCCATGACTGCATTTTATACTACGTCGGGAGGCTGGTCTGCCACCCAACGTTTACAAAATAAAATTATATTATTAATAAATAAATAAATATTTCTGGAGAATTTACACAGCTAAATCTAGTTCCAAATTAAGCGCAAAGCTTGTGTTATGGGTACTACACTATCATCATCATCATCAGGTCATTTTAGTTTCCACTACAGGAGCACGACCCTCTCTCGTCTGTCCCAGACAGAAGGAGGATTTGGCCTACACTGCCCACGCTGGCCAGACGGGTTGGGAAGGCCTGATCGATGTTTTATAACGTATTTCCCTTAGTCGCCTTGTACAATATCCACGGGAAGAAACGGAGTGATTCTATTCTAGTCTGCCGGAAACCGGAAAAGGAAAATACATTATCAAACATCGATCAGGCTTCCCCAACCCGTCTGGCCAGCGTGGAGAGTGTAGACCAAATCCTCCTTCTGTCTGGGACGGACGAGAGAGGGTCGTGCTCCTGTAGTGGAGACTAAAATGACCTGATGATGATGATGATGATGATATTCAAGACGAAGTCGCGGACTACAGTAATACAAAAACAAAAAAGACTTTCACCATTTCAAATTTCCAATTAATCTGCCAGTTTTCTCAGGAGAAATATGTTAATGGACACCTTTTTATGGATAATCGATTTTACGGTCGTTACCGCACCAGCGTCCATCGTCTTCTTAATGAAATTCCTTTTTTAATGAATGGCCCGAGTAATTGATAATGTGAGATGCGGTTGGCACCTCGCCCGAGTAGCCTATAGCCCTTGGTAAGGTAATATATTAGAAGAAAAATTAATTTAATGACATGAAATTATTTATTCTATCATTGGGCCCCTGTGGCCACATAGACACGTCTTACACAATTTTATTCGGTTTAAAAATATCATTATTTCTTATTTAAAACACTTACAGTGTCACTTACATAAGAAACAATAAACAAAAATAAATGTATGAGATTTTGTTAACGTCCGTTACCAATGCACAATATTAATCACATTATTGTAGATTGAGGGTAAAATATATTCATAGTCACCCGTTCGCACTTCACTATATTACTCGATAGTAAGTCACAATGGTTAACTGATCTGGTGTGTGGTCCAAGTTATAAGTTGCTCGCTATATGGTTATAGTTTCGCGATGGCGGAAATTTTTATATGAAAAAAGATTCATCGCTAATTATATGGTTAAATAATTTTTTCTTATAAATTTTCAATGAGCTTGAGTTCCTAATATTGATTGGAATTTTGTTGTATAACTGTGCTCCAACAAAAGTTATTCTTTTTTGTCCGTAATTCGTTCGTGCACTAGTTAAATTAAGTTGATCAGCACGTCGTGAAGAATATTTACGTGTTGAGCTACTACCTTTAGTTGTGAGTGTGATGTGTGAGTGTATCTTTTTATGTATTAAAATGCACGTGTTGAGTGTGTATAATTGTTTTATGTTTAGGAGTTTTGTCTTTTTATAGATTTTTATAGTAGGGGTTAGATAATCGTAGCGATATAGGATTTTTATTAATTTGTTTTGTAGTATTTGTATGTGTTTGAGGTTTGTGTCTGACGCGGTTCCCCATATTTCGATGAGATAAAGAAGGTGGGGTTTTACGAGTGAGTTATAGATTAGGGGTCGGATTTTGTTTGGTATACAACGCGCCATGTCATGCAAAGATCCTACTAGAGATGAAAGTTTTTTCCGTATGTGTTGTAAATGAGCGTTCCATGTAAGATGTTTATCGAGTGTTAGTCCTAAGTATTTCTCGTGATTTGCCTCTTTTAGTATTTCGCCATCAATGTTAAGCTTATTTTGAGTTTGTACTATTTTGTTTTTATTAATAACTATATCCTTATTTTTTGTTATTATTTTTATCTATTAACATTTCGGTATTGACCATAGGCGAAGGAGCTAAATGCTAGAACGAAACTTGCCAATATGTTTTTTTTTTTAAATAATCAGATGATACAACAATTAAAACTTAGTTTGTAATGAAATTCATGTAGAAATGTCGAACTGTATTGTTAACCACATTGTATATTTCATATACCTACTATTTTTATACTACGTCGGATGGTAAACAAGTATATAGCCAATTTGATGTGAAGCGGTTACCGTAACCATATAAACGCTCGCAATACGAAATATCGTTCGCGTGCCGCAACGTCCGCAATCAACGCACCAACTTCTATATTCCTTGTGACTTCACTCACTCGTACTTCCCCAGTGGGGCAGCTTGTAACCCTAGTTCCTTTGCCAGAGTCTCGTTTGTAAGACAGCAGGGTGCACCACATGCAGATTAAGTTGGTTTTGGTTCGAAAATAATGATGAAACACTTACATCCCAAAAATACTTATATTATTAAATGGATGCTATACATATTTTTGTATCCCTATAGATAAGAGATTCGCCTGTGTGGATTGTATGAAACATCTCCTAACATAATAATACGTAAATTTACGCGTATTAAAAAAATGGAAAGATGGCTTATCGGCATCCCTTAATTAAATCAATAGTTATGGGTATATCCAGAACTATTGATATAAATAAGGGATGCCGATAAGCCAGCCATCCTACTATACATTATAACCATTATAACGTATAGTAGAATATAAACCCGCTGCATAAAAACACACCACGTATTGTAATAACTTTATTTACTCTATGGTAATAATAAATAGTGTATACCACTAACGCCATCTTTTATCGAGTAGCATGCATATAAAAGTGCAATACGATCAAATTAACGCTACTATTCAACGGCCGGTAATGACACTTTTGTTTATTTATTTCCATACGATGTATAGGTACTCGTATTTTATCACGTTTTTGATAAATTTTATGTTTGTTAATATTACTTTTATTTTCATATTCGTTTACGAACTACCGCTTTTATCAATTGGTGGCGCTAGTTCAGCGCACTAATCCCCATAATTTGTGATAAAATCGTACACCTGCATAGTACATGTTCATAGCGAAAACTTAAAAATGTTATTAGGTAGATGATTTTTTTTTAATATATACGAACGAGGGAGGCAAACGAGTTATATTTATAGTAATATAATGAAGCTGACAATTTTAACAATTGTTTTCGAATTTAAGAGCCGAAATCTTGTGGAACATCAAGTTATAGGCTGAAAAGGCAGGACATAGCTAGTGATAGATAAATTAGTATACGTATTATATTTTTCTCGCTTTTTAAAATGTTTACTTACCATTTTGATCCATAATAACGCACTATTAAATTGTTGTGGTTAAGTTATAGGCTTATAGCACGTGATATTAAAAAGCCACCTTTAACAATATCACGTGATTATATTTCAACAACATATTTTTTTTATACAACTAGGGTGACAAACAAGCGTACGACCTGCCTAATGATAAGCAGTCATCTCAGCCTACGGACGCTTGCGACACCAGAGGCATCTCACTCTCGCGTTGCCGACTCTGTAAAAACCCTTTTATGCCTTTACTATACTTTTTTTCAAGGGAGGCTCCAGTGTGTCCCGTAAAGCCTAATAAAATAAAATAAGTGTTTCTATTCCTATCGACGGAGTCATACAACTGTTTCATTTCATTTATGAATGAACATGTAACTCAAGTTTAGCTATAAATTGGAAAATTAGTTTCGGCGCATGTCCATACACGCAGCGCCACACACGTGCGCCACAACGTGGCGGATGTGTGCCTGTGGCCCCTCTGCAAGTTACGTCACAATAGTTCAGCATATTGATACGGACTACACTCGGTGCGATGATGTAAGGCTCTGAGGTGACTTTATTGATTGACACACAGACAGCCACGATCATATCGAGTTTATTTAGATAAAGATTGGTGACAAATTCGATCAGATTTTTTTTCTGTGTATCTACCTACCGATATAAGTTAGTTTGTTTAGATCAATGTTGACATGATCAAAGTAGCATTTAGATATAGGATGTAGAAGCGAGTAATTTATGTGTCTTTCCAACGCAGAATCTTGCAATATCTGCTTTCTCTTTGAACTAAAAATAAGCTGTTTAAACACTTTTCTTTACTCTTAAAATTTCAACAACTTTTGTCCGACAAATTTTATGGTCGATCAAAGTTTGGTGGGAAAGTCCATATTAAAAGAATGAAAGTATTTGTAAAACGTTACCTACCTTTGGAAAAACCATAAAAAATACTTTTCTTGCTGCACTAGCTACATATACGCGATATTTAACATAGCTGTCGTACAAATTTCTGACGTAATACATATAAAATAGGAAGATGTGACGTCATAATGAGGTGGCCTTTTGTATGGAGCGTTTTTGATAATTGGAAAATTGTGATTTTCAAGATATCATAACTCGAGTAATTTTTAGGCTGTCGAAGTAATTCTTTCACCTATATTTTATACAATTGTGACGTCCTTACATAACAAATCGGTTTACAAGTCTATTCAACCATGTACCTACTGCTTGATGATTGCACTCCACATCATTTGCAGCACAGAATGATCGTGTTCTGATTGAATTCAATCATTCATAACAATATCAATGTATTCCCACGTTTTGAAAGAGTCAAGTCTGAAGGGCAGATTTTGTTGTTGGGGCGTGGATTAGTCAATTGTTTGTCACTTTTTTTTTTACTACGTCCGGTAGACAGACAGCATTAACCACCTTGCCTGATGATGAAATCAACTCATATTCATTCCACTGCTGGAATATCCTCACTCGAAGGGGGGGCTCTATCGCGCTGCTCTACTGCGGGTTAGCGAAGACCGTAGCACATAGTCACTTGTAAATCTCGTAATACAGGGAGTTATTGCTCGCGCACTGGCACCCCTGTAGCTAGCAAATTTTCTCGTCATATTATTTTTCTGCGGTCTTCGGTAAGGGAGAGTAACTTACAACACAACTTGTACACGGTCGAGCTCGTTATGGCCTACCTCTGTTCTGTCAGAGCCTCGAACTAATCGGTAAGGTACAACATGTGGTTAGCTTTAGTTCTAAAAATCACGATGAGGCTCTTACACCTCAAAATATGGTGTAATATGTGGACAACAACTATTCTATTATCTGTCGAAAAATAGGTTAAATAATAACTTTAGTTTCTATCATCATCATCAGCCTGTATCTATCCACTGCTGGATATAGAACCTTTTATTATTAATTTCTATACATCATCGTCATCATCATCATCATCAGCCTGTATTTGCCCACTGCTGGATATAGGCCTTTCCCAATGCTTTCCACCATATGCGATCCTTCGTTTTCTCCATCTAACCGCTATTAGCCCCTTTGTGAGGTCGTCGGTCCATCCAGAGAGGGGGTGCCCTACGTATATTCTATAAGTTGGCATTTAATAAGGAAGTAATTTCCAAGGCTAAAAATGAGAGGTCTTCATTTCTAAAAAGAAAATGCACAAGGCTACAGTTTTTAAGAACAGTCAGTTGCTGACAAAAGGAAGTTCGATGATTTAAAATGAATTCAAAAACGATAAAGTCACATAATAATAAGAATCTTATTCATTTCCCGTTACTCACTGAAAACTTATCTGATAGTAGAAATGTTAAGTCATTTCAAAATCATTTTATCAGTGGATTTTCCATGTAATCTTTTGATCCGATTGGCAAAAACTATTGATAATTTTGTAAACAATGTATGTATCACTTAAGTACGACACATATACTCATATTCACTCAAGTTCGTGGGCAGAATTAACTGCAGAATAAAATGCCGAAAGCCCTCAGTTAACTATAGTGCCTAAAGGTTAAACTAGAACTGCTTAGGAATTGGAACACAGGACGAATTTAATCATAAGAAAATAGTAGGAATTGGAAGAAGATTTCTAATCATTGAACGAGGCTTTTATACTAATCGAAAGTGGGTTTGGCCATAGTTATGTAGTATCATCATCATTATCAGTCTGTATCTACTCACTGCTGGGTATAGGCCTACCCCAATTCTTTCTACCATAATGCGATCGTCCGCTTTCCGCATCCAAACCTTATTGGTTACCTAACGCTACCAGCCCTGTTTGTCGTCGTCGGTTCATCTAGAAATGAGGCACTCTACGCTTCGTCACCACATACGCGACCTCCACTCATTTTACTTTTTTCATATCGACATTTTTTGGGAATAAAGATATATTTATTTGAATAAAATATGAATAATATACATACAATCGCATGCAGATATGATCTTTATAAATTTATGAATTTATAAATTGTCCTTCATATTTTGCCTAGCCGGCGTACAAATTTTGTGAAAAGGAGCACATAGGCAGGTCGCAATAAATAGTTCTGATATCAAATGCTAATAGGTCAATAAAGTAACATAACTAATTTACAAATTTGTCATTTAAGAAATCACGAATACAGTAGTAACATTGTTCGTGGATATTGAGTTACTATAATATTCGGAGTCACCTGATTTTTCATCTTAATCAAATCAAATAGCCTTTCACCCCTCTTTAAATTAAATTAATACATTTCTTCGTTTCGTTTTATTTCTAGTTCACAGTAGTAAGAATGCCAGTTCCCTCGTCCTGTACTGACATTGACTTTGAACTGCCGAAACGGACGAGGGTGACTCGCGAATAAATTGGCTAATGTTGGGGCCCTGGCAATGGCCATTCCAATGTCACCAGCAGATGGTTTAAATGATACTTCACAATATGTTTGTACATGTGTCGAATGGTTCTTGGTCTTCCGAGTTTCTGTTCGTTGCTATGCTTAAATTATACTAATATCGCAGAATGGGAAATAATAGTAATATCACACACTCAAAGTATAAGTAATAGTACTACGTACTGCATGGCCACTCCCTGCCGCTTTCTCGTGTTGACCTCACCTCCCCCCTGAGGCAAATGTGGAACAGTTTGTATGGCGCCGCACGCACACACGCTCATTAACGCTCTTTACCGACGTTATTGCTTATGTAGTTAACGACGCAACATTTGTATGGAGTGGCTGGGGTGTACCTATAGATACGTTCTACTTGCCTCCATCCGCCTTAGTAAGCATTTGAATTTAAAAGTTGAAATATTACCGATATGTCAACTTTTAAATTCATATGCCTTATTACATAATTTGTAAGCCAAAAGGCAGTTCAATATATTAGTATTATTATCCAACTGTATGTTACCCATCGTCGTCAACCCTTATTCATCCCACTGCTGGGATACGGGTCTCCCCTCAACCCCGAAGGAGTTTAGAGCTTACTCCACCACGCTGCTCAACTGCGGGTTGGCTGAGGCCAGTGTTTTCGAGCCGCCTAAAGGCCACTAACTTGGCTTAACTAACTCACAACGAATTTAATCAGAAGAAATTAGGAGGAGTAGGAAGCTTTTGGAATTTGACTTCCCCTCTTAGCAATGTGAGAGACAGCAATATGGCAAATAAGGCATTAAAGCCTAAACTGATGGCTAGTCAAGTGAAGCTCAAATGCCGTGCACCAGAGACTTTAATTATCTTGAAGACCATAATGTGCTTTTGTTGAACAGTCCTCGCTCTCATCGGCCTGTTCGAGCTAGGCGTGTTGCCTAGCTACAAGGCAGGCTTCTACTGCAACGACCCAGCTCTCTCGCACCCCTTCACTGGGGACACGGTCTCCTTCGTGGTGTTAGTGCTGATAGTATTACTGCTGCCCATTTCCGTGGTAAGTTGAACCCTTGTACTACCTTCTGAAATTTATATTATACAAAAACGAAATATCGTTTTCGTACTTAACAGTCATTAGATGACAGTCATTAAGCCAAGTCTGGCTGGCGTCCGCAGTTGAGCAGCATGGTCGAGTACTTTTTTTTTTTTTTTTTTTTTTTATTCTACGTCGGGTGGCAGACAAGCATACGGCCCGCCTGATGTGAAGCGGTTACCGTAACCGTATTAACGCTCGCAACATAATATATCACTTGCGCGCCGCCACCCCCACTGCCAACGCAGCATCTCCTTTTCTGGTGACCTCACTCACTCGCAGGAACACAACAACCCTCAAGGGAATTGTTATTTGGCTGCGGTATTCTGTGAGGTGGAGGTACATTCCCCAGTCGGGTAGCTTACAATGACGCTCCCTACCTCTCTTTTCGCCAGAGCTTCGTTTGTCAGTCATCAGGGTGCACCACGTGCAGGTGAAGTTGGCGTTGCACCCCTAAAACCTCTTCGATTGAGGGGCCGTATCCCAGCAGTGGGGTGAATTCGGGTTGACGACGAACCAAATAAAGTTAGTAGTACCTTATCCGCCCCCTCTCTAGATGGACCGACGATCTCAAAGAAGTGGCTGGTAGCGGAAAGCCGAGGATCGCATATGGTGGAAAGCATTGGGAAAGGCCTATATCCAACAGTGGGTAGATTCACTCCGTGAGTTATTTAAGGAGATAAACATCCTCACTGTCGCTTCTCAATATATTTATGTAAATATTATGTACGTCCGTAAAAATATTTCGAATTTTACAAAAGTATGTGATATAACTAATGTCAACTTGCGGAACAAAAACAAATTGGTTATTCCAAAACATAGACTGGGGAAGGTCAATAATTCGTTTGTCGTAAACTGCATCCGCTACTACAATAAGTTGCCGGAATCGGTCCTGATTTTACCCGACACTAAATTCAAACAGCTTATTAAGACCACCTTATGTAAAAAGGCTTACTACAGGACCGACGATTACCTTAATGATAAAAATGTATGGCAAATTCTCGGCACAGGATGTGAAGCACAGGCGTCTTATCTTTACAAGTAGTATTGTGGATATACATATTTAGACTTTATACAATATGTATATACACTCTATACTATGATTTTTTATATTTTTATTTTTTTTACTATTTTATTTTACTTATTTTTTTATTTTTTATTTTCTCTCTTATTTTGGTTGACACCATTTTTTTTTATTGTACATTGACATTCTTTTTATTGTATTATGATAATATTGTATGGCTATTTAAAAAAAAAGACCTATATTGACAGAGTTTCTTTCGGCATTTCTTCTCGTCAATGGTCATTCCGAAATGCTGGTAGATAAAAAAAATACCTAATTGTAAAAGACGTGTCTAAGTGCCCGCGAGGGCCCACAGAATAAAGAATTTTGACTTTGACTTTGACTTTGACTTTGACTTTGACTTTGACTTTGACTTTGACTTTGATGATGATGATACCTTATTAAAATATTCGATGTTTTAAACATTTTAATAAAACAAATAAAAATAACTCAAAAAATTTAAGGCGTGTGTAATTGGATCGCCAACGTTTTTAAGCCAAAGCTAACCTCAGCTGTGCTTTTATCTAGTGCGCCCTGCTATTTAATTATGTTCTAGCAAACAAGAGGCAGGGCGCAGCGTAAATATTATTCTGCTAGACTGCGGAAGTACCTTCACCTTACACAAGGCCGCTGGAAAATAACAAAACCCTTGAGAATTCTTGTGTTCCTATTCGTGAGTAAGGTCACCAGAAGTATAAGATGCTGCTTACAGCAGCAGCCCAGCATGAGAACGATACTCCGAGTGTCGCGACCATCTATATAGCTACGATAACCGCTTTACCATCAGGAGATTTTTGGAGAACCAGAGTTGTCGACATCGCCTTCAGAGTTAGCAAGCTGAAGTGGCAATGGGTCGGTAACACTTGCCGTGTAAGTGATGGCAGATGGGGGCGGAAGGTATTAGATTGGAGGCGGCCTGTAGAACGATGTTAGTTAGTAGAGTTGGACGCCCTCCTTCTAGATGGTCCGATGACCTTAAGAAAACGGCTGCCATGCGGAAGGCGGAGGATCGTATTTGGTGGAATGTATTGGGGAAGAGTTATTATATCCAGCTGTGTGTAGATACAGGTTGATGATCATGAACCGTTTTACATCAGGCGGACCGTATGCTTGTTTGGTTCCCGGCACTGTATAAATACTGTGACCTAAATGGGAAGTTCTACTGTAGATGTTGATCAATTTCTGCCACTTGAACGATCGTGATGTCTAGACTAGAGGTCAGCAGTCAAATGTATCTCACAGTCTGTGATCGATCCCAAACGGAATGTATTGATTTATTATTATTACAATTCCAATAAATCTAGAGCCATCATTTGGAGAAGTACTTCATAGTAACATGCTTATAATAGTAAGTTCAGATCTTACATAAAGCCTACAGATTAACTTATTACGTACTAAGGGACTTTCGTAAACATTGACACTGACTACTCGGACTTCCGAAACTTAGTAAATACGCGGACCTTCGAAATTTTAGAATGTAGGAATGTTATTGTAATAAGCATACGACCTGCTTGCTATTAAGCAGCCTATGGGCGCAACATTAGAGGTATCATCCGCGTATTGCTAACTTTGCAATAAGTGTTTCTTAAAGCACCTCATGCGGTAGGAACCTTCTTTTTTTACGTGGGGAAATCCGTTAAGGATACCACGCTGCCCAAGCGTGGTTATGTCGGACTCTGCTGCCATGGACCAGTGGCAGCCATAACGACTAAAACCCCACGATCTCCTTCTCTCAGCCAATTGGCGAGGCCACGGGAACTGCGATAGCATAACCTCCGCGACCCCGCCGAGTTTCTCCCCCTCCTCGATTAGTGGCGCACCGGGAGACATATGGCACGCCGACACCAAGGGTTATTTTTTAACGAGGCTTTCCCCCTCGACTGCTTGGGTATGATGAAACCGGCTCTCCGGGCGTCGTAAGATATTCCCGGCCTCGGTTTCACCTCTCCCCTCCTCAGTAATTTTTTAACGAGGTTTTCATCCTCGACAAATCGCAACCCAGTGTACCCCTCGCTACCTACACTGGGGAGCGTTCCTCCACTGTGCGCCTCAGCGTGACCTCTGCTAGCTCAGAGGGACGGGAGGCGCAGACGCCCAAAAGCGCAGTACAAGTACTGCGCTCTCCACCACTGCCAGAATATTGGCCAACGGTCAGCAAGATCTCCGCGAAGAGAAGTTACTGGCCGTTGTTGCCCAGGGTGCACCAGGCTCAGGCTGTTGCTGACAAATCGTTTTTGCCGGACGTATCCAGCAAGACAAACGAGACAACAACAGTCCCGAGCAGACGAGGAAATTTTCCGGCCTTAGCACCCCATGCGGTAGGAACCTGGGAGGAACCTCATCAGCATGTACATTTTACTACTTAAACGTTTGCAGAAGAAAATCCCTCTGAAACCGCAAAGAATTAACTCCCTGCTGATGTCGAGCGGTGGAATTGTAGGAGAAGGCCGTAGGCATCATGTCAAATAACTACTCAGAACTCAACCCATTGTATAATCGGCAGAACACTCAAAGAGAGGCAAAGTCTCTCCTTAGACTTAAAGGTTCTATATCATGTGTAAGTTTCATCATCGATTCAACAACGATTCTCATAGCTCGCCTATGAACCGAATCTCAAAGCCGAAGCGGTACCCGATGCTCCAGGTACCAGCTTGATAACAATACTCAATGGGAGTTCGGACTTGGGACTTGGCGTAGCTTAAAATAATCAGACCAGATAGATAAACCCATCCATGGACAAGCTGTGGTTGACATTTAACTTTAGTATTCGATTAGATTGTCACACGCAACGACGCCATCCAGCTCATCATTTTAGTTTATTGCTATTTATTCCTTCCAGATCTGGATAACAGAGTTGGTCTTCATGGACTCGGATGACTCCCTTCGATCAAGGGCACGGCAAGCCGCTCGCAGGACCTTATCTCTCAACAGGAGCTATAAGTATGGACTGCTGTTCAACTTGTGCCTCATCGAAGTGATGAAAGGCATCACTGGAAGCCCAAGACCTACTTTCTTTGATATCTGCCAGCCTGATACTGCCAAGACTTGCAATGGGTAAGTTGATGTATATTTAATTTTTAATACTGCCAAAGAAGTATACGACTTGCTTGATGATTGATGAATGAATTTATTTGCCAGAATAAAATTCTTACAGATGATAATCAGTCATCGTTGCCTATGGTACGTAGTATTGCTAACGCGCTGGTACCCTATTGCTAACGCAGCATCTCTTCGAGTCTAGTGACCTTTCCACTCCTATAAATATTCTCAAAGCTATTGATATTTTTGACTGCAGTCTTCTGAGTTCTGTCTTGAAGTGAAGGTACTTCGACAATGGGGCTCATTATTATCAGCCTTTATCTACCCGCTGCTGGATATAGGCATTCCCCAATGCTTTCCATCTTTTATTCTCCATTCCAAATTCCCATTTCCTTTCCATTCCATATGCGATCCTCTGTCTTCCCCATCCAGCCGCATTTTTGAATACCCGTACAGATGAGGTTAACCTTGACTTTAAATGGTGTTGAGTCACTTTAATGCCACAACTTCATGGCGTAACTTCAAATTTGCACAAACACATACGGATGTAGGCCTTCAGACCTCTTTGAGTAACTAGGACCGCAGCCTGGCCACTCCATACAAATATCGCGTCGGTAACTCCTACACAAACAATGTCGTCTGTGCAGAGTGAATGAGCATGCGCTCGTGCGGTGTCATACAAACTGTTTCAGATTCGTCTCAGGCGGGAGGTGAAGACGACACGAGAGAACGGCAGGAAGTGGCTATAGAGTGGCCATACTGTACGTAGTATTATAACATATACTGTGCAAATTTTTTAGCTTTGGGATGTAAGTAGTCAACATCTTTGAATCAAAGCCAATCTCACCTGCACGTGGTGCACCCTGCTGACTGACAAGCAAGGCTTTGGCGAAAAGAGAGGTAGGGCATAGCGTGTTTTTTTAAGCTGCCCTGCTGTGTCACGGACACGGCCTTGTGTTGTACGTGAATACGTTATATGCACTAAGATTATATCAAAATGGTAGCGCTTCCCCCTCCCCCGCACGGGATGTTCCACAGTCCTTACTTAGCGCAATAAATTCTTTGATCCTTCATCTATTCAGTGGTGTGATTGAATTTGTATGGAGATGATAGATTTGTAGCTGCAATGCCCAACTGTGTACCCCGATTTAGTTATCATTCGTTTTTTTGAATTCCCTATCGAAGCAATTTGAAAGACGCATTCATCTAATATGAGTATAGATGATCTATCATATTATAGGTAGTCTATTATAAAATTATTAAGTATGTATTACATTTCAGATCTGAATTCGTGCCCACCTTCGAATGCACATCCACCGAGTACTCGTCGTGGTTCCAGAACGACGCCTACCACAGCTTCCCCTCGGGGCACACGTCGCTGTCCGTGCACTGCGGACTGTTCATAGCGGTAATTATATCCTTTCTTAGATAACCACAGCTTTTATTAGCATTACATCGCTTGTGAGGAAATATGCGTTGCGGTTTCTCCAAGCGGACATGTTCACCTATTTTCTCATTGGATTCCTTGATCATTAATTTTTCTGTATACTATGTACTAATACATAATACGTTTAAGTACCTTCGTCTAAATAAATAATTAAAGAAATAAATAAATATTCCTGTACAAATTACACACGGCCATCTAGTCATAAACTAAGCAAAGCTTGTATTAGGGGTACTGGATACTGATATAATAAATTTAATTGAATACATTTTCAGCGAAATTTATTGAGCTTATAAAATCGTCCGGTCGTTCTGTCTGTCCGTCCTGAAACTTAAAATTTCGAAATTCTGACTTCGGATTCGTGTAGACTGTAGAGCATCAAAAAGTAGTAATGTAAAGTGACCTTGGTATTCCGATATCAATTCGGGAAAGTGGCCAAAATAAATAAATAAATTTCGCTATGGTGGCGCAAGCTGCGCGTCCGATGTTTTTTTGTAAATACATACATATATTATAATACATAGAAAACACCCAGATCAAGACAAACAGATATGTTCATGCACACAAATATTTGCCTAGTGCGGGGATCGAACCCGTGCGACCTCGTAGTCAAAGTGGCCATTGTTAACCATTTGACCATCGAGCTTGCCTATGTACTAACTAATACATAATAGGTTTAGGCACCTTCGTCTAATATAATAACATACTATTTATTCGATCCAAAGATAATTGACCTAAGCTCAGATTGATTATTACGAATGCATTTGAGGTGTAGTGGCTCACCACCGTCTTTGAGCTAAAGACAACCTCGCCTGCACGTGAAACACCCTGCTGATTTACTAACGAGGCTCTATTAGGAACGGTAACCGATTCACATCAGGCGGGCCGTATGCTTTTCCCGCCCGACGTCCGTTGGATAGCAGACCAGTATACGGGATCTGAAGCGGTTACCGTAGCAATAATAATGCTCGCAACATGAAATATCGCTAGTACGCCGCAACTTCTTCCATCCTCCCTCACTCGCAGGAACACAACAACCCTCAAGGAAATTGTTATTTGGCTGCGGTATTCTGTGAGGTAGAGGTACTTCTCCTGTCGGGTAGCTTACAAATACGTTGTACCCTACCTCTCTTATTTTAAGTCCCAAATATGTAAAACCTACCTCAGACCTACATACATGCTATTTATATACATGGCTAAAAAATATATTTCAATTTGAATAATTTAATTTATCCATACAAACACCTATATGGGCCGCTACTTTGATGTAGATTTAGAGATATCTATATATATATATATAGTCGACAAACGATCTTACACCAACTTTTTATTCCAGTGGTACCTCCAGAAGCGCGCGTTCACCTGGAAGCACCGCACCATAATCCTGGTCCCAGTCCTGCAGCTGTGCGTCATCATCTTCGCCGTCGTGTCTTCACTGACACGCATCACGGACCACAGGCACCACTGGTGGGACGTGGCAGTTGGTGCCGTTATTGGATTCGGTACCGTGTTTTATACTGTAAGTGCTAGTAGCTGTTTCTTTTGAATACCCTAAAATGAGGTGTAAGTCGCTCACCGGTTTGAATCAAAGCCTCACCTACAGGCGGTGCAACCTGCTGGCTAACAAAGAGGCAACAGGGATAATGTAAGTGTGAAGTTTTTAAGGTTATTTTAAATATGGTCGTTTTGCTAATTTGACGTTCTGATACGAAGGGGAAAAAATAGATAGATAGACAACAGGTTTGTCCACGACAGGGGTGCGCGATCATTTACAAAGGAAGTCGATCTGCGCACACTCAGCGGTGTAAAATGCCGCATTATTGCAATTGGCTTTGTCAACACAAGGAGGCTGTGGAAAAGTTAAATAGATTGTAGCGTAATTATAAGCTACACGAGTGGGGAATGTAAGCACTCTGTTCAATTCACAGGGGTGTCACCAGGAAAGAAATCAAAATCACACGTTATTTAAATATCCTTATTTTATTGTTGTGTCCACTAATCATGATTGAGAAACAATTTCCTATCAAAACGGCAGTATATTATCATAAATCAGCTTTTACTTACATCAGCACAAGTTTCACAATCTCACTCAACTGATCAGCGTTTCACACGTGTTACCGGCTTGAAGTCTCGAACAAGAATGGCCGACCGCATGGCGTTGGCACCGTCCCCACTTTAGCAACTTACAAGGTGTAGTCAAATTCAGTACTTTTTAAAAAGGGGAATAAAGTCGTCTTACAATATTAAGTCAAGTTAAGTACTTTAAAAAGAAAGAACGTGGCAATAAAATAATAGATTACCGAATAGAAGCTAACAGCTCGGCCATCCTGTTCGAAGCGTGCCCTCACGCTTACGCTAATACATTTGTTTTCATTTACTTCATTGCAAATAAATAAACCAAGAGAAAAAAAAAATATAACAATAATAGAATAAATTAAAATAAAATAAAATCCATTACATTACAACTCATATATCAATTACATTCATTTCGATGCATTTCAATAATTATGTCTGATAATATCAATTAGAAATAAATTTATTGCTATTATTAGCCTACTAACTAATTAAACAATGAAATAAGAAAATCCAACAAAAATAAATATCTTTCATAAGTTTTCATTTTATATAAATGTATAAATAAAAATGTATACTTAATATATTTACTACACACATTAAATCTAAGTGCTTTAATGTCAGAGTACAATTTGAGCACTGATTTACATTTTACTCGTTTGTTTTAGTAATCATGATATCAATTATATTACTGATCTGTGAAGGCTGTCAATAATTCAGTCGCTAATGTCGTTATTACTAACTTCTTCGCTACTTTCTAAATCTCTACAAAAGGTTAGCCACGGCTGTATCCTATCAACAGCCACCACAGCTTCGTATCTACGGTTATTTTTACGTGTCATGGGAGTATCTTCTATTAAATATCTCTCATTTGGAAGTACTTTCATTACGCGGTATGGACCTTGAAATTTAGCTACTAATTTTTGAGATTTACCATCGTGGGGCATTTGTCTTTCGACACGAACCAGGTCTCCTACTTTATACTTTTTTCCTGATTTCCTATTTCTATTAAATCTTTCAATATCCTTTTCCTGTTGACTTTTAATGTTTCCACTTGCTTTATCCCTTAAGTTATCTAAATCTTCCGAATTTATTATATTAGTAGTGTCAGAGATAACGGTGCTTAGAATACCTTCTGTCCGGCTAGTGATATTAAAACCAAACAATAATTGTGACGGACTCTTTTGGGTTGTTCAATGAACTGTGGTGTTAATACCTATTTGTATGTCACAAATATAGTCATCCCAAGATTTATCGTCCTTGTTATGTGTACAAGTCGAAAGAGCGTCGAGGATGGTTCTGTTGAACCTCTCAACTTGGCCGTTAGCTCTTGGTGTGGCGACGGCATTAGTAATATGTTTTATCCCATACAATGTAATAAAATCTTTAAATGTTTTCCTCGTAAAACTACTGCCCTTATCGGTTATTAATCTATTAGGAACCCCAAAGTAACTGATATGCTCTTTCAGTACTCGTATAGTGGTAACAGACTTAGTGTTTTACACGGCATTTATGTTAATATATTTAGTGAAACTATCGACGACTACCAATAAATAGCAATTACCTCTTTTGCTTTTAATGAAAGGCCCCAAATGGTCCGCATGTATCGTGTGGAAAGCGATGCTAACCTTTTCAATCGGATGCAACTCACCTTCTCGCTTACCACCAGGAGTTTTGTGATGTGCACAAGAGATGTGCTAAGCAAGATTGAACGTATTTTTTTATAAAACGGCGCATTTTGGGGAACCAATAATGCTGTTGTATGCGTTGTAACGTTTTATCAAAACCATAGTGACCAATGTCATCGTGATTTATTTTTAATATTTGCCAGCGTACTCCTTTCGGAACTAGCCATTTAAGTTCATCTCCTACCACACGATAAATACGCCCATTTTTTTGTCTGTAGTTTTTTTGTATTTCAATGACAGTATCAGAACTTTTATCATTAAGAATACCCTTTATCTTTTGAACTTCCTCATCAGCGTCTTGCACGGTGGCGATCCAGTCCTCATCAGTCTTTTCCAGCGATAAGACATCTAAGCCGTGGTTTTCGGGTATGGGGGCTGAAACTGGACAACGGCTTAACGCATCTACATGTGTCATCTGAGTACCAGCTCGATATTCAATTGTACAGTCAAACTCTTGGAGCTGAACCCACCACCGTGCAACCCGGGGAATAAGATCGCGTTTAACAAACGTGGACCTCAAAGCACTACAATCGGTATAAATTGTAAAGGCTGTACTCAAGAGATATACTCTAAATCTATTTAGGGATGCCACTACTGCTAGAGTTTCAAGCTCATAAGAGTGCAGCTTACGTTCATCATTCGTAGTTTTACGGCTAAAGTAGGAAACCGGATGAAACACGCCGGATGAATCACTCTGTAATAATATGCCCGCTAAGCCATTTTTACATGCGTCGGTATGCAGTTGAGTTGTAGCATTCGGGTTATACAATGCTAGTAACGGACGTTGAATTAGCAATGTTTTGATGAGATTAAACGCTTCATCCTGAGAAGTACCCCAGGACCATTTGACATCCTTTTTTAAAAGGTCTGTCAGTGGAGCCGCTAAGATGGCGTACTTTTTTATAAACCTTCTAAAAAAACCAGAGAGACCCAAAAACTGCCTTAATTCGTGTTGGTTGGTGGGCGTTTTAAATTTAGAAACAGCTTCAGTCTTTTTGCTGCCGGGTCTAATACCCATCGCATTCACTTCGAATCCTAGGAAGTCTACCGTATCCATAAAAAAGTTGCATTTACTGAGCCTTAACGTTAGGCCTCCGTGTTTTAAGAGCTCTAATACTTCCTTTAGTCTTTGTAAACCCTGATCTACGTCCATACAAGGAATTAAAACATCGTCCATATATACAAGTGCATATTTGATCTTTGCGTCATGGAGGATCTTATTGATCGTTCTCTGAAAGACAGAGGGGGCATTGGCTAAACCGAAAGGCATGCGATTGTACTCAAATTGTCCGTCAGGAGTAACAAACGCAGTTTTATGTCGAGACTCCTCGGCTATCGGAATTTGATAATAACCGGACGCTAGGTCAAGAGAAGTAAATAACTTATTGCCTGCTAATTGATCTAACTGATCCTCCACTCGCGGGAGTGGATAGTGATCCCTTTTAGTTTTTCTATTTAAGGCCCGGTAATCAACGCATAAGCGTTTTTCGTCGGTCTTTTTTTGGACTAACACGATGGGGCTGGCATATTGTGAAGAAGATTCCCTGACTATACCGCTTTATATCATATCATGTACCATATCGTTAACTAGGGATCTTTCAGCATGAGATAAGCGATACGGTCTGTAAACTATTGGTAAAACAATCTTGATGTTCATTTAGTAGTTCAAGTAAACGATATTGTTCGTTGTTATTCAAATTTTTACCGGAACGTATCAAATTTTCAGGTTCAGGATCGTCGAAAGATATTTGACAGCAGTTTAGAATATGTGATGAATTTAAAGACGTGGATTTTACAGATCGCGTCACTAGGGAGTCTTTAGAGATGGTTATATCACTTTGAGAAGCGTTATATACTAAAAGCGAACCTTGGCCATCGTTAATATCATATCCACCAGGTAGTAGATAATATTCCTTACCATCTACTCCTCTGAGTGATCCATGAACGTATACATTTCCTTTAAATAATGGTTCGGTTTTAACTGGTATCAAACCTAGCATGTGTCTAGTAATTAAAGTGTCTTCACTGGATATTAAGTGGATTTTGGTACAATCAAATTGTTCGAAAATTACTTGAGATGGAGTTTTAGTGATAATAAGATCTGGCGACTCAGTGAACGAATGCCCCAATAAAGTTGGATATTTAATAACATAGTCTTCCACGACATAGAGATCAATATTTTTAATGATACCTTGAACTTCTACATCAGCACGTACTATACCTATTGGACTAATCAGGTTTGAGCCTATACCTCTAAGTATGGGTAGATTCGAGGATAACTCTATATTTAATCCGAGCTCTCTAGCCTTACTTACTCTAATCAACGAACATTGACTACCTAAATCAACATGACATAATACTGCTTTACCGCCGAGGAAAATATCAAATACGTACTTATCATTATGACTGTCATTTACAGATAGCTTGGATACTTGCTTCTCGTCCCTATATTTCGTTTGATTATCATTAGAGTTTTTAGTCTTGTCATTATTAGATCTATTTTTATAACAGCTTGATGATTGATGTCCAAGCCTATCACACGCTGAACATTTAATCAAGGGTTTTTCACACCTAAAACTTGGATGACCCAATTCGTTACAGTTAAAGCAACGTATGCTAGGATTCGAACCACTTGGTTTTAATGTAGTAAGTCTTTGAGCCACGTTCGTAGAGTTCTTACGATCGTACTTATTCCTATTTCCCGAATCATGATTTTCTCTATTTTGTGCTACTTTAACAGTCCTAAAATATTTAAGAACCTGCTCAGGCTCGCTAAATTGAGCTGCCTGAGCAGGTACTTTTACGGCACGATCTTCCAAGCCATATAAAATACAATCTACAGCCTGTTTTCCGTAAATCTTACATCTATTTAAAAGGTTAATTTTCGAATAATAATAATGCTCTAAAGATTCACCATACTTAGCACGCTTTGCTAACATTTCCGTCAGGAGTTCAGCATAGTCTTACCGACATGGAAAGGATTCAATTAATTTCTTTTTCCATTCGGACCACGTATACAACAGAGAAGGCAACCCCTGATACCAAGTTTTGGCTACTCCAGATAGCTTAGGGAGAGCGTAATGAATTATTTATTTATCTTCCCACCCATATATATTGGCACATTCTTCCACTTTAGTTATCCAAACTAATACAGTCTGTTCCCTACTCATCGGGTCAAAGTCTGGTATGACATTTGAGTTGAAACATAACTTAGGTCTATCTGAACTCCTGGCGGTATGTAAAATTGACAGAACTTTATCTAAAATACTATTGCTATCGGATTCCTTCCTATTTTTACAATTTCTAGAAAATGTTGATGGCTCACCGGAGTCACTGGTGCTAGAGCCGCTGTACCTCCTTCGCTTCGTACCTTCTCCCGTGCTCCGCAACTGCTTCCTATGTTTTCTCTTTCTGCGACTACGCAGATGGTACTCTCCCTCTAGTTCCTGTTCTCCGTCCGAGTTTAAATAATGACTCCTATTTTTGTATATTGAATGATCTGATCGAATACTTCCTGACCTTGATCTTTCCGTTCCCTCCAACCTCCTGCTGCTCTCTAACCTGAGCATATTTTGGCCCTCTAACCTGGGCGTTCTTCTGCTCTCTAACCTGAGCATATCTTGACCCTCTAACCTGGGCGTTCTTCTGCACTCTAACCTGAGCATATCCTGGCCCTCTAACCTGGGCGTTCTTCTGCTCTCTAACCTGAGCATATCCTGGCCCTCTAACCTGGGCGTTCTGCTCTCTAACCTGAGCATATCCTGGCCCTCTAACCTGGGCGTTCTGCTCTCTAACCTGAGCATATCCTGGCCCTCTAACCTGGGCGTTGTTCTGCTCTCTAACCTGAGCATATCCTGGCCCTCTAACCTGGGCGAACTGCTCTCTAATCTGTGCATCTCTTGGCCCTCTAACCTGGGCCTTTCATTAACTCGATCAAGCTCATGCAGATCCATTGCATCCGTTTCTGAAACTTATATTTTGAATCATGAGGTCATGACATATACCACATGTATATAGAAAAAAAAATCATATGGCTATCTCAGAATCTATATCAAATCTCAGTATCTCAGAATACTACTTGACATTTTAATATTGTTGCAGAAAAGACAAGACAAAGGGGCGGTAAGATAAAAGCTATTTCTAGAGATCACACAATAACGTAGGTAATTTTGAAGAAAATTGGGTAAATACATAACGTAGAGCCATCCAATCCAAAAGATATATACCTCTGTGCACACATATATATGTATACATATACCCCAGTATATATATATATATACCCATATACCCACACGTTTATACACACATATATACATGTACATAACATATACATACACACATACATATACATACACCTATACATACACCTATATATATCACCTATACGTATCATAAAATTATATCAAATGATGTCCGCATTAAAAAGAGAAGGAAAAAAAAAAAGAGAAAAAATAATAATATAGATATTGAATAAGTCCTTTAGTACGAATTGGATAAACGTCACGTTAGTCAGAAAATGTGAACAGCGTAGTCCGATATGTAGAACTTAATTGCAAATGTCATTTGAAATCGTGGACGTGGAAAGAGAATTAGATAATTCCCTCATGATCCCCACTTCGGAACTGTAAGCACTCTGTTCAATTCACAGGGGTGTCACCAGGAAAGAAATCAAAATCACACGTTATTTAAATATCCTTATTTTATTGTTGTGTCCACTAATCATGATTGAGAAACAATTTCCTATCAAAACGGCAGTATATTATCATAAATCAGCTTTTACTTACATCAGCACAAGTTTCACAATCTCACTCAACTGATCAGCGTTTCACACGTGTTACCGGCTTGAAGTCTCGAACAAGAATGGCCGACCGCATGGCGTTGGCACCGTCCCCACTTTAGCAACTTACAAGGTGTAGTCAAATTCAGTACTTTTTAAAAAGGGGAATAAAGTCGTCTTACAATATTAAGTCAAGTTAAGTACTTTAAAAAGAAAGAACGTGGCAATAAAATAATAGATTACCGAATAGAAGCTAACAGGAAGTACCTCCATCTCAAAAAACAAATGGCTGTGTCCTTGCGGAGAGGAGATATAAAATATGATAATTTAGTAATTAAGAACATTGCAAATTTAGAATGACAAATAAGGCTGGTTTGCAACTCGCAACGAATTTTTTTCATTCGCTCTGGCCTGTTATAAAGCCAGACGAGCTCTTTCCATAAATATTTGTCCATAACTGTTATTGAATCTCTATTCTTTTTTTTTCCACAGGTAGCAGTTCTCTGTGACGACTTCTCATACATGAAGCCCCGACACAGTGAGCGTTTAGAAGAGAGTCAACCCACAGTGAAATCTCTCATATTTGACGGGCGTAGAGGAGACATTACGCCCTAGTTCAAATTGAATTTCGACCTAGATTAAACTTAAAATGTTAATGAATTATTGTGATTTTGAAGACGACGTGTGAAGAATCACGACCACGCATGACGTCAAAAGGCTGTGAAAGAAAGAGAATTTCAAGAATGTCCCGTCAGACTGGAAATGTATAGACTTGTCTGTATGAAATAGTGTATAGAGACGGCTCAGATTAAGAAATAGACAACTAAATCTTAGTGGTCATTCATACCTTAACTAGGCTGGAATCTAGCCCACGGGGTCGAAATCGATGTTGAGTGGAGCGAGTAGATGCGCTGAGTGTATGTTTTCCATTGATTTCAATGGAAAATGTATTTGATGATCATTCCTCAAAGACATGATCGATCTCAATTTTTTTTCGACACAAACCTCAACAATGTCGAAGTCTTCAAGTTTCATCAAAATCGGTTCAGTGCTTTTAGAGCTTATTCATTTCCAAAACCGTTACGTATATAACCGTACGCTTGCTCCGCTAGCTCTATTCATTAAAATTTATCATACATTTAAATACACACCCATGGATTTAAATGTAAACAATTAAACAACAACAAATGACGAATAATATGTATAGAGCGATAGTGCGGTGTGATGTTTAATTTGGCCTCGATACGCAATTATTTCAACGGAGACTAAAAAGAATGGGCAAAACGCCCTAGGTAAGTCGCTTTTGGCCCCAATCAAGGGAGACCGAAACTAAAGCGCCAAGCGCTCAAATTGGAACACAGATTTCTAGCCATCAATGAGGAGTCCTTCTTTTTATAACTCCTTGTTAGACGAGAGGAAAATATAAATAATTTTTAATAATTCCAGTTACAAATTCATTGTAAATATTATTGTAAATTTTGTTAACTTATCAATTAATTAAGTAAATATATACGTACAATTATGTTACGTAGTTCACGGTATTAATTTGTAAATATTTTTGTAATTTTTATAGATTTATTTATTTATTTTAAAGCGGACAAATTTTAGCAAAGTTTTTGCTAAGAATCTAATTCGTTACTATTTTTAACGTTACTTTATTTTTGACTGGAAATATGTATCATAAATTATTATGAATGTAAATAGAATTGATTTATACAAGTAAGTGTTTTAATTTTATTTTATTGTTATTCAAATTCATTTTGGTTTTGATCAACGAAACCAAAATGAATTTGAATAACATCAGACTATTTTTATACCACTAGAGTGGAAAACAAGAATACGACCCGCCTGATGGGAAGCTTGCGACACCAGAGGCATCACTCATGCCCTGTTGACCCTGCAAAAACTCCTAAGGCCTTTTTTTATGCTATGTCTTGTTAAGTGGTTAGCGTTGCCGTATTAACATTCGCAACATGAAATACCGCTTGCGCGCCTCCAACCCCGCTACCAACAACGCAGCAACTCCTTCATTTCTACTTATTATAACCACATGAGTAAAGAAAGAACAGAGAGAAAGCTGTCTAAGATCTGCAAAATTTGTGCCTATTCTCATAGGGTTGACACCTTTGTGGGGTGTATTTGTGGGGTATAAGTAGCTCAGCATCACGTTATGAGCCATAGCCAACCTCACCTGCACTGCAACCTCACCTGAACGACAGACAAACATACGGCCCGCCAGATGTGATGCGGTCACCGTAGCTATATTAACGCTCGCAACAAAAAATATCGCTCGCGCGCTGTCACCCCCGCTGCCAACGCAGTATCTCCTTTCTTTCTGGTGACCTCATTCACTCGCAGGAACATAACAACTCTCAAGGGAATTATTATTTGGCTGCGGTATTCTGTGAGGTGGAGGTACATTCCCCAGTCGGGTAGCTTACAATTACGCTCCCTACCTCTCTTTTCACCAGAGCTTCGTTTGTCAAACAGCAGGGTGTACCACGTGCAGATGAAGTTTGATTTGGTTCAAAGATGTTGATGAACCACTTAGTTCACCACCCAATAAGATCTGCCGAAAGAGAGCCCATCAATAGGCCGACTAGGAAGTACCATACCTCACAGGAGACCACATGACAGTCAAATAACAACTATCTGGAGAGTTATTGTGATCCTGCGTCAGATCACCAAAAAGAAGGATTAGCAGCAATAGCAGCCGGGGTAGCAACGCGCGAGTGGCATTTACTGTGTTGCAAGCGTCTACGGTAACCGCTTCACATCAGGCGCGACATGTGCTTGTTTTCCACCCGACGTAGCATTAAAATCCTTTACTGGTATGTCAACGACAATTCTTTGACTTCAGGTTGTGTAATCATCATCATCATCATCTCAGCCATTGAAAGTCCACTGCTGGACATAGGCCTCCCCTCTAGATCTCCAATAAGACCGGTTGGAAGCGGTTTGCATCCAGCGCGATCCTACGGTAATAGTAATAGTAACGGTAGTGTAATATTAATAATAAAAAAACTTATTCACGAACATTCAAAAATGTTTTAAATATCAATAATATAATCATCATCAGGTCATTTTTGTCTCCACTACAGGAGCACGACCCTCTCTCGTCACAACGTACTCGTAAACAACGTGGAGCGAACACCTATACGTGCACGACGCTAGCCCTGAGCTTGTCCACTGGCGAAGTCAGTTTGAACCAGTTTTTTTCAACCGCGGCGTGTACGCGACGGGCGGCCAGTGGACACGCACACAAGGCCACGCATGCTTATAGTAGTGTACCTAAACACCGCGGTTGAATGAAGCTTTCTCTCTGTTCCTTCTTTACTCATGTGTTATAACTACGTAGTAGTACCTATAACTATTGTGCTTTCTAAAACAAAATTGATCACAAACATAAAAGTTCAGAAGAAACCATAAGAACACGATAACACAATGGAAACGATCAAATTATCGAGTATACTCCTTAAAATATAATAAAATTGAGGCTTGAGAGTGGTTGTGTTTCTGCGAGTGAGTGAGCTCACCAGAAAGATAGAAAGGATGGAGTATTTAAGCTGGCAATGGATCGGCTACGCCTTAGTGTTGCTGATCTCCATGGGCATGGCTCCATGGTGCGATTGCTATCCATTAGGTGACCCACATGCTCATTTGATCCCTCTTACATAAAAAAAAATCCTTTTTTAGATGGATCTTAGTGGACAAAGGGCTCTTTTATTCATTAAAAATGAGCTTCAGATTGTGTACAATTGCGTAATGACGTAGGTATATGTTTGCAATATTAATTTTGATAATGGTTGATAGCCCGAGTTATGGAATTTCCTGCGATACTATTGATATAACAGTAGTATCACGGGAGAGCCAAATATTCCCATGGTACTACCGGTAGAGTCACGGGGAAAAAAAACGAATGGGCTTTTGACCACAGGACTGAAGTAAAACTTCTTTAGCTCTACTAACTTATATCTACCTCTCAACTTCCGTTCGCCGTTTCCGTAACGCTCTCGTCACGCATTCACCAGCTTACTTTTCAAGTGAAGCGTGCGTAAAGTAGTTTTACTTCAATACAAATCTGCCGTAGCACTACTGATAGTGTCACGCAGTAGAGCCTGGTTTAAAGAGCAGGTTTAAATCATTGGTCAATACCAAATCATTGCTCAGAAGGCTGCGTTCAGTACAACCATATGGTGCACCACTGGCGGCTGAATCACATAAATATTATTACTATTACCAATGTAATAATTAATTTAATAAATAAAATAAATTAATTAATAATATTTATGTGTTTCTTTTTTTGTAATAAACTATTACCTTGAAGATTAGACTATTACCAATATATTACCCTGGTCGTTAGCCTTTTGAGTGGTGCGACAGGCACTTAGCTAATTTTGCATTACTTCACCCTACGGAGGACCAATTTTGTAACCGTAGGGCACCGAGGGCCCTTCAATATATGGGTCATAATAATAGATGTTGCCCAACCAAGCCATTACGGGTTACAAAGAGGATGCCGGTACGATTCCCGTGTGATGCACTACGACAGAGCTTCTCAAACTGGAGTAACATAAAGAAGTGGAATGCATTTAGAAGTAATACGATATATCAGGATAAATATTACCTACTTATAGTTGGGATGTTGACTTTGACGCTGACCGTTGGACTGGTTCAGTTCACAGACTAAAAGTCGCACAGCGAGCGATGGAGAGAGCAATGCTTGGAGTTTCTCTAAGGGATCGAATCCGGAACGAAGAAATTCAAAGTCACCAAGCTGTACTGGCAGTGGGCTGTCAGCGATAGCAGATGGGGGAGGAAAATCCTGGAATGAAGACCACGTATAGGGCGGCGAAGCGAAGGGCGCCCCCTCTCTATATGAACCCACGACCTCAAAAAGGTAGCTGATAGCGGTTGGATGCGGAAAGCGGAGAATCGTATATGGTGGAAAACATTGGGAAAGACCTATATCCAGTAGTGGGTAGATAGAGGCTGATAATAATGATGATGATGATTCTATCAAAAGAAGCATAAAAAAGTGCATACAGAACCTATATGTACGCACAGAATAAAAAATCTGATTGGCGAGAGCTCAATCTGATTCGTGCGAGGTCAGAAATGGAGCGCCATAGGGTAGTGTCATGTCTAACCTCCTCTTTTCACTTGTACGTAGAATACTTTCACTTGTATGGGTAAAATGCCGGACATTACGTTAAATGCCCAAAAAGTACTTATAAATTCCCTATTTGTGCCCAAAAGTAGGCATTTATTGGGCATTTACATGTACTTACTGAGCACTTATTGTAAATGCCTGGCATTTTGCGTGTCTCTACTTGTACGCTGACGATGTACAAATATTTGCTGCTTCAGGTCTTCACAAATGCTAACAGTGTTATCAATTCAGACTTAATTGCAATTGGGAAGAGGGCGAGAGAGCGAGACAGAGAATACTGAGATACGCACGTACGAAGTCGCGGTCGCGAGCTAGCCTTTTATAAATTAGTACGCAGTCTTCGGGAAAAAATACAGCGATAGTTTGAGCACCACTGCTCTACTTTATGTTTAAGGTGGTAAACGGGCAATTTGTATCAATTTGTCATGATTTAAGATGATGGTGATCCACGAGCTGGTAATGCAATGGTGCTGTTGACCTTACTATAATCTTCTACTTTATTCTCTATTGTTAATATTTTGACGAACCCGGTGTCCAATGGCTAGCAATGGCCACTTTGTCTCCGAGTTCGCGGGTTCGGTCCCTGCACAATAGAAATATTTGTCTGCATGTTTGTTTGCCTTGATATGGGTGTTTTATAAATATTATATGTATGTATTTACAAAAAAAAATGTATTTAAGTATTATATCAGTTATCTGTAGTACCCATAGTACAAGCTTTGCTTAATTTGGGACTAGATGGCCCTGTGTAATTTGTCCAGGAATTTTTGAGCAAGAACTACTAGCGACTCGCCCAGGTTTCGGCTATTTAAGATAACATAAATTATACATTATACAAGTAAATCTTCCGAAAGACATTCCCTAAGTTTAATGATAGTATCAAGAAGTAGAAAACCGTATCAAAATCCATCGCGTGGAATCATTGTAGATGTTGGAGATAAAAAGAACCGAATCCAATTTTGCGGAGCATCTGTAGATCACACAGCCTGCCGAAAGTTGTGCAGTCAGCATATATTAGAAATTAAACAAAAAAGCAACCACCACCGCCTATGGAGACCAGCAACACCAAGGAGTCGCGATCCGTTGCCAGCCTATACTCCTTCCTTTCTTGCTTTTTGAAGACCTCACTCACTCGCAGGTACACAACAACACTAAAGGGTTTGTTATTTGGCTGCGGTATTCTGTGAGGTGCAGGTACTTCCCCAGTCGTGTAGCTTAAAATATACACTATTCCCTACCTCTCTTTCCGCCAGAGCCTCCTTTGTCAGTCAGCAGGATGCACCACGTACAGGTGAGGTTGGCTTTGGTTCAAAGATATTGATAAACCACTTACACCCAAAACAACAAACAAACAAGCAAGTGTAAGATTGAAACCGATCCTACCACCTTATGACAAACCAATTCAAAGAAAAGACACAATGCGGGTGCGCCAGAACTGATTGCTCTAATTTATAATTAATTATGACATTTGTATCTCAAAATATATCGATATCACAACTTAAATAGACTTAAATGGACGGAGGGATTGAGGGCGAAACCAAGTAAATGTTATTGTTTATGTCTGGGTAGACGAAATACCAAATACACTTCTTACGACCCGGAACTCTCCATAAGCGGCCAAAAAGTTGCTACGATTGCAGAAACAGTGCCTTTCAAATTTCTTGGTAGAAAGATAGATTACAAAGGACGCACACCATCATTGGGGGAAGTTGTCGAAAATTTCATTAACGACCTCAATAAGGTAGACCAACAGCCTATCAGCAATATTAAAAAAGCATGGATATACGACAACTATCTCACATCACGACTCACTTGGCCTTTCCTAGTATATGACTTCGGCAAAACCCTCTTGGCAAAGTTAGATGCTAATGTCATAAAGATATTGAAGTCATGGTTCGGACTGGCACATCCGGCTGATCCCTCGACTCTATTTAGGGATCACAATAGTTTTGGGCTGAAATTACAGAAACCTTCTGAACTCTATAAACACCTGAGAGTTACAAAAACGCATGTTTTGCAAAAGTCGCAAGACGAATTAGTTAAATCTCTCCCAAAAGACAAAAATGCCACAGACCTTGAATCTAGACTTCAATTCCACAAACAATTTATGGTAGGTGCACAGGCAAATAGAGCTGGGTTGGGCGCGAGAAAGAAAAGGGAAGACCGAGACATAGTAAAAACCTTTCTACAACAAGACGAAAATGACAGTTACAAAGTGCACGCTACGAATTTAGAAATGCAAAGTGAATGGTTAACCATAGGCGAGTTTTGCATCCCGTTAGCTCTGAAGTGGCGCACCTTGCTGTATGACTGGTCTCCTGCCTTATTAAAATTCTATCTTAATGCCTTTCAAATGACCCTCCCTGACCAGAGTAACTTAGTTAGGTGGGGAAAAGCCTCTGAAAAATGTTGCTATACTTGTGGAGAGGCGATATGTACAGCAAGGCACCTATTGGTGGGATGCAAGGTGCTCCTTGATAGGGGTCATTACTCACATCGCCATGACAGAGTACTTCAAATCATACGTGAAGCCATAAGCCTTTCAATAGCTAGAGCCCAAAAAGGATTAACGACAAACAAAAGACAAATTAACTTTATAAAAGGAGGCTCAACTTCAAACTCCAAGAACAAGCCTTACTCAATCCTCAGTGCAGCACCTGACTGGACTATTTTAATGGACACGTATGAAAAGCACTATAAAATCCCAGAAGATGTGTGTGTTTCGACATCCAGACCGGACATTTTCCTTTTCTCCAGAGCTACAAAACGTATAGTACTTGTAGAGCTTACCGTACCGTGGGAAACTAACATACCCAAAGACCACGCGATAAAACAAAACAAATATTATGACCTCCTAAACGAATTAACAAAAAGCGGCTATGTAGTTAATCTATACGCTGTAGAAGTAGGAGCGAGAGGTATACCAGCAAAATCTCTCTATAACCTGCTGAAAGACCTTGGCTTGTCCAGAAGTGCAGTAAGTTCTATACTAGAACGAGTATCTAAAGCTGCATTAGCAGGTTCATACCAGATTTGGCAGGGCAGGGAGAGAAACACAAGTAGTGAAGGTGAGTGTTGATGTACGTCGGAAAGGGGCCCCTTAAACCTACACCCGTGTCACAAGTCTCGGGATCTGCTTGGGTTTCTCTCTCTGCCACACGATGGACCCGGCACCCGCACGGTGAATCCATGGAAGCTAAGAAGTTCGTCGTCTAAACAGTACATCAACTTCATACTTCATCATAAACCCATATTCATTTTACTGCTAGGATACGGGTTCCCCTCAGATCGGGATTTAGAGCACACTAGGCAAGTGCGGGTACCCACCCGCCAGTACTTTCAAATCGCCCAACGCCCACTATTGGACCTACAAATCATCAATGCCCAAAGAAGTACAGAGGAGCTCCAGAAATCATGCACGGTGAAATTGTAAAAACCACTTTCCTCGATCTAAGATTTTACCTATAAGTACTCCTAGATGAGTTCTACCTGTCTCCGATTTGGCAATAAAAAAGCAAGCTAGCTCCGCCTGACATTTACTCAGTCCTGCATCACTTACCGCCGCAGCAAGAGGTTAGCGCTAATCAAAAACAATTATTGAAAAGTTGTAGATAATTATGCCTTTCTGTATGTTCACGTTCTTTTCCTATCTTTCTCACATTTTTCGTTCACGTTCTTTTACTTTCTTTGGGTACTGCATGTACACATGCGTGGGTATTAAGTAAGCACTTTGTGGCCAATTTTTACTGCTGTGATGTTCGCCTATAGCCCGTCTATATATAAAACTAGCTATCCCGGCGAACTTCGTACCGCCTAACAAAATCAATGAATGTCGTGGTACATATTAGCTGAACTAAATTTATGATTTTATGGAATTAAAACAATGAATAATAGAAAATAATAGAGAAGCTCGATGGCATCATTGAGCGTGTCAGTCTAATTGAACACGCAAGTTAACCAACGTCGACCGTAGCCTGTACACGGATGGGTTTATATTACCTCGAGCTCCTCTGTACTTCGAAAGATACGTTAAGCCGTCGTTCCCGGTTGTTATCATTAGATTATCTTGAGCTCCTCCGTGATTCGGAAGGCACGTTAAGTAGTCGGTCCCAGTTGTTATCATTAGATGACAGTCGTTAAGCCAAGTTAGTGGCCATTGGGCGGCTCGAAAACACTGGCCTCCGCCAACCCTCAGTGGAGCAGCGTGGTGGAGTATGCTCTAAACTCCTTCGGTTGAGGGAAAACCTGTATCCAAAAAAACTGAAGATTTCATAAAAATAAAGATTTCCTTATTGTTTAATCAAAAAATTAAAGTTATATTGTTTTATTTTTTTAGTTTTGAAATAGGTTTCATCGTTTTGGTGATTTGTAATTGTCATTTCTTGTGATGTTTACTCTGATTTGATTCTTGCGCTCGGACCCCATGGGCCATGCGTTTTCACCCCAATCGATTTGACATTTTTCAATTTTCAAAACAAATCACCTACAAATCACAGACAACTTTCGCGACATAAAAGTAACACCAATTGATTTGATATTTGACAACCAATAAATATCGCAATCCTTTCACTTTCATTTGTATGGGAAAATATTTTTTCTTTTATTTTATTCTTTCCTCAATTTTCCAATATTTTTAATAGTTATTCTGCTATTCGGGACGGAGACAAATCCAACAAATCAAAAACCCTGAAAATCGGTCCTGTGGTTCTCGAGTTATAAGTGTTCGAACCTGGTTCGAACAAACCCGACTTTGTTCTATATACCTAGATAGATGTCAGAGACCTCACCAGCGTTTTTGAATAAATACCACAGGGTACAGTACTATTATTTTTACTGTGGTGGTACCTAATAATGTCTATGGCAAAGAGTACATTGACTAACAGAAAAGTCTACAGGCTATGGTGATTGTTTACCATAAAGCGACAGGATCGATTGCCCCCCCCCCCCCTATCCTCTATCAAAAAATAAAAACCTAAAAAGCCAAGCTAAGCTATTATCTATACATACATGCGTGCAATACCTATTATTGGATTCGATGTGTTAGGTAATGTTGTTTTTTTTTTTAATCTATTTTAATTTAGGTACTTTTGTCATATTTGACTATGTCAGTCCCATCGTAACCTATTCTAACTTTAACATCTGCTAGGTAATGTTTTAGGTCCCCAATAGGTTCTCATTGTATTGTGCCAATAGTGTTAGATACATAAAATCCGTGGTGCACGGCAGTTGAACTTCACTTGACTTGCCATCTCTTTACGTTTTTAATGCCTTTTCTTTTTTTATACTACTACGTCGGGTGGCAGACAAGCATACGGCTCGCCTGATGTGAAGCGGTTACCGTAGCCATATTAACGCTTGCAACATAAAATATTGCTCGCGCGCCGTCACCCCTGATGCCAACGCAGCATCTCCTTCCTTTCTTTCTGGTGACCTCACTCACTCGCAGGAACACAACAACCCTCAAGGGAATTGTTATTTGGCTGCGGTATTCTGTGAGGTGGAGATACATTCCCCAGTCGGGTAGCTTACAATTACGCTCCCTACCTCTCTTTTCGCCAGAGCTACGTTTGTCAATCAGCACCACGTGCAGGTGAAGTTGGCTTTGGTTCAAAGATCTTGATGAACCACTTACACCCCAAAATTTTTTGCTATATTGCTGTCTCACATTGCTAAGAGGGGAAGTCAAATTCCAAAAGCTTCCTACTCCTACTAATTTCTTCTTATTAAATTCGTTGTGAGTTCCAAGGCAGCCGTAGTTTTACCCCGGGACTGCAATGGACTTCACTGTTCATTGCCTTTTTTGGCGGTCGCCGCTGTTAATCCTGGCTACACAGGAGACACAGTGGTGGGAATGTGTGGTGGGCCCCCGTCCCATTTAAAATACATGCCTTCTGAGATTTGAGGGGTTTAATCAATTATGTATTTGACTTTCCCTACGATAGACATACGAGTCGCTTCGTACCTACTGGCCGTTAACTATATTGTGATTGTATGTAACCAGATAACGTCGGAACATCAAAGCGGCGATAACCTTTGACAGGATAGACGTTGGTAGCGCCTTACGAGAGTTTGAAGTAACTAATGTCATGTACAGATGAATACCGCAGCCAAATAACAATTCCCTTGAGGATTGTTGTTCCTGCGAGTGAGTGAGGTCACCAGAAAAAAAGAAAAGAAGGAGTATAGGCTGGCAACGGATCGGCGACCCTTTGGTGTTGCTGATCTCCATGGGCGGTGGTGATTGCTTTCCATCAGGTGACACACATGCTCGTTTGCCCTCCTCTCACTTGAAAGAAATTCAATTAAATTACTGAGGAGCTCGAAGGCCTCGTAACGCCTGTCAGTATCGATCACGCAAGTTAAGCAACGTTGTCAACGGCTGTCTACGGTGGATGGGTTTATTGATCTCGGTTCCATCCATCAGTTGAATCCATGTCGGTTTCGGCTGTTGTCTTTAGATTAAATATGTTAGGTCAGTCTTTAGGCGGCTTGAAAACACTGGTCTCAACGAACCCACAGTACAGTTTATATTAATTATTTGTATTAATTTATAAGGCAGGACGACGTTTGCCGGGTCAGCTGGTATATATATATTTTCAAGCTTTCAAATCTTCCAGTCTGTTCATCTTTGCAATGCGCTACCTGTCGAAATCAGGAGGGCCTTGACTCGGAACTCATTTAAATCAATGACATGTGCCTACTTTCTTATATCTATTCAGGAATTCCAGACATAAGTATTTTCTGATTACCTATATGTATGTATTGTACGTATATGTATGTGTGTCTATAAAAGTAAAATATTTTTTTAAATATGTATTTGCATTCGTTAAATTTATAACATACCTAATTTAACATTTTAATATTCTATTATTATATAAGCCGTGGGGTACCGGCAGAGTAGAATAGTACCTCCCTCTAGTACCAGGTGCCGTAGGAACCGACTGAGGTACAACGGAACCGACTGATGGCGGTATAACCATCCTAAACAAACGCAGCTCAAATGGCACAGGGCAGGGATGGCAGCAGCATCCCTGTCGCGAAGCTACGTTTCTGCGATCGCCACCACGCCTGCCCAGCGTGGCGATTATGGGCAAATCCCCCCCCCCCCCCCCCCCCTGTGATTAAGCGAAATAGGACCAGGCCCCCAGTCCCCGGCAGCTCCGCTAGTCCTGGCTCCGGTAGCAGCCAGGGAAACGACGGAGCAGGGGGTGCTAAGAATCCCCGGCAGAGACCCGGCTACCACCCCAACAGACGACTGGCCCTGGTAACACACAACGTACGCACGATGAGGACTGACGAGAAGATTGTTGAGCTGGAGGAAGAGTTGAGATGGATGCGATGGGATATTGTGGGGTTGTCCGAAGTCCGTAGAGAGGGAGAGGACACGATAACCCTACAATCCGGCAATCTCCTCTTCTACCGGGAAGGTGACCAACAATCCCAAGGTGGTGTCGGATTTCTCGTCCACAAGGCCCTTATTAACAACATTATTACCATCGAAAGCGTGTCGAGCAGAGTTGTATACCTAATACTCAGAATATCTGAGAGATATTCGATGAAGGTCATTCAGGTATACGCACCGACCTCGTCACGCCCAGATGATGAAGTGGAGTCTATGTATGAGGACGTAAGTCGAGCCATACATACGACCAAGACCCACTTCACCGTTGTTATGGGGGACTTCAACGCTAAGTTGGGCAAGAAAAGCGATGATGAGTTGAGAGTGGGGCAATTTGGATATGGACAACGGAACCCTAGGGGACAGAGGCTGGCCGACTTTCTGGAGAAGGAGGGACTCTTCATGATGAACTCTTTCTTCCAGAAGCCGCCTCACAGGAAATGGACCTGGATAAGTCCCGATGGTTCCACGAGAAACGAGATCGATTTCATCATGACCAGCGAGAAACGAATATTCAATGATGTCTCCGTGATCCACAGGGTGAAAACCGGTAGCGATCACAGGATGGTAAGAGGCACATTGAATATTAACGTTAAACTGGAAAGGTCCCGCTTGATGAACTCCACGCTCCGACCTACTCGTGTCGATATCCAAACCCCGAGAACTTTCAGCTCGAGCTCTCAAATCGCTTTGATTGCCTGGAGAACTTAGCATCAGTGGACGAGATTAACAACAGGCTCGTAGAAACTGTTCAAACGGTAGGTTCTAAGTTCTTTAGACCCCGTCGTTCAAATAGACCTCAGAAACTTTCCGATCACACTCTAAACCTCATGGCTGAACGACGCTCGCTGAGACTGCAGTCTTCCTATGACGCACAGTCATACAGGCGGCTCAATAGACAGATCTCGAAATCCTTGCGGCACGATATACGTCTCTTTAATAGGAAATATATTAAAGAGACGATAGAGCGGAACAAAGGCTCCAAAGTGTTTGCAAGGAATCTGTCTATAGGGCAAAGCCAATTGACCAAGCTGAAGAGAGAAGATGGCAGTATAGCGTCGACCAAGGCCGAGGTATTGGAGGAGATCGAAAGGTTCTATGGACAGTTATACGCTTCCGTTGTCAAGCCTGCTAACAGCGCGGCCAAAGACCCAAGAGCCAAGCTGACCCGACACTTCACCGAGGATATCCCGGACATCAGCCTGTACGAGATTAGAATGGCCCTGAATCAGCTTAAAAACAACAAGGCGCCGGGTGATGACGGAATCACATCAGAGCTTCTGAAAGCGGGTGGAACACCGGTGCTAAAAGTCCTTCAGAAGCTCTTTAACACCGTCGTCCTCGAGGGCATAACGCCTGAAGCATGGAACAGAGGCGTGGTGGTGCTGTTCTTTAAGAAAGGCGACAACACCTTATTAAGGAACTATAGACCCATCTCGCTTCTGAGCCATGTTTATAAGCTGTTTTCAAGGGTCATTACGAACCGTCTCGAGCGCAGGCTTGATGACTTCCAGCCTTCCGAACAAGCCGGTTTCCGAAGAGGCTTCAGTACCATAGACCACATCCACACGCTGCGGCAGGTTATACAGAAGACCGAAGAGTATAACTTGCCACTTTGCTTAGCGTTTGTGGACTATGAGAAAGCCTTTGATTCGGTCGAGACATGGGCTGTGCTTGAGTCTCTCCAGCGATGCCGTATTGACTATCGGTACATCGAAGTGTTGAAGTGTTTGTATAATAACGCCACTATGTCGGTCCGAGTACAGGAACAGAGTTCAAAGGCGATCCCTTTGAAAAGAGGCGTAAGACAGGGAGACGTGATATCTCCGAAACTGTTTACGGCCACTTTGGAGAACGCCTTCAAGCTCCTGGAATGGAAAGGATTCGGCATCAATGTGAACGGCGAATACATCACTCACCTTCGGTTTGCCGACGATATCGTAGTCATGGCAAATTCGATGGAAGATCTCAGCACGATGCTCGAAGGCCTCAATCGAGTTTCTCAACAAGTGGGTCTTAAAATGAACATGGACAAGACGAAGGTAATGTGTAATGCCCATGTTGTACCCACTCCAATATCTGTTGAGAGCTCGGTTCTTGAAGTTGTTGACTCGTACGTCTACCTAGGACAAGTAGTCCAGTTAGGTAGGTCCAACTTCAAGAAAGAGGTCAGTCGCCGAATCCAACTCGGCTGGGCAGCGTTCGGAAAATTGCGTGATGTCTTCTCGTCCGACATACCGCAGTGCCTCAAGTCGAAAGTCTTCGACCAGTGTGTGTTACCAGTGATGACTTACGGCACTGAAACGTGGTCCCTCACTATGGGCCTTATAAACAAGCTCAAAGTAGCCCAACGAGCTATGGAGAGGGCTATGCTCGGAGTCTCTCTGCGAGATCGAATCAGAAATGAGGAGATCCGTAGAAGAACCAAGGTTACCGACATAGCCCAGCGGATTAGCAAGTTGAAGTGGCAGTGGGCAGGGCACATAGCACGGAGGACGGATGACCGATGGGGTCGAAAGGTGCTCGAGTGGAGACCACGTACCGGCAAGCGCAGCGTAGGACGTCCACCCACAAGGTGGACAGACGACCTCATTAAGACCGTAGGATCGCGCTGGATGCAAGCCGCTTCCAACCGGTCTTATTGGAGATCTAGAGGGGAGGCCTATGTCCAGCAGTGGACTTCCAATGGCTGAGATGATGATGATGATTCTATTATACCTTCCTTGTGCATGCTGCCATGTCTTATCTCTGCATCACCCTATGGTCGACTGGTAGAGAATGCTTGCATAGCATTAAGTCCAATTTTGTGCATGAAGTTTAAATAAATAAATATATATATTAAATAAATAAACATAATCTCATTCCACTGTCTTGAATGTTCGGAAAGCTTTGTCACATCTTTGCCGCACAGATACCCCCAATGCTTGAAATCTAAAATCTTCAACCAGTGCGTTCTCACTGCAATGACATATGGTGCAGAAACTTACCCACTGACCATCGGACTGGTCCACAGGCTAAAGGCGCAGCGAGCGATGGAGAGGGCTATGCTCAGGGTTTTTCTGGAATCCGGAACGAAGAAATTCGACGGAGAACCAAAGTTGTCGACATGGCCTTTAGAGTTTGCAAGCTGAAGTGGCAATGGACCGGTCACATCTGCCGAGTAAGTTATGGCAGATGGAGGAGGAAGATGTTAGAGTGGAGGCTGCGCGTAGGACGACGTAGTAGAAGCGTTGGGCGCCCTCATTCTAGATGGTCCGATGACCTTATGAAAGCGGCTGGGTGCGGAAGGCGGAGAATGGTATTTGGTGGAAAGCATTGGGGAAGACATAAGTCTTTCAAGACAGTCACCATCATCATCATCAGCCTGATCATCAGATGTGACAGAGGGGCAATTCATTTCATTTACGAATTGTATTTCGTTATAGTTCTATTTAATTTATACCAATCAGATTGGTGTTGGGCAGCAAAATAATCCAAACGCGTACATCACAACTAATAGGCAGTAACTCACATGGTTTGTGCAGTAACTCATCAAAACACCGCGTCTGCGTATTGTGATTTATGGCAGTTTTCCCTCGGCGGGGAACGCGGGGAATAACAGGACATGAGCGTTTGTTAATTTATGCTTTGTCGTAGGTGTTGCGTAATATACGAGGAACACTTTCACATCGAGTTCTGCGCTCCTCTACCCTAAGTGTGATTAAACTTATAATTGTAATAGGTAATAATTAATTACGTGAAATTTAATTGGAGTGGTACAATTTAATTGGAGATGAAAAATTAATGGAGCCGACATTTTGAGGAGCTGTTGAATTATCCACTTGCACCAGCAATACATACATACATATACAATACATACACTAGATCCATATTATTCTGTGCTAGATCAGAGGTTACCAATTTTTTTTGCCACGGAACCCTAATTGATTTAATACTTTTCCTAACGGAACCCTAGCAGCTATTATTATATAGGGCCTAACTAGTAATTTTTTTTTTCGACGAATGTTTTGTTAATTTTTGGACGGATCGCGGAATCCTTGTCGCCCTTCCATGGAACCCCAGGTTTCCGCGGACCACCTTTCGGGAAACCTTGCACTAGATGACGAATCCGGATAGGGACCACTATGAAGTAGATACCGAACAAGAAAACAACCAGATGAATGGAGCATGGATATTATATGCCCTATTACAACCCTATACCACAGTATAAGTAATATGAGAAAATGTCAAATTAAATGCTCCAATATAATATGAAGAAGGAAGAAGATAACAACTGACTACCAGTGACTCGCAACAAGGAATATCGTGCGCGCGCCACCACCCCCGCTGCCAACGCAGCAACTCCTTCCTTTCTGGTGGCCTCACTCACCCGCAGGAATAAAACAACCCTCAAGGGTATTATTATTTGGCTTCTATATTATTCTGTGCGGTGGATGTGCTGCTCCAGTTGAGCAGCTGAAACGCTGATCCCTACCTGTTGTCTTTTACCAGCGTCAGTCAGCAGGGTGCGTCATGTGCAGGTGACGTTAGCGTTGGCACAATGAAAGTGGTTAGCTCCTTGCACCTTGTTTTTTTGTCTTCAAATGATTGTTAAAAATAAGGCAAAATCTTGTATTTTCTGACATTATTTGTACAGTAAGTGGATAGTAATGATTACTAATAATATTACGTTTTAATATTTGAATTCAAGTACTCTCTTTACAATATATTTAAATAAACCTGATGCACACAGCATAATGAGGAAATGACGTTGTCAACTACCAGGCTGGCAACCAAAAATAAACTTGCAATTGTAATAATACCTACCGAGGTGTACTTGTAATTGCGGTCACCCTCCTGTGACTCACAGTTGCAGGAGTCACGCACAGGTGCACAGGCGGTTACATTACTCACAGGGTTTCCCTTCACAAACTGTTTAATCGATTTTAATTAAATTCCATACTAGAACAAACTCACGAGAATGACGTCTACTTTACAAAGCGCGGTGCCGCCGGTGCGACCTCACATATAGAACTGTTCGAATTTAACTTCCGCAAAATAACACTGTTATGTTACCTATTTGTTAAATAAGAACTACTTTAGTTATGTTATTCTCATACTCTTTGCTTTATATGTTTTTCTATGAGGTGATCTGTCTTCTTTGATTTAATATAGATACTTGTCACAAATACATATTTCTAATCCTCTAACTAATTCTTTAATTATTTATATTACATAATATAACATGGTGTCAGAAGTGTAAAATGTCTCAAATATCGCAAGAAAATACAAACATGTCGGAATCAAAGGTAATTATACAATCGAACAGTTTACGTCCTATGACGATTGATGGCTGTGTTGCACAAAAATGGCGTACATGGAAACAAAAATTTGAGATATATGCCGAAGCCAATGAACTAGATAAACTAAATAATGCTCGACAAGTCGCTATTTTTTTAAATTTAATTGGCGATGAATGTCTTGAAATATTTAACTCATTCAATGTTGCTAGAAAAGAGATTACTTTGAGTGATTTACTAACTAAATTTGATAAAAAATTTAATCCATGCAAAAATGTTACAATAGAAAGATTTAACTTTTTTACAAGATATCAGAAAGATGAAACTATAGATGAATATGTAACGGTTCTCACAAACTTAAGTAATTCATGTGAATTTTCGATATTGAAAGATTCCTTGTTAAGGGATATGTTCGTAATTGGACTAAAAAAATCAAACATACAGGAAAAATTACTTCAAGAAGAGAATTTAACAATAAATAAAGCTGTGAATTTAGCAAAAAGTATAGAACTATCACATGAGCGGAGCAATAAATTAAAAAAGAATGAACATAATCAAGATTTTATTGAAATACAGTACATCAAAAATAAACAGCGGCAAGTACAGTTTCCACGTCATCAACATACACAGAATGAAAACTACTCTAATGTTTCTAACTCTCGTAGTCAGTCGCCGAGATCCAGTAGTCCACAATCTTCAGCGAGCTTAACCAACAAATTATTAAACCGCCAAAATACACCTTCAACAAGCAACAGCTCTACATGCGAGAGATGTGGTCAAATACATCGTTTTCGTTGTCCAGCTCAAGGAGTAACTTGCCGGAATTGTGGTCGGCGAAATCACTTTGATGCATATTGTTTTTTCAAGCATTCTAATAGTACTATCAATGTTATTGACAATTTAGATTTAGATATTTCTCTCAATTCTTTTGACAAAAAAGAATTTATTGTTAGCTCTATACATACTCCTTATAGCAATGACTGGAAAATAAAATTAAATTGTGAAGGAATAGATTTAATGTGTCAACTAGACACAGGTTCTGACGTTAATGTAATTTCAAAACATACGCTTCAGAAAATTCAAAAAAATATTAGTCTATTGAAATCAAATAACAAATTATTTTCTTTTTCTGGTACACCTTACCAGTATTAGGTGGTTGTTATTTAAGTTGTCAATTTCCTGATGGTAATATATGTAATTTATATTTTGAAGTTGCGGATTTGCTATGTCAGACAATAATTGGTCGAAAAACTTGTGACCAGTTGGGTATAGTTAAACGAGTTCTTAATTTACGACAAGATGGGGAATCTCAATCAGGTACGTCTTCATATACTTCAATTTTACCGAAAAAATCGATTCTGAAAAAGTCTTATGATGAACAAAAATCAAATCAACGTGTTGAGTCACTGGAGACTATATTAGAAAAATACGCCTTCACATTCGAGGGTCTTGGTTGTCTTCCGCACAAAGCACATCTTGATGTTGATCCTAATGTTCAACCCCGAATAGCTCCAGTTCGTAGAGTTCCATTCTCATTACAAGCTCGTCTCAAAGATGAATTACAAAATATGGTTAATCTTAAAGTAATCGAGAAAGTAACAAAACCTACCCGATGGGTGAATTCAATTGTCATTGTTGAAAAACCGAACGGAAAGCTTCGAATTTGTTTAGATCCTCGTAACTTAAATGAAGCTATTCGACGTCCTCATTATCCGCTTCCCACTTTTGATGACTTGCGTGCTCAAATTTCAGGTGCGTCGATATTTTCAAAATTAGATGCTAGTTCAGGATTTTGGATGATCCAGTTAGATGATGAGAGTAGTGACCTATGCACCTTCAATACACCCGATGGCAGGTACAAATTTCTTCGTCTCCCTTTTGGTATCAATTCAAGCAGTGAAATTTTTCACAGAACTATGGTTGAATCGTTCGGTGACCTTACAGGAGTGACAGTATTTGTAGATGATATTCTAGTATATGCAAATTCTCTAGAAGAACATAATAAACGATTAAAGGCAGTTTTTCAGCGTGCCAATGAGATTAATGTAAAATTCAATAAGTCTAAGTGTCAATTTGCTATACCAGAAGTATGTTATGTTGGGCATATTTTTAATAAAGATGGAGTATCTCCGGATAAATCCAAAATTGAAGCCATAAAAAAAATGCCATCTCCAACTAACATTAAGGAGCTACAGCGATTTCTTGGGATTGTTAATTATCTTGGTTCATATATTTCGAATTTAGCGACAGAAACAGATATTCTTAGAGATTTGCTTAAAAAACAAAATGACTGGCAATGGACAGACCAACATGAACAAAGATATTTAAGATTAAAAACAATAATTTGTCAAACGCCTGTACTTACGAATTTTGATATAAAGAAACCAGTTAGAATGTCAGTTGATGCGTCTAAAAGTGCAGTTGGTGCAGTTATATTTCACGGGAAAAATCCAATTGCTTATGCATCGAAATCTTTAACACCGTGTCAAGAGCGATATGCTCAAATTGAAAAAGAGCTATACGCTATTGTTTTTGGATGTAAAAAATTTCACCAATATGTTTATGGTAAAATTGTTCAAGTTGAAACTGATCATCAACCTTTGGTAAGCCTTTTTAAAAAACCTCTTATGGATGTTCCAACTCGCCTCCAAAGAATGATGATTGCGTTACAAGCGTATCATTTAGTTGTTAGTTATACTAGGGGTTCCGAAATGTATGTTTCTGATACATTGTCGGCTCCAATTGACGATTCTATTGAAATGAATATGTATAATTTTGATGATTTAGAAAATAATATAGAATTACATGTCAACTTACTTACTTCAAATTTAGCTATTAGTAAAGAAAAACTGGACAAAATTTTAATGCATACTAATCAGGACAACTGTTTACAAAAACTAATGACATACTACAAAATTGGTTGGCCTAACTGTAAACAAATGTTAGATCCAATAGTGTTTCCATATTGGAATATTAGGGATGAGATTCATGTGATTAATGGTTTAGTTTTTAAAAATCAGAGTCTCATCATTCCAATTTCTCTGAGATCTGAAATTTTGTCTATTTTACATGAAGGTCATCTGGGAATAGAAAGGACTAAAAACCAGGCTCGCGGTGTTGTGTACTGGCCTAATATTAATAATGATATAGAAAATAAAATTAAGCAATGTGAAACTTGTTTGACTTTCATGAACAATAAAATTAAAGAACCTCTTCTGCCTCCGGAACAACCGACATTTCCATGGCAAAAGGTTGCTATAGATTTGTTTGAATTTAATAGTAAAAAATATTTACTTGTTGTAGACTATTTTTCCAACTACATAGAAATTGCTTCACTTAATAATAACACTGGTAGCCAAACTGTAATAACAATAACACATCTTAAATCAATTTTTGCTCGTCATGGCATTCCCCTTGACCTAGTCAGTGATAATGGGCCCCCTTTTAGTTCAAAAGAATTTCAGAGCTTTTTATTTGACTGGGATATTAAGCATATTACGTCTAGTCCTTATTTACCAAGGTCCAATGGTCTTGCTGAAGTGTCAGTAAGAATAATTAAAAATATTCTTAAAAAATGTGAAGATTCAGGAACTGATCCTTACATAGGTTTATTGCAATATCGCAATACTCCTAGAGGCAACCTTAGTTCGCCTGCACAGTTACTCATGTCTCGTCAATTAAGAACCAAACTTCCTTCAAAAGTTTCTAATTTTAAACCAAAAATTGTAAGATTTTCAGATCACTTGGAACAAAAATTAACTAATAAAACAAAAAGTGAACAATATTACAATCAACATTCTAAACAGAGCAGTTATATGTTAAAAATTGGTGATTCTGTATATTTCCAAAAGGACCCTAATTTGAGAAGGTGGTCTAAAGGCAATATTGCTGCTTTAACCAGTTTTCCTCGGTCTTATATTATTCGTGATGATTTCGGTCGATTCTATAGAAGGAATATTCAACAAATAAAATATGTTAATTTACTTTCGACCACTGGTTTAAAAGATACAAAAAATGATAATGTACTGACGTCAGTCAAAAATGATTCTAATTTTTCAAATAATGATAACATGACTTATTTATATACAAAGAATCAAACTTTTCTTAATAATAACAATAATGATGTAGAAGTTCCTGAAGCGAGGGAGAACAATGAGAATGTATTGAGAACCAAATCGGGCAGAGTGGTTCGAAAACCACATTGTTTATGTTGTACATAAATTGTTATTATTGTTAATTTAGTTTATTGTTTTATGATTTGTGATATTTGTTACATGAATTAAGTTTGCTTTTAAGAGGGGCGTGTTATGTTACCTATTTGTTAAATAAGAACTACTTTAGTTATGTTATTCTCATACTCTTTGCTTTATATGTTTTTCTATGAGGTGATCTGTCTTCTTTGATTTAATATAGATACTTGTCACAAATACATATTTCTAATCCTCTAACTAATTCTTTAATTATTTATATTACATAATATAACAAACACCTGATTCAATTAAGTATCTAAAGAAACCATTGTCATGACTGTTGTAGGCAGCACCCTAGTGATTGACCACACGACAGAAGTAAAAACTTCATCTAACCCTCTCTGCCGACGTTACCCGAATCAGCGTCACAGAGTCGAGCGTTATGTCTCAGTCTTAATCACTAGCCATAAAATTTAATCACAGCATGCCTAAAAAAGGTTTCACTTTCAAAAAATCATACAAGTAAAACTCCTCAGCTGAGTATTGGTGTAGTACTCTCTAAACCCCTTCGATTGAAAGGAGACTCGTATTCTACCAGGCGGGATGAATTACAGAGATGCAGATATAAGTAAAACACAATGTTTTTAAATGTCAACATTTTTGTTTTATTTATTTATTGAAACACTTTATTAACCACAAATTATATTATTATACCTATTACTGCAGAAAATAAAATAAACATACTAGTACATACATACGAATATAAAGTACAGCGACGATGATAATGTTGATGATGATTTAGTGCTTAGATAAATCATATAAAGGAATAAGCGTAGGTTTACATTTTCAATTTTTGAAATTGTTTTTTTCTCGGAGTTTGATTTTTTACCCGACTACAGCGATGCCAAAAGGAAGGATATGCACCTACATTTGTATTTACGTAGGACCTAAACTGGACCTAAACTGGACCTAAACTGTGAAACCTAAACTGTTCAACCGATTTTGGTGAATAAGGTGTCAATCCATTTGTTATTATGACCCGGGTAACATGGGCTACGCTACCTAAAACAATAGGAGGAGTTGATTTTTACCTTTTAATGTTTTTTTCCATAGTCCGGTTCCAGTTTTTAATCACGTTCTTGTGCATAAAACAAAACGCCATACACACGAAAGCTAAAATGCAAAATTAAGCACATCCTTTGGTCATTATCAGTTAAATTTATTTATTACCGACTCGTGTTAATTAATGTATTTTAACATGTGATTATTTTAGCTGGCCACAGTCATCGGGGAAGTGGGCCGATGGCCGATGGCCGATGAACATCTGTTGTTTTAGTTACCTAGTTGTGTGAACTTTTTACTTTGCACTTCGTGATGTGATAGGGAGTACTGCAAACACGTGATCGCTGTGATTGCACGCCACTGTTTATATTTTGTTTGTTGTTTACATGTTGTAGATACTCGTATATATCAAGGTTGATAGATAAATCTTAGGGTTCGATCCCCGAATAAGACAAACATTTGTGTGCATGAATCGATTTGTGTTGGTCTGGGTGTCTTCTATCTATTATTAGTATCATTATCATCATGCCAGTTTGGACTTATGGAGTACAGTTATGGAGCTGTACGAAACAGAGTAACAAACAAGTTATTCAGTGCTTCCAAAATAAAGTACTCAGAGGTATTGTAAATGCACCGTGGTATTTCAAAAATGACTATCTCCATCGGAACCTTAAAGTGGAGTTTGTGGACAAAGTGATACAAAAATATGCAGAAGCTCATGAACTTAGACTTCATCACCATGTGAATCCAGAGGTAGTCAAACTTCTCGATAACACAGACCTAGTGAGAAGACTCAAAAGAACAAAACCTTTTGAGTTAGTGTAGTAATAAGTGAGACAATATTAGTGATAGTGCATTAAATATAACACAATAAGAAAATGTTTTACCTTAATAGACACTAAGAAAAGCCAATGGACATTATTCTTAGACTATAATATTTAGAAGTTTATGTTAAAGTTAAATTACTTATTAGCCCATAAGATAGATCGTAATATTTTAAAGTATAATACTTTATAAAATAATCTAAAAAAAAAATCATCATTAGGTCATTTTGGTCTCCACTACAGGAGCACGACCCTCTCTCGTCCGTCATAGACAGGAGGATTTGGCCTACACTCCCCACGCTGGCCAGACGGGTTGGGGAGGTCCTGATCGATGTTTTATAATGTATTTCCCTTAGTCGCCTTGTACGACATCCACGGGAAGAGACGGAGTGATTCTATTCTAGTCTACCGGAAACCACACGGCTATTATAAATATGTATTTACAAAAAAAAACGTATTTTCAGTTGTCTAGTACCCTTAGTACAAGCTTCGCGCTTCATTTAGGACTAAATGGCGATGTGTAAATTGTTCAGAAATATTTATTTATTTATAATAGATGTATCACTACATACCTTTCTTTTTTATACCACTAGAGTGGTAAACGTCCCGTCTGAAGTCATCGCAATCAATGGGCGCTTGCAATGCTACAGACATCATTTACACATTTTGTTGAAGAAATCCATGTATCCAAATGATATAACCCCCTCATAAGATAAGATATCAAATGAATAGCTCGATCCACGTTTATGACATAATTGATTATTATGTGCACTCAGGCTCAGTTCAAAGTATAGACCGATAGTTCTTCATTATTTTTAGACTGTGGTAGAATCTAAACGTGAAAGGTCGATGACCACCAATTCAAATTTCCACCAAAACTTTTTCCCCCAACTTTTATTAACTTTATATTTTTTAAATCGTACGTTGTTTTTCTTTTTTTGTACTAAGGAAATGTTAAAATAATTATTTATTTTATAGCGCTGCTAAGTCGGCGACTGATTTGTGATCGAAATATTTATAAATAAAGCCATTATGTTGCCTAAAATAGCGTAACGTTGTGCTCGCAGGCAATGTGTTAAAGATTATTGTTTTTATTTTCCTGCATAAAAAGCTTCTTTATTTATTGGAAAGATGAGAGACATTTGTTTACTTTTTTTTAAATAAAAATAAGCACACGTATATCACTTTTTCCACCAACCCACTGTTGATTGTCGTGGCGGAGTACGCTCTAAACGTCTATGATTGTGGGGAGACTCGTATCCCTGCCGTGGAATGAATAGTTGGTTGACAACAACGCCATCTACATTGTCGTTACGAAGTAACTATTAAGTAATTGTGACGAGAGCTACACAAAATTCATTTATATAATACCTACCTACTAGTTTATTAAATCAATTGGAAATGACATGCAATTAGATCTATATGGCACCAAGCGTGCACAAACTCATACAACGAAAGGCAAGCATATCAGTATAATACTAACAACTTCGTGTAATTGGTTGACTTTGGTTACTGTTGTGTCATTAGAAGCAGATTAAAGAGTATAAAATTAATTTACTACGATTTATTACATAATATGTGCAGGGACTAGAAATAATTTACTCTATGCATAGGTATAACGTGACTGATACCAATTGAGGCTATTTGACTAACATTTTTTTCTGTTTGATATGTAGGGACGTCTCCATAATATAACCATAGGTGAAAGAATTACTTCGATAGCACAAAAATCACTCGAGATATGGTAATTTGAAAATCACAATTTTTAGACTGCCCCAAAATGCTCCATATTGGAATCGATGTGTTAGGTTAGCAACTCAATGTTTTAGGTCCCCAATAGTGATAGATATTTCAAATCCGTGGTGCACAGCACTTGAGCTTCACTTGACTAGCCATCTCTTTAGGCATTTAATGCCTTATTTGCCATATTGCTGTCTCTCACATTGCTAAGAGGGGAAGTCAAATTCCATAAGCTTCTTACTCCTACTAATTTCTTCTGATTAAATTCGTTGTGAGTTCCAAGGCAGTGGTAGTTTTACCCCCCGGACGGCAATGGACTTCACTGTTGATTGCCTTACTTGGCGTCGCCGCTGTTAATCTTGGCTACACAGGCCACACAGTGGTGGGAATGTGTGGTGGGCCCCCATTCCGTACGTTACGTGACTGATAGAAATCCATATTAAGTTAACCGTTCAGAGGCTTATTGTTGCCACGCGCGCCATGTATTCATCCTATGTCTACTCTTATACTTGATCTGTGGTTTTACTAGTCAACTCTATTATTATTCTAAATATTTATAACTTTACGCTGTCGTCCTGCCTTGCCTTGATTGTATAGAGACGCCCACGTGCGTAGAGACGCGTGAATCGTATACAATTTACTTTGTTTATTTACTCTTGCATATCCCATGTAAGAAAGTAGGTGGCATGCTGTGGTGGCATGCTTTGTTGTCCGTGGGTCCATACTTTCAAATAATCCTGGTGGGTTAGCATACAATGCGAGGTGTAGAATAAAAAAAATATGGAGCCGTTCACGGTCAAAAAAGATTGAAAGATGTGGAATATAAAAGTAGAAGGATAAAGCCAAGTATGAGAATAAGTGATGTAGTCAATTTGCTACTTACGTTTTATGCGATGTACTTAGTAAATAAGAAGACCTAGGCTAAATCACGACTAGTCAGTTTGCTACATCGTCATTAGTTTCGTGTGGACATACTGCTATGTAGATAGCCTAATACCAACCCACAAGTATCCTTTAGGCAAATTAGGCCCTGGATTTGGGCAGGCAAATCTTAGGGGCGTTAGCGGGATAAAATTTCTGACATGAGAAAGAAACGAATTTGCCAGAAGACGAACAGGAGTAGATATACTTTGTTTCTAATGTATGCACCAAATATCCTGCTAAGAAACTATTGATAAATAGTGCGTAGTTGCTTGTCGATTAGGCCAGATCAAAATGTCAGTAAAGTTGACAAGAGAGATGTGATAATTCTACAGTTTCGCGGATACGGTTGTACTTGTCTGATCGACAATTAAATAATTTTGACAATACAGAAGAAATTTTATGGCATTGATTACACTATTAAATTTTAATAGATGTATGAAAGCCTTGTATGAAAGTCGCCAAGTCAGAGGAATGGCTTGAAAACACTAACCTTCACCAACCCGCAGTTGAAATTAAGATCGATCATCTAAGAACCGATTGATGGATTAGGAACTTAGTATGTAGAGAGTGTAAGTGTTGCCAGATTTATTTCTCATCATAGCGAGATTTTAAATATATGAAAAGTAAAAAAAAAAAGTAAGTAACGCTGGACTCGTTCCAAAAAAGTTTTTAAGAAAATATAACGCTATACTTACATACAGCGCGTAATTTACCAGCATTTGAATATCTAAGAAAACAGAAAGCTGCTCCATGCATCGTCTGTCCACATTCGAACATTTCGAGCCCGTTAATCCATTCCTTTCCAAACAAACTGACAAACTGACGGACACGCGCCTTACGACACAAATAGATCCTTTTACGAATCACTATTTATATTAATTTACTATGTTTAGAATATCTTTCGTTACAGACTGTCAATCAAACAGGCTATAAATATTTATTGTGTGTGTATATAAATATAGTGAACTTTAGTGATGGATTTTACTGATTGTTTTTTTTTTTGAGGTGAATAGGTACGTCTTTAAAAATGCTTCCATAGGGAGGCAATTCGAAATTAATGATAAAAGAATCGGGAGATACAGTTTGGTGTTGCAGCTACAAATCTAACACCTCCATCCAAAATTCAATTACATTACGGCATAGATGAAGGATCGAAGAATTCATTACGCTAAGTAAGGACTATGGAATGTCGCGTGCGGGGAAGGGGGAAGCGCTGCCATTTTGAGATAATTTTAGTGCATACAACGTATTCACGTACAACCCATGGCCGTGACAGCCAAACCCCATTTTTTGTTTCAACACTGCTTTTCTTTGTCCTAGTACACTCTTGCCAGAGTGGTCGTGGTCATCATTATGAATCACGATGAGTGATCATTATGACAATACAGCGCCATTCATCGCGGACTGCAGCTTTCCTGGTGCACTCGCAAGCCGAGCACTCAGTTGCCGCCTTGATCTGGTCCGTCCATCTCATGGGTGACCTAACACCGGTTTTAGTCCACTCTAATTCGTTGAACAAATTAATCAAACTGTCACGTGGTATACTGGTATACCTGCAACACCTCATGATGAAGAATAAAACAGTTATAATCAATGATATTATATTATTATATGTAGTTTTATTAATTTGTTACCTTCATGTGGTATTTATTTGGTCGTAAGACTGCAGTAACATGAACCCTGTAAGGAAATCACGACAACAAATAAATAAACTTTAGAGCTAACGACAGAATTACGTGCACGTGGTGCACCCTGGGGATTGTAAACAAACAAGGTTCTGATGAAGGAAAGGTAAAAAGAGAGGCACATCGAGCCCGGTTTGAAAAGAACTTCCATCTTACACACAGGACCGCAGCCAAACAACAACAACTTTTGAATTGAAAGTTGTTGTTCAGTGAGTCAGTGACGTCAACAGATTATAGACATTTAAGTATTCTAGTGTCTACAAATCGAAATACTCTCCTATGCTATAAATTAATGTAGGTTTCAGAGAATAGAACTTTACATTTAAAGTGTTTTTTTTATACTACGACGGGTGGCAGACAAGCATACAGCCCGTCTGATGTGAAGCGGTTACCGTAGCCTTAATAACGCTCGCAACATAAAATATCGCTCGGGCGTCGCCACCCCCGCTGCCAACGCAGCATATCCTTCCTTACTTTTATGGTGACCTCACTCACTCGCAGGAACACAACAACCCTCAAGGGAATTGTTATTTGGTTGCGGTATTCTGTGAGGTGGAGGTACATTCTCCAGTCGGGTAGCTTACAATTACGCTCCCTACCTCTCTTTTCGCCAGAGGTTGTTGTGTTTCTGCGAGTGAGTGAGGTCACCAGAAAATTTAAGAAGATGCGGCGTTGGCAGCTGGGGTGGCGGCGCGCTAGTGATATATTATGATGAGAGCGTTAATACGGTAACCGCTTCACACCAGGCGGGCCGTATGCTTGTCTGCCACCCGACGTAATATAAAAAAAAAAACTAAAGATTTCATTGTACACAATGATCTACGAGTATAACATTAATTGCACATAATTTCTTGAGACATGAAAGGTCTCATAAACGTACCCGGAACTCGTTGACCCAAAAGAAACATATTGTGAAGCGAGCAGTTCCTATTGAAGTCCTTATGCGAGGGGAAAGTACCAGGCTCTCATGTGCATAGAGAAGTTTAAGATACTTGACGGCTATTACAAACTTATAAAACTTCCGTAGCCATAGAATTTTACAAATAAATTTCGATCTTATGTCAACGAAATAAAAGCTGCAGGTGAGTTGAGAGATAGCAGTTATAACTTTGGTGCGAGAAGGAGGTTGAACAGGCTGGTTCTATTGTTTTTCTATCTAAGGGGACAATGCAGCTTCGTGAAGGGTACTCCATGTCGCCTACTTCCTATGTAGTCGATTCGATGCATTGGTCTCTGTTTCCATTTGAATACGGCAATCATCTTTAATCAACACAGCCACAGTTCAGAGCTCTGAAAGCAATATCACAGAACTAACGTACAATATCTTTAGAAGACAGTAAAAAAAGTATTTACGGGCGTATGAGAAAAGACGTTACTACTATCTACTTCAAGTTATGCAAAAGATACTATTCGATTTCATTCAAATAGGTACCGAAACGTCATTTTTGAAGTGCAAACTTGTTTAGCGGCGTTGTACACTTTTTGGGATGGGTAAAAAATTTTATACTCGCGTCAGGATACGTGGCCTGCCCCCTTACCACCATCTCTTATTGCGATTCAATAACTGGATAGAATGCTTATTCATACCAATGGATAAGCGACCTTGTTTCAAATGCAATAGAGTCGCTTATTCATTGGTATGAATAAGCATTATATTCAGTTATTGAATCGCAATAAGAAATGGTGGTAAGGGGGCTGATCGAAAATTCGTGGAGGAAGCGTAGACCGTCAGCGCGGCGTAGGAGAGGAAGTGATATCCCCCTCTCTTTCTACCGCGTGGCGAAAATGTATGTCTGCTCCTGCTGTTTATTTTTAATGTAATACCTATATCATGTTTTTGTACGATAGCGCAATAAATGAATATTGTATTTTATCACATCAATGATAGTACTTTTATACTGATAAGTAAAGCAATTCGTGCGAAATTATTCCCTAACCATTCCAAAATATTCAAAAATGCACAACGTTAATGTTAATGTTTTTACTTATGCCGGCACTCCCGGAGTGCAACCCGTTTTTTTTTTTGCTAGAATTATTGTAAATCTAAGCAGTTACAATTTCAGTATGCAAGAAATGGATGTAGGCTCGTTAATTTTTGGTAATTTGATCTACATTACTTTGCGTGATTCCGCCACCAATTAGTTCTTGCAAACTACTCCCGGCCGGCACTCACCCACTACCGTTAGTAGATGCATGCGACTACCGTGGCTTCTTTGGTCGTCTCTGCTCCAGCAGCTACTGTGGTCATTTCGGCGAATCTCCAATTGAAGAAACGTGCGACTGCTGCCGCCCCGACTACCGTGGTCTTCTCTGCGACACGTGTTTGGATGAACTAATTGTTGACGGAAGCACGCAAATTAGTGTATATCAAATTGCCTGTAAATTTTACTTCAGCAAATTAATACCTGAATCAATTAACTAACGTTGTTGTCTCTTTCATTTCACGCTAGCCTGTGGCAACCAATAAGCATTCCTCTTTTTGCCTGGCCAGTAAGCAATCTTAAGACTGTGTCAGTGTGGTGCTAATCAATCAGTTTAGTTTTAATTTTTGCACGTGACTATAGCTACCCTAACTAAAAGAGCACATTCAGACTTACCTATAAAGTCGATTTCTACTTTTATACTCGCTTCCAGATGCTGAAATCGATTAGAACTCTCAGTAGTAGGTATCATACGAAATATCGTATCGTACTCAACAATGGACAAACAGATACCTTCTAGAAAGTCTAAGTGACGACGGAAGCAAATTTCAATGGGCTTGGAGAATTCTCGAAAAGTTTGCCATAAGATGCAGTGCTTGATACTGGACACTGGACATACTCGTAGGCCATTGAAACTGTTGATAATAAATTTAATGATTAGAAAATGCAAGATTTTAGAGGCGTATCTATCTGTATAAATCTTTGTTGTACCTTGCTTTTTATTTTGTCGTTGTAACTGATTGCAAAGTGCAAACTATTACCACCATGAAGTTAATAAGCTATACCTAGGTATATTCACTTTGTTTTTTTTTTTTTTATTTTTTATTTATTTACCGAAATTAAATTTTTTACAGAAAATAAACATAAACTAAAAATAGCATCAAAAAACCACTTAGGTTTAAACTTGTGCTATTTGAATCCGTTTATTACAATTTTTACAATTTCATACCGCACTTAAAAATTAACTACATTTCGAAAAATATATATGTATATATACCTACATATATTATATGTTTTTAAGTTTGACACAGGTCAAGATTCGTACAAATAAGTAGGTATGTCATGCAAATCAAATTAAAACATTATTTCATAAGTTCTATGAAATAATGCTTTAACATGACTTTGATGTTTTTATTTGTGATACTATTACACAAATCTGAAGGTTTTTTTATGATTACCACGGTATTTTTTATGACATCGACGGGAAGAACTAAGACACTGGCTAAGACAAAGTTAACGTAAGGTTGTTGGTAAGGTTGGTTGGTTAAATTTAAGGTTTATTTATTACTTACATTGTGGCCTCAAAACTTAGAAGTTAATTTTTATGATTTTATTCAGGTGTTATTTAGCGGAAGTGAAATTTTGTTAATTAGTCATATTTTAAATTTACTTAATTTTAGTTGATTTTTGTTCATCATCGACAGATCACCTGATGCCTCGCGTAGATGCAAAACACGTGTCACACGACGACCACGGCAGCCGGCGCCGGGGCGGCAGTGAGTTTGAATTTGTTCGGGCTAATCTAAGAAACTACATACTTTAAGTAGGTACAGATTTTCGCACCGAACAGAAAGACACTAGAATCTAATAAAGGCATAGATTTATGGTCATTCTGCGAAAAATAAGTTACAAATATGATATTGTCAACTAGTTAGAACCTCTAGAAAACTCCGCCTTATCTAACTGAACTCCTTTCTGTCGTGATTGAAGTGTTTATAGTTACTGTTAAATATGTTTTGACACGCTCTGAACGACCTGCCCTTGAACTTGCCAGCGTTCAAGAGCGAGGATGTGCCAAAACAGGGGGCTGAATTGGCTAATGATGCAAATTGGCCTGCCTTCCTCGTCTCTTACTGTCAAGCCAATCGAATGATGGACTGCTCCTGTTTCAAAAAAGCGTACTGCGTCAAAGAAACTACGTAGGTTTGACCATGTTATTGTGGTTACGGTTCTTCATACTCTTGAAGAAAACGAGCATGCAAATTTTAAGTATTTTTACATACTTTTCGACAGATAGATAGATTGACGGCATTTACTCCAACAGCATGCATGTTGACATCCCGCAAGACTCTGTTCTGTCCTCGACGCTGTTTCTGCTCCATATCAATGATATGTTGTCCATCGTTAAGTAATTACTATGCGGATCGGGGTACGATCTTTACACGGGTTGTTCTAACATCCCTTGGTACTAAAGGCCTGAGCAGACGATGTACTTTTGTCCGAGGACATTTTCCGCGAAAATATGTCGCTTACAAATTTAGTAAACACGAATCCGATGTCCCTCGTCTGGCATTTTGGCAGACAAAAAAGCCGCGGACAAGATTTCCTCATCTGCTCAGGCCTTCCTCTAGCAGCGGAGGTCCTCTAGGAACCTCTTCCTAGCAGCGGAGAACCACGAATGACATCTATGGAAAATGAGATAACTTACTTCTATAAGAGTGTTTGATTGACGACTAAACTTGTTCCAATTAAACCCCACCAACACACAAGCCTCAGAAAGAAATACCCATTTACTATGGCGTCACCAATCCAGGATACACCGCTAATTATCGTCAAGAGTACTGGGATTCTCGGAGTCGAGATCTCCACCGACGTCGAGTTCCGACGACACCTGCAGGCGAAGGGCAAGTATAAGGTCAATATCTGAAGGTACTCAATGGAGCGAAGCAGTACAGCAAGTGCGGCCAGAGACAACTAACTAACGCCCATTGACTGATTTGATTCAGTTAGGGTCAAGCTTTGTGGACGATCTCGAGATCACAGACGGTATTGAGCTAGTAAGTTAGAGGAGAGACTTTGCCTCTCTTTGCGCTTTCTACCGACTGTAGACAAGAATATTTTGTTATTTCTTGAGGTTCTTCAGGAAGGGCGTAAAGAGATTTCTACAGAGTCAATAACGTTTGATTCATTCATAAGCTGAAATGAATCGCCGATGACACATTTGACTCAGAGGGGAGGTGAGGTCGCCTTGTGAGAGCGGCAGGGAGTGTCCATACTGTACGTAGTACTCAAGGGCGGGTCATGGGGGTCATGACCTCCCCCCCCCTTCCGGTGTGGGTCCAGGACCTAGATGGACTACTAATTAAAATTGTTAAATTTAATGTTTTTACATATTTTTTGTCACAATATTGTAGATTAAGTACAGTCATAAAACTCGTTACCTCTGTAAGAACCTCTTCACGCCTCTTTTGAAGATGTCCATGACGCATGGAGTTTTTTTCTCATCTAAAATCTCGTTGTATGAAGTTATGCTTCTCATTCAATTTTCATAGTTTTATACTTATTGGTATTGTTATAAAAAAAATGATAGGTACTGCACTATTGCTGCCAAAAAACACTATAAAACGGAAGATTAATGGAATCTTAGATTAAAAGTATATATCGCCGCTATCAATTGGTCAAACATAACACTAAAACCGATATAATTACTGAAGATGTCGGTTTTGTTCTAAAGCCAGAAAAATAAATAAATGATACAACATTCCAGCGCAAAATTTAAGTTTTAAAACGATATTATCCAGAGCCGTAATGCCATTAATTTAAAACTTCAAGCAAATATGTCACTGTCAAACAATAGTCTTGTCTTGTCTTTCCGTCTGGCGACTACTCCAGTCGAATGATTGTAAAAATACATCCAAGATTATTCTAGGCATGTGACATTCTACATAAAAAAACCGGCCAAGTGCGAGTCGGACTCGCCCACCGAGGGTTCCGTACGTAGTATCAATATTAAATTTGATATTTTTAATTATAAATAAGAAATAATGCGTCGAAAAAAAAAAAAAAATATTTTGCAATGTGTACATCAATCCCTTTCATATGATACCCCATTTGAACTAGTAGTTTCAATTTGAAATTTCGACACCCTATAAAAAATATAGACCCCCTATTTTTTAAGATCTAGGTATTTACAAATGTATAGTTTTGAGATTTATTCCTGTACTTGTAGTCTATAACGATGTTACTTGCCAAATTTCATAGTTCTAGGTCAACGGGAAGTACCCTATAGGTTTTGATTCCCTTGAGAATGTCGAAATATGCGTTTTTTGCTGAAAAAACGGCCGTAACTTTTTTTTACGTAAACTTAGCAGTTTGATTATTTTACAACTTCATGGGACCGTAGACCTGAGTATACAGTTCAAATTTCAGGTTAATACCTCCACGCATTCTCGACGTAGAAATTCTTGACAGTCAGATCACAACAAAGTGATCTTATAAGGGTTCCGTTTTTCCTTTTGAGGTACGGAACCCTAAAAACAGTTTTTAATTAATCGATTGTTTTTAAACACGAAAAATCGATTAATAAATAATTTATATTTCTTTGAAAAATAATCGTATTTATTAATCGATTTTTTCCTAATTGTCAATAAATTTCAAATTAAACGGCATAAGTATTATATTAATCATAGTTTTATTAATAATAATAAAAAATAAATAAACAACAGATCTAGCAAATTTTTAAATAATCGACACAAATTATTTTTTTGTAATAATCAAGCATTCTAATAGGTTCTAGGTACTGTCGGAAGACCAGCGCTGCAGTGGAATCTGTCCAGTAGTAGTTAACAAAATTAAACTGCCAATTCAAATGAAAAAAAAAAAAACTAGAAATCCGTAGGCATTGAGTTCAGGAATAAAAGCTTCTCGAATTCAACGAATAACAACGCAGCCGCATGTCGGTACATGTAAAATAGTATGTACTGTTTTTATATTAACGCCATCTAAGTTTGAATAATTGTAAAACTATTTTAAAAGCACAGTAAGGATGTCATCGTAGACGCATAGCGTGGCGGTAATGTAATATTAATCGACTTCATAATTCGCGCTCCGGATTCTAGAAGACCAGACTTAAAATTGGCATAATTGATTTATGATATTTATTCTATTACTATAATCGTTTTTTAAAATCGATTATTACATAAAAAAAATGATTTTAATTGATTATTTCTATTCAATAATTTTTACATCCCTAGATTATACCACCGCTAGCAAATTTTTTCCCGGCTTCAGAGATGTGGCAAAAAATTTCGCCAGGAATCTACTAGTTTCTCGATAACTCAACGGCAAAACCGATAGCGCAATTTTACGCTGCTGCTTTGCATGACACTAAGATAAGCCCACGACAGTGCGACTTTACTACTTTTAATCAAAAATTGCACTAAGTAAATGTACTCTTCCATGCACCATAATATACTATCAGCTATAATATGAATCAATATCAATATTGTATATAATTTTTAAAAGCACGACCGCGCTCATCTCAGCAGCTTCTAAAACATGGGGATTTTTTCGCACGATAATGGTTTTATTTATTTTCCGTTTTTTTTTTATCTAGGTGACCCTTTCGTTATGAGATTGCATTACATCACAACACCTTCGTATCCTTCATATTCTTCAGTAAAAAAATACTGTTTTTATTGTACGTCTGTTACCTAATTTCTATCAATATTTGAATGTAAGCCATAACATACAGGGAGCTTTTGATTTATCTGCCAGGATTGAAAAGGGTAGTAGTATTACATATGCCGATTTCGATAGTAAATGAAATTTGTGCCCCACGTGTTATTTTTTTTCTCTTAGGAAATAAAATCGCATCATGAAAAGATTAGTTTACTTTGTATGAACCATCCCTCTGTGTCGCAGTCTAGACGGCGTGGTCAATGCGCTCGGGTATGACCCGTGCCGAAAGGCTACGTCACGAGTTGCCAAACGCTTTCCGAATACGGTGATAACCGCGGTAAAGTCAAAGTTTACTCAAACGTTGGGCCGCCCTTTGTAAACGCCGCTGCTTCGCAGCGATGTCTGTCGCTTGATCTCATGCCGCCCGCCCCCGCACGGGCGGCGCGGCAACAGCGCTCGCGCCGCGAGAAAGAAGGAAGAAAGGATCCAAGGAAACGAAAACAGTGTTAACCGTGATTCGTCCGTGTGTTGACCTAATCATGCCTATACGCCGCAGTTTTACGAAATGTACAAATTTCTCGAAATGGTATGGTATGGTTTCTTGTCGCGAGTGTAAATGCGCACGCAGAATATCTGTACGAAATTCAGTACAGACAGACCTCGATCAGTTACAGAAAGCGGTAGTGGACTTTTTCCGCAGACATTCCATGGCAAAAAAGTGGTAAAACATGTATGTAGACGTGGATAAATTAGTGGCTAATTGTGATTTTGTGTAAATAATTTGAATGAGCTTTTAAACACGCCAAGTTATTGTAGAAAATGTTATGTGACTGCGTTATTTTTGAAAACTAACATCGTAACTAAGTGTTTTTATGATGTTTCCATAAACAAACACATACATTATTCGACGAGCTCGGTGGCGTAGCGGTCAATGACGCGGCTTCGACACCAACGCTCGTGCGTGGGGTTGATTCCCACATAGGACAAACATTTGTGTGCATGAACATGTCTGTTTGTCTTGGTCTGGGTATTTTCTATGTATCTTATGTATGTATTTACAAAAAAAAACTGTATTTACGTATGTTTATCAGTTGTCTAGTACCCATAACACAAGCTTCGCTTACTTTGGGGCTAGATGGCGCTGTGTAATTTGTCTGACAATATTTATTATTTATTTATTATGATATTAATTTGACAGTTCAAAACCTGTGATAATAAGTGTGATGAAAAGTTCAATGACCTTGATAAGGACAATCATCTGCCCTCCTGTAAGTGTATGTTATTATTACCTATCAGTTTTACATTTGATTACATTTTTTTTACCTATCCTATTTTGATTACAACTCATTTTAAAGGAAATATGCAATTGGGACGACGCTACCTACGTACGCTGTTATTGTTATTATCGACTTCATCTGATAGCGCGGAATGTATTAAGCACTATGAAACCAGTTCATTGACTACGTTATTTATTTTTTCAAAGCTTATTAATGATATTGGGACGCCATATTTCTTCACTAACGTAACAAGTAGGCTTAATACTATCTGCCATTAAATTCCTGGCTAATACAAAAAAAGCACCTTATATAATGCATTACTTTTTTTCAAGTAACGATAGAACCTCTATTAGACTAATGTTATTTTGAGTTTTCCAATCATTTTGAATATTACGATGTTTCAGTTTCTGTAATGCATAAGTCACTGCACGTAAATATTGATAGGTAAGTCGGTCTAGTAACGATATTTCACATTTATCGATAGCAACGTATCACTCGTACCTACTCGTATATCACGTCACTATCAACGGTTGACGGCTGAGTCGCCTGAGTGCTGACTGACCGGTAAATTGAATTGAATTCTTTGTTTTTGTTTGATCGACGGTTAGATTAAAAATGTAAAAATTCTTTCATATTATATAAGTATTTCTAAATTCTCAAACAATTACTTGAACGATTGAAAAGTTTACAAACGGCCTACCGTTTTGCTTAAAATTGATTAGCAATGAATCCCTGCGATATAAGTGACGAAGACTTTGTGCCATTCCTTTATAGTTTGGGTGTAGAAACTTACAAAAAGTCTTTTGAATGGATGCTGAATGACCCCGCATTTGCTGGTGTTTTAAGATGGCTTTACAATAATTTGGATCAAAACAATGCTCTGAGTGATCGTGAAGAATACAGGTAAATATTGTATTTCTAAATCTCGTATCTACAAAAGGCACCCTTTCTCGCTGAGCTGACTGTTCTATCAACACACAGCTCAAAACACTGGACGGATTGGGTTTAGATTTGGTATATGCCAAAGACAAGCCAGGTGGTCGAAGGGTTAGCATTGGCCACTTTGACTCCGAGGTCGCGGGGTCGATTCCCACATAAGACAAATATTTGTATGCATGAACATATCTGTTTGTCTTTGTTTGGGAGATTTCTATGTATTATATGTACGCAAAAAAAATATATTTAAGTATAATATCATTAATATCAGTTATCTAGTAACCATAGTACAAGGTTTGCTTAGTTTGGGACTAGATGGCGCTGTGTAATTTGTGTACGAATATTTATTTATTTTATTATAATTATTTATTGTTTTATTACCACTTTTAATTTGATTATTTGTAGATATTTAGAAATTGAGAAGAGTAAAGAAATATTACCAAATGAACTGGAAGCATCGTTAACATCAATTTTGAATGAGTATCCAGGCGTTTGTCTACCAGGAGATCATGAGGCAATTGAAGATGTTAAATTGGATATCAAAATGCAGAGGGAAAGACTGGACTTGTTAGATAAACAACTAAATGTTGTTGATAATTTGCTTAAACAGAATGAGTGAGTAATAATCAATTAATCATTAATGGCCAGGAGAGATAGTAATTTGTCCCAATTTCAATTTAAATGTTGAATAACTCAATAACCATTTAACTTAATGTACTGAGTCTTTGTGACTTTTATTAATATTACTAGTTAAATGAAACTATGTATGTTCATGCCACGCACATGTCAAATGTGCAAAACACATCTCTCGTCATATGCTTTCGAAGCATTTTATGTTATTAAACACACTAGGCTAGTTATAGCTGCCTTTACTAACTTAATGTTAAAGAGGGCATAAGCGGGTCACCATGATCTTTAGAGCCAAAGCTAATCTCACCTACATGTGGTGTACCCTGCTAACTAGCGAAAGAGACTGGAGGAGGACTACTTTGTATTTGTAAACTGACCGACTGGGGAAGTACCTCTACTTCACAGAATACCACAATCAAATAATAATTCCCTTCTGGGTTGTTGTGTGCCTGCAAGTGAGTGATGTCACCAGAAATGAAGGAGTTGCTGCTTTGGAAGTGACATGCGGGCCATGTCTCATATTGCCAGCGTACTACGGTAACCTTTTCACATCAGGTGGGCTGTATAAACTGCCATAATAAGTTCTAAACATTTGCATTGCATCATAATAACACATGATTTTATAACTTACTATAAGCACATAAACATAGTTTCTTTGAGATTAAGTAAAAAAAGAGATTAAAATATTTTTTTTTACTATTCAGGTTGACAAAAGAGCAGTTAAATTTAGACGTGACAAAACTCCATGCAGCTCAGCAGCAGGGAACTGAGGACGAGGCAGCAGCTGCCCAGGACTGTCTCCAACTCGCGCAGGAAGTTGAGACCCTCACGGAAGGTGTGATAGACGTCATTGCTGATACCTTGGATGTTTATAGCAATTGTCATGTTGATAAGGTATTTTAAAATAAACTTCTTTATAATTTTGAGGAGCTTAATGTCATTGTTTATATAATTTACCGAGCGCTTCCAGAGAAGTTTTCTTCCGCGTACTGTCAAGCTGTGGAATGAACTGCCTGTCGAGGTTTTCTCAGGTGACTATAGCATGCGGTTCTTCAAAAAGGGCGTGAGGAGGTTTTTACAGGGTCGGCAACGCGGGTGTGATGCCCCTGGTGTTACAAGTGTTCAAGTGTGTGTTAGGCTACGGTAACTGCTTTCCATCAGGCGGACCGTATGCTTGTTTGCCACTCTAGTGGTATAAAAAAACTAAAAAAAACGTTGTTGTGCATGACAGCCTATTTGATCACATAAGTTAAGCAATTTTGACTGTAGTTTGTGTATGGATCGGTTTATTTATCGCTGGTCCAAGCTGATGTCATTAGATGATAGTCATTCAGCCAAATCAATGGCTTTTGGGTAGCTTGGAAACACTAGTCTCCTCAACCCACAGTAAGGTAGTGTGGTAGAGTAAGCTCTACACCCCATCGATTGAGGGGAGAACCATATCCTATCCATGGTATTTGCTGACGATTTAGTTGCAGTCTCTGTAAGGGGAAATACCTAATCAGTCTGTTAATTCCGCTTTGCGTCATTTCTGTTTCAAATGAAATTCTTGGGCTGCATGAGACTTACCAGCATCAAGCCTAAAACAGCTTCACCTGCATTTGGTGCACCCGGATGGCTAGCTAACGAGGCTCTGGCGAAAAAGGTAGGCCATCTTAAGCCTGACTGGGGAAGTACTTCTTTAGTAGTACATTTTCTGGGAGGTGTAAGCGGTGGTGTAAGCAGTTCATCAATCTTCTTTGAACCAAAGGCAACTTCACCTGCACGCGGTGCACCCTGCTGACAGACAAACGAAGCTCTGGCGGAAAGAGAGGTAGGGAGCGTAATTGTAAGCTACCCGACTGGGGAATGTACCTCCAACTCACAGAATACCGCAGCCAAATAACAATTCCCTTGAGGGTTCTTGTGTTCCTGCGAGTGAGTTAAGTAACCAGAAAGGAAGGAGATGCTGCGTTGGCAGCGGGGGTGGCGCGCGAGCGATATTTAATGTTTCGAGCGTTAATTTGGCTACGGTAACCGCTTCACATCAGGCGGGCCGTATGCTTGTCTGCCACCCGACGTAGTATAAAAAAAGAGGTGGATACCTCACAGTAAACCAGAGTCAAATAAAATAATAATCTTGAGAATTGTGATCTTGCCAAATGGATGCGTACTGCAGACGTAAAGATATGTTGCATTAGAGGGGTGTCAGAATGCAATACTCTTTACATTGTATAAGTATCTATAAGCTATGATGCCGGCCGTATGCTTGTTTGACACCTGGTGTGGTAAATAGTAACAATGTTTTCCAGGATATATCAAAGAAATTCTTCACGTTTGGTCCATATGAAGCATACAGACAGTCCCAGGCTCTGTACCGGTCGCACTTTGATCTGTACACTTCCAAGAAATTCAACAAGGGTCAGAAAGATGACATCAAAGATGAAGATCTTCGATCAGCTTTAATAGAAGCGAGGAGTATGGAAGACAGGTGGGTTCTTCTTCTTTTTTAGTATAATGGCTCAAATAAATTTCAAATAAATTCGTCGCCGGAACTGGCACTTAAATTCACTTTCACATTCAAGATAGTGTGATGAAAGTGAATCTAAGCTCTGCGGATTTAGAGTAGTAATGATTTAGATACATGTTCTTATATTTAATTTGTATGACGTTTCTAAGCCCTTTATAAAGTCCAAGGATATAATAATTTGATTTGATTTGATTAAATAAAAAAAGAACTGAACTGTGTTTGTTCCACAATTAAATTCACAATTACTTTTTTTTCAGGTTGAGAATAGCAGCACTTAGATACATTGAATCAAAAGCAGCACTTAGCGGAGAACAAGCAAAATTAGCACTTGTTACTAATTACAATAACGTCCATGCAAGTCAAGTTGCGTAAGTTTTTTAAAATAATTTAGAAGATCGGCAGATTTTATATTTCAATCAAATTTGACCTACAGAATCAAAAGAAATTAACTTTGTTTTAGATATCTAATGTGAATGGTGAAATCGTAGGCAAATTATATCATTTGATAAAACGTCAGTTATGTCACGCCCCGGCCACTCCATGCAGATTATTGCCGTGTGGTTTCCGGCAGACTAGAATAGAATCACTCCGTAATATAATATATTTCCCTTAGTGGCCTTGTACGACATCCACGGGAAGAAACGGAGTGATTCTATTCTAGTCTGCCGGAAACCCCACGGCAATAATTTGCATAGAGTGGCCGGGGCGTGACATAACTGACGTTTTATCAAATGATATAATTTGCCTACGATTTCACCATTCACATTAGATATCTAAAACAAAGTTAATATTATCCAATATCGATCAGGCCTCCCCAACCCGTTTGGCCAGCATGGGGAGTGTAGGCCAAATCCTCTAGGACTTCCGTCTAGGACGGACGAGAGAGGGTCGTGCTTCTGTAGTGGAGACTAAAATGGACCTGATGATGATGGGTATCTATAAAATGTACTAAAACCCAAAGATCAAGTATATAATATATAGTAGACATGGTTTGTATACGCGGCGCGCGAGTCAATAGTAAGCATCCGAACGGTTAACTTAGTATGGATTTCTATCAGTCGCATACGTAATAAATTGTGGTAAATTTATTTTTTATGCTTTATTCTGATTTATGCTTTTATGACACAATACTATACAACCAAATTCAACCAATTACAACACCAAGTTATTAGTAGTGTACTTATATTGCTTGCATGTCATGCATATTGGCGTGTAAGTGGTTCATCAAAATCTTTGAACCAAAGCCAACTTCACCTGTACGTGGTGCACCCTGCTGACTGACAAACGAAGCTCTGGCGAAAAGAGAGGTAGGGAGCGTAATTGTAAGCTACCCGACTGGGGAATGTACCTCCACCTCACAGAATACCACAGCCAAATAACAATTACCTTGAGGGTTGTTGTGTTCCTGCGAGTGAGTGAGTGAGGTCACCAGAAAGAAAGGAAGGAGATGCTGCGTTGGCAGCGGGGGTGGCGGCGCGCGTGCAATATTTTATGTTGCGAGCGTTAATATGGCTACGGTAACCGCTTCACATCAGGCGGGCCGTATGCTTGTCTGCCACTAAACGTAGTATTAAAAAAAAAATGTGTGAATTTGGCACGCTTGGTTCCCATAATTCATTTCCATTTGATTTTACTTTCGTTCTAAATAAAATTTCGTTGTAATAATAATGCGTTCAGGGCGCTGTCGCGGCTGCCCCGTCACTAGCGCCTCGGGGGCCTCGGGGGCCTCGGGGGGGGATCCTTGCCTCAGCGCGAGTCGTCCGCGGGCAGCGGCGGCAGCGCCCTGGCTCCCGGCCGTGGTTGCTGGTCGATGTGACTGCGCGTACTTGTCTCGCTGTTGTGCCATTTCTCATGGAATGGTGCAGCGGTGAGATTGGTGCAACAATGTATTAGTTATGAATGAGAAATTATATTATTGTATTATTATAAAACCTGGGAAATGACGTCACAATTTTTAAGTAGCCGATTAATTTAAGTAGCTCACTTTTATTTTGTTTAATTCGGTTTTGAGGTGGTGATGTCATTGTCATACCATGTACTCAATATATGTAACAGCGTCGTAGTTTATAAGTTCAGTTATAATACAGAGTTCGAACTATGAATACGTTTGATTTTGATCCCTAAACACCGCATGGCGACCCTGCCAAACTGCTGACGAGACACGACGTTTCGTTGCATTTTGTAACTACTATCGAAAATTTATACCTTCATTTGCACAAATAACTTTACCTTTAAACAAACTTTGTAGAAAAAATGTAGAGTTTATATGGACACCCGAGTGTCAACAATCATTCGATTCTTTGAAACAGGCCTTAAGCACACCTCCATTACTCCAATATCCAAATTTCAGTTCAGGAAATGAATTCATTTTACAAACAGTTCGGGCACCGCGATAGGTTCCGTCTTATGTAACAAGGATATGCGCCCAGTTGCGTATACCAGTAGACCATTAAACAAAGCTGAACTAAATTATCCAACGATACAAAAGGAACTTTTAGCCATAGTTTGGAGCATCAAATATTTTCGTCCTTATCTATTTGGAAAAACTTTCACTGTCATGACGGATCATAAACCCTTAATTTATTTGTTCGGAATGAAGGATCCGTCAAGTCGATTATTGAAATTTAGATTGCAGCTCGAAGAATACGATTTCAAAATTGTTTATATAAAAGGTAAAGATCGTAGCAGATGCTTTGAGTAGGGTGACCATAACTTCGAATGAACTTAAAGACATAAATAAACAAATAATGGTAATGACTAGAGCTCAAAAGAAAAAGGTAGAAAACTATGTAGAATTTAATGGAAGTCTGGGAAACAGCGATAATATGTCTGCTGACTTACGGCCTGATCAGCCGGCGGTTGCAGAGATATTACGTATGCCTCATAACTCTACAGAAATGAAACTTTCATCAGGAGACTACTTAGCTAATATTAAAAATAAAGATAAAATAATAAAAGAATGTTTCGTTTACATAAAAAATAAATCAACGTTGTATGTTAACCTTAACTATAGTCAGCATTTTACGCGAGCCGAATTTGCGGACATGTTAAAGGATTTTTGCGAGCGTTTACAAATAAATGAATTATGTATTATAGTAAACGATGAAAATAAAAATTTTATAAGTAACTTACGCGAAGAAATAAATGAAAGAGAGAGATGGACCGGTCCTATAAATATATTAAATAAAATTATTACAATAACAGATGATGAAGAAAAAACTATAATTCTAAATGAATATCATCTACTACCTTCTAGCGGACATGCAGGGGTTCGTAGGATGATTAATAATATAAAGAGTAAATATTTCTGGCCTGAGCTAGAATCGGACATTAGAAAATTCATTATGAAATGTAGCAAGTGTCAAACTATGAAATATTCTAGGAACACTCGCGAGCCTATGATTATAACTACTACTGCCAATACAGCATTCGAAAAGGTATTTATGGACATTGTAGGTCCCATCGACAGAGATGGAGAAGGATATTCTTACATTTTAACCCTTCAGTGCGAGCTTACCAAGTATATAGAATCATATCCACTAAAACGAAAGGATTCAGTAAGTGTCGCGAAAGAGTTCGTCAATAATTTTATTTTAAGGTACGGTATCCCGAAGGTTATCGCAACCGACAGAGGCACGGAATTTTTGTCAGCAACCATGGAACAGGTATGTAAATTATTAAAAATAGATAAGATACACTCGACAGCATATCATCATCAATCTATTGGCTCTTTAGAAAACATGCATAAACACTTAGCAGCATTCTTAAGAATTCAGTGCGAGGGATATCCACAGGCTTGGAGCATGTGGTTACCCTTCTGGAATTTTTCTTATAATACTACTGTTCATAGCTCAACATGTTATACTCCATTTGAGTTAGTTTTCGGCAAACAATGTAACATACCGTCACAGCTACAAGGCGGTGTTCAACCTTTATATAATACAGATGATTATGTACAACAGTTACGATATAGAATTCAAACAGCATTGAAAGACGCGAGAGAACGCTTAATCGAAACTAAAATTATAAGAAAATTAGATTATGATAAGAAGTTAAACACTGTTACTTATAAGAAAAATGATAAAATCTTAGTTAGAAATGAAACGGCTAAGAAACTTGATGAATTGTATAAGGGTCCTTATATAGTTGTAGAAGAAATAGAGCCTAATGTTAAGATAATAAATAATGGGAAATTCGAACTAGTAAATAAGAATAGGACTAAACTTTTTATATCTTAATATAAATTTATTGTTCCATTAATTAACATATGTAAAACATTGAATACATACCTTTTTTTTAATACATTAGATTATAAACTTTTCACGTTACTTAAATGAAATTATTAAATGTGTGTTATTTTTTTTTCTCTTTTATATTTTCATGTGAAATATTTTAATATTTAATGCATTAAATATGTTAAAATAATATGTTAATTGATACAATTTTCTTTTATTACTTTATATGACATGTTTAAAACAATTAAGTACTTATGTCTTAATTAATGTTTCTTTTAAAGCTTATTTCACCATAATACGTATAATTCGACTATGTTATAAGCAAATATAAATAAATGTGTAGCTATTAAAAAAAAAATGTAATTTATATATATATTTTTTTTAAAATTCACCCCGGTGGTGAGGTGGTGATGTCATTGTCATACCATGTACTCAATATATGTAACAGCGTCGTAGTTTATAAGTTCAGTTATAATACAGAGTTCGAACTATGAATACGTTTGATTTTGATCCCTAAACACCGCAGTTTAAAGATCTTTATTACTCATAAGAACAAATTACAGTTCACTTAAATGAGCAGTATTTGGAATTTCTAAATCACATAATAGTTCGGAAATACGATCAAACAGTATTTAGTTTAATTATAAGGTAAATTTTGAAAAAAAAAAACAAAGTTATCAGCATTCTTACTACAACTGTTTTCCGTGTTTAAATCAGTGACTCAAAAAAAAAGAATATTGTTTAAAATACGTAATAATTGTAAAATGAATCCCGTTTAGAGATATATTTTGTCATTTTGTTATGCGATTCCACGCAATATCATTCTTAGCAATGTATTTTTGAATACTTCAGTACATATTTGATGGAAGCCCGAAGTGCCCTCGAGCTTCTAGAACAAGAGGAGTCAATCCTCGAGCAACAGATCCAGGACGGAGTCAAGGAGTTGGTGGAGGCCCGGTCCAGGCTGGCGGCCGAGACCGCAGCCAGGGCCGCGCTCGCAGCCAGAGAGTATGTGTACCTGATTAATATATTATTTTAACAAAAAAAGAAAACCGACTCCAAACTTTACATTAATGTATGAAGATACAGGCTGATGATGATGATGATAAAAATATGGGACCAATCTGGAAGTATACCCTTTCAAATAAAAAAAAGTTTTTTTCATATCGGTTTATAAATCACGAAGTAATTAAATAACAAACATTTAAAAAAAAATACAGTCGTATTGAGAACCTCCTCCTTTTTAGAGTCGGTTAATTATAGACATTGATGGGGGTGTAAGTTGCTAACCATGATCTTTAGAACCAAAGCCACCCTCGCCTGCATGTGGTGCACTCTGATTAGCGAGATGCGTTATGCTATTTTGTTTAGGAAAGGAATATGAAAACAAAATATGTAATGACATTTTTATTATTTTGATTTCATACTGTCACAAGCTGCATACCTTTTTTCTTATACTACGTCGGATTAATATAATTTCTTATGTCATCCCCGCTGCCAAGCTAGCGGCGGTTCGACAGTCGTTGGTCTCCCTGCCGTCAGCACAACGACTCCTCCAAAAAGCCCTGGTGACCTCGCTCACTCGCAGGAACACGGTATGGCCATTATGGTTGCGGGTTTTCTTTTATGTCGATTCTGGCGGTACTTCGCCAGTTAAATGCTTGCCGAGCTTTCGATTCCCGATTCGATCCCGATTTGATCTCCCGCTTCGGCCTATCTCTCTTTCGCCTCGTTTGCGATTCAGGAGGATGCACCACGTGCACGTGTTGGCTTTAGCTACAAAGTATTTATTGAGTACTTACACCCCAAATAATATTTAGAAAAGTATGTATGTCAATATCAGTTACCTAGTACCCATAGTACAAGCTTTGCTTAGTTTGGGACTAGATGGCCGTGTGTAATTAATTTGTCCTGGAATATTTATTTTACTTATTATTTAATTATAACTTGATCTTTTTGTATAATTCGATGAATGCCGGCTGCACGCACGAAAAAGCATGACACATTGTCACGTTCAGTCTGAGCCGAGCGTGCAAGCGAGAGCGCGAATCAAGCGATAGAGAGGCACGATAGGCTTAAGCGGTCGGCTTGTGACGCATCTATCTCTCTTCCACTCCATCGACCGATGTTTTCTTATGACGTTCACATTTAATTTAAATATTGTCGGGCGCGTCGTAAGCCTGTAAACGCAATGACATTCAACTACCTTAATTTTAAATAATCACAATGTTTAGAAAAAACTATGTAGGTTTATATGACCCCCTGGATCCGCCCTTGACACATCAAGGGCGGATCCAGGGGGTGGATCAAGGGGGTCATGACCCCCCTGGGCTGGGTCCACGACCTATATGGACCACTAATTAAAATTGTTAAACTTAATGTTTTTGTATATTTTTTTGTCTCCTACCTACTTTTTACCTGTATCTCTTATTACCGAAATTAAATTATAACTTGACCACAACTACGTGCCCCCCCCCCCCCCCCCTCCTTGCGTTATGTTAGTATCTAATTTAGATATTAAGTTTTGAATGTAATTATAAATAAAAAATAATGTAAAATTATCGTCCGTAAACCGACTTTACAGACAACCTATTTCTTTTCTAGACAAATACATTCAGATATATCTCACCTCCTGGACACGACGCAGCAGGCGTTAGCACTGGACAGGCTGTTGTACTGTGCGCTGCGATACGAGCTGCGAACCTTGGAGGAGCTTGTCCAGTTCACGGCACAGCTGCGTCTTTATGTCCTCGGGGAGGAGGACGCCGTGCGGACCAGGGTTGTAAGTATACACCACCAGGGTCTGCTCACTACCATCTTTACATCCAAAGCCAACCTTCCTTGCACTTCGTGCACCCTGCTAACAAATGAGAATCTAGCACTAACCCTACTGACGCGCGAAATTCGCGCGTCAGTTAGTTCTTGCGCGCCCCCACTGCCTGTGCAGCAACCTCCTTTCCTGGTGCCGTCACTCACTCACAGGATCACAACAATCATCAAGGGAATTGTTATTTGACTGCGGTACTTTATATGCGGTGCTTCTAAATACGCTACCCTACCTCTCTTTCGCTACAACAGTGTTTTTCAATCTTTTTGAATACGGGACCTTTACAAGTTAAAAATATATGGCGACCCCCTCCTCCCTTCCCCTTCCTTCTCCTCCAAACTCCAACAATTCAGTTGGCTATGAAAGCTTTAAAATTGTAAATGCCTATTGGTACTATGTATATTGAACGAGTTAATCTGTAAGCACGTTCCCCCGTGCATATAAAGAGTTGTATAATCTGTAGTAAGGAGTTATAATGTAGACATCGTTGTATCAGAATAAACATACTAGCAAGTGTATACGATATTTAATATCTATAGATAATTCCCCATATTACCCATCGGCATTCAGTACGCGCAACGACCCCAACATGCCATTTGTTTTTCGATTTTGTTGACATAAAAATTAGGAAGAGAAATAGTTTTTCATTGGAAAAACATTTGATTAAACATTTGAGTTGATGAATTATTGAACAATAATCAGGCCTGATTACGTTTTTTTTGTAGTATGACTTACAAACATTTGTGTTTTTTCCCCGCGAAACCCGAATATAACTTTGCGACTTACCTGGAGGTCGCGACCCATAGTTTGAGAATCACTGCGATAGAGCCTCTTTTGCTAGTCGGCAGAATACTTTTCTTTCAGTGAAACTGATATCTCCACTGTTTATATTACTTTTCCTGTAAATGGCATAAAAATTCCATTCTATATATATTTGACCCTTTGTTCTCTGTATGCTTAAAACGCAATTGGTCTATGTAGCGTTTTGCCTAACAATTATTTTTGGTCGTGTTTGGACTAAGTAGTTACTTGTCTAAGTCGCTATTGAACTTTTTATCAATATGCCTATTTCGCATTGAACCTAATTCGCCTTATGATTAAGTTGCGGTTTGCCTAAACTGTATAATTTCACAATAAGGAAATCAATACAAACCCGTGGTCCCACCACTATGGTTTTAACACTAGGTCCACTAAAATACATTGTAGAAATCCACTGATGGACCACTTTGCAGTTTTATCTCGATTAAACGAATAAATATATTATAGAAATTAGTCAATACTCGTTTTAGGCCTAATGCGAATTAACCCTAACGCGTTTTAGTACTAATGCATTTTAGTCGAATAGCGCCGCCGGCATTCTGAAAGTTAGGCAGAATGCGATTTAGAGTTTATACGCATTAGACACTGTCCCGGACATAGACCAATTGCGTTTTAAGCATACAGAGAACAAAGCTATTTGACGTTATCATATTTTACAGAAATTAATGAATGATATCTGCGCCGAACAACAACTATGTGAACAGAGGCTCCAGTCGGCCGACACACTGACAGATGCATTATGTGCTATGCTGGGGAAACCAGCCACGAACGACGTCAAGTTACTGGCCAAGTATTACAGTGAATTACAGTGTAATCTGAGGGAGCTGAAGGACGATGTCGATGAGAGGTTCAGGAAGAAGGAATCTGCGATACTTGAATTGTAAGTACGACATTTTAAACCACAGAACACTGTATAGAGGCCACAATGGCATTTGTTGTTTGTTTGTAAACCTTTATTGTACAAATACATAAAATTTAAAGTATGATTATGTACCTATATGTGTATGACTATATATAATGTATATGATTGTGCATATGTGTATAATTCGCATACGTCTATGTATCATATATAATTTAATGTTTCCATCGGTATTTATTCTGTGTATGTTCATTACTGTTATTTTGTGTACCGCATTCGTGTGTTATCTGATTTTCCCAAAGGTTGACTGGTAGAGGATGCTGATGGTTAATAAAGTTTAAATAAATATAAAAAAATGCTGAATATTATAAACAATGGCGGACTTATCCCAGAAGGGATCTCTTCCAGTCAACCAAAGAATGCTTGTGAACTATTTAGGTCAGAGTTAGGTACATTAAGTACAGTAGTTAAAAAAAACACTTATTACAAACACAAATATAGACAATCGCACAGAATAATACACTCACAACGGCCTATAATAAGACATAACTTAGATAGATACAGTGATAGATTTTACTTACTTCGTATTGATATTATAAATGTGAAAGTTTGATAGAATGTTTGTATTTATATATACTCGTAATACGTCGGGTGCCAGACAGGTATATTATGACATATTTGCATGTATACAGACGCGGGGTGTTGTCATTTTTTTGTATGAAGAGGCAAGGGTGTGGTTGAGATGACAAATAAACCTAGTATCAAAAGTCAATCTTTTTTATTATTTTCACAATCCAATAAGCATCTATGAACATCAGTAAAATCAGATTGAGACCGACTTCCGCGTTAACTTCTCGTACAGTCAGGATCACGTGCATACCTTACACACTGGTTATGTAATTTGTCTAATTTATTAAGTAGTTCTTCCGTTGGTGTTCCTGCGAATGAGTTTTTTTTTTATACCACTACTGTACCGAGTAGTTTAAAAATGTACATTTTGCAATATTTTTCCAGTGAAAACTTAACAAAACCATTGCGGGAGTACATCTGGGACGGGTGCACCAGACAGCCGAACTGCTGGGACAGAACTGTGGCGACTCTGTCCCACTCGCTGCGGCAGGAGATGGACAGAGTCGACAGGAGAGTCGTGGACGCTAGCGGCCTCTTTACTGCAGTCAAGGTAAAGTTTATGAGAGATTTTCCTTCCTTCCAGTTTACATCATCAAAATTACACTTGAACGACGAGGTCGATGGTCGGATGGTTAGCAATGGCCGCTTTGACTCCGAGGTCGCGGAGTCGCGGGTTCGAAAAAGAAAAATATGTATTTAAGTATATTTATCAGTTGTCTAGTACCCAAAACACAAGCTTTGCGCTTAACTATTAGATGGCTCATTGTAGATTGTCCAGAAATATTTAAATATTTACACTGTCATATCATAGGCTATCTTTATTCCTTTTGGCAACAATATTGAGCATTTTATAATCAAGTTATAAAATAATGCGTTATTTATTAGACTTATGTCGAAAGAAAGATACTTTTAGCGTGCTATATGCTATAAACCTCCTCCATTGAGGGGAAAACCGTATTCCAACAGTGGGATGATTATGGGTTGAAGCCGTACGTACATTACTCCATGTAAACGTTTATCTATAGGTTACGATAACCGATTTGCATCAGGAAGGCTGTATGCGCAAACAAAGTCCATTTCTAATTGTTCATATTTTTTTATTATTTTTTTTTATACTACGTCGGGTGGCAGACAAGCATACGGCCCGCCAGATGTGAAGCGGTTACCGTAGCCATATTAACGCTCGCAACATAAAATCTGGATCGCGCGCCGCTACCCCCGCCTGCCATCGCAGCATCTCCTTCCTTTCTGGTGACCTCATTCACTCGCAGGAACACAACAGCCCTCAAGGGAACCGTTATTTGGCTGCGGTATTCTATGAGGTGGAGGTACATTTCCCAGTCGGGTAGCTTACAATTACGCTCCCTAACTCTCTTTTCGCCAGAGCTTCGTTTGTCAGTCAGCTGGGTGCACCGCGTGCAGGTGAAGTTGGCTTTGGTTCAAAGATGTTGATGAACTACTTACACCCCATGAACCGCTTACACCCCAATTATATATTACACCCCAATTATATAGATTATATTTCTGAAATAATGCTGTTTCAGAACGGCGACATGATCTGCTCGAGGAAGCTGTGGCAGTGGTTCTTGACGGATCCCAATAAGCTGGTCGCTGCTGTGAAGGGCCTCCACGCCAGGAATTATTCATAGATTCAGTCATAGTTAAGCAACGCCCACCGTAACCTGTCCATGAATGGGTTATATTATCTCGAGCTCCTCCGTGCTTCGGAGGGCACGTTAAGCCGTCGGTCCCGGCTGATGTCGTTAGATGACAGTCGTTAAGCCAAGTCAGTGGCCTGTAGGCGGATCGAAAACATTGGCCTCTGCCAACACGCAGTTGAGCAGCGTGGTATGCTCTAGAACTAGAACCCCTTCGTTTGAGGGGAGACCCGTATGCCAGCAATGGGATAAGTAATGGTTGATGTCGTCGTTAGGCATAGTGAACAAGGGCGTCGCCAGCCGATGGCCCAGGGAGGGGCAAGTTGATATGGCGAATGAGAAAAGTATGAATTGTAGGTAAAGTCAAGAGCTCATGAAGCTTTTCACTTACATCTACAGCGATTGTAATAATAACGGTACAGAGCCCAACGTGTAAAGCTTCACGAGAGAATTTACAATAAATAAAACTTATAAATAAATAGAATCTCCAGGGGGGGGGGCAGCTGCCCCTCCTGCTCTCCCTTGGCGACGCCCTTGATAGTGAATCTAGAGCGCAAATACTAACTGTAATCAACGTGAAACACTTATAGGTGGCCAAGAGTTGTCGACATAGCCTTCAGTAATGGCATTAGGCGGTCACCATCTGCCGGATCAGCGATCAGGGGGGCTACCGCCGAAGCTAAAGCCCATTGCCATCGCCTTTTTTGATTACGAAGTTGGTAATGGTTATGGGGTGTAAGTGATTCACCAACATCTTTGAATCAAAGCTAACTTCACCTGCACGCGGTGCACCCTGCTGACTCTGCCGAAAAGAGAGGTAGGGAGCGTAATTGTAAGCTTACCGTCTGGGGAATGTACCTCCACCTCACAGAATACCGCAGCCAAATAACAGTTCCCTTGAGGGTTGTTGTGTTCCTGCGAGTGAGTGAGGTCACCAGAAAGGAGTTGCTGCGGTGGTAGCGAGGGTGGCGGCGCGCGAGCAATATTTTATGTTGCGAGCGTTATGGCTACGGTAACCGCTTCACATCAGGCGGGCTGCATGCTTGTCTGCCACCCGACGTAGTATAAAAAGAAAAACGAAAATTAAACTTTAGCTTAGATTGGCGGTCATTGTGTTTAATTTAATTGGTAGAAACCATAGAGCTCTAGCCAAATAAGCTGAAGATGATTGTCATTAACTCAAACTTAAGATCGATTTTCGCAATCAAATAAAATATAAAATTAAAAAAAAACCGACTTCTTCTGGGATCCCATCATCGGACTCTGACTTGGTGAATATGGAATCATACCCTTTCAAATAAAAAAAAGTCGTGTGGCACTCGGGGACTGCCGCGGTAAAGCTATTGCATAGCATTTTGTATCAACTTATGCAATTATAATTTTATTTATTTATTTTATTCATGCAGTATTGCTTTTTCTTTGATATTAATTCAAGTTACACTTTTTGAGCGTGGTGACCGATAAGAAATTTTTTTTTCTATTATTAAATAAATAAAACGAGTTTCGTAGAGTCGTACAATACGTCTAATCGCACGCACACAACGCCGTGTCGAAGACTGCCGAACTGAAACGACGTTAGACGATGCATGGCCTTCAAGCCACACCTCCTTGCCCGTCGGAGTGGGGAGCGTGAGGTTTTTTCGTTACGGAATTTCTGGATTCGGTCCCCGCGCTCAAGGCCCGCGATAGAAGCTATGCAATAGCTTAAAAAAAATTATAAAATTTAAGGGATTCCCTTGATTTCCTTGGGATCTCATCATCAGATCCTGACTCGGTGAATATGGGACCACCTTGCAATCATACCCTTTCAAATAAAAAAATAATTTTGAAAATCGGTTCACAATTCGAGAAGTTATCGTAGAACATACATAAAATTCAGTCGAATTGAGAACTCCTCCTTTTTTGAAGTCGGTTAAAAAGCTGATGGTAATCGGGTTCAGCTTCGGCGGTAGGACCCCTGATGGAAGAGGAAATCCGTGAGTATAGGACCGACCACGAAGCGTTAGGCACTCCTCTAGAAAGACATATGACCTTAAAAAAGTGGCTGGAGGGATGAAGGAAAGAGCAGATCTCATGTACAAGGGCGGATCCAGGGGGAGGGTCATGGGGGTCATGACCCCCCCTGGGCTGGATCCACGACCTATATGGACCACTAATTAAAATTGTTAAACTTAATGTTTTATATTTTTTTGTCTCAATATAGATTAAGTACAGCACAGTACATACACTAATAAAACACTTACTTTTTACCTGTATCAAAATTAAATTAGAACTTAAAGCCCGCCCTTGCTCATGTAGTGGAAAGCATTGGGAACTATAACCAGCAGTGGGTAGATACTGGCTGATAATGATAATTTAAATTTTTTAAATAAATATATTTCTATTTAAAGTGACAGGTCAAGACGCTTGTTGGTGTGACGTACTTATAACTATGCGATTCTCTTTACTTTCTTTGGCCGTGTTAATAGCTTCGATGTTTCACACCTGCCCCAGGCATCCCACGACGGCTTAATTTTTTTTTAATGTAAATTATATATTATATCAATAAAATGCTCTGCAAATTTGCACTATTCTGTATTTTCATATGTGAATTTGTATGTTTATATGAAATAAAAAGTGATAATGAAAAATATTGTATACATTTATTCAATAATAATACTATCTACTTATGTAACAAATATAAAAATTCACTAAAATAAATACTAATAATTTGATCACAACAATTGTACAGTCGTCGGCATGTTAGATATGTTTGCATTGACTATACTTTTTGAGCCGTATCCCAAATATACAGATGATAAAAATAATAAAAGTTTGAAGTCCCAGGCTGTTGAGCCAAAGCCAGCAGCACGTGGTGCATCCTACTGGTTATTAAACAAACACTGGAGAAAGAAATGGACTTCTCCATGAATTTGGAGGCCGAGTATAGTGCCTTATTTTTCAATCATTCAAAAGAACGCAATAAAAAGAGATTGACCGAAACCGGCCACTATTGCGTCATCACCATTTATGTACCCAAAAACTTTTTCCAATTTCATCATGCACGTGTATTTTTTCAGTTCTTTTGGAACAGGGGTCTATATGATATTAACTTGTGTAGTTCCTGAGTGAGTAGTTCAATTGTACCAGTTCACCATACAAGCCGGTTCTTGTCACTCACTCTTTCTTGTCCCATATAGTTCACTGCGTCATTTAGTTCAATAGAGTGACAAAGAGTAAAAAGAACGGAAATACATAAAGCGTACGAGCTAGAATAATAGAGATACGTTGTAATGCCAAAATTGCTAGCGAAAGAGCGAAAAGGACGGATGATTCTGAAATTGTTCAAGATAAAACGAGACAGATAGTTTCGTGCGTGGTTGACTGACCGAATAAGAACCATAAGCTGCTAGCGAAAATATGCTATAGTAGTAAAGATACAAGGCTCAATTTTTATATTAATTATTATTTTAACTACTGAATAATTTCTTCCGAAGAAAGTCCTAAGCCTTCGAAAAGTTTGAAGGAAAATCAATATTTGTAAGAGAATTTATAAAATATTTAATTAGTTAGACTTATTTAATACAAAAATACAATGTCATCAAAATGATGCAATAGAACTGAGAAGAACGTAGAAGGAATCGGTCAATAGAACTACTGAGTCGATTGAATCAAAGATACATTGAACTAAACTGAACTAGTGAGTCAAAAGAACTACAGAAGTAATTGAACTAAATGAACTAGATGAGTGATATTGACGCAAAATAACACATTTGCGTCAAAAGAACTGCATCAATCTTTTCATTTCAGTGAACTGTTTTGCGAAAGTCTAAATTGAAAGTTATTTTTTTTTAGCTATGGCGATAGATAATGATTTTTTTTAATGAAATAGCTTTACGGCCCTGGATACAAGTTCTTTAGAGTCCGACTTTTGTTTTATTTCTTTATATTATTCCCGGCTTTAAGGACATGCCAAAAAATATCACCAGGAATCTTATTGTAAACCTTTTAACAAATCTACATACAAAAGGTACACTCGGAATTCATAATCTCAAAATGCTTGTATTGATTTGAAAATACTCGAAAACCTATTCATATTTAAATGACATTTTGTTTGTGTCATCGACAGTATTTTTCCTATCCTTTACAAATAATTGGGTCAAGACGCAAGAGTGGCCGAGTCTGTGTGTTTCAGATAAACCGAGATAACACAGGTCATCTCGTTTTCTCAAATTCAAGTATATTTATTTGCCATTGCCATTGGGCCCTTGCGGGCATTTGGACACGTCACACAGCACCCGCCACACCAACCACTTCCTCCATCGTCCCTCAAAAAGAAAAGAATGTTATTAATATGCCGCTGCCCGGCTACATCTTGTAGCGTTGCCGCTTTAGTAATAATACGCAACACTGTGAAGCGAACAACATTAGAACAACAAGCGAACCGACAAGAAGCGAAAAATTTGGTTTTAATGCTTTAACCTTTCGCATGCCGAGTCGCATGGTGGGTCGCACCCTAAGTATCGCGGTACGTAACCCTTTAAGTTCAGTGATTTTTGACATTTTCACAGATTAAACATATTTCTTTACATAGGTGACACTAGCGCCACTTAAACGCGGTAGTCCATTGTATAGATTCCTTTTTTTTATGCCATCAAGACGGCAAATAAGCGTTGGTTCTGCCTGATTGTCCTATGGTCGCTATAATAGCTGTTTCTGTACATAATCTGTGGTATATTTAATCCCACGTGGGCCGAGGCTTCTTCACCATCATGGTGTCCTCGGGCGCGATGTGGATGGGGTTGGTGAAGTCCACCTCGATGTGTTCAGGTATCGGGTCGTAGTACGTCACGTGGGCATCGCCGTTGTCTGAAAATTATGAAATATATCTTAGACTAATGAACATAATCATAATGAAAATTATTGGTGAGTTCCCCGAAAAAACTCAAATTCATAAAAAAAAAACATTGCTTGTCTGTAAAGTCGGTTTTAGGGACGTTAATTTTACGTGATAACATCATAATAAAGCATCAGCCGATGGAGTGGAAGAGAAATAGATGCGTCACAAACCGTTCGGCTTGTGCCGATCGTGCCTCTCTGTCGCTTGTTCCGCGCTCTCGCTTGTACGCTCTGCTCTGGCGAAACGTGACGAATGAGTCATGCTTTTTCGTGCGTGCAGCCGGCGTTCATTGATTTAAAAGACGTTGTCACCTCAAAATCTATTTCAATTACTAATGCGGTTTACCATGAAGAACTCCACCAAGGATTGGGCGTATACATTAATGAGATTGTCGCTTTGTACAATGCGCGCGTAGTGGGCGAGTGTCCGCCGGCAGCAGTTTGAATGAATTAATTGATGGCGGAAGCACGCAAACTGGTGTAGATCAAATTATTTTTAAATTTGACTTTCGCAAAATAACACCTGAATCAATTAACTAGAATATAACTTAATCAGTTGCTGCAACATCATTAGAAATTTGCTAGATATTAAACTCCTCATCGATTTGGAGCAGAGGTATCTTGTCTGGGCTCTTTGTGTTTTTTTATCCAACTAGAGTAACAAACAAGCGTACGACCTAACGGTAAGTACTGCCTAATGGTAAGCAGTCTCCCCAGCCTATAGAGCTTGCAGCACATGCCTCAGGCATCACTCACGCGTTGCCGACCCTGTAAAAGCCCTTTACGTCTTTCTTCAAAAACCCATTTGCAACTCTCCAAGGAAAATGTTTTCTTAGTTTTCATATTTTTTTAATTAACATTTGTTTCCTATGGTCTGGCAACGAATCGATGACTCCTTGGTGTTGTTGATTTCTGGGGTCTTTAGTCGTTTCACACCGCAGCTGTTCGGACCGCGGTGCGAATCGCCCAACTGCTGATGGGCTGGGCGTCAGGCCATTCACACCGCAGTGGTTGGAGTGGTGTGAAAGGCCCAAGGTATTTTTGTAATGGGTCGATTCGGACCACGGGGCGAAACCACGGATTCTAATTATTGATTTGTACAGATATACAAAAAGAGAACTGTTTTGTTCCCCACTGCGGTCCGAATCAGCCCATTACAAAAAGTTATTGGGCGATTCGCACCGCGGTGCAAAAGGACCCATTCAAAATGAACTCTTGGGCGATTCGCACCGCGGTCCGAACAGCTCGCGGTGTGAATCGACTAAAGACCCGATTTCTGTGGGCTGTGGTGATTACTGATTACTTTCCCTCGGGAGACAGGTGATCCACATGGTTGTTGCCCCCCTCTTATATCATACTAATACTATAAATGTGGAAGTTAGTGTGGAAGTTAGTGAGGATGTTGGTTACTCTTGCAAGTGCAAACGGCTGAACGGATTAGGATGAAATTTGACATAGGTATGGAATATGTTCTGGACGCATAGAATATTTTTTGTCCATGTACTGTGTTCACGAGGGACGGAGTCGCGGGTAGAAGCTAGTAAACATAAATACTCACGTGTGAGGTTGAGCCTAGCGATGAGGTCTTCCAAATGTTTCTGCTCCAAGGTCGCCTTCACAGTGATTCTGTCTCTGAGCAGACTGCGGCGGTGCCGCGAGGAACGCCGGGTGACTCTGCTGCTGGTGTTGTGCCGTGTTAGCAGCGGGAGAGTGAACACCATTTCTGATAGCGGCGTGTTGTCTGGACCAAACTCCTGCAACGGGCATGTTGACAACTATAAAAAACTACGTATAAGAAACTACTGGATATGGACATACATAATGACGATGAGAGTAGTGGAATGACTAGCAATGGCCACTTTGAGTCCGTGGTCGCGGGTTCGATCCCAGCACAAGCAAATATTTGTGTGCATGAACAGGTCTATTTATCTTGTTTTCTATGTATTATATGTATGTATATTTGTACAACAAAAAAAAATGGATTTAAGTATAATATCAGTTATCTAGTAGGTACTCATAGTACAAGCTTTGATTAATTTGAGATGGAAGTATGTAAACAAGCTTCGTTTGCAAGTTTGGGGTGCAAAGTTGCAGGTGAAGCTGGCTTTGGTTCAAAGATGTTGATGAACCACCATCAACATCTTTGAACCAAAGCCAGCTGGTTGAACCACCATCAAAATCTTTGAACCAAAGCCAGCTTCACCTGCACGCGGTGCACCCTGCTGACTGACAAACGAAGCTCTGGCGAAAAGAGAGGTAGGGAGCGTAGGTAATGTAAGCTACCCGACTGAGGAATGTACCTCCACCTCACAGAATACCGCAGCAAAATAACAATTCCCTTGAGGATTGTTCTGTTCCTGCGAGCGAGTGAGGTCTCTAGGAGTGGCTGGGTTGGCGGCAGGGGAGGACGATGTGAGATCAATATTTCATATTGCCTGCGTTTTTATGACTCTTTACATCGGCCAAGCCGTATGCTTGTTTGACGTAGTAACAAAAATAAAATGAATGTAAAGGTTTACCAAACACTTCCCGCTGACGCAGTAAGAGGAGTTCCTCTTCCCGCAGGCGGTGCCGAGCGGGAACCAGCCGTCGTCGCCGTTGACGAGGTAGAACCGGTGCGGCACGCGCTCGTCCTGGCACGCCACGCGGCACGACCGGTCCGGGTCCTCTGGAACGGGACACGGGACATGGGCCGGTGAGGGTTTGTGAGACACAATGTCGATAGCAAACAACGTCGGTTGCTATGTTATGGAAAAAAAACGTAAAACAAAACAAAAAAAAAAATGATCATATTCCTTAATTGGTGGTCGAATGGTTAGCAATGGCCACTTTGACTCCGAGGTCGCGGGTTCGATCCCCGCACAAGACAAATATTTGTGTACATGAACATGTCTGTTTGTCTTGGTCTGGGTGTTTTCTATGTATTATAAGTATGTATGTCTTTTCTAAAAATATATATTTAAGTATTATATCAGTTATCTAGTACCTGTAGTACAAGCTTTGCTTTGCTTGGTCTAGAACTCTAGATGACCGTGTGTAATTGATCCAGGGATATTTATTTATATATTTATCACTATATTTATCATTGTTTTTTGTAAAAAAAAAAAATTCACTGTACCGAGGGCTGCTGATATCTGCATACCAAGTCCGGACAACCTCCTGACTCTCTCCTTGTACTTGGTACACACCATCGTCGCGTACTGGTACGGTGTTTTACGTTGGGTGCAGCCCTGCAAATAATAAATGGGTAATATCTTTTATTTAACTATTATTTACTTATTATTTATTAACTATTATTTATATATTAACTATATATACTTTTATATATTAACTATTATTTAAACATTATGGATGTTAAGGTTGTTAATCTCTTGTAGTGATTTACCAACCACCAGAAAATAACTGCCCATTATTTTTTTCAGCGAATCATGTTGCAAAAATAATGGGCAGTTATTTAATTTTCTGGGGGTTGGTAAATCACTACAGGAGTAATGTAATAAGTACATAAAGAAAATTTTGCAGTTACATATTTCATCCTACAATTTAGGTTCAAAGATTATTCAAGCAGTGTAATAAATAAATGGGCAACGAAATGATGGAATGGGCAGTTAGATAAATAGTTGGGCAGTGTAGTGAGTCGTAACACGCTGATCATCACTTTGATTGTAAAGAGAGGCTATGTGCCGTTAAAAGGAGAGGGACTTATGCGTTTTGTTGTCGACTTGTATTTTTAGACTCTAAAGCTTTTTTAACGATTCCTTTCATAGTTATACTTTTAGTTATATAATAAAATTATAATTTCCATACATAACAAATTATTGTTTACTTTACACATTAAAATAAACAAGAAATATGTACTTAAAATTAAAATAGATAAAACTTTAGTTCTACCTAAAGCCGTAACTCATCCAAATGCCGCCTCATTTTAAGAACTGCCTCCTTACCACCATCTCTTATTGCGATACTGCGGGCCACGGACCTGACGAGCCTGACGCCCAGCCCCGGCGTGACGCAGTGGTAGTGGCAGTGTACTCACCAAGTCAGGTCTGCTGGCGTCGGGCCGACACAGCTGTATGCTGGCGGTGTGTCTGGCCACGGACCTGACGAGCCTGACGCCCAGCCCCGGCGTGACGCAGTGGTAGTGGCAGCCGCTGGTCGGCCGCCACTGGGAGTCCACCGCGCGGCGCCACGGACCAGACGACTTTGTCCTAGGTACAAAAAAAAGTAAAAATAAGCTCGATAGCCAAACTAAGTTCCTTTATCTTCGCTCGTGTAGCTATCGCGTCTTTTTATATTCAATACCGCGAGTTACAGCAGAGCTAAGTGAATCGGAGTATCAAAAGACGCGGCAGAGACATAGGTGAAGCGAAACGAAGGAAGCGGTACTGACAGCCGATTGGACAGAAAAGTTCTGGAATGGTCGGACGCGGACGGGAAAACGCAGCGTACGTCATAATCCCACTAGATGAACCGACGATCCTGATATATACGTAACAAACAACTCTCTGGCTCTGGCGAAAAGAGAGATAGGACAGCGTATTTTTTAAGCTGCCCGACTGGAGAAGTACGTCCACCTCACTGAATACCGCAGCCAAATAAATTCCCTTGAGGGTTGTTGCGTTCACCAGAAAGAAAGAAAGGAAGGAGTATGTATAGGCTGGCAACGGATCGGCGACCCCGTGGTATTGCTGATCTCCTTGGGCGGTGGTGATTGCTTTCCATCAGGTGACCCACATGCTTGTTTGCCTCCCATCTCATAAAAAAAATGCAGCAAACAAAAGACATATAGAACGATTACGCGACGAGACGTGTGCTGAAGGCCTAAGAGGTACTCACGACGTGGTGTGTGACGCAGCAGTCTGCAGCTGCAAGGCCTCCCACTCACAATCGCCAGGCTTCAGCGAGAAGTCCGTGTCTGAACTCGACGAACATGTGAATTTCTGCAACATTGTAAAAATATCTTCATCAATTTTTATCGTCTTCTCACCTACCTCTTGTAAAAAAATCGTCCAAGATTCCAAGTGTGAGTTGGACTGTGAAAACCTTGCGTTCTTGCAAATTAATGGTACGCAGGAGAAGTCCTCTCTAGAACAGCTTAGTACACGACCATTTTGACATGAACACGCCTTTAAAATAGCTTCCACAGGAAGACAATTAAAAAATACGAATGATAACAAATCAGGGCATACAGTTTAGTGTTGCAGCTACAAATCTATCATCTTCAGCTAAAATTCAATCACACCACTAGACGTTAGTACTATTACTTATACTGTGCCACTAGATAGATGAAGGATCAAAGAATTTATTACGCTAAGTAAGGACTATGGAACCCATTCCGACCCATGGTTACACTGATTTGTTACACCGGTGTAACCACTGAGCACACTTATGACCGATAGTTACACTAATGTACCTATCGAGCATATCTATTACCGGTGGTTACACTCAAAGTAAGTTTCGATGATAATATCCACTCACGCACATGGAACATCGCGTGCGGGGGAGGGGGAACCGCTGCCATTTTGAGAAAATTTTAGTGCATATACTTAACGTATTCACGTACAACACACGCCTATGTCCATGACATAGCCACATTTAATTTTTTAGGGTTCCGTACCCGAAGGGTACAAAGAAACCCTATTACTAAGGCTCCGCTGTCCGTCCGTCCGTCCGTCCGTCCGTCCGTCCGTCCGTCCGTCCGTCCGTCCGTCCGTCCGTCCGTCTGTCTGTCACCAGGCTGTATCTCATGAACGTACTGTTGCCGCTATTACAACAAATACTAAAAAATAGAATAAAATAAATATTTAAGGGGGCTCACATACAACAAACGTGATTTTTTTTGCTCGGTTTTACTCGCAATTGATAACGGCAATAGGTAGACGTTTGTAATACTCACATAATATTTAGTTATATATTCACTTTAAAAATAAATAATTAAATAAAAATAAAACAAATATTTAAGGTGGGAATACAACAAACGTGATTTTTTTACCGTTTTTATAGATAATGGTACAGAACCCTTCGTGCGCGAGTCCGACTCGCACTTGGCCGGTTTTTATGAGGATGAAGGAGGTATTCTCTGTTGATGGCGAGGATGGTGATAAAGGAACTCACACTAAATTTAATTTAAAGATATATTAGCAAGTATCTATTTACCTGGCAAACGCCCGAAATGCAGAACATAGGCGAGAGTCTGGAACAAGCGGTTCCGTCCGGCAGAGTCCATCCTCTGGACTTGTAGCCGCCGCCTCTGGTGTCGCACCACACGGCGCAGGCGCTGCTCACGTCTGACACAAGTAACATTTATAACAGCATAAACGTATTATAATACACTACAGTTTATAGCCTCCATCTACATCCTAATCTAGAAGGACATCCAACGCTTCGTCGACCTACGCTCGGATTGCTCTCTAATACCTTCCCCATCTGTCACAAACTTACTCGGCAGACGTGACAGGGACCTATTTCAGCTTCAAACTCTGAAGACTATGTCGACAACTTTAGTTCTCCTTCCAATTTCTTCGTTCTGGATTCGATCCCTCAAAGAAACCCCGAGCATAGCCCTCTCCATCGCTCGCTGTGCGACCAATAGCATGTAGACCAGTCCGATGGTCAGTGTCCAAGTCTCTGCATAGCTCATTGCAAGGAGGACGCACTGTTTGTAGACTTTAGTCTTCAACCAGGACGTCTACTCAGTTGTTTTGTTTTGTGTGTTTTGTGTTAAATTACTCAATATCAAATCAATTGTCTATAGTTAGCTCTGTGTACGCCAATACCACTTACCATCAGCGTCAATTCTTTGCAGACCGGTCCCAATGAGGTCGGGGTCCACGTCTCGAGCTCTCAGACAAATCTGATCCACGAACTGTCTCACGGTCATCCGAGGGACGTTATCGCACTGTGAACAAATCATGTAATATTAATATTAAGGTGGTGTCGGCTGCCAAAACAATTTTTCACGGGGAACATATTGCAGATCGCCTGCGCGTAAAATAAAAATGTGAAAAAATCTTTCTATGGTTCCTTGGTTCACCTGCACGTAATGCAGGGTGCATTACGTGCAGGTGAACCAAGGAACCATAGAAAGATTTTTTGCCAACTAGTGAAAGAGACGCTGGCAAAAGAGAGGTAGGGTACAGCGTATTTGTAGGCTGCTCCCCTAGAGATGTACCTACACTTGTGTTGTTGCAGCGGTGGCGCACGGGTTCAACAAATTATAGCCTACCAGCTTTTGCCTGCGGCTTCGCTCGCGTGAAATTCTTTTTCGTAAAAAATATTTTTTTTAAATAAAAAGCTGCCGGGTTGCCGGGTACTGGGAGCCATATATTTTCTTGTGTAAACATTGGAGAGAAATGCCCTTGAGTCGGGACACACATACATTGGAGAGAAAGGCTTATATCCAGCAGTGGGTAGATACAGGCTGATGATGAATGTATCCTATGTTATTTCTGATACCTCCAAGAATATGTGTACAAAGTTTTATAATGTTCGGTTGAGTAGTTTTCGCGTGAAAGCGTAACAAACAAACGGACATTCACAATATTTATAATAATAGTAGGGATGTTACTTGCTGATAGCTTTCTACAGACAAAAAAAAAATCGGTTCAGGTGTTTTTGAATTCATCGTAATGACAAACAAAAATACAAATCTTCTCTTTATAATATTAGTGTAGAAGTCCTCCCCTCACCTGATGAGCGTGACACGTCTGGTACTTCTTGTCCCGTCCCGAACAGTAGTTGTTGCTGTTCTCATGCCTGGAACCAAGGGAGATCATTGTTAATGCTTCCGTGTATTCAATGGCACCTCCCTAAAACGCTTTACTTGGACGCAATATTAAATATCGCTCGAACCGCCACCCTCCTTACCAACGCAGCAACCTTTTTCTTGACCTCATGCACTCGTAGGAACCTTCAAAGGAGTTAGGCGGCGCTCTGTGAGATGGAGGTACTTCTCCAATCGGGCAGCTTATAAACCTCTCGCACCGGTGTTAATTTTAAAAAATGTTTCATAATTCCTATAAAGTGAGTGAGTGAGGTTCCCAGGAAGAAAGGAGTCGCTACAGGGCTGGCGGCGCACGAGCAATATTTCATGTTACGAGCGTTTTTATGCCCACGGTAACCGCTTTACATCAGTCGGGCCGTAAGCTTGTCTGTCACTCGACGTAGCGTAGTATAAAAAAAAAGTGTTTTGTATTACTTTTATGAGAAAAGGTTACGATTAAACGGTTTAAATCCGCGCTAGCATAGAACAGCTGTGGCTTCTCCGTCCTCTTAATGAAGTATGAAATGAACGTAATCAAACATCATTGTATTTCTCTAACAAAAAAAGTTTGAAATGAATGAATATTAACGTGTGCCTTATTTCGGCACTGCCCAGGTCTCAGATCTTGATTTTAACTAGACAAAAAATTAGTCGTTAATTTGTCGAAATTTGTCGCCCAAAGCAAAAAATTTGTCGGGGTCCCGTTAAAGAGTTATAAGGTTTTTTTTGTGGCAGTGCCGAAATAAGCTTATTTCGGCACTGCCCACTCGGGATCTATTAAACTACAAAACATAGCGAACATATGATTTTCCCCAGAATTAGTCGTCAATTTGTCGAATTCAGACACCAAGTATCAGAATTAGTCGACCTCCCGTTAAAAAGTTATAAGTATTTCTTTGTGGCAGTGCCGAAATAAGCCTTATTTCGGCACTGCCCAAAAAAACTACACCACCTAGCGAAAATCTGATTTCACCCAGATGTTGCCTTGAATTTGTCGAAATTTGTCGGATATAAAACACAACTGGTCGATGCGTAATTAAAAAGTTACACGCATTTTAATAATTCTCATAGTAAATATAGTCCGAGATCTTGCATCAAAATTATATCATGCACAAAATGCAACAGTAAACGTTTCATTTCCTTCCTTTTTCAGAGTCTGGCAAAGTTTGTCAATGCATGCAACTGTTTTCTGATCTACGAATGCTTTAGGTGTTCTTTAGCACTACATTAGTTGCTTTTTACGATAGCCATATGTGAATGGGGTGGTGTTATTCTACTCTGCCTACGTTAGGCTCTCTGACTACAACGCGAATTATTAAAATGCGTGTAACTTTTTAATTACGCGTCGACCAGTTGTGTTTTATATCCGACAAATTTCGACAAATTCAAGGCAACATCTGGGTGAAATCAGATTTTCGCTAGGTGGTGTAGTTTTTTTGGGCAGTGCCGAAATAAGGCTTATTTCGGCACTGCCACAAAGAAATACTTATAACTTTTTAACGGGAGGTCGACTAATTCTGATACTTGGTGTCTGAATTCGACAAATTGACGACTAATTCTGGGGAAAATCATATGTTCGCTATGTTTTGTAGTTTAATAGATCCCGAGTGGGCAGTGCCGAAATAAGCTTATTTCGGCACTGCCACAAAAAAAACCTTATAACTCTTTAACGGGACCCCGACAAATTTTTTGCTTTGGGCGACAAATTTCGACAAATTAACGACTAATTTTTTGTCTAGTTAAAATCAAGATCTGAGACCTGGGCAGTGCCGAAATAAGGCACACAATATTAACGATTAACCTTTAATGGTTTCGGTACCGTTTTCTTTTCATAGCAAATATTTAATACCGGCTGCAAGTCCTGGTTCCAAGGTAGCTGTAGTTTTATCCTCGGGACTGCGGTGTACTTCACGGTTAATTTGTTTTATAAATCGCTCGTCTTTCCGCGCCGCCTATGAACCTGTACTGCTGCCCGCTGTCATCCAGTTCGCGAGATGATACACGTGGTAATGTGGTGTTACCTGGGCCTGTTGCACTTCCTGGTGGCGACGCTGACGCCGCTGGCGGCGGGCGAGTGCGAGTCGTCGACGAGGCAGGCGGACGCGCACTCCGACCAGCGCGACCAGCGGCCCCACGAGCCGCGCCGGACGCTCGAGCCCTCGCGCTCCACGCACTCTCCGCCGCGACAGTACTGACAACATCGACAACATTCACAGTGGTGTACTACACTATAGGGTGGCAGTACTGGCAAAATGCCACGGGCCCCCCACCCAAGAGGGCACCGATAAACCGATTTTTTTTATTAGTGTTGGATAACTACTTAAGTGGTTTATTAAAATTAAACTAAGTACAACGTGACAAACGTGATTTTACTGATACGGCCCCATTAAAAAAAATTGCCACGGGCACCAGATGGTATGTTCAGTGGCGAACATTAATTTAATATTTCTACCGTTGATGGTAGGACCTCGTTGAAAAATAAAGCACTTTACTTCTCCACGTAATTTTATTTTTACTATCAACTGTAAGTTATCAGGTATTTTTATTAGCAAAGTGGCATTTTACTTGGCAAGTAAGTCTAGATAAGGTTATTTGGATTTGAAATATTGAAGTTTGGAAAGCTGATGATGGCAGAGCTCCAAACACCCGACCGGCGAATCTGAATATAATAAGTATCTATATAAGTTATTCGATTTTCGGAACTTAACTAAAAAAATATGCCTTCAGCTACAGTACAATGGGTACAAAAAAAGAAATTGGCCGTAATACAGAGACAGACAGACACACGAGTGTTTGAGTGACCCACTATAAAATCATATTATGTAGTTAGTACATAATATGATTTTATAGAAACTGTATGTAACACAGAATACCGCAGCCAAATAACAATTCCCTTGAGGGTTGTTGTGTTCCTGCGAGCGAGTGAGGTCACCAGAAAGAAAGGAGATGCTGCGTTGGCAGCGGGGGTGGCGGCGCGCGAGCGATATTTTATGTTGCGAGCGTTAATATGGCTACGGTAACCGCTTCACATCAGGCGGGCCGTATGCTTGTCTGCCACGCGACGTAGTATAAAATTAAAAAAAAAAATGTAATTTTTTTATTCAATCGTTCGATCACTCATGTGATACGAAGATAAGAAAGCCTTATATTTACCATGTCATCGCCACATCTAGTTCCTTCAAGTGCTGGATGGGAAGTCCACGTGTACCTCTCCCGCTGGCAGTGCAGGTCACGGCAAATGTCTTCCAAGTTTTGAGCTGCTGAATGGCGGCTGCCGCGGCCATATTTTAGCATGCCTGGAATTAAAATCGCGGTTTTTAAATCATTACAGTACGTTATTGCATATACGTAAACAAGTAGGTGTACAAGAGCGAGCTTATTATTTATTATCTCTTGAGATTTCGTCCAGCCAACCTTAGCAATCGTAACGAAACATTATTTGGCTGATAGGTGAAATATGCAAAATGTTTTTTTCACTGAATTTTTCAATATACATAAAGTCCTTACTCAAAAACAAAAATCTTAACTCATGAAAAAAAAAAATAGAAAACATGTCTATTTTCACCCATTTCAGGGTTACAGTTTATCCCGGGACACGCTATGTAACAGAGAATTAGAACTACATTGTCTTTGTGACAGTGTCATACGAAATAATTCACACAGTTTTATCAAGGTTAGGCATTAAATACATGAAGGTAGTCTGATGGTAGTGTCACAAAAAAGTGTTTTTGCTCACGTTCGTACTTATTCGGCAGCCCGTAACTGTTTTGTTTTTATTTGTTACTTGTTTTTATACACAAAAATTAAATGTGGTACCTAAATTTACTTTTGATAAATCATCATTACCATATACATCGAAAGGAAATGGTTTTATTAAATACAGTTTGCATAAAATGCACAATATTAATTACAGGCCGCAATAAGGTTACCTATTGCAATCTCTTATAATTAAGGGCGTTACAGTCAATAAGTATATTCTTATTATGAACAAGAATTAACAAAACATTATTTTTTTGTAAAAACAAGTAATGTTTTGGGAACGTAAAAAGGACTTTTTAAAAACTAAAAATAAAATAAAATGATTGAAGTGTGACAGAGTTGGATGCCAATCGTTTAATGAATTTTAAGTATAGAGAGTAGGTACATACTGGCTCCGAAGTGCCAGACTGCTTACGAGCTGTTTCTTATCTACATCCGTTGGACAGCGTTGGCGTCCAGTCTCGCTGACTCTATCAAAAGCTCGCGTCTGGGCGAAATAACTACCTTTTATAATCTATACATATAATAAAACAGTAAAAATAATGTGTCTGTACATTGAATATATTTACAAAAAAACAATTGGAGGCGATGGAGATTTAGTAATAGAGTATGAATTTAAAAAAAAATGTCTGTCTGTTTGTCTGTTTGTCTGTTTGTACACGCTAATCTCTGGAAGTACTGGACGGATTCGAATGAAACTTTTTTTGTTATATAGCTGTTAAGCCTGGGCAAAATATAGGGTATAATTGATTTTGGAAAGTGGAACACCTGATGCAGCACCACAGTGGTTCAGGTAAACTATAAGAAATATAAAAATGACGCCTTAGCAAAAGTTGTTCAGCCTGATGAGCATTTTCTGTTGAGGTATAAACATTCAAGATATGGAACACCTGATGCAGAACCTTAATGGTTCAGGTAAAGTATAAGAAATATAAAAATGATGCCTTAGCAAAAGTTGTTCAACCTGAAGAGCATTTTTTGTTAAGGTATAAAAATCCAAGATTTGGAACACCTGATGCAGAACCATAATGGTTCAGGTAAACTATAAGAAATATAAAAATAACACCTTAGCAAAAGTTGATCAGCTTGATGAGCATTTTCTGTTGAGGTATAAAAATCCAAGATTTGGAACATCTGATGCAGAACAATAATGGTTCAGGTAAACTATAAGAAATATAAAAATGACGAATTAGCAAAAGTTGTTCAGCCTGATCAGCATTTTCTGTTGAGATATAAAAATACAAGATTTGGAACACCTGATGCAGAACCTTAATGGTTCAGGTAAACTATAAGAAATATAAAAATGACGCCTTAGCAAAGTTGTTCAATCTGAAGACCATTTTTTGTTGAGGTATAAAAATCCAAGATTTGGAACACCTGATGCAGAACCATAATGGTTCAGGTAAACTATAAGAAATTTAAAAATGACTCCTTAGCAAAAGTTGTTCAGCTTGATGAGCATTTTTTGTTGAGGTATAAAAATCCAAGATTTGGAACACCTGATGACAAAGTTTAATTTATTTGCATAAACAACACGTGTTTACAATAAATTATAGTTTTCAAAAAAAGGAAAAAAAAAACACGTTATAATAGCTAATAGAACTAAAAAAAATTTTAAGTAACTTTTTTAGTTCTATTTGCTATTATAGCGTGTTTTTTTACTTTTTTTAAATCTATTTATTATAACAATAAATAGATTAACAAAATATTGAATGTATTGTAAAAAAAAAACCGCGTGGTGCTACTTTTATTCTTACCTGCTACAAGTTAGACGCAATCGTTTTATTTTATTTACAAAGGTACCGTGGTCTATTTAGTCAGTTTATTATAGACGTGTACGCTAAAATTGAAATGGAACGATTGGTATATATTCGCACAAACCAGAAGAATACGTGCATTTGCGGGACGCTATGTAGCAAGATGAGAGTTTATTTGATTTGGTGGTGGAAAGTGTTTTAAGCGACGAGGCGAAACTGTTTTTCTTAGATGCTCCAGGAGGGACTGGAAAAACATACCTGACAAGAGCAATCCACGCTGAAATCAGGCGCCAAAATAAGATCTCGCAGAAGCATCGCCAAGTATTGCAGCCACATTACTATTAGGCGGAAGACGCAAATACAATGTTCAATATCCTACTCGATTTAAACAGAATTGAAACACCGACATGCTCTGTGACACGAAACTGTGACATAGCAAAGGTGTTTCAGGATTGCTGTCTAATCGTTTGAGATGAATGCGAAATGGCCAACAGTAAGGCACTAGAAGCTGTAGATAGAACTTTACGTGCCCAAGAATTTTCAAGAATATTATTAAAATTTGGGGAAGATCTCCTTCCCGAAGTAAAGTCAATGGCAGCGCAATATAATTGAAGCTGAGATTCTCACTGGGAGTGGTGCCGGTGAAACTATATTTATTCCGCGTATACCACTCTTCTCATCTTAAAATTAAAATGGATCTAAAAATCCATTTTAATTTTAAACGTACGCAGTTGTCTGTGACCTTTGCTATGACAATAAAAAAATCACTAAAATTCGCTGGTGTCAAGCTTAGGACTGGTCTTTTCATATTAGCTCCCGAAGGAAAGACTCTCTTAATTTTTTTTAAACTGTGGTTACAATGTTAAACAAAAAAAAATTTTTGACTTTATACGTATAACAAATATTTTCTTATGTATCTACATTAGTTCGTATTTGTATTAATACGGCGGAATCATAAAGTCCACGCGAACGAAGTCGCGGGCATCAGCTAGTTGTTAATAAAAGATAAAGATAAAATTCCTTTATTCACAAAAATAAGGTGATACAGTAATAATAATAAAAAAACTTAGTGTGTTTCGCTCATCGCGCCATTTGATTTGATACCCACATCATAGGGGTTAAAGTGAAATTATTGATCGCTGATTTCCTTTACTGCCATATTCGAATTAAAAATGGCGGCATTTAGTTAATTGGGCATTGTCATAGGAAACAAACGATTGTGCCAAATTTTATCTCAGTCGGACACTGGGAAGTGGGTCAAATTTAACTTGTAGTATTTGATCACAGACACCGCGGTGAAACTAAATAAAAGCTTGTCAAAACAGACATTTTTGCAGGTCAATTGTGTTCTATTATCATCATTTATTATTTAATTAATTCTTATATTTTCATCTTACATTGTTGGTCAGCGTCGAATCTTTCGCCAGGCAGGATTCCTTCAGCGCTGTGGTCCAACTGTCCAGCTGAATTCCCGTGGTCCAGCAGACACCGAGATTGAACGGTACTGTAATATAGTAAGGCTATGGTAATAAACACGAGTAGATTTTGACATTTAGTGCTCAGTTGGTCCAGGGGCCCTACCTACATATGCGAAAGCCCATTTCCATCGGACTAAAAAAAAATTAACCTTCAACTTTAGCTGATAGGAACCCTGGAGCTATACCAACTAAGCTGAAGATATTTCTTCTTATACACGATGCAGCAACTTTTTCATTCCTGGTGACGTCACTCACTCGCAGGAACACAACAACCCTCAAGGGAATTGTCATTTGGCTGGTATTCTGTGAGGGTGAGTGAAGCGTAGGGCGCCCCCTCTCTAGATGGACCGACAATCTCAAAAAGGTGGCTGGTAGCGGTTGGATGCGAAAAGCGGAGGATCGCATATGGTGTAAAGCATTGGGAAAGGCCTATATCCAACAGTGGGTTGATGCAGGCTGATGATGATGATGATGATTCTGTGAGGTGGAAGTACTTCATCAGTCGGACAGCTTGTAAATACCCCAACGATCTCCTCAATCCTCAATCCCTTCCTACCTACGTCACAATAGTCATACGCCAAATTTCAACCCGCACCGTCTAGTGGGTTGAGCTGTGCATTGATACGTCAGTCAATAACAGTCGGCTTTTATTATGTAGGTACGTACATATTACATTCTTACATCCCAATGTACTGTCAGCAACCAACTTGGTTTCCTATCTAATTCCACACTAGTTCCCGTTTCATGATGGTTTTGGAGCCTTATAAGCAATTTAGAAAGCCTCAAATTTGAACAAGTCTTTTCAGACCCAAAATATATTTTCTGGATTCACTGTCTGTGTCTAAATTAGAATTAAATGTTTACTAAGGTTACTTTAAATGTTTATTAATACCGCTTCCTTAGTAAACGTTTATTGAAATAAAGAAAATAAATATAGTTTAAAAAAAACTAAAAAAACACGCTTTTAAAGCACATCAAACTAAAAAGTGAAAAATAATTCTTAATAAAAGCTGAAAATAATAATGAGTAAAAAATACTAGCATTATTGTGAAAAAAGCGTGAGGCGCTTTCTACTACTTTAAGGAATCGGTTCACTATGTATTCGCTATATATTTAACTTTACCCGCTTCAATAAGACATTGTTTTGTTCAAGAACTCACATACCCTTACAGTTACGAAAGTGTTTAAAGAACAATAATTAAAACCAAAGTATTTCATGTTATTTGTTGCATTTAACTTTTCAGAAGATAGGATTTATACTAAGTTGTAAACTTATTTTGTTTATTTTGAGCGTGGGATTTTGGGGTGTAAGTGGTTCATCAACATCTTTGAACCAAAGCCAACTTCACCTGCACGCGGTACACCCTGCTGACTGACAAACGAAGCTCTGGCGAAAAGAGAGGTAGGGAGTGTAATTGTAAGCTACCCGACTGGGGAATGTACCTCCACCTCACAGAATACCGCAGCCAAATAACGATTCCCTTGAGGGTTGTTGTGTTCCTGCGAGTGAGTGAGGGAAGAGAAGAGAAGGAGATGCTGCGTTGGCAGCGGGGGTGGCGGCGCGCGAGCGATATTTTATGTTGCGAGCGTTAATATGGCTACGATAACCGCTTCACATCAGGCGGGCCGTATGCTTGTCTGCCACGTGACGTAGTATAAAAAAAAAGTGTAACTTAAACATTTCTTTTTTATTTCAAACGCACAAATGTATGGTTTCTACGCTAAGATAGGTTTACCATAGTAGATGGCAGTATTTTTTTAAATATCTAACCATTTTACTACTTTGAACTTACTCCAAGAATTTCTGCAGGTAGTTCTTGCTGCACTGTGACCACGTAATCTTGCCGCTGCCCAGCGTTGGGCTCATGATGTACGCGCTGGGGTCACACCCGTTGTCTGCCAATGGTCCATCATGGCGCATTCCCAAGCTGAAACAAAATGTTGTTAAAGATTAGAAACGGAAAATTCTATAGAACAACTAGTTGACCCGGCAAACGTGGGTTTGCCGTATAAATTTAGAGGTTGATGGTAAAAGGTTGAAAATTTGAAGTTTTATATTATTTTTCAATGCTAAATCATAACAAAAGAAAAATAAAAAAAAATACACCAAAATTTTATATCTTTTATGCCTTCTCAGTCATATGTTTGGGATGTAAATATGGTTCAACATCACCTTTTAGCCAAAGCCAACCTTGCCTGCACATGGTCACCCTGTTAACAGACAAACGACAATCTAGCAAATATGAGGTAGGGTACAGCGACTTTATAAGCTGCTCGACTAGGGCAGTACTCTCTACCTCACAGAATATCACAGCCAAATAACAATTCCACCATAACAGAAAGAAGTTATGCGTTGACAACGAAAATAGAGGCACTATAGCATGTTGCGAGCGTTTATATTGCTACGGTAACCTCTTTACATCTAGCGGGCCATGTGCTTGTTTGCCACTACTACGTTGGTAGTATAAAAAAAATCGGTTGTCTGTAAAGTCGGTTTACTGACGATAGTTGAACGTGACAACGTCATAAGAAAATACTGATGGAATGTTTGCATTTTTCAAAAGAAAATTTTAATGGAACGCCTCAGAGCGAGGTAACGCCGCATACGTCATGTTTTTTCGTGCGTGCAGCCGGCTCCATCGAATTATAAGACGTTGTCACGTCAAAAATATGGTTAACATTTCAAAGGTTCTTTTGAAGCAACATATTTATGAACATCATCCTCATTTCATCTTGCTTTTGGAATCGGCAAAATAACGCAACCACAGATTCTAATTAGTTGGAGTTTATGCAACAGTACACTATGATTATAAGTTTACCAACGTTACTCCCTAAGCCGAGGTCAGATACCTTTCGGTGGAGTTTGGTTTTATTCTTCAAGCCATGGGCCTTTCTGCGTGATTCTTCTATTTAGTGTACATAGTCACAGTACATAAGAAGTCGCCTACATAGTTTAGCAATAGGAAATACAAAAAACAATAGATTATATTCTTAAAACATGGTCAAAGTTTTAAAGTCTTGCGAGTCCATGGGTTTATATAATCTATATATAATTATAAACTTTCACGATTGTTTCACGATCGTCCCGTGACAATGGCTCCTGAAACGTCGCCGAAATATCGGGAAAATACAAGAATCGATCGCTGCAAATTCCGTGTATATATTAGTTTAGAATATAAACTTTATGTTTATATCATCATCATCAGGTCATTTTAGTCTCCACTACAGGAGCACGACCCTCTCTCATCCGTCCCTGACAGAAGGAGGATTTGGCCTACACTCCCCACGCTGGCCAGACGGGTTGGGGAGGCCAGATCGATGTTTTTTAATGTATTTCCCTTAGTCGCCTTGTACGACATCCACGGGAAGAGACGGAGTGATTCTATTCTAGTCTGCCGCAAACCACACGGCCAAAAAAACTTTATATAATCTAATTTAATTGTTGATATTTCCAATATTGCTCATTAATAGAGCTAATACCAAAACCCGCATTATCCGCACGAGAATCGTGAGAGGTCACGACCCTCATTAATGAGAAGGAGGACTCAAGCAAAAGGATTTCTAATATTAGTCAACACCTTATTTATATTATTTCTTTTTCTATGTCGTTACTGTCATATAATTATTGTAGTATTATCCAAATTAATTTTAGATATACTAACTTGTGTCCAATTTCATGTGCCACCACATAGACGCTTTCGAAGTGTCTCCCTTCGTTCACTGTGCAACTGCTTGTCACAGTGCACATTCCAGCGACTGGAGCTAAACCTGCAACACACAATTATGTACTTGATCATCATCATTATTAGCTTGTATATACCTACTACTGAATATAGGTCTTCCCTAATGCTTTCCACTATATGGGTCCTCCGCATTGTGTATCTAGTCGGGTCCAGTCACAATTTTGACGTCAGCAGTATATGTATGTGATCTATGGTTTAGATTACTACGACTACTTAAAGTTAAAACTACTTTATCGTTTACACGTAGGTTACATGTTAAAAGGTTATGCTCCAGTTAACTATGATTAATGTTATGATAAAACTGGAAATAAATATTAACGTAATTTATGAGTTATTATGACATTAAATATTTCAAATTAGGTAATTGGGAAAGAGAGCGTTAAATTACTGTACAAATATTACGTATTATTTTTTAGTTCATCAAACCTTATTGCTGAGTGTTCAATTAGTCCCACAAAACTCACAATATTATGTGTAGTAAATATATTTGTCGGTTGCATCGTAATAGATACGACAACTTCTATTTTTTGATTGGGAATTTGATTTTCAATCAATTTAATCATGCACATGAGGAGGAGTGGACGCATATAAACCAAATAATTTTTATTTTCATAAAATAAATGTACACGCATATGTATACACTGTAGAAAATGTGTGTTGAATGGAAAATAATATCACATCTGACATACGTATACTTAATGTCAGATGTGACAATTTTAACAAGTGAATCCATATAAAAAGTTGTCATCTAAATATGTTTGTCGTGACCATATATAGGTATAATTAGTTACTATACAGACTTACCGACTACTTGACTGCTGACTTTGCCATTCTTATTGACTACATATAGATCTAAACCAGTCAAAATCAAGGCATGATCCCAATGCAACGGATCATTATCACCTGGCGGATTCTCCAACCGTTGCCAAGTGCAGAAATTGCTCAAAAATCTATCAATATCATGAGGTCTTTTCAAATTAACTGGATCTTCGTGAAGTATTTCCAGTCTTTTCAAGATAAAATTCACTGGTCGACCCAGCGATTGGTCGTGGTATAACAACTGTACAGCATTAATCATAGCTAATACAAATCTGACTAATTCTCTCTCTGTATCTTTTGGAAAATTTACAGTCATATGTTTATATAAATCTCTATCAACAAATACTGCTGTTTCAACAAAAACCGCTGGCAGTATAGCTCTTTTCTGTCTTTTAGTATCTGATGTTAGTTTCTGAATGAATGCACCTATGGTCTTGTTTCTATGAGCCAAGTTCAACTTGAAACTTTCTAAACTATTGGTATTTGCAATTCCGTTGGATTGTATCTCCCGTTTTCTTCTATGTTTCGTCCATGTCTTTGCTGGTTGAGGGGTAACAAACGTATCAAGAGCATTTCTTTCAACGCAAGTTTCTTCATTCGCTTTGTTTAAACCTACTACTTGTCTTTTAACTATAACATGAGCTTTTGAATCGTCCTCGTGAAATCTTTCTGGTAACGGGTGAATAATGTAGTAACTATCATTGGACTTGACTACTCCTCTCTGAAAAGTACAGAAGTGTAAAAATTAAATGCTCAGTGGTAATAAAACGTTATCATAAAGTGCAGTTATCTAATGCAAATCTTAATTCCTATTGTATACTAAGTTTGTGGGAAAATAGTTTGAGAAGTGGGGGTTAATAATGTAGTTGTAAGTGTTACGTTTCGGATTAATGTTGTATATTGTGTGAAAGCACAACATCAATAGGCTAGATGATATTTTTTTCTGTTGACTTGTTATGTAAAGACGTCATTATAATATAACTATAGATGAAAGAATTACGTCGAAAACCTCGAGATATGATAAGGGGCCATCCATAAATTACGTCTCACGTTAAGGGGTAGGGAGGGGGTCGACGAACTGTGATATTGTGTGACAAGGGAGAAGGTGTGACATTTCAAAATCTATTACAATCTAAGTGTTAAAACACGAACTTTCAACTATCAACGAAAAACTAAACATTTGCAAATCTAGATGTAAAATTGCAAAATATGTGACGTCACACTAGGGAGGGCGGAGTCTCACAAATGTGACCAGCTGTGACAAGGACGGGGGAGGGCTCAAAAAATCATGAAATTCATGTGACGTAATTTATGGACGGCCCCTAACTTGAAAATCATAATTTTGGACTTTACCGAAAACGAAATACACACGGCTACTACTGAGTTATACATTTATTTAAACAGATTTTTTTTACGATAGCTATGTTAAATACTGCGTTTATGTAGTTAGCTAACTGCTGCTGTCGTAAAAAAAGTTATAGTATTTTTTATTGTTTTTACAAAGTTAATATTTTTTTTTCATGCTTTTAAATTGGTCTTTCTCACCAAACTTTGATCGACCATACAACAAGTCGGACAAAAGTTATTAAAATTTTGAGATTGCAGATGGCCCTGGTTTCATGTATTTTACGCTACTGATATTTAAATAATAAATAAATAAAATAAATAAATATTGTCAGACAAATTACACAGCGCCATCTAGCCCAAAAGTAAGCGAAGCTTGTGTTATGGGTACTAGACAACTGATAAACATACGTAAATACATTTTTTTTTGTAAATACATACTTATGATACATAGAAAACACCCAGACTAAGATAAACAGACATGTTCATGCACACAAATGTTTGTCCTATGTGAGAATCGAACCCACGAGCGTTGGTGCCGCGTCATTGACCGCTACGCCACCGAGCTCGTCGTCGATTTGTTTTTTATAATTTTAGAATATAGCCTATTAAATATGACCATAATATATCAAGGCAAATAATAATAATATATACAAAGTGTATACAAAATCTTACCACATCCTCACAAACATACAAAGCAGCATTGTCACTTTTATAATAACAAAGATCCAGCTCCTCGTCGGTGTGCTGGTCCAACACAGCCTCAGTGCTGTTGGACCATCTTCTCATCAAAAGGAATTGAGGGTCTAAGAAATTACTCCTGGGAGTCAGTCTGAAATCCAGGTGCTTTTTCAATGAGACTAGATCTTGGTCGTCGTGGAATAGTGACCGTTTGCGGCGTTTCGGCTGCTTCAAGTGGGCTATTTCAAATTGTGCTTCTGGAAATGAAAATTTGTGATCAGCTTCTGATCGTGGTTTTGACGTGGAAACGTCTTTAAAATTGCTTCGACAGGGAGGTAATAAAAAAATAGGACGGATAAAAAAACCGGGGGATACAGTTTGGTGTTGCAGCTACAAATCAATCATCTCCATCCAAAATTCAATCACACCACTGGATAAATGAAGGATCAAAGAATTTATTACGCTAAGTAAGGCCTATGGCACATCGCGTGCGGGGAGAAGGGGAAGCGCTACCATTTCGAGATAATTTTAGTGTTACCTATGTACTTACACTAAAATTATCTCTAATCTCTAATAGAGAAGAACTCTCATGTTGTGAATTTATAAGACACGTGTTACATATCAATATTATGTAGCTTGTTTTCTTTATGAAGTGAACAACCCGGCTAATTTGGATATGTAACACGCGTCTGGTAAATTCACAATATGAAACCTTTCCTCAATTTGGTCGGCTTGTAAACGTTGACACGTTTGAATGTGAGCAAAAAACTCGCACTAAGTGCTCTGGTCGGTTTGTTTACGTTGATGTCAACGTACAGAGCACTTAGTACGAGTTTATTTGTTCACGTTCGATCATGTGATCGAACGTGAACAAATAAACTCGTATTATGCACTCGGAACAGCTCTTGAACCTACGATACCGAAAGTGTTTTCTTTTCAACGGTACACTCTATGAGAGGTCAAAAGGCCAACAGTTCAATGTCAGTGACTTTATCTTTTTTGTAACTAGGTCATACCACACCCCGGCTACTCCATACAAATATCGTATCCTTATCTACTACATAAAGAAAGACGTCTGTACAGAGCGGAAATGAGCGCGTGTGCGTGCGGCGCCATACAAACTGTTTCAAATTGGTCTCAGAGGGGAGGTGAGGTCGATACGAGAGAGCGGCAGGGAGTGGCCATACTGTACGTAGTACTATTACTTATACTGTGGTCATACTCACCATTGTGATTGGCACCGAGGAGGAAAATCTTCTCTGACTCCGTCAGGTGATCCAGCAACTGTTTTGTATGTTCCTGGAACAACACAAAGAAGAATTGTTTCTTAATTCTTGGTTCAAAGGAAATTTAAGGTGTAAGTTGTTCATCACGGTTAGAGCCAAAACCAATTTCACCGCCGACTAATAAAAGACGCTCTGGCGAGAGGCTACTTCGTAAAGGGCCCGACAGGCAAAGTAGCTCTACCTCACAGAATACCGCAGCCAAATAACAATTCCCTTGAGGGTATTTATTATATTTATTTATTTATTTATTATTTATTGTGTTCCTGCGAGTGAGTGAGGTCACCAAAAAGGAAGGAGTTGGCGGCGCGCGAGCGATGTATCATGTTGCGAGCGTCAATATGGCTACGGTAACCATTTCACATTAAGCGGGCCGCATGCTTGTCTGTTTAAAAAAAACATTGGACGCGCAGCATGCGCCACCATAGCGATTTTTTTTTTCCATATCCCGAATTGATTTCGGGAAACCATGGTCACTTTACATTACTACATTTGACGAGCTCGGTGGTCGAATGGTTACCAATGGCCATGTCGCGCAGTGTCTTTAAACTCCATGATTGCTGCAAAAAATATTTTTTGTCACTTTATTTTTTTGTGGAGAACCGAGGAAGCAAGGAAGTCGCTTGGCTTCGTTCTCATTAGCCTTCGGCTAATTACGGGTAGTCAGAACTATTGTTTGAGTGTTTGCTTTATGAGAGTTAGCCTCGACATTATGACAATGGGCATTTTTCGCACGAACCTACCATTTTTAGCTATTGGTCGAGCATACTGGGTTTATTGTAATTAACAGGTAAAATAACTAATAACAGTGGAGGCAAGAAATATGTATTTTTTACAATTACAACATTATTAGTATACAACATAATTACATGCCTAATTAGAAGGACATAGATCCTATCATCATCATCATCATCATCATCTGGTGAGAAAAAAGTCATTTTCGCAAAATAAAATGGCCGAAATAAATAAGCGATAAATTGTAAATTTATTTATGAGAAAGATCTCTTTTAATAAAATAGGGAAATACCTCTACATCTCAGAACACAACAGCCAAATAGCAATTTCTTTGAGGGTTGTTGTGTTCCTGCGATTGAGTGAGTGTGAGTGAGTCGCCAGGAAGAAAGGAGTTGCAGCGAGCGATATTTCATGGTGCGAGCGTAAATATGGCTGCGTTAACCGCTTTACATCAGGCGGTCCGTATGCTTGTCTGCCACCCGAAGTAGTATAAAAAAAATCATTATCAGCCTGTACCTATCTACCCACTGCTGGACTAGACTGCTAGGCTTTTCCCAATGTTTCCCATCATATGCGATCCTCCGCTTTCCGCATTCAACCGATACCACCCACTTTTTTGAGGTGGTCGGTCCATATAGAGAGGGGGCTCCCTGCGCTTCGTGGCCCCATACTTAGCTTACACTCTAGGACTTTCCTCCCCCATCTGCCATCGCTGACTCGGCAGATGTGGCCAGCCCACTGCCACTTCAACTCGCTGACTCTGAGAGCTATGTCAACTACTTTGGTTCTCCGTCGAATTTCTTCGTTTCAGATTCGATCCCTTAGTGAAAATCTCCAAGCATTGCTCTCTCTATCCATTTTAGATAGATTCCATATTATTTGTATTTTCTAAAACAAAGGTTCTCAACCGGTAGTCCATGACAGCTTAAGTTCCGTGATAGAAACATAGAAGAATAATAAGTAACAAAAATAAATTAATAACGAATAGAATAGATTGAGAGCAATTAAAAAAACGCTTCTGCAGTTTTATCATATTAGTAAATAAAGATGTCATCGTCAACCCTTATTCATCCCACTGTAGAGTCTCCTCTCAAATGAAGGGGTTTAGAGCATATTACACTACGTTGCTCAACTGCGGGTTGGCGGAGGCCAGTGTTTTCAAGCCGCCTAAAGGTTTAACTTAACTTAACGCCTTGACTTAACGACTGTCATCTAATAACAACAGCCGGGACCGACGACTTAACGTGCCCTCCGGAGCACGGAGGAGCTCGAGGTAAATAAACCCATCCATGGACAGGCTGCGGTCGACGTTGCTTAACTTGCGTTTTCGATTAGACTGACATTTTTTGCGCCTTCAAGCTTTTCACCAAAGAAAGATGTAATGTTGTACTAATTTCCAAAAGAAACCAACACAGTCATCATTACAAACCAGTCACCTAAGACCATTTCTAAAGCAATCTATGTCATTATGCTGAATCACCTGTCAACGTCTCTCGAGGCACGAGTCATCACTTTTACGTCATTACCCGCGATATCATCTGCTTTCTTCAAACTCAGATTTTCCACTAATTTCCGTGCCACTGGTTCTGGCAGCGAAAGTTAATTATCTGAACTTCTGAATACAATGCCATCTGTTTTGACTTGCGTAAGTACTAATGCTGTAATGGAATATATTGTTTCAATTCAGGATGCAACGGATTCAATTGTTACGCATATGTTTTTACTTGTATGGAGGAGGTTGATGGTGTCGTTATGCGTGTCAGTTAGATCGATTTCGTGAGTTAACTGACTTTGACCGTTGCCTGGTTTTATGGGTTTCATCTCGAGCTTCACCATGCGTCCGAAAGCAAGTTAAGCATGGCAATGGCGCAGTTGTAAATGTGTCACCAATTTGAACTATCGTTTCTACGTTCGCGCCTCGATGTGGTCATTACTCTTTTTGTAACTTCATTCGATGTTGGTGAATGACTAAAGACTTTTTTTGAACTTTTTCGCTATTATTATTTTTGACATTATTGGCCTCGACTGTTGGTTACCAAGTAAGTTTATTTTTGTTCTACGGCGGATGGCAGACATATATACGGCCACCTGATGTGAAGCGGATATGTATGTTGCTCGAGAGTCGTCAACGCTGCAACTCCTTCCTTTCTGGTGGCCTCACTCACTCGCTCAATTAGGGTTCAAGGTAATTGTTTGTTGGCTGCGGCATTCTGTGAGGTGGAGTTATTTTCAGTCGGGTTGCTTACAAAATCGCTGTACTCTACATCTCTTGCCCGAGCCTCTTTCGCTAGCCGGTAGGATGCACCACGTGCATTTTGGCTCTAAAGATTGTGGTGAGCCTCTTACACCCCAAGTAAGAGACCTGAATTTACTGGCCTCCCCAACTCACAATTGAACAGTATGGCGGTGTACATTCTAAATCCATTCGATTGTAGGGAGATCTATATCCCAGCAGTGCAATTAATATTGAAGCCGATTTAGGTTAGTTTTAGACAACCTAGATACTTTCATCTCATTTTCATAGTGACGAGCTCGGTGGTCGAATGGTTAGCAATGGCCACTTTGACTCCGAGGTCGCGGGTTCGATCCCCGCACAAGACAAATATTTGTGTGCATGAACTTGTCTGTTTGGCTTGGTCTGGGTGTTTTCCATATATTATAATGTAATGTATGCATTTAAGTATAATATCAGTTATCTAGTACCCATAGTACAAGCTTTGCTTAGTTTGGGACTAGATGGCAGTGTGTAATTTGTCCAGGAACATTTATTTATTTATTTCATCAGCTGTCGCTGACATTTCTATTGTTCACCTTGATGGGCTGCAGTCTATTCACGATTGGTCTCGCCTCGCCGTCACGGATATCATCTCCGACGTTTATAGGGCGAAGGAATCGATTTACCGAACAAGGTTATTGCTTAAATAAATGTCAAATTGTCAATTTGATTTGGTATTTAACTTGCAAGGACTACACTAGCTGTGCTCCCGACTACGTAGACATAAAAACTGTAGACAAATTGATAGTGTTCATTGTATTCATACATTAAAAGATTACATTAAAGACAAATTACACACGGCCTTCTAGTCCCAAACTAAGCAAATCTTGTACTATGGGCACTAGATACCTGATATTATACTTAAATACATTTTTTTTCGAAATACATACATATAATACATACAAAATATCCATACAAAAACAAACAGACATATTCATGCACACATATATACCTTGTGCGGGGATCGAACCCACGACCTCGGAGTTAAAGTGGCAATTACATTTTAGCATAGACATCGTCAAATATGGCCGGTCGATGTAAAATTTACGACCTTCTCTATCTCATGTTGACCAATTCATTGTTTTTGGGGTTTTTAGAGCCAAAGCCACTCTCACCTGCACGTGATGCACTCTGCCGACTGGCGAAAAGGGCTGTGGCTAAAGAGAGATAGGGTACAGCGTATTTGCAAGAAAGTACGCTGCCCGGCTGGGGAAGTAACTACATCTCACAAAATAACGCAGCCAAATAACAATTCTCTTGAGGATGTATATCATAGCAAGAAAACTTTATAGTTTTACCAACGAATAAGAGTTTGTTTTAAAAATATCTTTTGTTGTTGTTTTTTCTTTTGTACTTCGGCGATATGACCAATGTTTAGTGTCGGTTCAAGATTGAATTTATCACAATGGCCGGATCCGTCGGTGATGAACTGATGGTGAATGCAAAGGTTAAACGAAAGAATTCTGTCCGAAGACCTTCAGTTTTGCTTGAACTTTGTTGTACAGAATGTATCATATTATTTTTCATGTCCGACTAACATATTTTTGTAAGTATGTGGAAAGCGAGAGACGCGTAATATCATCAGACGCGTCATATTTTTTTTTTTTTTATACCACTAAGGTGGCAAACAAGCATACGGCCCGCCTGATGGAAAGCAGTTACCGTAGCCTATGGACGCCCGTAACACCAGAGGCATCACGTGCGCGTTGCCGACCCTGTAAAAACCTCTTTACGCCCTTTTTGAATGCGTCATGCGTAAATATTAGCAATAAATGTCTCGTAATCTATATATATAAAAGAGTAAATCACTCACTCACTCATCACGAAATCTCAGAAACTATAACACCTACAAACTTGAAATTTGGCAGGTAGGTTCCTTATAGGTTGTAGACATCCGCTAAGAACGGATTTTACGATACTCCACCCCTAAGGGGGTAGAATGGGGGTTGGAAGTTTGTATGAAAGTCCTATGTTTTTGAAGCAAGAGACTTGAAATTTAAAATGTATGCTCTATAGATGGTGTGGAGGTGTACTAATAATGTATCTTTGGAAATCAACCCCTTTTTGTGGTTAAAACGGGGGTTGAAAGTTTGTATGAAAGTTCTATATTTTTGATGTAAATGACTTGAAATTTAAAATGCATGCTCTATAGATGGTGTGGAGGTGTACTAATATTGTATGTTTGGAAAGCAACCCCTTTTTGGGGTTAAAACGGGGGTTGGAAGTTAGTATGAAAATTCTACGTTTTTGAAGTAAGACACTTGAAATTTAAAATGTATGCTCTATAGATGGTATGAAGGTGTACTAATAATGTATCTTTGGAAATCAACCCCTTTTTGGGGTTAAAACGGGGGTTGGAAGTTTATATGAAAGTTCTATGTTTTTGAAGTAAGAATCTTGAAATTTAATATGCATACTCTATAGATGGTGTGGAGGTGTACTAAAATGTATCTTTAGAAATCAATACCTTTTTGGGGTTAAAACAAGGGTTGGAAGTTTGTATGAAAGTTCTATATTTTAGAAGTAAGAAACTTGAAATTTAAAATGCATAGATAGTGTGGAGGTGTACTAAAAATCAACCCATTTTTGGTGGTAAAACGGGGGTTGGAAGTTTGTATGAAAGTCCTATGTTTTTGAAGTAAGAGACTTGAAATTTAAAATGTATGCTCTATAGATGGTATGGAGTTGTACTATTGATGTATCTTTAGAAATCAACCCCTTTTTGGAGTTAAAACGGGGGTTGGAAATTTGTATGAAAATCCAATGTTATTGAAGTTAAAGTAAATATGGCAGAAGGATTTTAAATGATATTTAAGTATAAAAAATATTGAAAACAACTACATACTTACTATTTTATGGAGGGATGTTTTATTATAACAATAAAAAGTACTTTAGGTTTTACAAAGAGGTTTTAAAAAATAATATCCGTCGACTTCATTGATTCTAAAAATTGGTCTAGATATTGATTGTTTTTATTTTTTAGCTTTTGTAGCTTTTTCGAATATAATTAAAAATTATTTGCAAATAACTCTTCACGCGTACGAAGTCACGGGCGGCCGCTAGTAATTTATAAATTAGTATCGCTATCCAGCGAGGTAATGCTGCTAGTCTTCTGGGGACACTGTCGACAGGCAACGATCTTGAGGATATATTTTATTTGTAGATAAATTTCTGTTTATTTATTTATTTATTGATCACGTAACTTTTTCTATTCTTTACAGATGAAATATATTGGTTTTTAGATTATTTTAGTTTAATTTAGTTTTCTATAATTATAATTGTATATTAGTTTCCATATCATTACATCTCAGCTGTGTTAAATAAATATTTTTATTGAACTGAAATAAAAAAACTATTTAAAAAAAAGCGATGATTCCGTAGATTATTTCTTATTTATTTTACTGGCTCAACCTGCCACAAAGGATCCTGGCCTCCGACATCAAAAGACCAGAGAAGGTTTGGCCGCCAAAGCTGTCCAACAAGGGAAGTACCTCAACCTGACAGAATACCGCAGCCAAATAAAAATCCTTTGAGGGTTGTTGTGTTCTTGCAAGTGATTGAAGTCACCAGTCTTACTGATGACTTCACTCACTTGTATCTCAATTTGCACTCAGATGCACCAGTAAAACTGGTGACTGAACTCACTTGATCTTTCCTTAGAAAAAGTTGCTACATTGGCAGCGTGAGAGGTTATATTTCGTACTATGCTACGCTACGGTAACCACTTCAAGTGAGCTTTATGCTTGCTTTCCACCCGGCGGCATAGCATAAAAAAAAATTGGCCAAGTGCGAGTCGGACTCGCGCACGAAGGGTTCCGTACCTTTTTAATTACGTATAAAAACGGCAAAAAAAAAAACATGTTTCTTGTATGGGAGCCCCCCTTAAATATTTGTTTTATTTTTACTTAATTATTTATTTTTAAAGTGATAACATAACTAAATAATATGTGAGTATTTCAAGTGTCTACCTATTATCGTTATCAAATGCGAGCAAAAACGAGCAAAAAATCACGTTTGTTGTATGGGAACCCCCTTAAATACTTATTTTATTCTGTTTTTTAGTATTTGTTGGTATAGCGGCAATAGAAATACATCATCTGTGAAAATTTCAACTGTCCAACTATCATGGTTCATGAGATACAGCCTGTTGACAGACGGACGGACGGACGGACAGTGGAGCCTTAGTAATAGGGTTCCTTTTTACCCTTCGGGTACGGAACCTTAAAAAGAACGAGGTGTAATCTTGACTGATAGTGAGAGCGTGCTGGAGTGTGCAAATAATTGTAATTAATTATGATAACATGTCGTACGTTAGAAAGCTAGTTAAAGACACAGCTCGTAAACTGAAGTAGTAAATTACGCTATTTATCCCTCAAGCTTGAGGGGCTTACTAGTGGACAGTAAAATGTTGTAGTTTAGTTTTAAGTGGCCGTTCAATTCGACGTAACTTCGTTATTCCAGATTTTTAAATCAGCATGCTTCATGCGAGCTTTTTATTCGCGTTTGATCATATCAATGTAAACAAATCGACCAAATAGAGAAGATGTTGTCAATTTTGACGAGCTCGGTGGTCGAATGGTTTGCAATGGCCACTTTGACTCCGAGGTCGCGGGTTCGAGCCCCGCACATGACAAACATTTGTGTGCATGAACACGTCTGTTTATCTTGGTCTGGGCATTTTCTACATATTATATATATATATTTACAAAAAAAAAGTGTATTTAAGTATTATACCAGTTATCTAATACCCATAGTACAAGCTTTCCGCTTAATTTGGGGCTAGATGGCGCTGTGTAAATTGTCCAGGAATATTTATTTATTTAATTTATAAGATACATTACATAATAAACTTAGCAGGGGTGCTCACTTCAAAATGTTAACAAGTAAGCCATAATACTGACAAATAGCACAGCTAATGACAAATATATTGATATATTTTTCATTTAAAAAAAGTAAACAAAACAGGAAAAAAATGAGAAAGAATTTTGAAATCGATATGTGTTCGCGATTTTTTTTTATTGAGCAAAGTAAAGCTAATCATGCAACGAATAAAGGAATAGGTAAGATAGATCAGGAGCCTTACCACAAGCTCTAAACGCAGGAATGGAACCATCATGGTTGCGAATTTATGAATGAAATTCATTGATAAATACGCAACCATCATAGTTCCATTCCTGCGTTTAGAGCTTGTGGTAAGGCCCCAGGTGCTCATAACTGATTATGACATATATTTTTTTCAACGTTTCAGTATATATGATTTTCGAATAAACATGGCTAAAAACCGGAAATTACGGACTTACGTCGCCTTAACAACCCGCGACATAACAAACTGTATTCTGAGAAAACAAAACTTTCTTCCCGCGATTACCTAAATAATGACGGCTCTTTGTTTACGGCAGTTGAGCTTCACTTGACTAGCCATCTCTTTAGGCTTTTAATACCTTATTTGCCATATTGCTGTCTCTCACATTGCAAAAAGGGGAAGTCATATTCAAAAAGCTTCTTACTCCTACTAATTTCTTCTGATTAAATTCGTTGTGAGTTCCAAGGTAGCCGTAGTTTTACCTTCGGGACTGCAATGGACTTCACTGTTCATTGCCTTTTTTTGGCTGTCGTCGCTGTTGATCGTGGTTACACAGGATGGGATACAGTGTGTGGTGGGCCTGTATCATTGACTGTGCTTTATCCTTCGGAAGAATTACCAAATGTGGATAAAATGTTCCTAAGTACCCAGTAAAGCTCTCTAAACATTGACTTGAAAGTTAGAAAGTAGGTTTTTTTTTAATTAAATCAATATGAAGCTTACAAAATCATGTTTAAACAGCCTTACAAGGTATCAAGGTTTAGGATTAAGTAAAAAAAATATATATATATCATTAATGTAGATAAACATTGATCATAAATGTTGCAAAAACACATTAAGAAATAATTGATAAAGATTTATTGCATTTAGTTTAACAATTTTAATTGGACCCGCTTCGATTCTTTCAGTTGTAATTCCGTGAAAATATTTTTTCCGGATACTAGAGAGCGTGCGGTTTATAACATTTAATTTCAATATATAAGCTTTATTATAAGTATTCTTGGTCTCTGTATCCGCTAGTGACTGATCTATCAACGCACAGCTCAAACTACTATGCCTACAGATTATACCAAATTTGACAGATTAATCCTTAATTAGCCTGTTGAGGATGAAAATTGTTTAAATTATTTTTAAGCCGCAGAACTAAGAGCAAACTATGTCACTGAAGAAGATGAAGATTAAAGAAGTTCTCAATGAATGTAAAAGTAAAATCAATGCGTGTTGGATCTATATTCCCGCGCACGCCTATCAAATGTCCGGGCTAGACCCGTGAATTAAGCGAGATATATAATATAATATAATATATAATATAAATAATAATATATATAATATAGGAAAAAGTGGTCAGAGGAAGAACTACAGGAACTTATGTTCTGTTATTTCAAGGCTAAGTAAAGTACTAGGAGATACAATTTTTGTTAATGGGGACACTGAAGCTTCCTTTCCCTGAGGGTCTCGGGTAGTACTTTAGTAAATTACCGACTTTAAGTCGAGTCATTTAAATATAATAATTTAAATACTTAATATTTATATACATAATAATATATAGAATAATTTTTCACTGTCGTACACGGACGGTGAAAAAAAAGTTTATTTTTGTAATTTTCACTTGATATTATTTTGCAGTGTACACGCTGCACGCTGTAATTAAATATAAATCTGCGAAGCGAAACGAAAAATGCAGATCTTCATTACATCTTTGAACAAAGACTGTACAGGCACGCACATAAATTGTTGGAAAAATCATAATAAATTCCGGGTTTTATGCAAATGGCACATTCATAGTCGTTTCATTGTCAGATAAAAATTATAATGGGTAGTTTTTGTGAAGGCTGGCATACTGTGGTCGTTCACTTGTGTCTAAGTATCTGTGTTAACTTGACATGTTAATTAAGCGTTTATCTTCGGAAATACTGCTTCTGTTTCGTCTCTATTAATACGTTTGACGATAAAATTGATGAGCTTTTCAAACTGATAAGTATGCTATTTTATATCATTTGTGTGGCGAAAATATATAAAAAATGGACATAAAAACATAAACATGGTCACTATACAACATTACGTTACATGTTAAATTACTGCACTGGAAATGTAATTCGCATTTTGCAAAGTTGTCATAATCAACTAAGTGAAAATGTAGATGGATACACTTAACACTACTTGATTACTTAAGTCAATCAGTTTGGACAACATCAAAAAAGTTTTGACAAAACTTACTAACAAACGTAAATGTTGGTAAGACTGATCTTCTGTTTTTGAGACAAACGAACGCCCATTATAAGTATATTACTAGATAGATCAAGTAAATGTATAGCCTATATCGCTGATAGGAGAAATGTTGAAACATAGTAAAAGTTTCTTTTAGGTATGTAGGGTTGAATGATAAAGTATTAAACGTAAATCCGGGCTGTGCATAATAAATATCATATTATCGCTACTAACATCCTTTAACAATTCATTGAAAAGAAGTCGCGGGCATAGCTAGTATAATAGGTATAAAGATACAAGACATACATGAATGTTGGTTTCGCAATGCATGTTAGATGAATATAATCGACACTTAATCAACTAGGCAGCCTTTAATTACGCAAACAATGCACCGAAAAAAATCAGTAATTTCAGCTTTATTTTATCATCATAATCGCTCAACACTTTTGTAGGCGGATGTAGTAATTTGTTGGTGATATTATGCGTGTAATACAGGTATGTGGCGATTTTTTATCGCTCATGTGGCAAACAAACAAAAACCTACGACAAAATGAATATTGTATGGAATAAATATATGAAATTCGCTTCGTTAAACCGACTCTGACAAAGCTAAAATAAATAATTCAGGTTACATTATTCTTGTTTAAACTCTAATACCTCTAAAGCTCGCATTTGTCATGATCCTTTTCAATTTTTTCAACAATAATTGTTATAATAAACTAACAAACTTAAGCCACTTGCTAGCCACCCTAGACCGTATTTTCGCCGCCCTAGGTAGTAGCGTGGTCGCCTTAGGTCGTATCTTGATTCTCATTAGCCGACTCCTTATTCCTTATTATATTGGCCGTGTGGTTTCCAGCAGACTAGAATATATCTCCGTCTCTTCCCGTGAATGTCGTACAAGGCGACTAAGGGAAATAGATTATCAAACATCGATCAGGCCTCCCCAACCCGGCTAGCGTGGGGAGTGTAGGTCAAATCCTCCTTCTGTCTGGGACGGACGTGAGAGGGTCGTGCTCCTGTAGTTGAGACTAAAATGACCTGATGATGATATAGTATCTTGGTTTTTATTTTTCAGCTTCATATATATAATACTTCGTCGCCAATCGGCCTTCGGTATTACTTTGCTCCGACCGCCCTTAAGATTTAGCCGCTCTACGCCCGGGCCAAGTTGGCCTTAAGGCTAATCCGCCATTGCTCGTATCATATCGTCAAACACCAACACTATCGAGGTGATACCATGACAGATAGTCTGAAAACCTCGAACTGCAGGCCCTTACTTATCTGATTCAAACAAACACACAGAAGCGACAGTGGCTCTGTTCTGTTTTATAAATTATGCTGGTGATTGGTTGGTCAAATTCTCGAACATTCAAAATTTTTGCCACTGCGCAGGTCGTGGGCCATGTCTTTTGTGTTATGTACTAATGGTTTTCTAAAACAATTCACGACCTCCATTTGTCCGAGGTCACCGCAAAAACAAACAATCAGCACATATCATAATCGTAACGTAAGAAATAGTCTGTTTGATTTATTGCGCTCAGTCGGATTTTTTTAAATAAAACAATTCAATGCAATAAATGAAGTGACGAATGTGGTTCGAAGGGCATGGTTAGAGCTGGCACTAGCGTGTCGACATGTCAAATAAATATCTGTACATATGGTTTATTTTGCGACGACCTCGGTGGTCGAATGGTTACGGGTTCGATTCCCTCACATGACCAATATTTGATGCCTTGAACTGTTTGTCATGATGGTCTGGATGTTTTCTATGTATTATATTATGTATTAATTTACAAAAAAAAAATATGTACATATATCATTTACCAATAAATACATTTTTTTATTGATTTAAAATAATTTTATATGAAGACGAGCATCCTCTTTTGAACACAAGAAGAACGTCTGTTCATAATAATATTTTGATTTGACGAGCCCCGTGGTTAAAGGCTAGAATTGGCTACTTTGACTTCGAGGTCTCGGGTTCGATCCCCGCACAAGACAATTTGCGTGCATGAACATGTCAGTTTGTCTTGGTCTGGGTGTTATCTATAGAACTATATGTATGTATTAACAAAAAAATGTATTTAAGTATAATACCAGTTATTTAGTACCCCTATTACAAGCTTTGCTTAGTTTGGGACTAGATGGCAGTGTGTAATTGGTCCAGGAATATTTATTTATTATTTTATTTATTTATAAACACCGGTACTCTCATTTAACATACGTTAAAAACGGCTTGTGCTTGATCACACTACAGAAGTGAACATTTCATCTATCGCTCTCTCTCTCTGCCGACCGAGCGTTACAGAGTCGAGCGTGACGGCTGAGTCTCATTCCCTAACTACGAAATTAGTCCACCTACCCAGCGCGCCTAATGAAGTTTTTACTTCAAAAACATACAATCGTTTGAGAACTTCCTCATTTTTTGAAGTCGGCAAAAAATTAAATAGATATACATAATTATAGGCATAATGCCTTCTGATTGACAAAGATGTGCCATAAAACATATTTATGCGCACGCGCACCCAATTACATAATGACGCTATTATCCACACGTACGCTATTCATAACAATACAATATGGTACGCCCTGGCCTTATGGCCGTGGTTTTGTACTACTCGGGTCCTATCTGATAATGGGTCTGAAGCACGGATGACACGCTGACCCTCCTGAACCTTTTGGAGCATTTCAGATTCTATAATCAAGCTTCTTACTCCTACTAATTTCTTCTGATTATATTCGTTTCAGAGTTCCAAGGCACCCGTAGTTTTACCCCCAGGATTGCAATGGACTTCAATGTCACTGGACTGGACTTGAATCTCAGCTGCAATTCAAGATTGGATAGCTGTATTCAAAATTAGTTTATGTATTGTAAGTCAATTAAATTCGGAAGTTATCTAGGCCACGCCAATAAGTATAGGTTACAGCTTTAACGCAAAGGAATCTAGAACAGCCTAGCCTTAAGAGTAATTTATAATGCTACTAAAATTGTAGATTTGGGTCCTAAATACTAAAGTGGTTTAAAACGTTTGATAGAGCCGACATGATAATTTATTGATATAAGGACGGTTTACACGATGGCTACAAAATAAATCTCAATAAAAGAAAGCTCAGGACCGAATGAGGTGCAAAATCATGCAATGAAAGACTATACTGATGTGATAGATAGATAGATACGTTTATTACAAACTACGGTCACACACATATAAAAATTAAATAAAAAAATGGGATGTGGCTTTGGGAGACGACCGTGTGTTGTACGTGAATACGTTATATGCACTAAAATTATCTCTAAATGGCAACGCTTCGCCCTCCCCCGCATGCCATAGTCAATAGTCCTTACTTAGCGTAATATATTCTTTGATCCTTTATCTATGCACTGGTGTGATTGAACTTCGGTTGGAGATGATAGATATGTAACTGCAACACCAAACTGTATCCTCCGATTTTGTTATCATTCGTTTTTTTGAATGGAAGCTACTCACCATGAAACTTTGTACACATGTTCTCAAATATTATATTGGAAAGGATATATAATAATTTTATTAAAAAAAAAGGGACTCCGGGGGTACCGGCAGAATTGAAAACGTTGTGTATTTTTGAATATTTTCGAATGGTTAGGGAATAATTTCGCACGAATTGCTTTATTTATCAGTATAAAAGTATTATAATTTATGTGGTAAAATGCAATATTCATTTATAGCGCTATCGTACACAAACATGACAATGTATATTACATTAAAATAAACAGCAGGAGCAGGCATACATTTTAGCCGCGCGGTAGAAAGAGGGGGGATATTACTTCCTCTCCTACGACGCGCCGGCGGTCTACTCTCCCTCCGTCATACGAATTTTCGATCTGCCCCCATAACACCAATTCTTATTGCGATTCAATAACTGAATGGAATGCTTATTCATACCAATGAATAAGAGACTCTATGCAATTTGAAATAGAGTCGCTTATTCATTGGTATGACACGTGACCTGCCCCCATGTTCACGTGTCCTGACGCGAGTTTAACTTTTTTTACCTATCCCAAAAAATGCACAACGAAGACGAAAAGAAAAAGAAGTTTTCACTTCATATATAATAAACGCGGGCGAAGCCGCTGGTGGAAGCTAATACTTAATTAAATAAATAGTATGTAAATTTAAATAAAGAAACAAAATTGTACGTAGCACAAATCAAAATCTACATATAATATGAGGTAACTAGCTTTAGCCCGCGGCATCGCTCGCGTGACATTCGGGGTAAACACGTGTTTACTCATTAGTCAATAGAAGTGCTCGTGTAAAATTTAGGATAAAATAGTCCAACTAATCTCATTTTCCCATACAAACTTTGGACCTCCGTTTCACCCTCTTAGAGGTAAAATTTGAAAAATCTTTTTAAGTAATTCGTTATATTTTCAAATCAATGCCATTGTCGTAATTAACGTCCCAGAAAACCATATAATCAACACCCATATTGATATTATGACATTTCAACCCCATTGCACCACTACAGAGTTATCACGTCGGCTATGGTGGGTTATTAAATAGTTGTTTTTTTCGTAATCAGTGACCCGATATACCATAAAAGCAATACCTATGACGATTTTCAGACTTTTTCACCACATTTTAGATATTTCAACGCCATCGCACCTCAATAGGGGATGATGGTCACGATACCGCCCTACGGGTACAATAAATACCAATAATAGGTAATTTCTGGGATAAAAACTATCTTAGGTTTATCCTTTCCCAGGACTCAAGATATCTCTCAACCAAATTTCATCTAAATTGGTCCAGCGATTCAAGCGTGAAGAGGTAACAGATATTATGTCGCATTATAGTATTAGTATAGCTTGGTGTTCCGAAAACCCGTAAAAACGACACATATATTGATATTTCAACCTCATCGCACCTCAATAGAGGATGATGGTCACGTTTAGCCACGTAGAATTTTAAAATCGTTGTTGTTTTCGTAATCAGCGACCCGATAAACCATAAAAACAATACCCATGACGATTTTCAGACGTTTTGACCCCATTTTACGCTTTTAGGGGTTGATATTTTCAAATCGATGCCATTTTTGTAATTGACGTCCAAGAAAACCATAGAATCAATATTGATATTATGACATTTTAACCCCATCGCACCCCCACAGGGGTGATTTTATGTCATGTCGGCTATGTTGGATTATAAAATAGTTGTTGTTTTCGTAATCAGCGACCCGATAAACCATAAAAACAATACCCATGACGATTTTCAGACTTTTTCACCCCGTTTTACCGCTTTAGGGGTTGAATTTTGAAAAATCCTGAAACATGTGTTTACTCATTTATCTATAGGAGTACTCGTGTAAAGTTTCGGATAAAATAGCCCAACTAATCTTGTTTCCTATGCAAACTTTGGACCCTCGTTTCACCCCTTAGGGCATGAGTTTTCAATAATCCTTTCTTAGTGCACTCCGAGACATCATAAGGAACCTACGTGCCAAATTTGGAATCTCTAGGCCCAGCAGTTTGGGCTGTGCGTTGATATATATCAGGCAGTCACTCAGTTTCCTCTTTTATATATTTCAACCCCATCGCATCTCCACATGGGTGAATTTATATCACCTCAACTATGTTAGATTATAAAATAATTGTTGTTTTCGTAATCAGCAACCCGACAAACCATAAAAACCATTCCCATGACGATTTTCAGACTTTTTCACCCCGTTTTACCGCTTTAGGGGTTGAATTTTGAAAAATCCTGAAACATGTGTTTACTCATTTATCTATAGGAGTACTCGTGTAAAGTTTCAGATAAAACAGTCCAACTAATCTTGATCCTCCATACAAACTTTAGACCCCCGTTTCACCCCCTTAGGGGATGAATTTTGAAAAATACTTTCTTAGTGCACCCCTAGACATCATAAGGAATCTACGTGCCAAATTTGGAATCTCTAGACCCAGCGGTTTAGGCTGTGCGTTGATATATCGCACAATCAGTCAGTCAGTCAGTCAGTCAGTCAGGACTTTGAATTTTATATTTATAGATTGGTGCAATCAATATGATTTCAAACATTATTTGTAGTAGATTAATATCAAATCAGACGATGACTGTAGCAAATCACAAATATGATGCTTATTGTGTACTCGATTGTACCGAGAATCGATTCCACTAAATCGTGGTCCACTTTGCTGAACATTAATTTGAAACCGTCAAAATGGTAAGTTTTTTTTACAGACCAAGTACCTATGTCAATGACATTCAATACACAACCTACATACTTGATAGACATTTGATCCGTCCAAACGCTTAACTTAGTATGGATTTTTATCACTCGCATACGTAATAAATCGTGTTAAATTGATTCTATATCATAATGTTATAATAAATAAATAAATAAAATAAATATTGTCATACAAATTACACAGCGCCATCTAGCCCCAAAGTAAGCGAAGCTTGTGTTATGGGTACTAGACAACTGATAAACATACGTAAATAGATTATTTTTTGTAAATACATACTTATTATACATAGAAAACACCCAGACCAAAACAAACATACATGTTCATGCACACAAATGTCTGTCCTATGTGGGAATCGAACCCACGAGCGTTGGTGTCGAAGCCGCGTCATTGACCGCTACGCCACCGAGCTCGAAATATTAAGCACTTGTATTGTTGCACGTAATTATATTTATTTTTACCGACCGGTTTCGCCGCTAAGGCATTATCAAGGTAAACAGATAGTGTTTGTGTTTCTACAAATCATTTTTATGCTGATAAAAATAATGTTCTACCAAGTGACAACAATTAACAGTATCAACTTGATTTCAAATGAATTATGCTAAATAAGTATTGTTAAATGGAAAATACGTAGAAAGAAATATCTTCATCAATATTGAAAAGATCTTCTGTGGAGTTAACGAACACAAGAAATAGGCTTACAAGACACAGATGCAGGAATGGCGTTAGTTTACGAATATCCGTCCCTAGCACAGTTTTCCGCATACTTTTTAATACGCTTTTATTAGGTCGACATGTATGTAACTAACTATATACTAATGGAATCTAAGGTAACTAATTTAACCATCTTCCAAGGATCGTAGCGTAATGACAATTGGCAGCTGTATGTAGTTCTGATGACAATACAATAATATGTTACTGTCGAACTGATTTGATGATGGAGCCGGAAGATATGAACTGGAACTTCATGATGGAACATCGTATCATAGCTGTTTTTGGATTTCTTAGAAAAGTCTTGTAATGAACTTTGACCACGATTAGGTTTCAAGGTCTGATGATGAAGCGGGAAGATAGGCACTGGCATTCCATGATGGAATATCGTATCATAGTCGTGTTTGCACTTGTGAGAAAGGCCACGTAATGGACCAAGAACACGATCAGGTGCATTTACAAAAGCGTGTTTTTCTAGTGTTTATTAAACTATTAATTTATATCCTTTAATCTGCTTTATGCTTTTATGACACAATACTATAGAACCAAATTCAATTACAATACGTAGTTTTTAGTAGTATACTAATAACTACATATTGCTGCCTGTCGTTGTGAGTTTGGCACGTTAGGTTCCTATACGAATCTAAAATTGCATACCATTTGCATTTGATTTTATTTTCATGGGGTTTTTTTGCTAGCGATGCAGTTAGGAGCTGGACTCATATTGACGCAGTTTCATTTAAAAAAAAATATTTGAACATGTCAATTTACTTTCCGTGGGCCGTTTAAAATCTACTTCTTTTTATTTATTGAACAAAAATACAATTATAAGATTACTTATTTTAAGAGGGTACTTATTTTTAGGGGGAGAGGAGAAGGGACTAGCCACACACGTTGTGTCGAAAATATTTTACCGTGGTACGTTGAAGCGAAAAAATATTGAAGCGGCACCATTCGCTGCGGTGTCATTCGACTCCGTGGACCCATAAGGGGCCATCCATAAATTCGGTCACAAGAATTTCATGTTTTTTATACCCTTCCCCCCGTCCTTGTCACAGCTGGTCACATTTGTGAGACTCCCCCCTCTCTAGTGTGACGTCATAAAGTCACAAAGTTCGTGTTAACACTTAGATTATTATAGATTTTGAAATGTCACGTCACGAAATTTAGGACCCCTCCCACCCCCTTGTCACACTATGTCACACTTCATCGACCCCCTCCCTCCCCCTTAACGTGTGACGTAATTTATGGATGGCCCCTAAGTGCTAGTAAATCTTCACAGATTTGTATTAACACCTGTTTTGAGGTAAAGCAGCATTATACTAATTAAGCACTGTCATAAAATATACGCATAGCAAATGTCTTAAGTTCCGTTACAAAATAGTCGGTATTTCTCACGCGACGCAAAAAGTTGCGTCGGTTTAAACGATCTTTTTGTTACGAGGTATTGATCGGACGTGTGTCGAACTGTTATGAGTCCAATTGCTTAAGAGTTAGGAGGATAATTACACGGCTCGCACAATTGATGGTGTCGACATCCATCACGGTATTCATGGTTAATAAGTGTGGTGATAACTCGTAACTATGAGAAATTACATGTCGAGTTGTAATTACAAACGTACTAGCTTTTACCCGCGGTTCTGCTCTGCGGGAATACAGAATGACAAGCCCCGTGGTTGAATAGCTAGCAATGGCTTTTTTATACCACTAAAGTGGCAATCATACGGCACGCCTGATGGAAAGCAGTTACCGTAGCCTATGAACGCCAGGGGCATCACATGCGCGTTGCCGACCCTGTAATAACCTCTTCACACACTTTGTATCATTATGCAGACACCTATCGCATTTCGACCTGAAACGTCTTTAAAATCACTCCAATGTATGCGGATACCAGCCCCCTTACCACCATCTCTTATTGCGATTCAATAATTGAATAGATTGCTTATTCATACCAATGAATAAGCGACTCTATTCCATTTGAAATAGAGTCGCTTATTCATTGGTATGAATAAGCATTATATTCAGTTATTGAATCGCAATAAGAGATGGTGGTAAGGGGGCAGGTCAGATTAATATTGGTCTATATCGTCTTACCTTAATTATTACAAAACGATATGTCACAGAAACATGAACCGCATGCCATTATGTAGCGTATATAGTCAGTTCGCCTTTAAGACCTTAAGTTTGCATTTTTTCTTTCAAACTTTAACACTAAAAGCGATTCGCTGATATAGACGTTTCACGTTAACCAACCGCACTTGTGCACCGACACAGTCCCACCCGATTATTTTTATGTCTTCAACTTCTTTTGTTGTTCCCAAGTATACCAAAATCCTACGTCATAAAACCTCACACCCGTTCTAATTCTCAACTGTGGGACAAAGTACATTGTTCTAATAACAATATAGATCTAATTAGTTAATTTGGAGCAATGAGCTACAATTAAAAACGAGAGAGCTACGATTGCATCGGTTGCACAAGCCTCCGTGGGCTCCGTACGAGTAAAATCACTATTATGTACCTTATGCAATAGATAATATGACTAATATGTCACCAGTATAGTAGTGAGAACTAGATTTTTCACCGTGAGATTTCGATCTGACTTTAGTTTATTTTTTCGCGGTTTTTTTACGAGCGAGCGGCGTAATAGCTGCTTCTGTGAGTTTTAGTTGTTCGGTGGTTCACAAAGATGTCTTGAATGACCCATAACAAATGGGTAGTCACTACTGATATAATCAAATTATCTTTTATTAGTAGTAGTATTATTAGTGTAGATATTTAGAGTTCATAACATCAAAGCTTTTTGAGTTGAAAAGTTAAAGTGATAATGGGCCGACCACATCTGAACAGAGTGGAGGCCCCGCGTGGGACAATGAAGCAATGTACGCCCTCCTTTTACATTTTTCATTACACTATGTCGGGTGCCCCATACGTTTCACTCCAGGATTGTCCTCTTCCATAGTATCGTCTTTCGAACAAAATATTAGGTAGGATAAATAAATAAATAAATATTTTTGGACAATTTACACAGCGCCAACTACTCCCAAATTAAGCGCAAAGCTTGTGTTATGGGTACTAGACAACTGACAAATGTACTTACATACTTTTTTTTGTAAATACATACTTATAATACATAGAAAACACCCAGACCAAGACAAACAGACATGTTCATGCACACAAATGTTTGTCTTGTGCGGGAATCGAACCCGCGACCTCGGAGCCAAAGTGGCCATTGCTAACCATTCGACCACCGAGCTCGTCAATATTTGCGAGTTTCTTATAAGTTAGCAGGTAAATACACTCTGGCAGTTTATTTAATACTAGCTGAGTCGCGCAACTTCGTCTGCGTGAGACAGAGCGTCGAGAGTGAAGCGTAAGCTTACCATTTGAAAAGTTATAGTGAACTAATGTTAAAAGATAGACACATGCTATCACGGACTTTTTTTAGATCTTTTTAAGATGAATAATTCCGTCGTATATAATTGTTGCGTAACTTGAACCGTTTACGCAGCGCACACAACGGAAGCTCTATTATAATATAGGAAGAATATTTTTTCCCCAATCAAACACCATTTTTCATTAGTGCTCCTCTCCTATTGGTGGTATCGTTATGTTATATAGCATTCCTCGAAAAATAGTCTATCTTACACTAAAGTTCCTGAGATTAGCGCGTTCAACCAAAAACACAAACTCTTCAGCTTTATAAAATTAGTACAGATTTTAATTGTCTTGCCATAATATTTTTTCCAATTCAACCGTTACCAACGACTTTGTCGAGATAGTAGGTCCATCTACAATTGGTTGAATTAAATGGAAAGTCTGCTTGAGGAGAAACATAACAATTAATGTACCTTTTAACTGTTTACTACAATTTCCAACTAACGAGCTCTCCGAGCAGTCAGCACAAGTAATATCATTGTAGTGAAAATACTGCAAACCGGTCTTAGAGAAAACCACATTAATGTCCTCACAGCAGCGAGCGAAATAATTTGTACTGATATACAATGTAAAGCTGTTTAATTTATATGTAAGGTTGTGATGCATTTCTCGATAACGTTAATTGCTATAAAGGCACACCTAGACCACTTAATAGAAATTCCGAGTCTTTAGTACCAACCACTCCTATAGAGTATTTTTCGATGTGAATATGTCTTTAAAATTGCTTCCATAAGGAGGCAATTAATAAAAACTAATGATAACAATATGGGGGATATAGTTTATTATTGCAGCAACAAATCATCTCCATCCAAAATTCAAACACACCACTGGATAGATGAACGATCAAAGAATTTATTACGCTCAGTAACGACTATAGAACATCGCGTGTGGGGGAGGGGGAAGCGCTGCCATTTTGAGATAATTTTAGTGAATTAACATGACACAGCCACACCCAATTTTTTGACGGGACGGGGGCCTATCACACATTGTTCACATCACTCTAGTTAGACATCACAGGAGACACAGTGTTGAGATCACTGTGTCTCCTGTGTAACTAGGATAAATAGTGGCGACAACCAAGAAAAGGCAATGAACAATGAAGTCCATTGCAGTCCCGCGGGTAAGACTACGGCTGCCTTGGAACGCACAACGAATTTGATCAGAAGAAATTATTAGGAGTAAGAAGCTTTTGGAATTTTACTTTCCCTCTTAGCAATGTGAGAGACAGCATATGACAAATAAGGTATTAAAAGCCTAAAGAGATGGCTAGTCAAGTGAAGCTCAATAGTCGTGCACCACGGATTTTATGTTTCTACACTATTGGGGACCTAAAACATTGAGTTCCTACAGAGTATAATATATAAATAAATCACGTTTGCGAAGAACGGTCGGAAGCCTACTACGAAGTCTAAGTGAAAAACCGAAGTTTCGAATGAAAGTTTGGAATTTTATTCAGCATGCCTAAATCGTTGTATAAATAACGCAGTATAACGTTTACTTTTGTTCTTTCGAAATGTTAAGATATATGTGTTTTGGATAGAATCTTATAAACATTATTGATACCAACTATAGATATTGTTATCCTTATCGGCTCGGCGCTTTAATATACTTGCTATTGATTGATTGATATCATTTCTTAGACCTTGTGAAATACTTTTAGGGGAAGTAATCAGTTTTTCAATATAATTTATAGTTTAGAAATAATCAAGGAAGTTCACTTATCCTTTCCACCCAGTATAAAAGGATAATAACAATCTTCTAGTTTCCCATATCTTATGCATGGAACATAAAACCCCGCGCGCGCTCTCGCTTCTATTCTTTTCAGTAACTTTGTACCTAGTTGTTTTAATTATTTACAATGAAACGTGATTTGCTTTCATCCGCCGCACTGTTACATTGAGTAAGTACCTTGTAGAACTAATTGATTTGACTATCGGGGGCAAACGGTTGACCTTTGTAACAGCTATCATAGATACTATTATGTCGATAGTTATAATTGCATATACAATGACTAGAAGTAATAGAATTTGAAATGGAATGTAAAGTTCATTTATTGGTATACGAGCATTTATTAGTTGGTATTTGCGTTAATCGCAATGCAATCTAAATTGCAGTTAATAATTAAACCATACACTTAGTTTAAGTTGGTGTTAGTGGCTTTATTGCACTAAATAAAATACAGACATAAAAGAAAACAATTAAATGATAATAAAATAGACGGTCATATCGCTTTAAGCAATCTCTTCCAGACAACCTTAGGGTAGGAAAGGCCAAATGCATATTTGAACAGGTGGGTGGAGCAGTGAAAATAAAAACAATATTATTAAATGTCATCATTAGAATATTTTGAATAAATACTATGTCTGGACCCAAAATCAATTGCAACTGCACGTGCTCTAGGCTCCGGCGACAGTCGCCAACTCGCCTGTCGAACATCATCATCAGGTCCATTTTAGTCTCCACTACAGGAGCACGACCCTCTCTCGTCCGTCCTAAACGGAAGGAGGATTTGGCCTACACTCCCCACGCTGGTCAGACGGGTTGGGGAGGCCTGATCGATATTTGATAATGTATTTCCCTTAGTCGCCTTGTACTACATCCACGGGAAGAGACGGAGTGATTCTATTCTAGTCTGCCGGAAACCACACGGCCAACGACTGTCGAACGTGGCGACTTATGGGCATTTACTCTTCAACATTCACAAACCATATCCATATCCAAACTCCTGCTATCCCGGGTTCAGGGTACTAAAAATCTTGATGAAAAGAGTCGTACGTCTCTCTTCTAGATTGCCCGTAGACTTCAAGAAAGCGGCTGGATGCGGAGGATCGTAGTTGGTGTAAATTATAAAAAAAAAACCTATGGTTTTTTTATTTCCCTTAGTCGCCTTACAGTACTACACATATATGTACAGTACTCCATTCCCCCCATTTGAATGGATGGACGGCTGGATGCGAAAGCAGAAGGGTCGCAAAGCATTGGGAAACTCATGTATTCAGACAACTGGGTAGATGCGTGCTGATGATGATGATATTGGTTGTATGTAGCTTACAGTCCAGACAATTAACTTTTTTATGGTTAAACGTTGCAATTGTTGCAAAATAATGTATTTTTTTAGAATTGACCTCAATTATATTCAACTTAGATGCAGCGATTTTGCGACCTAAGGTCATCTTAAACAGGGTTTTTGGCTTAGTAACGATTTTGTTAGTATCATTAATATATGTAGGTATATAGTATTGGTTCTGTTTACGAGGATAATGTCTATCACAGGGCTCTATCTCTACAACCATAATAGCTAGACATGGGGTGTAAGTGACCCACCCCCATCTTTAAGCCAAAGCTAACCTCACCTGCATGTGGTGCGTCCGCTGATAGACGAACGAGGCTCTGGCGAAAGAGGGGCAAGGCATAACGTTTATAATTATAAGTTTCCTCACTGGGGAAGTACCTCCACTTCATACAATACACAAAACAATTTCCTTGAAGGTTGCTGTATTCCTGCGAATGAGTGAGGTTACCAGGAAGGAAGGAGTTGTTGCGTTGGCAGTGGGGGTGGCGATGCGCGAGCAATATTTTATTTTGCGAGCGTTTATATGGCTACGATAACCGCTTCACATTAGATCGGCCGTATGCTTGGTTTTAATCCGACGTAGTGTAAAAAAGTAGTTACGAGGTACGGAACCTTTTATGTACGAGTCTGACTCACATATGACTAGCTTTTAGCTGTCGACGAGCCCGGTGGTCGAATGGTTAGCAATGTCCACTTTGACTCCGAGGTCGCGGGTTCGATACCCGCACAAGACAAACATGTGTGTGCATGACCACGTCTGTTTCTCTTGGACTGGGTGTTTTCTATGTATTATAAGTATGTATTTACAAAAAAAAATGTATTTATGTACATTTATCAGTTGTCTAGTACCCATAGTACAAGCTTTGCGATTAATTTGGGACTAGATGGTGCTGTGTAAATTGTCCAGAAGTGTAAGTATTTTAGCTGTAGGTTCAGTCACAAAGTTTGAGGACAAATTCAATAACATACAAATGTCAGCTTTAGAAATGTTTGTTTGTTTAAAAAAAAAAAAATGTCCTGATAACTTCATAATGCTGCGTATACCAACGGTGGGAACGTATGGTGGGTTAACGTATCTAATTGTAAATGCCGTACTTCATTACGCTGAGATCTAAATTAGAAATAGAGCTGCTAGAGGCTGTTATAAACCTATTCAGCACTAACAGCGGCCTAAAAGCGCTAGATTCGACACTATAAGAAGTAGTCCTTTGGTACTCTCCTTGAAACTTTTTCTGTATTTATTGATTCGTATTCTAAGTATTATTTCAATCAACAAGCACATATAATAATCAATTACGAACCAAAATCATGGTTTTAGGGTTCCGTACCTCAAAACGAAAAACGGAACCCTTATAAGATCACTTTGTTGTCCGTCTGTCTGTCTGTCTGTCTGTCAAGACCCTCTAACTCGAGAATGCGTGAAGGTATCAAGCTGTAATTTGAACTGTATAGTCAGGTCTGCGGTCCCATGAAGTTGTAAAAAAATCAAACTGCTAAGTTTACGTAAAAAAAGATACGGCCGTTTATTGAGCAAAAAACGCATATTTCGATACATTCTCAAGGGCATCAAAACTCATAGGGTACTTCCCGTTGACCAAGAACTATGAAATTTGGCAAGTAACATCGTTATAGACTACAAGTACAGGAATAAATCTCAAAACTATACATTTGTAATTAAATCTTAAAAAATAGGGGGTTAGATTCCTGAACTATTTATAATGATCCTACGTACGGAACCCTCGGTGGGCGTCCGACTCGCACTAGTCCGGTTTTTTTATATACTACTTCGATTGACAGACAAACGTACGTCCCGCTTGATGTGAAGTGACCGTAGCCATATTAACACTCGCCACACGAAACCTCGCTTGCGGGCCGCTACCCCTGCTTCCAATGCAGCTACACCTTCCTTTCTGGTCACTCACTCGCAGGAACACAACAACCCTCAAGGGAGTTCTTATTTGGCTGCAGTGTTTTGTGTATTTCCACCAGTCGGGCAGCTCACAAATACGTTATACCCTACCTCTCTTTTCCCAGAGCCTTTTTGCTACTCGCCAGGGTGCACGTGCAGGCGATGCTTTGGCTCTAAAGATCGTGGTGAGCCATTAACTCCTCTACGAGTGTTATGTTCTACGAATTACATCAGACGTGACGTAAAAAACGGTTGTACGAAATTATGTCGACGAATTAAAAGTTTACGGGACTAATTAGCATAAAAAAGACATGTTTAAAAAAAAGAATGTGTTGTCTGTAAAGTCGGTTTATGGACGATAATTTTACGTGATAACGTCATAAGAAAACATCGGCCGATGGAGTGGAACAGAAATAGATGCTTCACATGTTCCGCGCTCTCGCTTGAATGCTGGGCACAGGCGGAACATGACGACGAGCTTGGTGGCGTAGCGGTCAATGACGCGGCTTCGACACCAACGCTCGTGGGTTCGATTCCCACACAGGACAAATATTTGTGTGCATGAACATGTCTGTTTGTCTTGGTCTGGGTGTTTTCTATGTATCATAAGTATGTAATTACAAAAAATCTAGTTGTCTAGTATCCTTAACACAAGCTTTGCTTACTTTGGGGCTAGATGGCGCTGTGTAATTTGTCATTTATTTATTATATTATGACAATGAGTGATGCTTTTCCGTGCATGCAGCCGGCGTTTAACGATTTATTAATAGTTATCACGTGAATTCAGCGTCGCAGCCGCTAAAATGCCAGCAGTAACTAGAATAGGGCCTGTACTTGCACTATTAGGTGGCGCATACACAATCTCATGAATATTAACAATGTTGTGTCTGCCGTTCCGCTAGCGTTGCGACACTTTCCAACATGTGTTAACGGCACAAAGGTTTTATTTTGATACCTTTCACTCGTTCACTGTTATATTTGAGGTAATTGTTCATATGTTATTGCTGATGAATGATATTACCATAAAATTGATAGCCTCTGGAGCCAACTACACCTTTTACTGACTGATATTGGTATAGGCATTAATCCTTTGGGTTCATATGGTATAAAGTATTAAAATGTCCATAGTATCAAAAAGTCTAGTTATTCATTAGGTCTAAAGTATTATGCTATAGATCGACGGTCCCTACGTATAAAGCGACATGTCTGCTTATACTACGATATAGTAATTAGAGAATATTATTATTGGACAAATGAGTTAATTTCTTACTTTTTAATTATATACCATCAATAAAATAAAAAAGAAAATGTTTTTTACGGGCAATCTATAGCAATATATGCAATAAAAAAAAATTGCCATTTTTGACATGTCGCTTTATACGTAGGGACCGTCGAGATAGTGTATTTTTTGACATGATAACGTTTTATAAATCGATGAACGCCAGCTGCACGCTCGAAAAAGCATAGTCACGTTCTGCCTGAGCCGAGCGTGCAAGCGAGAGCGCGGAACAAGCGATAGAGAGGCACGATCTGCCTAAGCTTTTCGGCTTGTGACGCATGTCTATCTCTCTTCAACTCCAACGACCGATGTTTTTTATGACATTATCACATAAATTATCGTCCGTAAATCGACTTTACAGTCAACCAATTTTACTACGTTGGATGGCAAACAAATATACGGCTGATGTGAAGCGGTTAACGTAGATATATAAACGCTCGCGAGATAAAAAAATTAAGAGCTCGATCGCGTCGTTGCGCGTGTCAGTCTAATCGATCACGCAAGTTAAGCAACATTGACCGTAGTCTGTCTATAGATGGGTTTGTTTATCTCGAGCTCCTCCGTGTTTGGAGGGCACGTTAAGCTGTTGGTCCCGGTTGTTGTCACCTGATAACGGCGGTTAAGGCAAAGTCAGTGGTCTTAAGGCGGCTTGAATACACTGGCCTCCGCCAACCCGGCTCAACCCGCAGTAGAGCAGCATGGTGGACTATGCTCTAAACCCCTTCAATTGAGGGGAAACCCTTCCTGGTCATCTCACTCACTCGCAGGAACACAATAATCTTGAAGGAAATTGTTTTTGGCTGCGGTATTCCATGAGGTAGAGGTATTTCACCAGACGGACATCTTTAAATACGCTATGCTCTACATCTCGTTTGCTAAAGATTTGTTAGTTGTCCAGCAGGGTGCACCACGTGCATGCGAGGATGGCTTTAATTCAAAGATAACGGTGAGCCACTTACTTTCCAAAATTGGTTTCAAATGCGCTATAATGTACTAAAAAAATCGGTTGTCTGTAAAGTCGGTTCACTGACGATAGTTGAACGTGACAACGTCATAAAAAAATACTGATGGAATGTTTGCATTTTTCAAAAGAAAATTTTAATGGAACGCCTCAGAGCGAGGTAACGCCGCATACGTCATGTTTTTTCGTGCGTGCAGCCGGCGCCATCGAATTATAAGACGTTGTCACGTCAAAAAAAATAACACTAAATTCCATAAGGTTAGAGTGTATTAAAACATTCGTAAAGTAAAACTCTATTCATGACTGACATATAAATCAACAGGGCAGGACATATATGTCATCTACATATATTCTGTGGTCATTTAGGACCGAGCTAAATGACGGAAACACTACTTCAACTGTCAGTTAACGTGAGTTTTGGTGACCGTGAAGTATGGAGGTCATAGTTACATGCTACCATGGTTGATGATACATATTTTGGGTGGAAATTAGCTTACACATACTGACGGTTAAAAGATCTGCTTAGTTTGGGATTAGATGTCGTTTATTTATTTATACTATACTGTCTGCAAATTACATAACAGTGCAAAAGGCCAATTTAACGCTAAAACTATGTCTACCAGTCAAACTTTGTGAAAATTAATTCACGAATGCGGCACCTACGTTAAAGTTGGTGCACATGGGAGCATTAGCTGTAAGCATAGGGTCCTACAGCTAATACTTCCCTGTCCTGGAGTACGCTCTAAACCCTTTCGATTGAGGGGAGACCCGTATCCCAGCAGTAGGATGACTTAGGGTTGACGACGATAGGGACCTCGTAGGTGCATTTACACCCTTACACCATCACCCCCTCACTAAATACATATAATGGTAACATAAGTGCTGGCGCCTCGTGATTATCTGTCGTGATGTCTAACCATTCTTACATTGACGTACTTAAGAGGGCGCCAGCTGCCAAGATTTTTTTTTATGGGGAAAGCGACATTAGTCGTAGACTAGACAAGTAATAGGCTACATGTAGCCTATTACGATGTTGATAATTTCAGAACATTGTCATGACAATGTTCTGAAATTATCAACACTTTGATTTAATTTCATTATTATAATGAATCTCTTTTACTTCAGTATATGGTAGAGTATACAGTATTGGTGGCATACGACCACGGCTATCCTTTAAACATATCTCTATCAGTATGATGTATAAAAAACTACGTTAAAATATACTACGTGTAAGTAAGTTGTTTATTTAAAAGTCGGTAATTCTTTTATAGTATGTACATAATAATTTCAGCGGAGACTATTTTCTTGTTTCGTACTTTTAGTTTTCGTAGAGCGTGTTTTTATTAGTCGGGTTTTAGTTTTTTAAACTTTATTTTTATTTAACTTATTTTGGAGTTATGTGAATTCGTGTGTAACGTATAACGTGGAGGTACTTCCAGCCTATGTTGTTATTGTTACACATGTTTGGTTTTTATTAAATTTGATGCCTGAATTTATAAATTCTTGCAATTATCAGGTGATTGCAAGCAAACCTGTGAGCAACAGCTAATAATTTTTATATTTTTGAAATGTGCTAACAAAGCTCTTTCATTTGATACCCCACACGACACCGTCAAGAAAAAAATTTTTTTACTTCTTTACTTTATGTCCCCTAGAGAGCGCTGTAGCAATTTTAACGTGATGTCATGTAGCATATAACCAGCGGCCGATCAAGAGGCTTCCAACGACACCTCATTTGTCTAATTATGAAAACTATTTTAGAAGTTATGAGGGAACAGATGAACATCCATAGCCACATACATACATACATACATACATACAGGTCAAAATCATAACCCTCCTTTTTGCTTCGCCGTAGTCGGGTAAAAATTGCGTACACCGGAATTTAGTTACTCTAAAAAGCAACAGAGGTCGCTAAGAGTCTTAAATTAGTTATAGGTAATTTGATTATTAACAAAGTCAGTACACGAAGCTGCAATTTGTTTAATTATGCTTTTCTGTTTTAATCAAAAATAGCTAGATGGCGCGCAAACTACGTATAGCACCTACGTACCGTTGTATCAAAAATGGGATGGCTGCTGAGAATTTTTAAAACCCCACGTTCCGTTTTACCAGGGACTAGAGAAATAAATATATATTGTTGTGACGTCCTTACATAATAAAGAAATAAATTGTCACCTAGCTCATTACAAGAAATGTGTCATAATTTAGTTTAAAAATCATGTGGCTACAATTTGCATAATAGTCATAATTAGGATTATTTTTAGTTTTTTTTTTTTGACAGAAATCTTAATAGATTTATAAAAATAGCTCCAATGAGTCAACTGTTGTTCTAAAGATAAAAATAATACACTATATGTTATATGGTCACGAGTTAACGCTTCAAATCGACTGTGGTTTCTATCCTCTCCTTAACAGATTACTTTTACAAATTAACGAGATTACAACGTGAGTTGTGTGACCATGGCGTTCGTACTGTACGGAATTTTTATATTATATATAACGCTTGATATCACGACACATTATAACTAAAGTAGATGGGAGCATGTCAATTAGGCAATAAAGAAAAAAAAAATATTATTTAACATTTTGTTATACAGGTTGTATTTTTAAAAGACTGTTCAAATTGATAGAGGCGACTGTGCAGCAGATCACTAAACAATAAAAAAAAACCATACATTAAAAAACATCAAAATCAGTTTAGTTTTTGTAGTATCTGTCATTTTAGCATATACTATAATGTTGATAACTAAAAGCACGCAGAAGGCGCATGCGCGACAACCTAAAGTACGAGTATCTCTTACTTATATAGTAACTTGAATATCGGAGATAAACAAGAAATCTTTCGAAAGCCATACCTACCGTCTTTATGGTTGACAAATTTATGGGATTTCTTAACTGGTCAAATTGATAGAGACAAGTAGCTGTTACTGATCACGAAACCTAAAAAAACTGTACATTAAAAAATCATCAAAATCAGTTTAGTTTTTGCAGTATCTGTCATTTTAGCGTATACTACAGTATATAGAGTGTGCTTTTGGCTGTCAACATTACAATGTTGATAGCCAAAAGCACACATCTATCTAACACCGTAATCGTCTCGTTGAATTTGCCAAGCCTTTAAAAAATACACCCTGTATATAATTACTCTGTACTGTTAAATTAATGTTTTGTAACAAAACTACCATTTGCTTGCAACATGTTATAAATACTATAGACATGCCACAAGTGTCAAAATGTACGATTTTGTCCCGAAAAGTGAGCCAACTGTCTCACCTCGCAATTAGTTCACACAGCGAGCCGACGAAGTGACGAAACTGACGTTTGTGACAATTGATTGACATAGGTAAAAACGACGATTTATGTATTACCACAGTATAAGTAATAGTACTATGTACAGTAGGGCCACTCCCCGCCGCTCTCTCGTGTCGACCTCACCTCCCCTCAGAGAGAAATCAGGAACAGTTTGTATGGCGCCGCACGCACCCACGCTCATTCACGCTCTGTACATTGTTATGTAGTAGTAAACGACGCGACATTTGTATGGAGTGGCCGGGGTGTGATATTGCGAAGATGCAATTTATGTTGATAAAGTAAATAGAGCCCAAGGGATCACACATTACAGTAGGTACACAATGACATTTGATGTTAAAGCGTATTTTAGGTTAATTTCATAATTTTACAAGAAAAAAAGACGCCATTGCACCGATTACGTATTAAGCGAGAGAAAGAGATAGCAAGCGCCGTGATGATAAGGATAGCGATAGTCCTTCTCAAAGGCGACCGAACCGTTTTCAAATGCAATTTAGGATGGATATGTCATATCTATACTATATATAATATCATTGACCATTCACACCAATCTTTTTGGAAGCCAATTTGGCCTTATTCTGATGACCGCTACACTGAACATGATATACGACACTGTTAGTAAAACCACGGTATATAATTTGGTTACATAGCTGTTGTGAAATTTATTACAATATTAAGAATTATCGCTTAAAATTATGGCGTGTGTAATATAATTAATACGATTCGATAAACTTTAGGAGTAGGTTCAGTAAACGATAACCAAACAAATAATTGTTAGTTGGACCATTGACAGAATATGAAAAAATCTAAACGAATTATTCCTGACAGCCTGGTAGGTAATGACTTTTTGTACGAAACAATTTTGTGTGAATGAATAAAATAAACTAATGAATGAAATTAACGAATGAATGAAAAAAAACAACTTTTTTTGCGCTATTTAACGGTGGCTTCATTCGTAAAAATGATATTTATGTCATCCTCCATATTAGTTATTTCATATCAATAAAAAAATATAATAATAAATATTTCTGGACAACTTACACAGCGCCATCTAGTCCCAAATTAAGCGCATAGCTTGTACTATGGGTTAGACAACTGGTAAATGTACTTAATTTTTTTTTGTAAATACATACTTATAATACATAGAAAACACTCAGACCAAGACAAACAGACAAGTTTATGCACACAAATGCTTGTCTTATGCGGGGATTGAACCTCGGGATAAAAGTAGCCCTTGCATTCGACCACCGGGGTCGTCTTATGTATAAATGTATTTTCAATCGTAGCGTCGATGTTGCATGAATTGAATGTAATTTTGGTCAAATTCAATCCAATATCTTCTCGACTAGACTATGATGCTGCAATTATTCGGAATGAATTCTGCAGGAGTGAAGACTTATGAATCGAATTGAGTCACGAAATAGATTGATTTTTGGTGTCGTAATGATACCAGTATTTTGGACTGGCGTTACTGGTATCTATAGCTGCTGTTGGGATCCGCTTGGTGTAGCGTTTGCAAAATAAATATAGCATAATTAGTATAATATTAATAGGGCCTTCCAATAATAAATTGTAAAAAATTGTGGCCGGCAGACTAGAATAGAATCACTCCGTCTCTTCCCGTGGATGTCGTACAAGGTGACTAAGGGAAATACATTATAAAACATCGAACAGGCCTCCCCAACCCGTCTGGCCAGCGTGGGGAGTATAGGCCAAATCCTCCTTCTGTCTGGAACGGACGAGAGAGGGTCGTGCTCCTGTAGTGTAGACTAAAATGACCTGATGATGATGACAAAAATTGTGATATAAAAATATAATGTGTAAATAACACGAATCCCGAAGACTGTAGATTTTAATTTTGTAAAAAATTATATATAGTACAACTTTGAAGTCTTTGAAAAACCGTTGTATAGAGGCATTGTTATTAAATCTCACAAGTTTATATGTATAACATAATGTGCATATTTTTTTGTACTACTTAGGGTAGCAGACAAGGATACGGTCTGCCTGATGTGAAGCGGTTATTTATACTAAATTCAGTTTTAATGTTATTATTATTTTATAGCGGTCATGCGTAATAAAATTCAAGTTAAACACAAAAATGTAAAAAACAAAAAATTGAGCTTCCAGGAAAAGTGTAATACCTAACAAATGTACAATAGTACTATTGTCGACGTAGGTATGACAAATAATTCACACCCCGAGCCAGGGTATTTTGTGCAGGCAGTCTCCGACAACTTTTTACGGCGAAAGAAAAATACTCGTAAAGTAATGGCACAGTATTACTATTTTTAATGGTGTCTACATCGATGTAAATTGTTTCTCACGATTTTTCTCACGTTCATTATTACAACACAACGATATTGAAATTAAATTACGTTACGAATTCCGCAGTTAATAACATAAAATAGAATCGAATGAACACTTTCTTTACCGATGGAGTAGTCCGATGCAATGGACTGACGACGGTGAGCGGTAAACGTTCTTTCGCGGTACTAGTCTTGTCGCTGTCAATAAATGCAAATAACGAGGCGTTGTGTTGTACGATGATGTGAGAGTGAAACAACAGGGAGGAACTTTTTCAGAAAGTTTGGTGTCTATTTCTCCCCTAAACCATTTTTAACAAATTTAAAAATACCATTTTTTTTAAACTATAATTTTACTCTATAGGGTTAGTATATTTTCAACATTCTTTTCTGTTGACGGTACCTACGTTAATGTTTTTATGATTGTTGTATTGTTATGTAAATGCGTTTTGAATGTTTGGCTCTGATTTGATTTTGAAGAGTGTGGTACTGAATAATGAAACATTTTAGGGGTGCTAGTGGCTTAATACGATCTTTGCATCTAAAGCCAACCACGCCTGTACGTGGGGCACCCGACCGACTAGCGAAAGAGGGTCTGGCGAAAGAGAGGTAGGGTACAGCGCATTCATAAGATGCCCGACATTCTCTTCACGGTTGTTGTGTTCCTGCGGGTGAGTGAGGTCACCAGGAAGGAGGGCGTTTGCTGTGTTGGCAGCACGGCAGCTATATTTTATGTGGTGAGCGTTTATAAGGCTACGGTAACAATCAATCATCAATATCCCCCCCCCCCCCCCCTCTAGATGGACCGATGACCTCAAGGAAACGATCGCAAGCGGCCGGTTTCGGAAAACAGCAACTCGTTAAATCGAGTAACAGACGTTATTTAAACAAGAAATTCACCGGATATAGGTAATGTGAAATATTTGAGTACTTTTAATAATCCTACTGAAACAATAACGATGAACCCTAAATTCTTAATTTCTTCTTTTCTTTGTCTCAAGTACAAAATATTACACTGCAATCTCTGCACTTCCACAGCGTGTACGTTCCTTCTGTTCCACCGACAAAATGAGCGACCCTGCTTTACGTCGTGTGCGTTGAGTTTGTGAAGTTTCTGCCACAGAATTTTTGTGCACCACGCGAACTTTTTGTCTGCAGCCGCCGCGTTGCATTTAGTCCGTCGATTGTGCTAGGCCTCAGGGTTTTAAACAGATATTGAAGTCTTTAAGGCATGTAGCCGTGAAGTCCACAGAGGCGGCGTACAGTACAGAAGTTACGGCGTAGACGCGGGAAAGGCACGGTGCCGTTTATAATGGTTCATGTAAAACGTACAAAAGCCACGTCGCCTGAATGTCCTTTACTAGACGTATAAATCACAACACACACAGGCGACGCGGCGCTAGCATGCCGTGTCGTTGCTCACCTCGCGTCGCTCCTGGACAGGCGCATCAGTGACCTTCACTCTACGCCGTCTCTGTAGACTTTACACCTAATATATAGCAGAACAGATGGAGACAAAAAAGACAAACAGATACTATGATATAATTTTGCATAAAATGCACGTCGAATGAAGCTGTGAAGCCGAACGCTATTTTTATTATATGTACAGACTTTTTGTGCACCACGCGGAATTTTTGTTCGCCACCGCCGCATTGCATAAAAAGTCCGTCGATTGTGTTACCGAAGAATTTGTAGCTTTGATCCCGAATGGTATTGATTTGTGGTTTCGTGGTGTACTGAGGTGTATCTGTAAGTTTTTTTTTTATCGTGTAATGTATATTCGGCGGTGGAACTTGAGATGCAGGTCTTAATGTTACGTGACTGAGTCGAATCATATTCTCAGGGTTTTATAGTATTCGGAAGTTGTACTTTGTTAACATGAATGAAATCATTATAAACTGTCTTACGCCCGCAACTTCGTACGCATGTATCCTGGTTCCGTGGAAATTGTCGAAAATAATTTCTTAGGAAATATCTACGGTCATAATAGCTACATGTATGCGAAATTTCAACCCGGTTTGTCAGATGGTTGGACTGTGCGTCGATAAATAAGTAAGTAACGGTTGCCTTTTATAGATACAGACTGAAGACTAGCGGTCGCATGCGAGTTCATCCACATGGAACTCTACTTCTATTCGACGCATCATGCCGACATGCCTGATGATATTTATAAATATACGACCTATAATAACATAGCTTGCTATAATGGTATGGAGTACTATAATAATTTATAACATGTTTTGATGTCAAACAATATGCTATACAGCATCATAAAAGCGGTCATACTCATTGATACTTCCACATCCCGCTGATGTTAGGCACTGGGTTTTTCTGCCAATAAAATAAACTCATATTAAAATCAACACCACAGTAGATATAGAGAGCAGTACTCCAATTCCATATGAACGACAGCAAACTACCCACTCAGGTAAAATATAAAACTTCAGGAAGCAATAAACAATCGGGTAACTCAGTTTCTTGATTCGGTAGTGGGGGTAGTTTTCTATCGTGGACCCCCTGAAGAATCGTATAGAGTGCCTGGCCTATATCTGAATTGGGTGAAGTTAGAGTTGAATTACTGTATCGTCTAATTAAGTCCGCCTTTGTATTTTTTTAACCAATGAAACGGAGGAGGTTGTCTTGTGACATGTAGTTATTTTTACGATTAACTTTGTACTACAGTGTAATACTTAGTTCGATTTGGTCTTCGAACGTTGGTGCTCAAACGATAGTGAAAATGTTTATGGAATCTGGAGATATTTGGCTAAAATTGTAAAACAAAATCTGGAAATAAAAAGTGAAACTCGTTTGATTAAAGTAAATTCATATTTTATTTATCTTAAAAGCATCGACTTCAATAAGACCGTTTCATTCGTCATTAAATTTTTAATTAAATGATTTTATATTGTTATATGCACAGACCAATTATATAGTACATGGGATGTAATGTATGCGTGGCGCGCGTATTTACAGTAAGCGTCAGAACACTTAACTCAATATGGATTTCTTTTAGTAAGTTCACACGTAATAATTCGTGGTAAATTGATTTTATACTCTTTAATCTGCTTTATACTTTTATGACACAATACCACACAACCAAATTCAACCAATTACAACAACGGGTATTAGTAGTATTCTATTACTTGCCTGTCGCTGTGTAAGTTTCGCACGGTTGGTGCCATAGAAATTTAATTGCATACCAATTCCATTTGATTTTATTTCCGTGGCTAAGTGTATTTAAAGTTGATACAATGACGAAATTACAACAACAACTGTAATACTTCAGAATAAATAATGGGCATCGCCAGACATCTAAAACACTCGCATTGTACCTTACAAAGACAACTGTAATACATAAAAGCCTGTGTCATTTTTCTACTGCATTACGTATTATTTAGAAAAGTATAGTAACATTAACTTCAAATTAAAACTTTCTCATCACGGTCATTTTCGGAAAGACGTAGGTAGTAATCCGATGCTTATTACTAATTCTGAAATATTCTACTGCTCCATTATGTCTACTGTGTCATCAGTCAGTATCAAATTTAGGTACTTGCCGTATTGTTACCGATAGGTACCTACCATGTTGAAGCGTTAGCAATTTCGCAAATTCACTCTATTGTTACAAGTTCGATTTGAAATCGTTACAAAATTCGCAATTGTAATGATTTTCAGGCATTGCGGATTGGCTAAGGCTGACAAGGTATGCGACCGTGATCTAAGTCCTAGGTAGTCTGGGTTGCAATCTTGTGTTCATAAAAGGCTTGTTGTTGACTGATCTATTAACGCACAGATCAAGCCAAAGGAAAGATCGGATTGAAATTTAGCACATAGGTAGATATTACACCGTAGGCAATCACCAAGAAAAGATTTATGAAAATTCCGACCGGATACCGGAATACGCGCGTATGAATTCGCGGGCGCAAGCTAGTATTCTATATAGTTCACATCTCAAAGTACAATAAGGTCATACCAAATTAGGAATATTATTATACAAGAGAAAAAAATAAATAGGGTGTAGCTGTATCATGGACACTAAAATTATCTCAAAATGGCAGCGCTTCCCCCTCCCCCGCACCCGTTGTTCCATAGTCCTTACTTAGCGTAATAAATTCTTTGATCCTTCATATATCCAGTGGTGTGATTGAATTTCGGATGGAGATGATAGGTTTGTAGCTGCAGCACGAAACTGTATCCCCAATTTTGTTATCATTCGTTTTTTGAATTGCCTCCCTATCGAAGCAATTTCAAAGACGTATTCACTTCATAAACAGAAGATTACAATCAAGTCATCATCATCAGGTCCATTTTAGTCTCCACTACAGGAGCGACCCTCTCTCATCCGTCCTAGACGGAAGGAGGATTTGGCCTACACTCCCCACGCTGGCCAGACGGGTTGGGGAGGCCTGATCGATATTTGATAATGTATTTTCCTGAGTCGCCTTGTACGACATCCACGGGAAGAGACGGAGTGATTCTATTCTAGTCTGCCGGAAACCACACGGCATACAATCAAGTAATGAAATGATATTATTGAGAAAAACAGTTAAACGTCCGATGCATTGCGTGAGGTATCGTAAGATACAACAAACATGCACGAGTATGCATATGCATGGGTAACGTAAACATATCGCGCGGAAGAGCGGGAAATCGAGAGATTCTTTGCTACTCATTGAGATAAAGCTACTTTTATGTCTATGGAATTTGTAGATAATAGATGATAACGAGAGAGAGAGAGAACAGTAAAGCCAACTATACACGATCCGACTAGTCGTATGCCGTAATCGTTGTGTCGTGTTTTAGAAAATCTTACTAGGTAAGCAAATCATGCTTGAATCGTCGGCTATTTACACTTTTTTTATTTTTTAGCAAGAAAATTCTTCAACAAGTCACAATTACTTTTTGTGTATATGCAAGTTTGACTTTGCATATTTAATCTGGTATATATAATTATGTTTCTTATATACATATCATATTCTATATGGAATGTTAAACTTGCACTTGAATACATTAAATTTTTTTTCCATTCAAGTTTTTTGACACGGATATTTTTTGTTACGTGATGATTTGTATAATATGTGTGTCTTTTGTTTCTTTTTTTATGTGGATCACGGTATGGTGTGGGAATTTTATCGTGGGAAATCAGGCTTTATTCCTTATCTTAATTTATAAAGATGTTTTAATATCTTTGATGCATTTACAATAAAATGGAATTGAACCAAAGTTATTTTTTATTTTAATTAATTAAATCACAGATTAAATCGACATTGTGCAGCAGCCTTTATTTATAGTACAGTCACCGATCGCAGTTCGTCGACCGTTCATCTCGTAATGACCTTGTTTGCTGATCTTACTGTAGTAATTGATTACCGCTCCATTACGTAAACACCAGTTGCTAATTACGATGATGTATTTTATCGGTTACGAGATCTTAAAATAAAGTTTGGTCTACGAAATGCATAAGGCGTACAGCTGACTACCTTTCTGTAGTTTCAAGTTTTGATGTCATTTCGGGACGGGGGCCCACCACAATCCCACCACTGGGTCTCCTGTATAGCCAAGATTGTCAGTAGCGACCACCAAAAAGGCAATGTACAATGAAGTCCACTGCAGTCAGACTTCGCAGCAGTTAAACTTCGCTGCCTTGAAACTTAAAACGAAAATTCGTTGTGAGTTTCAAGGCAGCGAAGGCATTCATCAGAAGAAATTACAGTAGGAAGGTTTTGGAATTTGACTTCCCCTCTTGGCAATGTAAGTTACAGCAAGCCTTAAGAGATGGCTAGTCAAGTGAAGTTTAACTTAAACTCCCGTTTAAATAATGCCTGAGAGAAAGTGGTTTACCTCGGAATCTTGGATCGCAAGGGTTAGGACTGGTTACAACGAAAGGACTGATCAAGTCGTTAGATCGAGAGCTCGCCTATCGAAAGCCTTATTGCAGTCGAACACGTTTAGATTGTTTACAATAAATGTCACAGCGAACACCCACAGACAATACGAGTACATTGAAATGACAATATTTCATCTTAGGCAACTGATTGTTTGTAATAAATTATTTCTTTGTTGATAACTAGTTTTGAAACGCAGTTGACAATGCGATATAATTTTTAGAGTTCCGTACCCAAAGGGTAAAAAGGAACCCTATTACTAAGGCTCCGCTGTCCGTCCGTCCGTCTGTCACCAGGCTGTATCTCATGAACCGCGATAGTTAGACAGTTGAAATTTTCACAGATGATGTATTTCTTTTGCCGTTATAACAACAAATACTAAAAAATAGAATAAAATAAATATTTAAGGGGGCTCCCATACAACAAATGTGATTTTTTTGCTCATTTTTGCTCGCAATTGATAACAGCAATAGGTAGACGCTTGAATTACCCCGATAATATTTAGACATGTATTTACTTAAAAATAAATAATTAAATAAAAATAAAACAAATATTTATGGGGGGCTCCCATGCAACAAACGTGATTTTTTTGCTGTTTTTATAGATAATGGTACGGAACCCTTCGTGCGCGAGTCCGACTCGCAGTTGGCCGGTTTTTTTTACTAGCTCATGACTGTCACCCACTCAGACGTAGAGAAAAACGTTTTGGTTAAGAATATGATAGATATTTTTTGTTTCAAATATTTGAGCTAAATAATCATAACCGTTTGTTTATCAATAAAAATATGTTTGTGTTTAAGGATGTTTCACGCACAATAACTTTCGAGGCAGTGTTATGCTATTTTTTTTACGCCGGGAGACAGACAAGCATACGGCCCGCCTGATGTGAAGCGGTTATCGTAGCCATATTAACGCTCGCAACATATAATATCGCTCGCGCGCCGCCACCCCCGCTGTCAACGTAGCATCTCCTTCCTTTCTGGTGACCACACTCACTCACAGGAACACAACAACTCTCAAGGGAATTGTTATTTGGCTGCGGTATTCTGTGAGGTGGAGGATTCCCCAATCGGGTAGCTTAAAATTACCCTCCTCTCCCTACCTCTCTTTTCGCCAGAGATCCACTTCCACACCAAAATAGGCGAAGATGTCTAAGCAAAGAAAATAAAAATAAAATGTACTTTAGCGAAAAGATGACCTAACATTTTTCACCTCTGGCAACACCTAGTGTACCGCTAAAATTTAAGAACATTGTGGTTAGTGATTATGTTTCACTTGTTTTTCTAGAATTTCTTGTATTGTGTAATAAAATTTGTAAAATACTTAACTTAACCTTCTACCTAGTTTTTAAAAACTGTTTAATTACTAAAATCGATATTAACCCAATAAAGCAACTTCTATTCAACTAACTGATTACGGAAACAAGCAAATTAGTGGTAATAAAATGGTTTATAAATTTTGACTTATGCAAAATAACACCTGATTCAATTGACTATTTAGTTTTTATTACTATGTCCAAAATCAATACTAAGCTAATAACTATTAACTGCCGTCCGCAATTTTTGGAATAGGTACAAGGTGTTTCGTGGATAAAAATTGAACTGTAGACATCGATATTTATCGTTGTGTAAGAAACTGCCACCGTGCCAAAGGGTCCATGGCCGCTATGGTCGCCTGTACCAAGTTTTTATAAACTTGCCTAGTATTAGTAACCCTAGTAACAGTGCTTTTACATATACTTTATATGTAAAATGTCATATACTTTATATGTAAAACTAGCGACCCGCCCCGGCTTCGCACGGGTGCAATGCTGATACTAAATGTACTACAGAAGGTCTTTGCGCTTTGTCCTATCCAGTCCTTCCCCAGTTATAAGCACACGCCGCCGGCTCCGCGGCCGGTACCGCCACAGCCGTTATGTCCCTGCATTTTAAATGTGTAATATCTTCTAAACTATTCATTTAAATTACATGCTGTGAAGGGCCATATTGATCTATATTAAATGCGCAATGTATTTAAGGTACTTAATTGGATAAGGATTAATTCTGTATCGCTTAAAATCGCTTCGTAAATAAGGCATTATTTCTTGTAAAAAGCAAAGGATAAAATAACGGTTATTGTGTGTTACCACTAAGAGATAGACATATACCATCGCGAACTTTTTTGTAGACCATTTTAAGGTGAACAATACTGTACTACATTATTTTGATCTATCTCGTTGGGTTCAGCCAGCGTTTGCAATGAAAGAGCAAAAAAATGTGTTTATTTACGACATCACATTAGAAACCTCTAAATTATCAGTGTTTTTCTACTATGTTATGCATATATTATACATATAAACTTTCCAGTTGAATCACTCTATCTATTAAAAAAAACCGCATCATAATCCGTTGCGTAGTTTCAAAGATTTAAGCATACAAAGGGACATAGGGACAGAGAAAGCGACTTTGTTTTATACTATGTAGTGATGTCGGATTCTAGCATACGAGGTCGAAATCGAAGTTGAGTGAAGCGAGTATATACTCTGTCACAGAGTCTATGCTTTCCATTGATTTCAATGGAATATGTATTTGATGATCATTCCTCAAGGACATGATCGATCTCAATTTTTTTTCGATACAAACCTCAAGCATACCGAGGACTTTAACTGTGACAAGTTTCATCAAAATCGGTTCACTCGTTTTGGAGCCTATTCATTTTCAAGAATAACTTTTCGGTGTATAGAAGGTTTCCGCTCGTCTAACTCTACTAGGTACTGAAATGCCATGGTTTTAAGTGCTGTTTTCACTATGTAACGATGACAAGATATTTTAATAGTCATCACACTGCAAATTCTAAACAGACAGATGCAGGCGAGTGGCGAACAAAAACATTATTAGTTCCGACTCGGTCAGCTGCCCAGCCGTAAAAAGAACCATTTCGCTGTAACTGTTACACGCTTGTGTAACTATTATAACAAATATCTCGTTTTATGTTATTTTTGCTAGACTGTTTAGTAATGTCACAGTATAGTACTTGTAATGTTACGACGGATCGAGTTCAAATGAGTTGTTTGATTTGATACGGGTTGGAATTGCTTCAATATCTTTTTTGTATCTGTATCAGGCAGCCGTTACTGACTGATGTATCAACGCACAGCTGAACCGCTGGGCGGATCTGGTTGAAATTGGATACGGAACATCAAATAAATACATTGCAAACCTAACCTATCGTATTTTGCATATAAAAAAATACTTATTGCAGATCAAATTCAGGAATTGATGTGCTTTAAGATTAATTTGATGTGAACATCAGGTTTTTTTGTGGATCAATTCTTTATTTTCCGTTGAAATTTGGAACACAGGTAACTATTATGTATGATGTAGGCATCAGCAAAGAAAGGATTATTGAAAATTATATACGCTGTTCTTAATATAATATGATAGACGCTGTAAGGAGCAGTGCCAATGTTTTTACCCGACTGCGCCAGAAGGATGGTTAAGTTTTTCGAGAGTATGTATGTATGTATAATTGTTTGGCACGCTCTGCAGCCTGAACGACTCGATGGATTTTAGCTTGAGAGGTGTCGTTAGATTCGTATTTACTGTGAGAGTGACACGGGTATATCAAAATAAAATAAAAAAACAAACTTGCGAATTTTTGGCGCCAAATTAAAATATTTGGCAAAAGGTGTGGTATAGGTTACTATACAAACTCATATAAAACTAAAAAAATAAAAAAAGGTAATTTAAAATCTAAAAAGCCCGACTGCTTTTCTGTGTAATTTGGAAATGAAAAACCCCTAAAACAAGAAAACATGTAGCAGTCGGGACCCATTCTAGAAATGGAGGCTTATTGAATTTAGAGCACATGTAGGGTCCCGACTGCTACATGTTTTCTTGTTCTAGGGGTTTTTCATTTCCGAATTACACAGAGGAGCAGTCGGGTTTTTTATTTTTTAAATTACCGTTTTTATTCGTCAGATCACACTTTATCAGGAACCTTCTCACGTTGTCACACTAGTGCTCTATGATAATTATATCGTCGTAATCTCTCATTCATCCCACGACTAAGATTCGAGAGAGGTCTCCCCTCAAACAAATCAAAGGGGGTTTAGAGCATACTCCACCATGCTGTTCAACAATAATAAAGCAGTTATGGCAGGCGTCCGTCCCTCTTCTGTAATAGCCCGGTATTAAGTTCACCCAGGTCTCATCTCCATAGCCCATTTATTTTCCATCGCACTTCGCAATAGTCTCAACGCCTGCCGAGACCTGCCCCATGAGCAGGTCTCGGCAGGCGTTGTCGGCTATGTCGTTCCATTGACATATCCTGGAGCGGGTCACGGCGGGCGTACAACATTACATCAAACTTCTCAAAGGGGCCTCTACGCGTTGGATCCATATCCCCGCGCACGCCTATCAAATGACCGGGCTTGACCAGTGATTAAAAAAAAAAGATATACTTTGCTGAAACTATACCTTATAAATAAAATAAACTTACATAGTTAGCAAAAGTGATCGACATAATAAATCATTCGACTCGACTGACGTTATATAAATGCTTTGCCTAATAAATCATTAACTTTATTAATTTTTCATGAAAAGGAAATAATTTCGCTCTATCGCAACGGAAATGGGAAAACTGTAATTATATTTTTACCTACATCCTATTTCCTACACGCGCTGAACAAATTGAAGTTATAATTATGGATACCGTATCCGTCAAATACGTCAAGAAAAAAGTTTTCGAAACATTTTTCTACGGTGATTACAAATCAAAAGGATCGTTCGCCGTGTGATTTCCGGCAGACTAGAACAGAATCACTCCGTCTCTTCCCGTGGATGTCGTACAAAGCGACTAAGCGTAATACATTATAAAACATCGGTCAGGCCTCCCCAACCCGTCTGGCCAGCGTAGGGAGTGTAGGCCAAATCCTCCTGTCTGTGACGGACGAGAGAGGGTCGTGCTCCTGTAGTGGAGACTAAATGACCTGATGATGCTTCTGTGAGGTGGAGGTACATTCCCCAGTCGGGTAGCTAACAATTACGCTCGTAGGGATTATTAACAATAATGTAAACACAAGGGGGTGTAAGTGGTTTACTACACCCTGATGACTGACAAACGAAGCTCTGGCGAAAAGAGAGGTAGGGAGCGTAATTGTAAGCTAACCGACTGGGGAATTACCTCCACCTCACAGAATACCGAAGCCAAACAACAATTCCCTTGAGGGTTGTTGTATTCCTGCGAGTGAGTGAGGTCACCAGAAAAGAAGGAGATGCTGCGTTGGCAGCGGGGGTGGCGGTGCGCAAGTTTTAATTGCTGTCAAAATAACATTCTTAGTTTGTTTAGTTTTCGATCACTTTTTTCGCTAAAATTCGAGTGTAATTAAACTTTGTGTGATACGAGAATACCAAATGTGACGTTTGTGAGATCGAGACAGGATCCTGCCCCCTTACCACCATCTCTTATTGCGATTCAATAACTGGATAGATTGCTTATTCATACCAATGAATAAGCGACTCTCTTTCAAATAGAATAGATTTGCTTATTCATTGGTATGAATAAGCGATCTATTCAATTATTGCATCGCAATAAGAGGTAGTGGTAAGGGGGCTGATCGAGACTGAATTTTAATTACGAGAATTGTTCGTCAGTTGTTTGAGTATGAATATATAAATATTTTAATATTCCTGGACAATTTACACAGCGCCATTTAGTCCCAAATTAAGCGCAAAGCTTGTAGGTACTAGTGATGTTACGATCTGGAATTTTGTCAAACCGAGTTGAATCGGTTAGAAAGTTAGTTGAATCGGTTAAAAAGTTTAAAAAGTCGAGTAGTTACTCGACTTTTTAAACCGATTAAAAAGTCGAGTCGTTACTCGACTTTTTAAACCGATTAAAAAGTCGAGTCGTTGCTCGACTTTTTAAACCGATTAAAAAGTCGAGTCGTTACTTGACTTTGTAAACCGATTAAAAAGTCGAGTCGTTGCTCGACTTTTTAAACCGATTAAAAAGTCGAGTCGTTACTCGACTTTTTAAACCGATTCAAACCGATTTGAGCATAAACCGAGTTGCGTCGATTAGCGCCTTTACTAAACCGATTTGGCCGAGTCGAAAGCGATGTAACGACTCGACTTTTTAAACCGATTTGAGCATAAACCGAGTTGCGTCGATTAGCGCGTCAGCGCGTCTTGCGTCTACTAAACCGATTTGGCTGAGTCGAACTTACTTACGCATCTCGCTCGCGTCGCTCTGCGCGCATTCGCCCGTTTGGCCGTTTGCTCGTTTGGCCGTTTGACCGTTTGCTTGTTTGGCCGTTTGCCCGTTTGGCCGTTTGGCCATTTGACCGTTTGGCTGTTTGCTCGTTTGGCCGTTTGCCCGTTTGGCTGTTTGCGCGTTTGCCCGTTTGGCCGTTTGCTCGTTGGCCGTTTGGCCGTTTGGTCATTTGCCCGTTTGGCCGTTTGCTCGTTTGCTCGTTTGGCCGTTTGCCCATTTGGCTGTTTGCGCGTTTGCCCGTTTGGCCGTTTGCCCGTTTGGCCGTTTGCTCGTTTGCGGTTTGGCTGTTTGCTCGTTTGTTCGTTTGCCCGTTTGGCCGTTTGCTCGTTTGACCGTTTGGCTGTTTGCTCGTTTGGCCGTTTGCCCGTTTGGCTGTTTGCGCGTTTGCCCGTTTGGCCGTTTGCTCGTTGGCCGTTTGGCCGTTTGGTCATTTGCCCGTTTGGCCGTTTGCTCGTTTGCTCGTTTGGCCGTTTGCCCATTTGGCTGTTTGCGCGTTTGCCCGTTTGCCCGTTTGGCCGTTTGCTCGTTTGCCGTTTGGCCGTTTGCTCGTTTGGTCGTTTGCCCGTTTGGCCGTTTGCTCGTTTGGCCGTTTGGCTGTTTGCTAGTTTGCTCATTTGGCCGTTTGCCCGTTTGGCTGTTTGCTCGTTTGCCCGTTTGCCCGTTTGGCCGTTTGACCGTTTGGCCGTTTGACCGTTTGGCCGGTTGGCCGTTTGGCTGTTTGCTCGTTTGCCCGTTAGCCCGCTTGCTCGTTTGGCCGTTTGACCGTTTGGCCGTTTGACCGTTTGGCCGGTTGGCCGTTTGGCAAACGAGCAAACAGCCAAACGGCCAAACGGGCAAACGGCCAAATGAGCAAACTAGCAAACAGCCAAACGAAAATGACTTGATTTTTAGGAAAGTTCTACACAGAATAGTAGAATACATATGTGCACCAAAGTCTATATGTACTAGACAACTGATAAATGTACTTAAATACATTTTTTTTTGTAAATACATACTATATAGAAAACACCCACCAAGACAAACAGACATATTCATGCACACAAATGTTTGTCTTGTGCGGGAATCGAACCCACGACCTCGGAGTCAAAGTGTCCATTGCTAACCATTCGACCACCGAGCTCGTCGAATGAACATTTAATGACCAGTAAGTTCAGAAGATATGCCAAGAGCGACTTTCTCCCGAGCAAGGAAGAGCACGCCAGCAATCTCGGATCTCGTCTCGGACCAAGCGTTGCGTATCCACGAAAGTGGTGTTGATGCAATTTCTAATTTTGCTGTAATGCCTTTTTCCTCGAGTGTACATTAGACCGTATAATTGCTTGCATGTATCGCATAGCGTTTGATGAATATTTTAAACTAGCAGCATGTGAATTCGCTCGCGGCTTTTTCCGCCTTCATTTTCGATTATCATCATTAGCGCGATATAGAGGGAGTGCGCGTCTGGACATTCGCCCTGATGAAGATCTTCGTTTGAGATCGAAAATAGGCTGCTTTCCTAAAATGAATATGTAGATGATTCGTTAAAATTTTGTTACATAATTTACTATGATTTTTCACGTAGTTTTATATTATTTAATTTGATATGATTTTTTTTTTTCATTAATAATATTTTGCTGGCGGTCCCTTCACTATGTCACGAAGTTAACACTGTCTCGTGCAGATCTTATTATTTATATCATTATAGGCCCAAATTAACATGATGGTAGGTATTTAATTGAAATACTACAGTATTTGAACACATACTAAATATATAATTTGTAATTATTCTCTATTATCTAATTATTAATGACGAGCTCGGTGGCGTAGCGGTCAATGACGTGGCTTCGACACCAATGCTCGTGGGTTCGATTCCCACATAGGACAAACATTTATGTGCATGAACATGTCTGTTTGTCTTAGTTTGGGTATTTTCTATGTATAATAAGTATGTATTTACAAAAAAAAATGTATTTACGTATGTTTATTAGTTGTCTAGTACCCATAACACAAGCTTCGCTTACTTTGGGGCTAGATGGCGCTGTGTAATTTGTGTGACAATATATTAAAAAAAGACCCATATTGGCAAGTTTCTTTGAACATTTCTTCTTCGCCAATGGCCAATACCCAAATGCTAGTAGGTAAAACAAATGACAAAAAAATAAGAATAGTATATATAAACATCGGACGCGGAGCATGCGCCACCATAGCAAAATTTTTTTTTTTTTCGCAATCCCAAATTAATATCCGAAAACCAAGGTCACTTATATTACTTATATTACTACTTTTTGATGCTCTACACGAATCCGAAGTCAGATTCTCGAAATTTTGAGTTTCATGGCAACGGACAGACAGAACGATTTCATAAGCTCAATGAATTTCGCTGAAAAGTGTAAGACGTGTCTAAGTGTCCACGAGGGCCGAATGGCTGAATAAATTTCATTTCATTTCATTTCATACAAAGTGAGTATTCACGAAGCCTAGTACCTTAACCTGTGACAACGAAATTAAAAAGAAAGTGAAAATATTTCTCAAACAACTTACAAAAGTGTCATACACTTAACTATACTGTACACTGTAATGATCAATGGTTTTCTAAACAACCTTCAAAACCCTTAGAAGGCGGTCATTTTTCACTCTCTAAAAAGCCACGTAATGCAAAAAAAAGATTTCAAAAGATACCTTATTCGAAATAGTATCTTAACAATAGCAGCATTAAGTTGAAAATGGTTATATGTCACATATTGCAAAAGATAGTTAAAATAAAATAATAAATGATGATCTAATAAAAAACTCAGAAAATAGTTGGGTAGAGTCGAAAATCGTTTGTTGGTCGACAAAATGTCACCACGCCACAATTTGTCACACGACCGTGCGTTGACACTAGATACAATGCGTGCGGATCACAATTAGTGACGCCACGTGAGATATCACTAGGGTTCCGTACTTAAATATAATTTTATATTTTTGTAACTGTCATATTTTATAGAAGAAGGAAAATAATATTATATCATTGAACCGATAATTTGACGGTTGTATTTGTTTTTTCTTCTTTGACGAGCTCGGTGGCGAAGCGGTCAATGACTCGGCTTCGACACCAACGCTCGTGGGTTCGATTCCCACATAGGACAAACATTTGTGTGCATGAACATGTCTGTTTGTCTTGGTCTGGATGTTTTCTATGTATCATAAGTATGTATTTACAAAAAAAAATAATTTACGTATGTTTATCAGTTGTCTAGTACTCATAATACAAGCTTCGCTTACTTTGGGGCTAGATGGCGCTGTGTAATTTGTCCGACAATATTTATTATTATTATTATATTTGTAATGTCTTATTCGGACATAATTTTAAAAAAGAAAAGGTAAATGGAGGTATATTATATATTTGTACGTCCGTTGCACAAGAAGCGGAAAAAAGAAAGGAAATAAATATTCGTATGTTTTATGACGTGAATAGTCTTTAAATTTGCTACCATACGGGGGCAAACCCAAAATTATAATGGTAACAAAATCGGGCTTTTCAGAGCCAAGGTTAAACAGTTTGGCGTTGTAGTTTCGAATCTATACTCTACATCCAAAATTCAATCACACCACTTCACATCAAAGATTTTATTACACTATTAACAACGCGTACGGGGAAGGGAGAAGCGAATAGAAGCGCTGCTATTTTGAGATAATTGTAATACATATAACGTCAACACACGACCGTATCCACGACACAGCCACGCCCCATTTTTTAACCGACTTCAAAAAAGGAGGAGGTTCTCAATTCGACTGTTTTTTTTTGTATGTATGTTATTTGATATCTTCGCGAATTGTAAACCGATTTTCAAAAATCTTTTTTTATTTGAAAGGGTATGATTGCAATGTGGTCCCATATTCACCAAGTCAGGATCTGATGATGGGATCCCAGAAAAATCAAGGGGAACGCTTAAATTTTATAAGCACGTATGGTAAATTTTTTATTTGAAAGGGTATGATTGCCAGGTGGTGCCATATTCACCAAGTTAGGATCTGGTGAGGGGATCCCAGAAAAATCGATGGAAACCCATAAATTTGCCCTGTGGTTGCCGGCAGAATAGAATTGCGCCACTCTATCGCTCTGCGCTGGATGTCGTACAAAGAAATCTTGTGTGACGCAATAACTTTTCTCCTGGAAGACGGGCAGCAGCGTCTCCCGGGGTATTCCACCAATAAGCTGCGCTTACCAGCAGAAGTCGGTTTTTATTTTTTCTTAAAAATCATTATTTTGTAATTAGCATAGTTCTACTCATCAGTATTATATAGTTTACATGTGTTTTACTGTAAGTCAGCCAAATCACAAATAAGTAAATGTCAAATAAACAACATTCTTGCATTTCATTTGTTATGACCTAGAAAAAATATTTTTAAAACTAAGAAGCAATCATCTAATATAATCATTAATTTGCATGGTTTACTTTCTGGTGCGTTAAAAACTAATATTACAGATTTATTAGCTCCTAAAAAGATGGATTTACAAGAGATACGTTTAAAAAAACTTTTTATCCTGGCCTTGCTTTTTTATCTATTTGAGTTTTAAAAGTCACTGAAATAATGTTCACACTTAGCTTGTATAATCTTACCTAATTACTATTTAAGTCATATTTATGACATTTTTTAATGGTACTGAACCCTTAAGCTTAACATTCGTGTGTGAAATGATTTCTGTTACCGTAAGATTCCGCGCGCTTCAGTTTAAAGTTGGCTGCTTTTTATAATGACACTGATAAAAGATAGAGCCGATAATTACAGGAACTGTAGCTGTTTTTTATCAGCCCATATTATTGTGCTTCTGGAGACTTCTATTAAGGTCTTGTTTTACTCGATGCCGATGATAATTGCAATGCATGTTTTCAGCAGCACATTAAAACAGAGATGATCACGTACTGTGAGGTGATTATTGCTGAGACTAACGTCTCATAAATCGCGTAAGATAAAACAAATTATGACATAAAATGCAGTCTGTCGGGATAGCCTAGTTCTCAAGATGGCGCGTCCCCAGTTGGCGGGTAGGCGCTACTTGACGCGCATTCACAGGTATGGGCGGAGCGCTGGAGGGAAATAAAATATTTCACGCGGACTAACAAGCCCGGATAAGCTAAACTCTTATAACAAATCTCTGGAAAGGAGCTGCTTCGAGCCAGTCGTGGAAAAAGTCCTACCAGTGCTGCAGCTGAGGCAACTGGTAGCTGAAAAGCAGCGGTTGAACCTTCATAGGTCAACGGTGGTGCTCGCACCCAGTAGCGGGTGTATTGACATAGCGTCAGGCGGCAGCCGGCTGTAAAACATAGTCAAACCAAATATCCTCTGAATATAAAAGTTTACAAAACTCGTGTGAGATCCGTTTTATTCTATGGTGTAGGCATATGGTTTTGGACATCGAAGTAAGTCCACGCAACCAAACTTCATGTCATTGAAAAGAAAATGCTTCGAACGGCGGGTGGGGTGATGAAACTTGATAGAATTAGAAACGTACTTGTTCGGAGCAGTATTAAAGTGGCACCAATCTCAGATAAACTTCAAGAAAGCTAGCTTCGTTTGAACGGACATGTGAGGCGCCGGGAAAATGAGCACCCCTTAAAAATTGACATAGGCAACAACCTCGAGGACGTCCTAAAGCCAACTTACAAAGGCTTGCAAGATTCCATAAAATCCTACTGTGCTCTATTTTTTGTGGTCGCCTCGATACGTTCATTGTTCTTTGTTTCAATCAAACGAGCCAAAAAAGAAGATCCGAAGGAAAAAACTAAAGTGTGCTTAGAAATAAGTTGAAATAATCTATGATCTTGGTTATAAGTGTTACGAATTTTGTATTAAAAACTAGTTTTTAAAATTACAAAATTCATAGTCTGAGATCGGAACTGCCGTCCCAGATGCTACGTCGGGTGGCGAACAAGCATACGGCCCGCCTAATGTAAAGCGGTTACCGTAGCCATATTAACGCTCGCAACATAAAATATCTCTCGCGTGTCGCCACCTCCGCTGCCAACGTAGCATCTCCTTCCTTCCTTTCTGGTAACCTCACTCACTCGCAGGAACACAATAACCCTCAAGGAAATTGTTATATGGCTGCGGTAAATTTCCTTTGCCTTTCCCAATGCTTTCCATCATATGTGATGCTCCGCTTTCCACCTCCAACCGCTACCTTTACATTTTTATCCTACCGAATGCTCAAGACAAAGTCACAAAGTTACCTACTTCCCAAAAAAAGGTTAACGCAATTTTATGGGGTACTTAGCTTGTTGCATCGGAAGGCGATGTTTGTTCACACGCGATAATTTGTCTCTCAATGCTCTGCTTACCATCTAGGCGAAGCGTTTTTGGCTTTACGCAGCCTTTGACTTCCAGTCTTATTGACAGTGTTTAGCGTTTTTAAAAAAATATAGCGGTAGATCTAGATCAATAAGTAATATACAAGTAATTAAGTACACTTGGTTGTATTCTACAGTTCTGGCATCTAGAACTGAAAAGATGCCTGCTGCGATGGCAAAAAATATACAATAATACTAGCACACACCTGCGGCTTCGCACGCGTTTACTTTTTTAGGGTTCCGTACCTCAAAAGGAAAAACGGAACCCTTATAAGATCACTTTGTTGTCCGTCTGTCTGTCTGTCTGTCAAGAATTTCTATGTCGAGAATGCGTGGAGGTATCAAGCTGAAATTTGAACTGTATACTCAGGTCTACGGTCCCATGAAGTTGTAAAAAAATCAAACTGCTAAGTTTACGTAAAAAAAAGTTACGGCAAAAACGCATATTTCGACACATTCTCAAGGGAATCAAAACCTATAGGGTACTTCCCGTTGACCTAGAACTATGAAATTTGGCAAGTAACATCGTTATAGACTACAAGTACAGGAATAAATCTCAAAACTATACATTTGTAAATAGATCTTAAAAAATAGGGGGTCTATATTTTTTATAGGGTGTCGAAATTTCAAATTGAGACTACTGGTTCAAATGGGGTATCCTATGAAAGGGCTTGATGTACATTTCAAAATATATATTTTTTTTTTCGTCGCATTATTTCTTATTTATAATGAAAAATATCAAATTTAATAATGATACTACGTACGGAACCCTCGGTGGGCGAGTCCGACTCGCACTTGTCCGGTTTTTTATTTAATAAAGAGTTTCCTATATGTTCACGATATATCCCTTATTTAATATTATAAATGTGTAGAGTTAGAACTTGGAGTGTGTCTAGTTGTGGTTTCGGTCGGTCCCATCGGTTGTCACCTGATAACAGCCGTGAAGCCAAAGTCAGTGGTATTTGGGCGGTTTGAACACACTGACCTCCGCCAACTGCAGCGTGGTGGGTATGCTCTAAATCCCACCCCTTTGATTGTGGGGAAACCTGTGCCACAACAGTGGGATGATTACGGGTTGATTACGATGCCTATATTATAAAGGTTATATTCTATGCAATCAAAGATATTATGGTAGTTGGTTTAAATTCCTAGCTAACTCAAGTTGGTAATACCATTATATTGTGTACTTAGTATACGTAACGAAATTTTCACATAGTAACAATTTCCATTCGTCTTATCTGACAAGAGCTGAAATTTAGGACATTAAGCATGTCTTATCCATCAAACTTCAGATTACCTAGATGTAATGAGCTAAGAGTTAATACTAGGCTTTGCCTATCCATCAAACTACTACTTCAAATAATCTAGATAGACCCAACCATTTATCACTTTTTCCTGTCTAGTGTTTAGAATAAGATAAAATTTGACACAATCAGGTCACCTATTTGTCACCATGTAAAAGGACACCGCTTAGTCCATTTTATGACAAATATTGGACGAGACCGACGCGCTTTTTACTAGCGAACTATTCTCATAAAACGATGGCATTCGAGGGAAGTGTTCGTTGTCAAGCCACTAAGTGTTGGAATAACTTTCCACCACCGCTACGAATGCTAAATACTAAATTTACTTTTAAAAACGAATACAGAGTTTTTTTTATTGAGTAAACTGGATTAAGGTATACCCGATATTTATAGGCATGATCTATTTGTTTCATGACCTTTGACAGTAAAATATATAAGACAATAAGTTCTTTTTCAGTATAATTTGTGATGACAAAAACTATATGCGTTGCTCTGTAAAACAAAGTTTTATTATCACTTTCACATTCATAAACAAAACACATGTTAAATTATCGTAAAGTTACAAATATTACCTGTAAAACAAAGAAACGACATTTAAAGTTTATTTGTCGATCTTTAAAGTATCTAAATGAGTTTTCCAATATTATTGATCACGTAAACTTCAGCCATTGTGATTACAATGCTATTTTATCACTCTTTGACAGTTGGCGCCACCTTTTGACTTGTCCAAGACAACATGTAATGACAATGACAGGTGAAGGGGGCGCCACAATTCAAACATAAAGGAATTTTGGTATTCCTTTACAAATATTTGCATATTTATCTCTATCCCGTGATTTGATCACGGGATAAACCCGGTCATTTGGTAGGCGTGTGCGGGGATATGGATTCAACGCGTAGAGGTTTGATGAAGAAGAAGAGTTAAACAACGTCAACCATAGCTTGTCCAATGAAGGATTTATTAATATGCTTCTACCCTGTGCTTCGTAGGGCACGTTAAGTGCTACGGTCTTGGCTGTTGTTGTAAGTTGACAATCGTTAACCCAAGTCAGTGGCCTTTGGACGACTTGAAAACACTGATCTCCGCCAACCCGCAGTTGAGCAGCGTGATGGAGTATGCTTTAATTTCAACCCCTGGGAAGACCCGTATCCCATCAATGGGATGAATAAGAGTTGACGACATGATTTGTTAAAAAATATATCATATCCGCTAAACGCTGTCACTGAGGCGAACGGCGTAAACTTAACATTTTTATAATTACCATATCGTGACTTTAGCAAGTCTTTCGGGGCATGTCGTGTGCTTTTCCACTCTGATCCGTAATTTTACACAATTTGTTGACTTTACAACTACTTCTTTCGCTTTAAATCGTAATTTTGGTCAATTTTCTTGACTTTGTGCGACTACTCGTGACTTAAACGGGTAGGTGAGTGAGTTAATCTATCTTACTTATGAGTTTTTCGTGACAAATAATGGTTTTTATGAGCACAAATATGTGGCTTATAATTCGTATTACGAAATCTTAGGTACTTCAGGAGCAAGTTTAGTAACAATAGGGGTGTAAGTAGTTCATCAACATCTTTGAATCAAAACCAACTTCACCTGCACGCGGTGCTGACTGACGAACGAAGTTCTGGCGAAAAGAAAGGTAAGGAGCGTAATTGTAAGCTACCCGACTGGGGAATCTACCTCCACCTCACAGAATACCTCAGCTAAATAACAATTCCCTTGAGGATTGTTGTGTTTCTGCGAGTGAGTGAAGTCACCAGAAAGAAAGAAGATGCTGCGTTGGCAGCGGGGGTCGCGGTGTGCGAGCGATATTTTATGTTGCGAGCGTTAATATGGCTACGGTAACCGCATCACATCAGGCGGGCCGGATGCTTGTCTGCCACCTAACGTAGTATAAAAAAAAAACAACATTAATTATAGAAGTAATTCGACGAGCTCGGTGGTCGAATGGTTAGCAATGGCCACTTTGACTTCGAGATCGCGGGTGAGATCCCCGCACAAGACAAATAATTGTGTGCATGAACATGTCTGTTTGTCTTCGTCTGGGTGTTTTCTATGTATTCTATGTACCTATGTATTTACAATTAAGTATAACATCAGTTATCTAGTACCCATAGTGCAAGCTTTGCTTAGTTTGGGACTAGATGGCTGTGTGTAATATATCCAGGAATATTAATAGAAGTCATTGTCAATTAAAAAAAAAAAAAAACAGCGGGTTGCACTCCGGGAGTGCCGGTAGAAGTGAAAACTTGAACATTAACGTTGTGCATTTTTGAATATTTTGGAATGGAAATAATTTCACACGAATTGCTTTATTTATCAGTATAAGAGTACTATCATTTATGGGGTAAAATACAATATTCATTTAATACGCTATCGTACACAAACATAAACTATTCAAAGCAATCTCAAACGTATCGTCTTTGCATAAAGTTGGATTTTGTAGTTTCGCCGCTTTGTCTTACTGTCATTTCGAATCATTAAAATATTCAAAGAACTCTCAATCGTATCGTCTTTGTTTAAAGTTGAATTTTGTAGTTACGCAGCTTTGTCTTACCAATTTTCGATCAGGACACGTGATCCTGACGCGAGTTTATCATTTTTTGCCCATCCCAAAAAGTGCACAACGCCGCTAAAGAAGTTTTCACTTCAAAAATGTTGTTCTACAGAAGTTACAGTGAAAGTTACTGGACTGAAATACAGCTGTGTTTTTAGAGATTTTATTAACTGTCATAATTAAAGTTAATTATTTTTGTGAATTAAACTTGAGGCTAAAATATGTTAGGTTATTTATTCCCCTTTACATTTTTACAAACATTTTTTGTGGATAAAAAAATGTTTTTTCAAAATGGCCGTCCCACGGGTACTGAATACATTCGCAATTCCCAACGAAAACACATAAAAATTCAACTGATTATAATAAAATTCTCGTAAAGGCAAGTGAGTTGTGACTGCGGCCATTTTGCGATCCGCCGAGATTTGTATCATATAATTGTTAATTGTAATAAAAAAAAAGACTACACGTTGTGCGTAATATAGCAGTTTCTAAAAATTTAGTTAATTTGAAGAAATACCGTTTCTCCATAGAAAAATATGTTTAAAACGTATGTAACTTCCAACATAGAAGTTTTACTCTTCAAAAGGACTGACAATAAAATGAAAAGTCCGAGTACTTGCACTTAAAGTTTTTAAGAGAGGTTGCGTATTAATAAGTTGCCCGACTGGGCAGGTGGCTGAGTTCCTGCGAGTGAGCGAGGTCACCAAATAGCAAAGAGTGGCTACGGTAACGCCTTCACATCAGGCGGGTTGTATGCTTGTCTGCCACCCGACGTGGTATAAAACAAAACTTTTGTTTTAAAATACAAAAGGAACGAAAAGCCGACCTTCGCCCATCCGTTTACGCTATGAAAAGTATTTAAAAAATACTTGCGAGAAAGATCTTTGGTGGCATACGCAGTGTAAACCAATAAATTTCTACATGTGTGAAGCCGGGTGGGATGCTAGTATTTCATATGTTTCAAAAGTTCCAGCCGTATGCACGTTTCCCACCTCACGCCTTGTAAAAGAAATAAAAAAAAAACTATTTCAGGGCAAATTACACACCACTATCTAATCTCAGCTCCTCCTCCCCAACCCGTCTGGCCAGCGTGGGGAGTGTAGGCCAAACCCGGACAGAAGGATTCCTTCTGTACGGACGAGAGGGTCGTGCTCCTGTAGTGGAGACTAAAATGACCTGATGATGATGATGATGATCTAATCTCAGACTAGGCAAAGCTATGGGTACTAGATAACTGAAACCAAAGACAAGCTCGGTGGTCTAGCAATATCCACTTGACTCCTAGGTCGCGGGTTCGATTCCCGCACAAAACATATAATTGTGTGCTAGAACACGCCTGTTTAATGTTTTCTATGTATTAGATGAATGTATTTAAATAGAATATCAGTTATGTAGTACCCATAGTACAGGCTTTGATTAATTTGAGACTAGATGGCGCTGTGTAAATAGTAATTAAAAAATACATTTTTTCACTAAATATGTACATACATGTAATAGATAGAAAACGCCCAGACTAAGACAAACACACAAATATTTGTCTAGTGCGGGGATCGACATAACAATCTTTAGTGATCAGTACCGTACCGTTGGATTCAATTCGCACATATTTTTTGTGCACACGCCCTGCATTTATATGTACATATAATAAAGTCATCGTGACCAGTTCGTCAGGCCGCCATGCGCCAGTCCGCATACTTGCAAACCTGCCCGGTATCCCTTCTAATAACTATGTACGCAAAGTTGAAGGACCTTTTACGATGGACAGTATACCACTGCATACCTATTGAAAGGGAAATTACCCCCAGGAAAGGAAAGTGATAGCTCGAAGGCATCGTTGAGCGTGTCAGGCAACGTTGACCGCAGCCTGTTAATGGATGGGTTTAAGTACACGTTGAACCACCTGTCCCCGCTATTGCCGTCATATGATTTTTTTATACTACGACATGGGTGGTAAACATGCACACAGCCCGCCTGATTTGATTTGAACTACTTATACCCCAAATACGAAAATACATGACAGAATGCAAAAAAGATAGACAAAGTCGAATATCACTTCCTACTTATTTTCAAGTGTAAAGATTAAAATTACACTACACAATAGTCGTTGAGTCAGCAATTATTAAAAAAATCAAGATAAAGTAAACATTATGAATGTTCACTTAAAATTTGTACAAACAAATATTTTTATGGACGTGCGGGTACGTGCGGGCATGGCGCAAAATTTGCGAAATGCCAGATAAAAATTGTGAGATATTTTGAACTGACTAAACTTAATGGAGGTACGCTGCCAGTGTTGCCACATGCGTTGCGATATTTTCCATGGGTCAGGTGTTGCCAGGTAACTATAACAAGGCTGTTGTGTTTTAATCACCATCATCTTTGGGGTGTAAGTAGCTCTGCCTGTACCTGCCAATGTAACTGGGGTTACATTGAGGACAACATGTGGTGTGATGATGAGGTACAAGACCACCGGGCAGTTCCCCCATGCGTTGGATCGATCAGGTGAAGGCGGCGGTGGGCGCCCCTGCTGGTCGTCAATCGGGTACAGCCGGCAGAGGTGGCGAGACGTCGTGAGGCGAGTCCTGTCTGCTGCCTCGTCATGATAACCATGATGAGTGAGAGTATCTGTATTAATTTCTGCATCTGCATTTGCGTCAATCCATGTTCATCGTACTGCTGAGATACGGGTCTCCTCACAATTGAAGAACTTTAGAGGTTGAACTGCGGGTTGATGGACTTCAGTGTTTCCAAGCCGCCTAAAAGTCACTGACTTGGCTTAACGACTGTCATCTAATGACAACAGCCGATACCGATGGTTTAACGTGCCCTCCGAAGCACTGAGAAGCTCGAGAAAAATAAGGCTACATGTTGACATGTTGAATTGTTATTTGGCTGCGGTATTCTGTGAGGTAGAGGTACGTTCCCCAGTCGGTGTCTATAGGCTTCCGCAGTTGTTAACCTCCAACCCTGCCGTATGATTGTCATCCGAGTTGTATTAAATTCTATATGGCCGTCCGGCGAGGTCAAGACACTATAATTTAAACAATGAAAGGAATTCGAGTTAACAGTTAAATTACAATAGTAAAGTTAGCCGGGGCCGTGACATAGGTAACTATCTAGTTAAATAAGTGTGGGTGAGGTTGTTGCTAACTCTACATGATGAGGAGTTCGCATTCGGATACTTTTTAAGAGAGGTAGGGCACGGTATATTTGTGAGCTGCCGAATTGGAGAACTACCTCCACCTCACAGAATAGCACTGAAAAATAACAATTCCCTTAGGGGTTTTTGGGTTCCTGCGAGTGAGTGAGGTCATTAGAAAGGAAGGAGTGACTGCGTAGGCAGCGGAGTTGGCGGCGTGAGAGCGATATTTCATGTTACGAGCATTAATGTGGCTACATGATTGCTTCATATCAGGCGGACCATATGCATGGCTGCCACCCGTCGAAAAACACTTTATTAGGAAATAAGGTATCTACGGTTTGCTTTGAATCTACGCATATCTACGGCACAGTATAAGTAATAGTATCTACGGTTTGAAGATATTTTCAGACGGTCATGATTTTTAACAGTTGCCCCTAAGTTTACGTTTTAACTAATGTAAAAAATTATAATCTTATACTGAAATGTTTTCTCAACTTAATAACTTTCTATGCTAGCGTGCTACCAAGCCAAGAGGTGCGCTTCTCTGGTGCGTGGGGTGCGGGGAGCACCAACAGCACCTTGAACATGATCGCCAGCAGACCTGATTGCTCGTACGTGAGCCGTTGCTGTGACATATCGGGTGGAATGGTGTAGAAATGGCGCACAATACAGACAAAATAAATAAATAAATTATAATTAATGTAATATTTACTAAACCGTTGTTCATAAGTATCATTTCTCTACTAACTAAGAAATTTTATTATTATTATATTAATAAAGAAATAAGTACATAAAAACATAAATACTTTCACTGAAATATCTGCTTACCAACCGCATACAATTAGTAATCAATAGTTCTTTATGAGTGTAAACACAGTAGATATATGAAACAGTACACCAATTCCACATAAACGTAGGTACAGAATTGACGTACTCACGCGGATCACGCTGTTTTTTGCCGCGTCTGTATATAAGTTTAAGCTGTAAGGGTCTTAACACAATCTCTTTAACGAGTCAGTTTAGATTGAACAATTTAAATCATCTCAGCTAAAACTAACGTCCACGTCAATTGATATCTAACTGAAGAGTGATATCATTTCTTTATGAAGTACCATCGGACCGCGATGTTATTTAGTCTATTATTAGTTTGATTAAATTCGTTCAACCACTGAGATATTTTTCACGTAGATTTGCGTAATTTCAAACAATCACAAATGTAGCAACAATACAACTATTTAATAATTGCCTACCTATGTACAGTTTCACTCAAAACTGACAGATTTAAAAATATGTTATGTAGCCATGATATAAAAATGACTATCAGTTTATTTTCCTACGTAATATACAGTTTTAACTGCACATTGCAAAGTTTAGAATGGTATCGATTTTAGTCAGTCGTCGTCAATTTAGTCGATTTTAGTTAGAGTTGACGTACTGCTCCATAGTTATCCACTGTGGTACAAGCCATAAATTAAAGTAGACAGTTGAACGAAATGAGGCACTTGCATTACATTATTCTTAATTAAAGTCTATGGCACCCTAATCAGCAACTGAAACTAGTGAAAGCAAACAAAATTAAGCCAATTATGTTAAATTGCACCTCGTAATAATATTATCACTCGAAAACCGCACTTTCGCGGTCCCAATGGACCATTGCATAACCGTGGTAATAGTTTTGGTGACGGATTTAATGATAATCTATTATTTAAGATAATAATAGTAGTAAAAGTGTATCTATAGATCTAATGGTTCAGATCCTTCATTGTTCGTGATAAATTGTAAATTTACAGCAGCATAAGGTCGCGTTTACACGGACTATTAAAATTTCTTCTTTCCAAGCAATTCTGTTCTGACTTTAAGACTCCTCAAGAAATCTACGACGATAGCATCATGTTAATTGACGAAGGTTGTTTTTACAAATATCGTCACACCATACCATGCACTACGTATTCGGTAACTCATGAAATTAGACGACTTCGATACAGTTGCCGCGTTAGAACTGTTCCAGATCGCAACATTAATTGCTCATAAATGATCCATTACAATTGCCGGGCAATTGTTGCTTAAAAATTGCTAATGTAGGCACACCTTTATAGAGCGGAACCTCAACTCCAACATTTCACATAAACACTCTTGAAGCGTTATCATATATGCGGCGCATTGCGAAGCTCGCTTATGATCATGTGAACACGTCGATCGGACGTTTGTTGGGACTTGTTGGACTACTGCGTTATGTCTCTACTATACTAACATAGTGTATTAATATTCCATACAATAGAGGACATGACAATATTTTATTTTAATTGTAACCAGTGGTTTCAAAACTACATTTATTTTTCAGTACCTAATTACGTTACCAAGTTTCGTAACAATTTTTTTAATGACCGAGATCGATTTCCGAATTGTGTAATAGTGTTTTGAAAATTTATGAATGCAATCTTATCTCTAAAATCAATGAAATGGCTCTTTAGAAATTATCTAGATCAGTTTCAGATTAGTCAGATTAGTTTTTGAAGTCATCAATAACCTTTCTCGATTTTACATCCTGTGTATGCATCTGTTAGTGCCAATTTCCTCAATAATCGTTTCATGGCATCGTTGCGCGTGTCAGTCTAATCAATCACTCAAGTTAAGCAGCGTCCATTGTAGCATGTCAATGGATAGGTTTATTTATCTTCCGTGTTTCGGACAGTACCAAGCCGTCAGTTCCGGTTGTTGTCATTAAATAACGTATGTGGCCTTTGGAGGACACTGGTCTCCTCCCTCTGAGAGCAGCGTGGTTCGTTCCAAACCCCTTTGTGGGCTTAATATGAGTTGATGCAGCTATATGTTTTTAAACGACAATTTAAATTTTTGAGTACTTTCTGATGACTAAATATAATAAAATTTTCATTAGGCCAGGCTAAATCATAGCCTATAAAACACAATAAACGTAGACAATAAAACGCATTAAGTAAAATCTTCTCGGTCTTTCAACCGAACTTCGGATGTTCATTGCAGAATAGTTCCCCAGACTCGTGCGATATCAATATGCGATTTTTATCATGAACAGTGTGAAAGCTAAAGTTGGCGCTAAAATATTTTATAATTAATCTTCGATAATTAATTTTTCGATAATGAATTTAACTGACTGTTTTGTAAAACTGATCTTAATAAGAGGTAATCCTAGTTAAAAAAAGTAGAGGTGATATTAATACAGTTAGGTAATTCTAACTCAACCAAAAATGAAATTCAAATTTTATAAAAACAAAATCTAAATACCAAAATTCAAGCTTAATTACTTCATAGAGTTGAAAAAGATGACAGTTAATAATTATATTATTAGTGAAGCCGCAACAATACTTCGGTTTCTCGTACAACACCGGCATACAAAACACTATGAATATGTAACTGTAGCCTATATACACTTGCAATGTATCGCTCACGTGCCGCTACCCCACTGCCATCGCCGCGACTCCTTCCTCGCTAGTAATCTCACTCACTCGCAAATACACAACAACCCTATTGTCTATTGTTATTGTTTTTTCGCTGCCGTTGTTTGTGACGAGTTTGCAGTTACTTGCCAAGTCGGGCAGCTAGCAGTATGATTTTTTTGTTATTTATTTATATATTATTAGCTGTCTCTCCCTTTTACCATAGCTTCGTTAGTTATTCAGTAGGGTGCACCACGTGCAGGTGATATTGGCTTCGGTTCAAAGATGATAGCGAGCCATTTACGCTCCGTAAATGTTTAGTATTTATTTATACTACGTTAGGTGGAAAACAAGCATACACTTGATGACATAACGCTTGATGTGAAGCGGTTATCGTTGCGCTTGCAAGCTCTTTATCGCCAGAGCATCGTTTGTCAGTCGGCAGGGTGAACCACGTGCAGGTAAGATTGCCTATGGTTCAAAGCTGGTGTAGAGCGATTTATACCCCAAACATATTAGACATTACAAAAATTTACTGACTCATAAGGCGGGCTATAGATGTAATTATAGTCCATAGATTTTCCTAACTCTATAAAGAAATATCAAAATATGGAATAAATCAATTAGAGTTTGAAATAAGAATTAATAGTGTGTGAAAGCCCCATTAGATCTGTGCTATGATATCGATAAATTACCAAATAAAAAAGTACTTACATCATTCCCGAACTGTTCACTATTGACATCCAAGATCGATGATAAGGCCGCTACCAGAAGCACTTTCCTCCAATAGACCACCATAATTAATTTCACTAATAAAAAAACTTAAGAAAATCACATTTTTCTAAAATATTATCCATAGAAATAAAAACAAATATTGCAAAAATAAATTTTGTAAACATAATATTTCGCGGGTAAAATTAACAAATTAAAATTTTAAAATTAGAGCAGGGCTCATCTCATGTCGATGTATATTTTTTATACACGGCTATTGGAATGTTTTGATTCGTATTGGAATTCACCGGCCGCAATAAATAAGTTGCGTACGCATGGAACATAAAATTTGCCGACATGCGGCAGTACTCGCCGTTTTGCGGCATACGACTGCGCTGTTTGGTTCAAATGATATGAAATGCGGTTAGAAGGGATAGTGTTGAGATACTTACTGTCGATGAATAAGTCTAATAGGATTTTTTTGTAATATAACATTATCTATGTATGTAATTCTATGAAACTAAATGTCTCGGTGATTAATATGACAGTTGGGACTTTGTCATGCAAAATATATCCAACCAACATTTTGTTACTTTTGTGTACAAGTGATTTGAAGTTTAATTATTATATTTGAACGTTATTTATATTTAATAATAGTTTTACTTATTTTTTGTGTTCTAGCAACAATATTATATTACTATATATTTTTTGTCAGTATTATTAGAGATTAGCAGGTGTTAAATTACGGTATTAGTACAAGTTATGTGAAGTAAATGTCATCAAACTGATTTTTGTGCCCAATGCTTATTAAATGTATAAACATTATGTAAATGCATCAATTACGAAAATATTAATATTCGATTGTATATTCGAATATAAAAATATTAATGCTTTTCTACATTTCTATTTTTATATTCGTGTTAACGCCTGCGAGAACAACACTAGCGGTCAGCGGTGAGGTGAGGGGTGCAGCCCGGTCGACGCGGGTCGGCGGCGCGGCGAACTAGACCACATAATGACGCCAGCGCGTGCACACGCTCATTCGTTCTATTTTTTCATAATGTAAAATATTGTAACATCGTTCTTTATAGTAAACCATCTCAAGAAGTATTCTTTGTTTTTGTTCATTCCTGGACAAAAAGTGGCGACCGTGACAGGACGAATACTGCAAGTTGGTTAGATTGAGGACGACGCCTGCGCTGCCCGGGAGGAATTCAAGCGTTAGCGACCGATATTGTGACGCGTCACCGTTCAGTAGTACAGGGGAGTGCCGTTCCTTACTTATCCTATACCTAAATAATTATTGTTCCCTCTTTAATTTGTGTGTGAAGTGTGTGAAACTCTGAGTGAGTAAAATTATCATTATATTTGCATACCAAACTGGTTACAGACAAGATTTTGTCTAGTTTGTATCCGCCATTTGCCCGCCATTACGTTTTTAAGTTGGGTGTTTTTTGGTTCAATTGCTAGCATTCAATAGCGTTTACCTATACATAAAGTTGCTTCCTAACAAATAAGCATCGTTCGCAAAGGATTCATAAAATTGTCACGGCTTTGTTTATGCGTGCACTTAAAATTTTCGCTGCGTAATTGCCATAGGTAACCTATTGATTGCATCTTGTTCATAATTCATAACCCTCTATCAACCCCCCTAACTGCCTCTAAACAACAGCTAATAATATACCCATCGCAAGCGCTGTGCTATATTCGCATTATTGGTCTCACTTAAAAAATAGAATTCCACTTAATTATTTATTTTCTATTTTGCTAAATTCCTTTTGCACATAAATGTTTCGCATTAGGTTTGAAAGGCGCTATAATCGGTAGGTACGCATTATATTCACATAGAATTTGCCGAACATTCCAGGGGCAATATCAAGCGTTGCGCGTACGACCTTCATTCGACCGCTTCGCCGGCTGTTGCCACGGGTACGCTCGCTTACTTCGCTTCGCGGCGGGCGCTCACTGGTGCATCGGGGACTGATCGCCGCATCTCTTCAATTGGTTTGATGCATTATTTTTTACCATAACTGATTTGTTGATTTGTACCTACTAAGTGCGTTGAAAATGACAAATGATAAAAAAATTGAGGATACTTCTGGAAATCAAGCGAACACATCCGCCGATAAGTCCTTGCAATTGAGAGACTTAAATACATTGCGGGGCACTAAAAAAGGTTCTTTAACTAAATTTAAAAATTATGTTATTTCATTGTTTACAACTGCATTAGAAAGTGTAACTAGTTTGCAAATCAAAGAATTATCTCTCCGATTAAGCAAAATAGAGAATATGTTCCTTGACTTTGACGAAATTCAAACTAAAATAGAACTTTTAACAGACGAGGAACAACATCATCTCGAGCGAGAATTATTTGAATCTCAATTTTATCACTCGGTGTCAATGGCTCAAGAAATAATTGAGTCTTATGCTAAATTACATAATGAAAACTCCAACAGTAATAAAAAAGAAAGTGATCATTCCGGCAAGTCATCATGTTCGACCGCTTGCAGTAATCAGTTTCATAATTTAAAACTACCAACAATTAGGTTATCAATCTTTGATGGGAATTACTTAAAATGGTTGGAATTCCGAGACACATTTGATTCCTTGATTCATTCAAATAAGTCTATCACTGACATAAATAAATTTCATTATTTGAGAGCTTCTTTAGAGGGAAGCGCTGCCGTTGTTATTAAATCTATTGAGTTTACTTCAAGGAATTATACGTTGGCTTGGGATCTTCTTTGCCAACGATTTGATAATAAGAAAATTTTGATAAATAATCACTTAAAAGCCATATTCAACATTGAACCCATTAGTCGTGAATCACATAAAGCTCTTCGATTTTTTATTGATCATATTTTTAAAAATTTGAGGGCTCTTAATAATTTAGATTTACCAACCGATCAATGGGATACCTTAATAATTTACACAATGTGTACAAAAATTGATGCTACTACATTAAGAAAGTGGGAAGAATCTACACATAATGATGCAACCCTACCTACATTATCTGACTTCATTCGGTTTTTGCGCAATAGAGCCGACGTTCTTGAGACAATAACGGCCGGTAGAAGTGACAAAACTGATCATAAAAATACTTCATGTCATAAAAAACCTGAAAATGAACATAAAAATTCGTTTCAGCATAAAAATAAAAGTTTTGTCGCTTCGACTAGCTCAAAGTCGAATAATTATAATCCTCTGTGTCCTATGTGTAATCAAAAGCATAGAATTGTTGAATGCAGTGACTTTAACGCCTTATCATCCGAGGGCCGATCAGGTGAAGCCATAAAACTTCATCTTTGCTTGAACTGTCTTCGGAGAGGCCACACCGTGAATGAGTGCAAGTTGGGCGGAACTTGTAGAATCTGTAAGCAAAGACATAACACATTATTACACATTACCAAACCTGAAGCTAACAATGACACAGTCTTAAACTCCTTACCTGTGTCATTGTCGGCTCACTGTGCAAGTCAAGTACTTCTAGGTACGGCCATAATAAATGTCGTGAACCCTGAAACAAAAATTACTTACCGTGCTCGTGCACTGCTGGATGCTGGCAGTCAGACTTCATTCATAACGGCTAATCTGAAACATAAAATGAATCTTATTAGTACCAAATTAAGTACCAATGTGACCGGCATAAATAATGCTCCAATATTTTTGTCTGAAAGTTGTGAATTAATAATTGAATCATTAGTTAATCCTTATAGTACTCACCTTAAATGTTTAGTAATGCCTCAAATTACTGGGCACTTACCTAACGCTCCCGTTGACGTCTCGCGGCTTAAATTACCCGACAACATTCGATTGGCAGATCCTGAATTTTATCGACCATCTGATGTTGACTTACTGTTGGGAGCAGAGATATTCTTCGACATCATCGTTCCTAATCAAATGAAATCTTCTCCTGGTTTACCTATCCTTCAGAACTCTCAGTTGGGTTGGATAGTTGCAGGACCTCTTAACCATAATATAAGTCATAATATGCATAATAAAATTCATTGTAATTTTACAAAAGAAATAAGTGAAAAGTTATCTCAATTTTGGAGTCTTGAAGAAGTTCAGTCATCAAAACAGCCTATGTCCGCTAACGATGAAATTTGCGAACAGCACTTTATTGATACAACTAAGCGTTTAAATAACGGCCGATTTTCAGTCATGATGCCTTTTTTTGAGGATCCTGAAACGTTCTTGGGTAACTCATACGCCATGGCTGAGGGACGGTTCATGAGTCTTGAAAGGAAATTAAATAAAAATCCTGAGTACAAACAACAATATGCTAATTTTATTAAAGAATATAAAGATCTAGGTCACTTAACGCCTATTGAGCGAGGTTCATTTGGCTATTTTATGCCACATCACGGCGTCATAAGAGAGTCCAGCGAAACTACCAAGCTTAGAGTGGTTTTTGACGCGTCGGCAAAGACCACCTCTGGCAAATCTTTAAACGACCTTCAGCGTGTAGGGCCAGTTATACAAGATGAATTATTTAATATTCTCATCCGTTTTCGTCAACATAAATACGTGCTAACTGGTGATATCGTTAAAATGTATCGACAGATTAGCATTGATGAAGCTCAAAGGCACTTACAACTCATCTTATGGCGCGATGATGATTCAAAGCCACTTAACACTTTACAACTAAACACTGTCACGTACCGGACGGCGTCTGCTCCTTTTTTAAGTACAAGGTGTTTGGTACAGTTAGCTACAGAATGTTCAGACCCATTAATTTCAGAAGTCATTAAAAAGGATTTTTATGTTGATGATCTTTTAACCGGGGCATCAAATGAACATGATTTAACATATATTCATCAAAATATCATTAAAACATTGAATTCTGAGTGCTTTCCTATTCGCAAGTTTCGCACAAATTGCCCTCAAATATTTTCGGAAGACACTGAGACAGAGTCACTTGATTTGAACAAAGAGTCTAGTGTGCTAGGAGTATTATGGGCACTTATCACAGACACATTAAGATTTTCAATAAACACAGACACAAAGACACATGATGTATCGAAAAGAAATATTCTGTCTAACACTTGCAGAATATTTGATCCCCTTGGCCTTCTGAGCGCCTGCGTTATTACATTAAAAATATTACTTCAAAAATTGTGGCAGTTAAAACTAGACTGGGACGACCCCGTTCCAAGCGACTTAAAAAATACTTGGAAAAGGGTAATTAGCCAATTTGACGTTTTGCTTTCATTATCTGTCCCGAGGTTTGCGTTATGCTCTTCTTGGTACCAACCACCTTGGTAGGTTCTACTCTGTGGTGGCAGGGTCCTTCCTTTCTCATAAAGAAAGAATCGGAATGGCCTTCTCCTAATAACTCAAGTGTAAAATTACCAGAGCTAAAGGTTCATCTAATTCATAAGGATAAATCTGATGATCAGTTCATTGATTTTGAAAAATATTCCAACCCATCAAAACTGAAAAGAATATTTGCTTATGTTCTTAGATTTATAAATAACTGTAAGACAAAGAGTAGAAACACGGATACACTAGATCAACATGAACTTAATACTGCCTTAAATTACTTGATTAAAATATCACAAAAAGAGTCGTTTTCGATTGAAATTCAAATGTTAAGTCAAGGACAAACACTTAAACCTAAATCTAATATCTTGCAGCTCTCTCCCTTTATCGATGCGACCGGCGTACTGAGGGTTGGTGGTCGGCTAGAAAACGCTGCTCTTAACTACGAGATAAAATACCCTGCTTTACTTGATAGCAAGCATCATTTTACTAAAATACTAATGGCAGCCGAGCATCAACGACTTTTTCACGCCGGCCCGCAGCTACTCCTTAGCTCGTTTCGAGAACAATTTTGGCCTCTTGGGAGTAGAAACCTGGCAAGACCTATTGTTCGTAAATGCGTAATTTGTACAAGATTAAAAGGTAAAACCATAGACCCATTGCTTGGCAATTTGCCGTCAAGCAGAGTCTCTCAATTCTATGTATTTCAGACATGTGGTGCCGACTTCGCTGCCCTTTCATGATTTCAAGCAAAAAAGGTCGTGGCAATAGAATTTCAAAATGTTATTTGTGCTTATTTGTATGTTTTTCGACAAAGGCACTACACCTTGAAATAGTCAGCGATCTCAGTACGCATGCATTCATTATGTGTTTGAAACGCTTCATTTCCAGAAGAGGAAAGCCTCACGTCATTCATTGCGATAACGGAAAGAGCTTCGTCGGGGCAAGCAACGAATTAGGTAGGGTATTGCGATCTAGTCTTCGATCCATTAAAGAGTTTACCGCTGACGAAGGCATAAAATTCATATTTAACCCCCCCTACTCCCCTACTTTCGGCGGCCTTTGGGAGGCAGGCGTTAAAAGTGCAAAACACCATCTTAAGCGTATAGTGGGAAATGCCAGTTTGACTTTCGAGGAGTTGAGCACACTCTTCACTCAAATTGAAGCAATTCTCAACTCCCGACCCCTGATTCCTTTATCTCCTGACCCCAACGATCTTTCTCCTTTAACCCCGGGGCACTTCCTCATTGGACGTCCACTGACATCGATACCAGAACCACCCAGTGAGAATCAGAAAATACGTACCAGATATCAACTCATAGAGCAATGTCGTCAGAGCTTTTGGCAGCGCTGGACGAATGAATACTTAGCAGAGATGCAGCAACGTAACAAATGTCGCTTGAGAAATGAAAATTTGAAGATTGGAGATCTGGTAGTATTCAAAGAAAATCTTCCACCCCTAAAATGGAAATTGGGAAGAGTTCATCGTCTTTATCCTGGCGTTGACGGCGTGTGCAGAGTTGCAGATTTTAATACCTACCGCGGAATCGAGCGTAGAGCTGTCAATAGAGTTTGTCCCTTACCTGTGGCCTCAGATGAAGATGAAGCGGTCTTGAAAGCAGCTGCTTTCAAGGGGGCCCAAGATGTTAACGCCTGCGAGAACAACACTAGCGGTCAGCGGTGAGGTGAGGGGTGCAGCCCGGTCGACGCGGGTCGGCGGCGCGGCGAACTAGACCACATAATGACGCCAGCGCGTGCACACGCTCATTCGTTCTATTTTTTCATAATGTAAAATATTGTAACATCGTTCTTTATAGTAAACCATCTCAAGAAGTATTCTTTGTTTTTGTTCATTCCTGGACAATTCGAAATACGAATTTAGAAATGAAATAATTATTATATTTATAACGCACTGTCTTTTCATGCAAATATAATGATAATAATAAAACTTTTGGTTTTATGGATAAAAAAATCAGTTATATTTTTTAATATTTTCCATAATGAAAATAAAGTAGTATCTGCAATTACAAAAAAAAAAATGCAAAAACTTTTAAAACACTCCCGTTTCCTATTTTGATACTCGGCATAGCAAATTTTAAAAACCCCTAAGTACCGCTGTGCGTGCTCTACATCTTTTTCGCGACTGTTTCTTCTAGATAATCGGTGGTGCACAGATAACGCTGGTTTTGGTTCTAATTGCACTCCACTTGCAAACTTTGTTAGATATTCCACAACCAGGGACCCGTTTAAAAGAAAACTTCTTTGAGATTTCTACAAAAATCAAATTTCTACAGAGCTTCACTGAGAGAAGGAGTAATTATTTCATCGACAAGCTTAATAAAATAGACGAGCTTTTGCCCCTCACTAAACAATTGCAATTCAGTAGTTAAAAAATCTGCAATTTTTGTGATCCTTTTTTTTTATTTTTCGTCTCATCAGACAACGTTCTAAATATCTAGACGTTTGGATAAAAAGTCTTTCGAATTCATTACCCGCACACTCTAACTGGGGTCCTATTGAAATAGTGAACAGTACCTAATCAAAAAGCTACTCTAAAACTGTTGCAATAAAGTGCAATATAGCTCAAATGGTCATTACTTATCGCTGTCATATAAAAGCGGTCGAAGCGCGCGATACTGCGCCTAATGTACAGAAACAGGAACGTCCTTTAAATACTGAATCAAAGGCCTGTAATTATTATGGCGAAAAAAGAAGGAGGTATCTAGTACCACGTGTTTTTAATAGCATTCCTAATGATTTAATGTACAACATACAGAGTTTAGAAAAAAAAGTTGAAAGAGTGGTTTTTGGATACTTTCATAGTACAAGCACTAGAGTGAGCTGGTGGTGTGCAGGTGTATGGCTGATCCACAGTATCTTTTTTTTTATACTACGTCGGGTGGCAGACAAGCATACGGTCCGCCTGATGTGAAGCGGTTACCGTAGCCATATTAACGCTCGCAACATAAAATATAGCTCGTGCGCCGCCATCCCCGCTGCAACCGCAGCATCTCCTTTTTTTCTGGTTACCTCACTCACTCGCAGGAACACAACAACCCAAAGGGAATTGTTATTTGGCTGCGGTATTCTGTGAGGTGCACATTCCCCAGTCGGGTAGCTTACAATTACGCTCCCTACCTCTCTTTTCGTCAGAGCTTTGTTTGTCAGTTAGCAGGGTGCACCGCGTGCAGGTGAAGTTGGCTTTGGTTCAAAGATCATGATGAACCACTTACACCCCAAAATTGGTGGTGGTTGTTGGATGCTTTCATAGTAGAAGCACTAGAGTGAGCTGGTGGGGTGCAGGTGTATGGCTGACCGTTAAACAGTATGCAGATATCTGCATACTAGTGGTTCCTATTTAGTTTATTTGCAGAGTGATGTAATTATTGCGTATCAATTTGAAGCCATTTGGAATGTGAGATATTAGTTATCATAAGTTTAATTATCTGTCAGATATACGTGAAGCAATGTTTGTTTTTTACAGAACGTTCATCCTCAAATGTAACGATAGCAACAAAAATGCAATTTTTTTTTATGATAGCAGTTTTTTTATATGGAAAACGAGCATGTGGGTCACCTGATGGAAAGCAGTCACCACCGCCCATGGCGATCATCAACACCAAGGGGTCGTCGATCCGTTGCCAGCCTATACTCCTTTCTTTCTTTCTGGTGACCTCATTCACTCGCAGGAACACATAAACCCTCAACAGAATTGTTATTTGGTTGCGGTATTCTGTAAGGGAGGTACTTGCTCAGTCGGGCAGTTTAAAATATACGCTATACCCTACCTCTCTTTTCGCCAGAGCCTCGTTTGTCAGTCAGCAGGGTACACCGCGTGCAGGTGAGGTTGGCTTAAACCAAAGTTCAAAGATGTTGATGAACTTACACCCCAAGGAGCTTCTGTGTCACCTCATAGAGAATAAATACCAATGGCCATAGAAATCATCAAACACTATGAAGGCGACAATCCGTTGCCAGCCTGTTTAGTGAAATTTATGCTATTATTGAAGGTATGTCCCATGTTGTATTTGTTTGGGAATACCCCTGAGGGAAGTTGGTTCCACAATTTCACTAGAAATGGTTTTACAGATCACAAACGGAACCCCCTCTTCGGAACTCTTCGTCTCGTGGCCCTGTGTCAAAATGTGACTATGTAATATAAAAGTAGTTTTTTTAAAAGCCATAACAGTTTATTTATATTTAAACGAAATTCTGCATCCGCGCCTGCTAATTACTCAACCGCGAGGTTACCTTGTTGGTAATATTTCTTAGTTTACATTTGTATAGCGTTACAGGAAAGTAAAACAGTGAAAATCTGCTCGGTAACGATGAATCGAGTTCCGCTTCGATTAACTCTCTCGCGTGGTTAGAAGAACAAAGTGCTGTAGAGATGATGTTTAGTCAAAATAATTTTTATTTACAAGACGTAACCCGCACCGGAAGGTGCCGAGTGTCTGTCTACTTATCAAATAGACAATTGTTCATTCTGGCTACTTTTCAGGGTTACTACTCCGTATCTAATCTGTTTATCAATAAGCCTACTTCGCATAAGCCTACTCAAAGTCTTAAAGTGACTATCAGAACAAGGTCGAAAAAGTGTGAAAGTATTCACATCTTTCCAATTAGGTAATTTTCACCTTTCACCTAACGCTTCGTCGCCCCATACGAGGAGGTTAATGAAACTATATTGATATGCTATAGATCAGTGGTTCCCAACCTTTTTTTTTGTTCGCGGACCATTACGAGGTTTTTGTTGGGAGTAGGATCCCCAAGCGTCATATAAATCCATTATTCTATGGCTCGACTTGTCAGTATTTTGTATGATAGTGCTACTCTTTAATTATTAGTTTGTATCACGGACCATATTTTTAAGTCTCAAGGACCACTGGTGGTCCGCAGACCACCGGTTGGGAACCCCTGCTATACCTAGATAGATGCATAAGATTATTACTATATTTTTCATATTATTAATAAATAAACAAACCTGGACAGATTACATAGCGCCATATATAACCTAAACTTTGTCTAGTTTGAAATTATTATGGCGTTTGGGTACTAGATGACTAACAAACAAACATAAATAGTTTCTTTTTGAACATTTTTGATATAGGTACAATAATTATAGAAAACACCCACATATATTTAAATTTGCCTTGTTCAAACCCGGGATTATTGATGCAAAAGTAGTTATTGCTATTATATTCGGCCACCTTGGTCATGCTCATTATATATTAGGATTATGCCGCTTAAAATGCAAATAAAGTCGCAACTATAAGTTAATAAAAACTACACGTGATTTTTTATTATTTAATTATTTTCTTGCTCGCAATACGACTCCATTCCATTATCTGTTCATAACTGAATTGTACAGATCGTATTCGATATGTCACACATGTTCTGTCGGTCTGCCCATTGTTACAAACCTTTCTCTGCCTGTATTGTTTAGCGAAGTCTCGAAAACTAGAAAGGGTATAATTAATTCTGATTTATATATTTATCATTGTTTCCTAAATCTAGTATATTGAATGCAAAAAACTGTATCATGTAATCATGTAGATAAATTACCTTCCGACAGCGAATTCGCGCCGCGGGAAGATAGTACCTACATTCGGGGAGGGGGGGGGGGGCACCACACATCCCACCACTGTGTCTCCTCTGTAGCCCGGATTAACAGCGGCGACCACCAAAAATGGCAGTGAAGTCCATTGCAATCACGGGGGTAAAACTACGGCTGCCTTGGAACTCACAACTAATTTGAACAAAACGAGAAGAAATTAATTAATTAGTAGGAGTAAGAACTTTTTGACTTCCCTATTAGCAATGTGAGAGACAGCAATATGGAAAATATTCTTTTATATAACGTCAGTTGGCCGTGTGGTTTCCGGCAGACTAGAATAGAATCACTCCGTTTTTTCCCGAGGATGTCGTACAAGGCGACTAAGGTAAATACATTATCAAATATCGATCAGGCCTCCCCAACCCGTCTGGCCAGCGTGGGGAGTATAGACCAAATCCTCCTTCCGTCTAGGACGGACGAGAGAGGCTCGTGCTCCTGTTGGAGACTAAAATGAACCTGATGAAGATAACGTCAGTGTCAACTAGATAATATGTTTCTCCAAGTCAGTGGAATTTATGTAGCTTACAAACATTGGCCTCTGCTAACCGGCAGTTAAGCAGGGTGCTGGAGTATGCTCTGAATCCCTTGGATTAAAGGGAGACCCCTATCCCAGCTGTGGGATTAATTAGAGTTGTCGATGATCACGATGGATATGTTTCTAGTATTTTATTTGTATAACTAGCTAGACCCCGCCCCGGCTTCGCACGGGTGGACATGAGATTTATTTTTATTTTTACCTTTTATTTAGCAATAAATAGCCTATGTTACTCAGGGTGAATGTAGCTTTCCAATGGTGAAAGAATTTTTGAAATCGGCATAGTAGTTTTTGAGTTTATTCAATACAAACATACACACACACAAAAATACAAATCTTTCCTCTTTATAATAGTAGTGTATATTGGGTGGTAAACAAAGTTTTTGTAGCATACTATTGCAATATAAGGAATGTACTACAAATCAAAATTAATTTAAGGAATTGCGATTTTAATTTTTTTCATTGATACCAGAAACGAATAATTGCTGTATTGGCAGCGTGGGTGGCGGCTCGCGAGGGTTATTTTATGTTGCGAGCATTAATATAGCTACGGTAACAGCTTTGAATCAGACAGATCGCATCCTTATCTGCCACCAGACGTAGGCGTATAAAAATAAAAGATGTAGTAAAAAAAACGGGTTGCACTCCGGGAGTGCAGGCGGAAGTGAAAACTTGAATATTAACGTTTTGCATTTTTGAATATATTGGAATGGTTAGAGAATAATTTTGTACGAATTGCTTTATTTATCAGTATAAAAGTACTATCATTTATGCGGTAATATACAATATTCATTTGTTGCGCTATCGTACACAAATATAATAATATAAATTACGTTAAAAATAAACAACAGGAGCAGACATTTTCGCCGCGCGGTAGAAAGAGAGGGGGATATCACTTCCTCTCCTACGCCACGCCGGCGGTCTACGCTCCCTCCGTCCTGGCCACGTGCCCTGATGCGAGTTTTAACATTTTTTACCCATCCCAAAAAATGTACAACGCCGCTAAAGAAGTTTTCACTTCAGAAATCATAAGAAACAAGTCGGTGGTCGTTCTCCACCAACCAACCACGACGGCAACTACAAGCCTTTGTCTCCGCAGTCCACACACACTAATTACCCCGTGGTATGCATTCATTAGCACCGAATGTAACTGTAAACCTTTGTGTGAGTGTGGGTCACTGGGGCGATTACTGCTCCTTTTTTTATATGAGACGGGGGCAAACGAACATGTGGGTCACCTGATGGAAAGCAATCATGCGTTGCCTACGATACTCCTTCCTTTCTTTCTTTCTGATGACCTCACTTAGTCGCAGGTACACAACAACCCTCAAGGGGATTGTTATTTGGCTGCGGTATTCTGTGAGGTGGAGATACTTCCCCACTCGGGCAGCTTAAAAATAGGCTATTTCCTACCTCTCTTTTCGCCAGACCCTCGTCTGAAATGCGATTGTATACTTCTGCGATGCGAAAAATAAATTATAAAAATTTACCGCGCAATACATTGGCACAGTGTTATAAAATTTCTCTTGAGTTTCGCTATATATAAGAACTTTCATTTCTGTATAACACACGAATACAAATACGGAGTTTATTTGAGATGGACGGATGGACGCGCTTCGAATTTTTATATATTGCGTTCACAGGTAAAGCTACGCGTCCACTAGCATTACTTTGTATTTGTGTTTTATAGTACGGGTTGAGCAGTGAATTTCCATACGTCATTTACGCGGTTAATTTTCATACTGGCCACATTGGCAATTTTTTGTCAAAATTAAAAAAAATGCGGAAATGCTAGTACAAAAAAAAAAAAAAAATGTCTTTAAGAAAATTATATTGTTCAACTAGGTTTTATTTATCTTCATTCTCCAGCTTAGGTTATGAATACAATTTCGAAAAACAAGTGTAAGATGTGTCTAAGTACTGTACCGTTCTATTTCGTTTCATTTCATAATCTACGAGTTAAGGGCCCAGATTGTCTAGGCGCGACGTCGGTTTCGAGCGACCGCAGCGCTACTGTTTACTGAAACAACCGACGGGGCGGGTGAATGACCCAAAGACAGCGCGATTGTCAAAATGTTTTGCGACAAACGTTCCAATTGTTATTGAAGTTGAATATTTACAGCATAACAAAAATGTTGAATTATTGGAAATAAACGACGAGTGTAAAATATTCTAAGACTAGTTTTTCGTTACAAAATGATAATAAATATTAATTACTAGATTAATAAGAGTAGTTGAGACACAATTTTTATGTTTTTCTATTTATATTAAACAATCAAGAGCAGGTCTGGACTGACCTTTTTGTATTCTACTTACCAAAAATTCCAACTATGTATTTATTTGTAATTTTCCTACCAAAGTTTATTCTTATTTCGTAAAATATTCATTCAACAAAATAATTGCAAATTCAGTAGGAAGTACGGTCGAAATAACATCGAGCTTTCCTCGCTAGTGTATATCTCTACGCAAGGAAATGTGCCTATTGCGTAAACTCAAATAGGGTGGTGGCACCAATTATCGGCCATGTCAACTTTTTTTGCTTGTAATTTTTGAGTTAATAACTTTTGCTACGCTAGTATACGAAAGTATAAAAATGATTCATATAATTAAAAGTAAGTAAACAATAACAAATATGAGTCGCCATCTAAAAAGCGTGCTAGGGTTGTACAAAAATAAATGAAACACAAGTTTATAAATTATTAATATACTAATTAAAAGTAAGTAAACAATAACAAAATATGAGTTCAAAATTCTAATGTTTTTTCATTTTAACGATTACTGATCAAATTTTGATTTCTGCTAATTTGATGATAAAATCAATTGCTATTGCAAAACTTATCAGAATGAGTACCAGCTGCCCGATTCACGTAATAAAAACCGTAGCGTAGGGACTTAAAAATGTCACTTCGTTTTTTGCAAATTAAGCCCTTTTAACCGACTTAAAAAAAGAAGAAGATTCTCAATTCGCTGTATTTTTGAAACAATTTTGATGATTCTTTACACCAGGTAACTCTTCAAAATCGTATAGGAATTGTATAGTAATTGAGCTATTGAAAGATTTATGACAATCCAAGACTAGATAAGTAAGTGCGTTTAAAACAGAAAACCAAAAGGCGATTTCTAAGTTTCTAAGTTAAAACGACTTTTGGACTGGCGTGTTTACGTGAATCGACCGGCTGGATAGTTAAGTTACCTCAGTCTCTTTCAAAACCATTAGGCGTTCTTCTCTTTCAAAACACGTAAAGCTCTTTCTTTCCTCTCTTTCATAGCCTCTATGATACTGGGCGCGTCACGAATGGGCATGCTTCGTGACTGCCGAGGATCAACTAATTCTGGATGTAGGCAATCGTAATAAAACCTAACTAATTTCATCTCCATTTTCTTCTTCCAAAATTTGTCGTCCTTTTCTAAAATATAAACTTTCATAGGTACAGTAGCACCAAACCAGATGCCAAGCATGCAAACGTTTCTTTTAGTAATATGTACCTGTCCCTGAATTTGGAAATACCAGTTATGATTTTTATTTATGACATAACTCTTGGAAGCCTTGCCCAAAAGGTATGTTTGGCCATTGCTTCATCAAGAGTCATGCCAGCTAAAGAATGTGGGCACTTAATTTCAATTAAACCGTTTGCATAAATGCCATCTGGTGTATTACCAAGAAATTCATATTGATCGTCGACGAACAAACCGCAACCTTGTATACGAATATTCTTTTGAATTTCTAACTGTCTAATTTCGGTTTCTTCGTTTTCGATACCGTACCGTACAGCAAGCAAACTGAAGATATTACTACCATAAACGATTTTACCAACAAAAGCAGCACAACTTGTGCTCTCTCGTTTTTTACAAACTTCCCCGAATGATGATGAGGTTAGTAATTTTCTCCTTGTACTCATCCACTCAGCACTACTTCTTTGCAAATGGGTCGACCTTTCAAGCTCCTCTCTTTCAGCACAAGACAACTTTAAATCGGCTAAAAAAGATGGCTTGGCTTTCTCATATAATTCTGGACTCAGATCAGGTTTTTCGCAGTTTGGTCCATAGTGAGCGTCTTTCGATACAGTGTTGTGGCTTTTTTTCAATCTTAATTTAGGTTTAGCAATTAAACGGTTTCTACGATTACAATTTTCCACTTTCGCGATCAAAGGAATCGGACTACATTTAAATATGACTTCATGAGTTTTACTATGAATCGATCCCGTATTAAAAGACACAACAGCAGCTGCGCATCAGCCCGCATAAGAACCACGGGAAGAATAATTTACACGCTTACCCCCAACTAATTTGGCAATTACTCCGTTAAAACTTTCAACTATATTACTTGTGCAATTATGAATTAAACTTCTAGAATGATATGACAGTCTTTTACTTAAAATTTCTACCGCGTCCATTAATCCGCATCCAACAATTGTTGGAAGTAATCCAACAGGTTCTATTCGACGAGTATCAGGTCTACAGAAATACTCCTTGCAATGTTGGTGATTACCAAATACGTGTTGTGGACCATTTAGGATATCTTCACTAAGATTTTTTATTTTTTCTTCGAGTGACTGATTTTGATCCGCCCAATATTTAATCGCGCATTTTACACCCGTTCTTAAACGCAAATACCTTTCTTTTAGGAATTTCCGCAATTCGCAAGGATACTTAGTGTCTTTTGACAGTTTCTCCAAGCTATTGCAGTAGTTTCGTAAAAGATGATTTTTGCATTCAATTTTCTCTACTATTAAATTATCGTACGGACGCGAATCTAATATTTTTTTATAAGTACTAGAATCGCCGTCTGCTACAAATTTATTATAAATTACACCGTGATCAACAATGGAACGTTTAAACCCCTCAACTATTATGGTCGATTCCATCCCGGTAGATGATCCTGAATAATTCTTGAAACAATGGTGTTCCGGGGGCTGACTGTTGTTCTTTGCGGCTCGTGCACAGACTACGCAGTATTTATTTTTAACTCCAAAAAACAATACTTTATTAGTTTTAATGCCAATTATCGCAGCTGCGCCGGATAAGGCGGAAAAATTCTTACCATAAGATCTCTTCCTCCAACAACCGTCAACAGCAACAGATATTAATGGTGTACCATTTTTATCAACACTACCTATAGACTGCGTACTCTGCTTCTTCCTTGACAGCTTCTGCCATGGAATGTGTTGCTGTCTTTTCCCACCAATCGCAAACCGTATTATTAATTTCATTGTATAATGAAGGTGACATGATTGGTAACGGTTACTGCGGCAGTTAATGTTTTTAACTGAGAGTAGCTCCCACCAGATGATATGATACCAGATACAATTTGATGATTCACTTCCATGCTATCTTCTTTCTTTTCAACCAAACACACAGTAAACTTCATACTACACATACTACATTTCATGAAGAGTTTTGAGTCCAGACCAACTTTTACTTCACCTATTATACTGAGGTAACTTAACTTACAATCCATTGGACCGTGGTCCCCTATGGCCTGAAGAGCTTTATAAAAAAAAGAAATATCTATTACTCTACGCCCAACTTCCACTTCATCCACCTTTCCCTCTTGACTGTTTTCAATAACTAGTTCCTGTAAAGAAAGATAATGGCTTTATTTTGTTTTATAAAAAATAATTAAAAAAGAATGGGCCAAATTTCTTCAAACATAGCTAAGAACTCCCTTAGAATACATCTTTGAAACACATAACACTAGATCAAAATCTTGAACGTTTTATATAAATAAACGTAATAAAAACTGGTTGTTTGTAAAGTCGGTTCAGGACAATAATTTTAATAAAAAAAGCTGTTGTTTCATTTTTAACCTTATTGATATTCCTGTTAACATAAAAAATAGCTAAACATGTTGTTTAGCGTTTTCATGCATTTTCCTAATGTCGGCCGGGTGGCCGATATTGGGATTTATCAATAAATAAAGATCCCTAACCTCGACCCTGCGATTATTTCATAAAAAAGACAAGTAAATGTAAAAACCTTGGTTTTTCTTCAATAAAAAACAATATAAAATACCATAGGTATGTTTAATTCCATTTAAATACTAACTAACTCAATGCGCTCGCAACCGGGATTTGACTCGCCACTGCCACTAAACGACACAAGTCGGTACCGGCGCGTGCTCTATTGCCAACTGAACGTTCAAATATTGAAGCACCCGCACCAAAATATGGATTATTCGCATATAGAGTCGCTTTTTGAATAAAAACTATTATAATTTTAGGGTTATTTTAATAGTTAGGGTAAGTGCTCCAGTGAATTAACACCCACCAGTGAATGAACAAAACACACTTTTTTCAATATAATAAGAAATCTAAGCTTTTCTACTCAAGCCAGTATTTTTTTCTCAATCGAAACATTATATTACGTCAACTGAACACACAGGTATTTGCCTGTGACCTATAGTTTCAAAATCGCGACCGCCTAAAATGAAAGTATTCTGTCGTATTTTTGATTGTATGGAGCAGAATTTAGGGCATTGCTGAGACTTCGTGTTTTGATATTCACTTTGTAGACACTATAAGTGTGATAGTGTTAACAAAATTTGATAGTAGGATGTAAAAAGAACTGTTTTATCTTACAAAAAGCAGATTGCATAAATTTTAATTATCATAAATAAATTATAGGGGTGTTCGATAATTGGATCACGAAATTGAAGAAAATCTAGTCAATGAACACACAGTTTTAAGCATTTGGCATCTTAGCCTTAATGCAGTTGGCTAATTTTTTGTACACAACTTTTATAAACGGTTGTCAATTTTTTGACCAATATTCGAACGAGGTGTTCTTTTATTATTACCAGTTTATCCTCCATACCTAGCCTGATATCTTCAGTAACTTTTAGAAGTGCAGTAATAGTACTGTGCCCAGGACGAAAACCAGACGGAGTGAACTGATTAAATAAAATAAATAAAGATCTCCACATAGAAGTGCCTTTCAGCTAAAACGACCATGGAAAGACAGCAAAATGCAAGCTAAAAAGAAATTAATAAATAATGATGACATATAGAACCAATCTTCTATTATAGAAATATAATAGTTTAGAAGAGAAAGGAGAATCTAACATGGAAGTGATGAATAATAATATTAAATATTTTATAATAATAATCCAGTATTAATATTATGTTTTAAGCATTTGGCATCTTAGCCTTACGGTCTGCCCGAGGGGCTATGCGAATGGGTTGCTAGCTTCTTGTCCAGCAGAAGCATTAGAGCCGTTGCAGATGGCAGTTGCTCCGATAGCATGGACATCAATGCTGGCGTCCCGCAGGGTTCTGTATTGTCCCCGACGCTGTTTCTGCTGCATGTTAATGATATGTTGTATAATGACAGCATTCATTGTTATGCGGACGACAGCACCGGGGACACTTATTACACGGGCCGCGCAAATATCCCTCGTTCTTTGGTGGAGGAGAGCCGCGAACAACTTGTGTCGCAAATTGAGAGCACACTAAGTAGAGTGTCCGACTGGGGGCGACAGAACTTAGTGCGATTTAACCCCTCTAAGACACAAGTCTGCGCGTTCACCGCTAAGAAAACCCCATTTGCTGTGGCTCCACACTTCGAAAACACACCCCTCACCATCGCCAATAGTATTGGTATTCTAGGAGTTGACATCTCCAGCGACGTCCAGTTTCGATGTCATCTGGAGGGGAAGGTCAAGCTGGCATCGAAGAAACTAGGTGTGCTCAACAGGGCGAAACATTACTTCAACCCGCGGCAAAGACTTATACAAAGCTCAAGTTCGGCCGCATATGGAGTACTATTGCCATCTATGGGCGGGAGCGCCTAGATACCAGCTTGCACCCTGTGACTCGATTCAAAGGCGTGCTGTGAGGATTGTTGACGATCCCAAACTGACAGACGGTTTAGAACCTTTAAGTCTGAGAAGAGATTTTGCGTCCCTTTGTGTATTCTACCGTTTGTACAATGGGGTGTGTTCAGAGGAGTTGTTTGACATGATGCCCACGGCTTCCTTCTACAGTCGCACCGCTCGCCATCGACAGGGAATTCATCCTCACACTTTAGAACCGAAATGGTCACGTACTGTGCGGTTCCAGAGAAGTTTTCTTCCACGTACTATCAAGCTGTGGAATGAATTGCCTGTTGAGGTTTTCCCAGGAGACTACAGCATGGGGTTCTTCTAAAAGGGCTTGAAGAGGTTTTTACAGGGTCGGCAACGCGCATGTGATGCCTCCGGTGTTACAGGCGTCCATAGGCTGCGGTAACTGCTTTCCATCAGGCGGACCGTATGCTTGTTTTCCACCTTAGTGGTATAAAAAAAATGTTAGATAGTTCTCTTTAGGTTATAAAATATCAAGTAACACGCAATTATAATAGTAATCATATCGTCTATTTAATATAATAAAAAAATATATATATTTACAATAACAATTACCCAAAATAAACTCTTACATAATAATTTATATATAGAACTGATATATAAAAGTGGTAGTTCATTCAATGGGTTTCAAAAGGTTTATTCACTGGATTTTTTTGTTCATTCTCTGGTGATTTGTGTGTTCAATGCTGATAGTATGCAATGCATATTTGTATAAAATGCAGATTATCTCAATAACTATCAGCATTTTTGCTAAAATATGTATACTGTATCAATCATGAATAAATTGTGAACATAATAAAATAAAATATTTTTTGGTTAGGATCTCATAAGTAGCTGGCTGTAATTTTCAAAGTTTGGAATGCCCTTAAGGGTTCATTCAATGGAGCACTTACCCTATATTCCATTTTCTCGCAAAGGCCGATATTAGGAGGAGGCCGATACTAGAAGACTTCACCCTACTGAGATTTTGTCTTCGTCCATCACTAACTAGGTATTTTTTTTTTTATACTACGTCGGGTGGCAGACAAGCATACGGCCCGCCTGATGTGAAGCGTTTACCGTAGCCATATTAACGCTGGCAACATAAAATATTGCTCGCGCGCCGCCACCCCCGCTGCCAATGCAGCATCTCCTTCCTTTCTGGTGACCTCACTCACTCGCAGGAAGACAACAGCCCTCAAGGAAACCGTTATTTGGCTGCGGTATTCTGTGAGGTGGAGGTACATTCCCCAGTCGGGTAGCTTACAATTACGCTCCCTACCTCTCTTTTCGCCAGAGCTTCGTTTGTCAGTCAGCAGGGTGTACCGCATGCAGGTGAATTTGGCTTTGGTTTAAAGATCTTGATGAACCACTTACACCCCAAGGTAGTTTGTTTATTTATGTAATAAGTCTACAAGAATTACGTATAACAACTTACGTCTATAGTGTGTAGTCTAAGCATAGCAGTGTTGCTTGGAGTCTCGGCCTGAAGGTTTTCTTTATTTTCAATACTGGAAATATTATTCATCATTATTATCCACTTTATAATTATTTTGTAATTTTTGTACAACACCAGACCCTAGGCGTGTCGCGTCTCTTTGGCGGTAAGTATGTCGACAAAGCCGCGTGCCCGTGCTATTTCTGTTATGAAACATACCTACTTCCACAATCTGATATTTAGACAATAATGATGAACATGAAAACGAATACTAGGTAGAAATTGACTTTATTACTTATAATACAAACCAATATTTACATGCTATTGTATATGTCTGAATCAAGCGATCTAAATCATATGACATAGGTATTGTATTAGCTTTGTAATGTACCCTGTTCAAATGAAAATAAATTATATTATTATTACTACTTAGACAGGATAAGCACACAAATAAAACTAGGATTTTTACATGACACTTTCACAGAAATCTCGTAATTTTTTTCTAGGTAGGTATTTAGGACAAGACGTAGTAAAGTAGGCAGATAAATAAATAAGTAGGAAGGAACTTACATTTTTTCCGAGATCTTTTGGCTTTCATATTTTTATAATGCGTACTAAACTTTCTTTTCCCTGGCAAATTCAAATTCAATCAGTCCTGCGAAAAAAACCCTCGATTACCGACTAGATACGTTTATGATATTGGCTATAGCATGTTGAAATCATGTTTCAAGCCTGAATTGATACATATTTTACAAGGTTCATAAAATAACCTACTCAACAAAGTATCTAATTCATTCTTTGTATTTTTTACGATTTATATACATTCATTATATTGGTAAATTAGTTATACTTACAGTTTTTCACAAAAAACACAAATTCACAACACGTAATTATGCTGGAGCATCCGACGCGCGTGGTGTCACCTTGACATATAAAAACACACTGGCGAATTAGTGGCGACGCTGGGTACTAATTCGTAATATCGGAATGTGCGTCATTTTTCATACATTTTTCTATGGAGAATTTACGTAAAACATATCTAGATTTTAGGGCTTTAAAAGAGGAAGTCTTTGTTTGTAAAGGTACAAAAAAAAAGTATATGTTATATTTATTGGTTTCTTCAGTGTTCAAAAAGTGTTTCTTTTTATCAATTTGTGTTGATTTATTGGGTTAAATCTGAAAAATACGAAGGCATGTTTTTGCATTTTTTCTCAATTTTGTGCGTTTGTTGACCTTTATTATAAAACAACTATTAGATTTTAAGAGTTTAATATAATCATACAATATTTTTTGGTCTTTGATTGTAATATATACAAATTATCATTGATATCAATCATATCTAAATAGGTTAAATATGAAAAATCGTAACACTCTTTTCACAGTTTTCACGATCTGGCCCCTTAAATATCCAGAAGATACACCTTAGTCTAAATGTCCTGGAGGGCTCAATGGTAGAATAAACAATTTCATTCATTTCGTGTCGTTCCGTTCCGTTCCGTTCCATGTCGTTTCCTTTTATTTCATAATCTACGATCCTACCCCCACTACGCGTACCCCCAGGACTGCAATGGACTTCACTGTTCATTGCCTTTTTTGGCGGTTGCCGCTGTTAATCCTGATTACACAGTAGACACAGTGGTGGGAATGTGTGGTGGGCCCAAAAAATCTACGATCCTAAACATCCAGAAGATCTGATCTGAGTGCTGATCTGCGATCTCATGAACAACACTGTATATAAATATTATTTTTAAAGTGCATTTTACCATACGTGGTTAATATATTTTTCTCTTGCATCTTTCTATTTTAAGAAGTGAATAAGTTATTTAATACCTTTTTAATCGCCATTACTTATTATGTTCTGTGTTTTATACTGCCACATAATGGGAGGAGATGCTGCGTGCTGCATGACAACACGCGTTCTCTTTGTATTTCGAACGCGAACATAGAACCTACTACCGTTACTTACAGGTGAGGTTGGCTTTGGCCCTAAATAGAAATAGAGATGCTATGTGACCGTCGTGTATTTATTATACAAGAGTTTAATATATTATTCGTTATTTAACTAGAATTAAGTCAGGTAGAGTCAGGTAGTCTAGAATAGAATCACTCCGTCTCTTCCCGTGGATGTCGTACAAGGCGACTAAGGGAAATACATTATAAAACATCGATCAGGCCTCCCCAACCCATCTGGCCAGCGTGGGAAGTGTAGGCCAAATCCTCCTTCTGTCAGGGATGGACGAGAGAGGGTCGTGCTCCTGTAGTGGAGACTAAAATGACCTGATGTGATGAAGTCAGGTAGTACAGCGTATTTATAAGCTGCCCGACTTGGGACACTTCCTCAGTCTGCTTGTTATATGGATGCGGTATTCTGTAAGGTGGTATCTCTCCACCTTTGGGGTACCAATTCCCTTGAGGAGTGTTGTGTGCCTGCCAGTGAGTGAGGTGACCAGAAAAAGGATTTGTTGCATTAGCAGCAGGGGTGGCGACGCGAGAGTGATATTTCATGTTGCAAGCATTAATATAGCTATGGTAAACGCTTCACTTCATGCATTCACTTTATGCTTGTCTGCTACCCGACGTAGAAAAAATAATTGGAGACCCAGTGGACCGCGAGCTTTATGCATTGTCCAAATCAAACGCGGTCGCATACATTTAAAATAACAGCGAAAGTACATTAAGGGATTGCTCTGATTCCTAACACTTTCATTTAATTATACCTAGTTTTATTAACATAATATAATTTGTATCCTAAAATAATATGGAACTGTGTCAGTGCATTAAAACGGTTGGCAGCGGGATTAGCAGCGCATGAGCGATGTTGCGAGCGTTGCAAGCGATGCTAAGGCTACGGGAACCGCAACCGCAACAAATCGGTGGAGCACGGCTTTAAGGCGGGGTGGTACCAGTGGTAGTGCAAAATCCACAATTTAGATTCATCTTTGAAGTAATAAACCGAGAATTAAAGTCTAGGAAAATTATATTGATATTGTTGAGGATATATACTAGGGAATAGGTATATCCGATGGAAACATGATTTGATGAAGTTGACTCGATAAAATAAATTCACAAAGTTCTCTCTTTTTTCGTGTTATTTTATCTTCTATTTTCGGTTTTATTCTTAAAATAGGTTTTGGTAAAAAAGGTCATAAATAACTGGAGGTATTATATCAGATAGATTATTTTTATTACATCTTTAAAATTTTTAATCGATTATTCAATTGATTTTCGATCAGTAGGTCGCTCGCCAGAGTCGCCAGTGTCTCGCGGAATTGTCATATTGTTCGCCTTAAGTAAGTATCTAACACTATTGGCCTGCATTCTGATGCTTAGTCAAGTGAAGCTCAACTAGCTTCACTTGACTAACTATATCTTCAGACTTTTAATGCCTTATTTTGCCATATTGCTGTTTCTCATATATAAGTTATACACCCGCGATTGCAATGGACTTCATTGTTCATTGCCATTTTGATAGTCGTGATGCGAAACAAAAAATCGTATCAATCTGACTCATTTCTTTACACGATGTTGGCGTAAGTTGCTCTTTTTCTTGTGCATTCATTGGGTGAAACTGTAAATTTAATATATAAAATTCTCGTGTCACTGTGTTTGTTACCAAACTCCTCCGAAACAGTTAGACCGATTTTTATTAAATTTTGTGTACATATCGGGTAGGTCTGAGAATCGGCCAACATATATTTTTCATACTCCATAAAAATGATAGGGGTGAACCACCCCTAAATATTTTCAACGAAATTCATTGAGCTTATGAAACTCAATATTTAGAAATTCTGACTTCGGATTCGTGTAGAGCATCAAAAAGTAGTACTGTAAAGTGACCTTGGTTTTCGGAAAAAAAGTCGTCCTGTCTGTCCGTCCGTTGCCATGACTCTCAAAATTTCGAAATTCTGACTTCGGATTCGTGTAGAGCATCAAAAAGTAGTAATGTAAAGTGACCTTGGTTTTCGGATATCAATTCGGAAAAAATAAATTTCGCTATGGTGGCGCATGCTGCGCGTCCGATGTTTTTATTTTAATAACAATTTTTTTAATTTTAATTTTATTATGATTTAGCATTGAAAAATATATAGAACCCTAAATTTTCACTCTTCTACAGTCAACCCTTGTTTTTAATAGCGATTTAATAGCAAAACAATGTTTGTCAGGTCAGCTACTTTGTATATAGATTTCTCTCTCTACGCATGTTTTATTCATCATCATCATCATCATCATCATCGCTACAGGAGCACGACCCTCTCTCGTCCGTTCCAGACAGGAGGATTTGGCCTACACTCCCCACGCTGGCCAGTCGGGTTGGGGTGGCCTGATCGATGTTGTATAATGTATTTCCCTTAGTCGCATTGTACGACATCCACGGGAAGAGACGGAGTGATTCTATTCTAGTCTGCCGGAAACCACACGGCTAACGCATGTTTTATTATGTAAGTAATATTGCACATAGCAATTAACACAACTGATTTATAGACCATCACACCATATTGCTTATTATTTAAATAAGTAAATAGTTGATTTGGCGCAACTTGACAGAATATTTTAAAAATGGAAAAAATCCCCTAACCCGTAGGAGTTAAGGGAGAGAAGGAGGAAGGGAGGTGATTTTTTTCATTTTTAAAATACTTATAACTATATTGCTGTATAAAAAAGTCAGGCGTTTTTTCCCCCATCGGTGTATTTGCTATCAATTTATGTCTAGGAAATATTCACAAAGATCATTTTTATTTAACGTAATCCTTATTTGTCAATTACATAAGAAATATACATATAACAACAAAATACAACTAAACTACTTGTAGTAAATAAAAATAATCTAATCTTAAAACTGCTTAACAATAAAACTAATAAAAAGAAAAACAAAATACTAATCCATTCACTATTCACATGCAATTTATAAACTAGGGTAATAACAAACTTCTTTACCGAATTACGACTTAAGCAACTTATTCCCAACTTAGAATCATCATTATACACAGTTACAGCTGGAAGAATCGACTAACTTTGTATTAAGTTTGTACTTTATTGCCGCATTCTATTCATAACTAGCTGTGCCCGCGACTTCGTACGCTTGGTTGTGGGTGAGAATGTGGATGTGAATATCGATGTGGATTCAAATGTGGATACGTATAAAAATTACAACAATGCTCATCTGTACACGACATTACATGTATTACCGTCGGGGATCAAAGCATATAAGTTTCTGGGATCGCTCACGCGCGATAAAGCCACATAAAGCTGACCGTGCGAAAAACAGCTAACAGTAATTCAAGGTATGAAAACACTCTTTTGGGGTGTAAGTAGCTCATCAACATCCTCCGAGCTAAAGCCAACCTCACCTGCACGTGGTGCACCCTGCCGACCAGCTAACGAGGCTATGGCGAAAGAGAGGTATGACGCAGCGAAACATCATACTGTGCTCCCCTTTCACTGGCCAATTGGGAGAGGGGCACAGTGTGGTCGTTCGCTCCAGGCTTGGCCAGCATCCGACTGGGGAAGTGCCTCCACCTGGCAAAAAACCGCAGCCATAATGGCTATGCTGTGTTCCTGCGAGTGAGCTAGGTCACCAGGGCTTTTTAGAGGAGTTGTTGTGCTGACGGCGGGGAGACCAGCGGCTGTCGAACCGCCGCTAGCGGTGCAGGCGCGACGTGTTGGCGCGGCGGTCAGGGAGACCCGGTGAAACGGCTGTCCGCTGGCCGCCCGCAGGTCAGTAGGGTTCCCGAACCCGGGGATCACGTAATCTCCGCCCCGGGAGGCTGAACCGCCAGCCTGTGTAAAGTCCTTGTTGTAGTAGTCGTGCCGGAGGAGGAGACCGGAGTGGACCCGGCTGCTGCAGCAGGGGGGGACCGGGGGCCCTTCCGCCCGCCGCGCTAGCAAACCGCACAACCTGCACTGTACTGCGGGGGTAGACTCTGCGCTTTTTGTCTCTTGTGCCGTCAGACAGAACAACTTCTCTTATTTTTTAAACCTCTATCCCTTTATAATGGCTAGGAAGAAAAAAAGAAAGGTTTCTGCAGCGGCGTCCTCATCCACATTCGACGTGGACTTTTGTAACATTAGGGGACTTCACACAAACTTAAATGCAGTTCACCATCACCTAGAGACTGCAAAGCCGACCCTGCTTTTTTTAACGGAGACGCAGATATCTTGTCCGGGCGATACTTCTTACTTGTTATACCCCGGGTACAAACTTGAACATTCTTTTGTACGTCGAGCCGGGGTATGTATGTACGTCCGGGATGATATTTGCTGTCGACGTCTTCACGGCCTTGAAGACAGGGACCTGTCAGTGTTGTGGGTACGCGTGGAGCAGGGCGGCCACACCCGTATCTACGCGTGCCTATACAGGTCTCATAGCGGTGATACAGACACAACTCGATTGATCGAGCACCTGCAATTGGCGACTGACAGAGTCATCGAGAGGACAGAGAGGAGGTACCCCTCCGCGGAGTTAGTGATATTGGGAGACTTCAATGCCCACCATGCCGAGTGGCTCAGCTCTCGGTCTACTGACTTCGCGGGGAGGTCTTTCCATGATTTTGCTCTGGCCTATGGTTTCTCACAGCTGGTTCATTCTCCAACGAGAATACCAGATATAGAGGACCATACAAGCTCTCTACTGGACCTTCTGCTGACCACACATCCGGATGGGTATACAATCTCTGTGGATGCGCCACTAGGCTCATCGGACCACTGCCTTATCCGGACCCAAGTGCCATGTGCTAGCCCAGACGCACCCCGGTCTATCGGATGGCGTCGCATGTGGCACTATAAGTCAGCAGACTGGGATGGACTGCGTGAATTTTACGCATCGTACCCGTGGAGGCGGCTCTGTTTCGATTCAGAACATACTGACACCTGTGCATCTGCTGTAGCTGAGGGGATTTTAGCTGGGATGGAATTATTTATTCCAAACCGGCGGGTGGCTACTTCAGGTGCTAAGAAGCGGCCGTGGTTTAATGGGCCTTGTAGAGAAGCTAAACTCCGCAAGCAAGCTGCATACGAGGCTTGGACCACGGCTCGTATCAATGGAGATCCTGGTGTTTCTGACTTGAAACGCGTATTCAATGCTGCCTCGAGGTTCAGTAAGAGAGTAATTGCCAGGGCAAAGTTTGAATTCATCGGCAGGATTGGTGAGCGCCTAGCTAAGCACCCATCTGGGAGCCGTGCTTTTTGGTCGCTTGCTAAGGCTGCCGAGGGAAACTTTTGTCAGTCGTCCTTTCCACCACTCCGAAAACCGGATGGTAGTCTGGCCCACAGTGCAAAGGAGAAAGCCGATCTGTTGGGGAATCTCTTTGCCTCAAACTCGACTTTGAACGACGGGGACGCCGCACCGCCTTCCATCCCACGGTGTGGTGATTCCATGCCGGAAATCTCATTTACTCAGCGAGATGTCCGGCGGGTATTGCTATCCCTCGACGTTCATAAGTCGAGTGGGCCAGATGGCATTCCGGCAGTGGTGTTAAAGCTGTGTGCTCCTGAGTTGTGTCCAGTTCTCACGCGCCTTTTAGCGCTCTCTTATTCCACCAGGCAGGTTCCGTCATCGTGGAAGACTGCGAACGTGCACCCTGTGCCCAAAAAGGGTGACAGATCAGACCCATCGAATTACAGGCCTATCGCCGTTACCTCCCTTCTCTCCAAGGTAATGGAGCGCGTGATCAACAACCGGCTCCTGAAATACCTAGAAGAACACGACTTGATCAGCGACCATCAATACGGCTTTCGTCATGGTCGCTCGACTGGTGATCTTCTAGTGTATCTTACACATCGCTGGGCTTCAGCCGTGGAGAGTCAAGGTGAGGCACTAGCTGTTAGTCTAGATATGGCGAAGGCGTTCGATCGGGTCTGGCACCGCAGTCTTCTTTCGAAGTTACCTGCATACGGTTTACCTGAGGGTTTGTGCGAATGGGTCGCTAGCTTCTTGTCCTGCAGAAGTATTAGAGCCGTTGTGGATGGTAGTTGCTCCGATAGCATGGACATTAATGCTGGCGTCCCGCAAGGCTCGGTATTGTCCCCGACGCTGTTTTTGCTGCATATCAATGATATGTTGTCTATTGACAGCATTCATTGCTATGCCGACGACAGCACCGGGGACACTTATTACACGGGCCGCGCCAATATCCCCCGCTCTCTGGTGGAGGAGAGCCGCGAACAACTTGTGTCGGAAATGGAGAGCACACTGAATAGTGTGTCCGACTGGGGGCGAAAGAACCTAGTTCAGTTCAATCCCACAAAGACACAAGTCTGCGCGTTCACCGCTAAGAAAACCCCTTTTGCTGTGGCTCCTCAATTCCAGAACACACCCCTTACCGTCGCTAAAAACATTGGGATTCTCGGAGTTGAAATCTCCAGCGACGTTCAGTTTCGTTGTCACCTGGAGGGAAAGGTCAAGCTGGCGTCGAAGAAACTAGGTGTGCTCAACAGGGCAAAGCAGTACTTCAACCCGCGGCAAAGACTTATGCTTTACAAAGCTCAAGTTCGGCCGCATATGGAGTACTGTTGCCATCTATTGACGAGCTCGGTGGCGTAGTGGTCAATGACGCGGCTTCGACACCAACGCTCGTGGGTTCGATTCCCACATAGGACAAACATTTGTGTGCATGAACATGTCTGTTTGTCTTAGTCAGGGTGTTTTCTATGTATCATAAGTATGTATTTACAAAAAAAAATGTATTTACGTATGTTTATCAGTTGTCTAGTACCCATAACACAAGCTTCGCTTACTTTGGGGCTAGATGGCGCTGTGTAGTTTGTCTGACAATATTTATTTATTATTATCTATGGGCGGGAGCGCCTAGATACCAGCTTGCACCTTGTGACTCGATCCAAAGGCGTGCAGTGAGGATTGTTGAGGATCCCAAACTTACAGATGGTTTAGAACCGTTAAGTCTGAGACGAGATTTTGCGTCCCTTTGTGTGTTCTACCGATTGTACAATGGGGTGTGTTCAGAGGAGTTGTTTGACATGATGCCCACGGCCTCCTTCTACAGTCGCACCGCTCGCCATCGACAGGGAATTCATCCTCACACATTGGAGCCTAAGTGGTCACGTACTGTGCGGTTCCAGAGAAGTTTTCTCCCGCGTACTGTCAAGCTGTGGAATGAACTGCCTGTCGAGGTTTTCCCAGGAGACTACAGCATGGGGTTCTTCAAAAAGGGCGTGAAGAGGTTTTTACAGGGTCGGCAACGCGCGTGTGATGCCCCTGGTGTTACAGGCGTTCATAGGCTGCGGTAGCTGCTTTCCATCAGGCGGGCCGTAAGCTTGTTTGCCACTCTAGTGGTATAAAAAAAAAAAAAAAAAAAAACTCTCACCTGCTCTACCCCGCGTTAAAACCTTTGCCTCTACGACATTTTGCTGTAAATCAATAATTTTTAACCTAGTACCATTAAGCCACTTAATATATTTTTTGTGCCGATTGTGGTCACCCATCCTAGTGGAAACCACAACAGGGGTCGTGGAAACCACGACAGGGGTCGTGGAAACCACGACAGGGGTCGCTTATCTTGCGTTAGCGCTACGACCTCTAAGCATCTCACTCATTGTATTATTTACTTTAACGATGATAACATAATACCTTCAAAGTTTCAGTCAATTCAACTGAAAAGTTTCAGTCATTTCAAGTGATCGGTTATTTTGTAGCATTTTATGTGATTTTTTAGATTGATAGAACTTTTTTATTAATGAACCGATTGAAATGAAATAAACACTAAATGTTATGTGGAGCAAACCGTAACGCATTAGTAAAAACCGTATTCAAATAGGTTAAGCCGTTTCTGAGATATGCGTGCACAAACGTACAGACAAACAAACATACAGACAAACAGACAAAAATTCTAAAAATCGTTGTTTTCGGTTCTATTGCGTTCATAAAGCCCCCCTATAATAGTTTTTCTTATATATCTTCCATGTACAGACAGCGGCCTATTACGATTTTATTATATGTATTGATGTTGATGTCTATGAGAAAGGACCAACATAAGATTCTTCAACTCATATTCCAATACATGGGAAGATCCGAGGTTAAAGGAGGTCTGGAGGCAGGAAAATATATGGTTAAAAACTTAATCCAGTGGTATAAAAGTAGTACGCGATTCTTGTTCCGGGCAGCCGTATCCAAACTATTGCGCTGATGATTGCCGATTTTCGACGGGAAGATGACACATATAGAAGAAGAAGAAAATTCCAAATTATGGTGGGGGAATCTAGTCGGAGTGCAGCGGAGAGCATGTATTAATTTACGTTAAAAATCAATAAAAAAGCTGAAAACCCAGGTGCTACAGTGCAGAATTAAGCAGCTATTTATTCAATAAATTTACTATTTACTATTTCGAATTGAATATTGATTTAAACTACTTACTAATAATTAAAAATATACAATTAAAATATAAACTAAATATGGCTAACTATATATATAAACAAAACGGAAATAACAAAAGCAAATTAAAAGTAATAAAATGTAATAATCTAAACAGAGTCAAAAATTCTTCCTCATTGCCGTCAAAGGGGTGAAGCCGGAAGCCTAGCAGCATTGCCACGCTGGATGGCAATGCTTATTCGCTGAGCGAGAAATAGGCCAGCCCTCTGGTCGCGGGAAAAGTCGGCCAAACGTTTGGACTAAATAAAAGCAGGTAAGGTAGAAAATTTATTTGAGTATAAATTGTTGTTACTTAATAAAAATAAATGCATTTGATCACATTTTGTGTTTATTTTCTTAATTTATTCGGCAATGACAATATCACCGTCACGTCCAGACCGCAGACACCATGATTTTTTGCTCCTGAAAAATATGAAACACGCGGGTAAATATTTTAAATAAATTAGATTATATACGCTTACGTAAGAAATATGTATACGGTGTAATCTTGGCTTTTTAATATGAATAATAATAATAATCATTTACTTAAAATATGGTTACAAGTTGATCTTATAATAATTTGTAGTGCCTCATATTTTGCCAAATTATAATAGAGTGCAAATTTATGCAAGAACATTAGATGAGAGCGGGGCGGACGAGCATGTGGGTCACCTGATGGAAAGCAATCACCACCGCCCATGGAGATCAGTAACACCAAGGGGTAGGCGATCCGTTGCCAGCCTACACTCCTTCCTTTCTTTCTGGTGACCTCACTCACTCACAGGAACCCTCTAGAAAATTGCTATTTGACTGCGGTATTCTGTGAGGTGGAGGTACATTCCCCAGTTGGGTAGCTTACAATTACGCTCCCTATCTTTTCGTCAGAGCTTCGTTTATCAGTCAGCAGGGTGCACCGCGTGCAGGTGAAGTTAACTTTGGTTCAACGATTTTGATGAACCACTTATACCTCAGTCAGCAGGGTGCACCTAGGTCTTTGGACTCAGTGTTACCATGCAGATGTGACGTTATTCTAGACTAAGTTTCACATTATGCTAGATTATTTTTAGCCTTTATTTGGTGGTTGTCTGCTCCTCCCGAGTTCGAAGCCCGGCGTACAAATATTTACATATGTGTGAGTATTTCTCACAATATGATGTCATGGCAGATAAAATTCGGTGCTTACACTGTTCTTTAACACAACTGTTTAGACGTTGTACGACCAAATGTAGCTTCGATATCTCGCCACATGGGTGCCTATATATATATACACATATTTTTTTATTTTTAGGGTTCCGAACCTCAAAAGAAAAAACGGAACCCTTATAAGATCACTTTGTTGTCCGTCTGTCTGTCGTCTGTCAAGAATTTCTATGTCGAGAATGCGTGGAGGTATCAAGCTGAAATTTGAACTGTATACTCAGATCTACGGTCCCATGAAGTTAAAAAAAAATCAAACTGCTAAGTTTACGTAGAAAAAAGTTACGGCCGTTTATTCAGCAAAAAACGCATATTTCGACACACTCAAGGGAATCAAAACCTATAGGGTACTTTCCGTTGACCTAGAACTATGAAATTTGGGAAGTAACATCGTTATAGACTTCAAGTACAGGAATAAATCTCAAAACTATACATTTGTAAATAAATCTTAAAAAATAGGGGGTCTATATTTTTTATAGGGTGTCGAAATTTCAAATTGAAACTACTAGTTCAAATGGGGTATCATATGAAAGGGCTTGATGTACACATTGCAAAATATATTTTATTTATTTTTTTCGACGCATTATTTCTTATTTATAATGAAAAATGTTGTTAATATGGCAATGTTTTATGTAATGTAGGTTGGCTGCAATGCAAAGAATGAATGTATGAGTGTACGTTGAATATGTCATGTATGTTGGTATTACTTCCCTTACCGTTGTTCGTTTTTTCAAGTACGTGTACGTGTAACTCAGATGAGAATTCAATACAATACAAAAGGGCTTTTCTTTATTTCAAATAACATCAGGTTATGGGCCCAGACACCTATACCTGTTTGTAGTTGACTGGCGTTAGTTACGGCAGCAAAATCGACGAGAAGGAAAAGTGAGGTTATCCCACTACAGTTTGCCGCGTGGTGCTCAGGCACTGCAAGACATCGTCGAGGAGTACTTGTTCTGATTTGGGAGAGGACAAGGTCGGAATGGAGGGCAGTAACAACAACAATGTCAATGTGATCAAGTTGGAAGGGGCCAGAAATTGGAATATATGGAAATTTCAGACAACAGTGCTGTTGAGGAGCAATGGCTGGTTGAACATTGTGGAGGGAAGAAAGGTAAAGCCCGAAGTTGCCAGTGAGATACCAGCATGGGAAGCTAAAGATGCCAAAGCGCAAACGTTACTGGTTACACGGATGTCGGAAGAGGCTATGTTACATATTATTACATGTACGAGTTCTGCCGAGATGTGGCGAAAACTTCAGAGTGTATATGAACAGAAAACTGAGACTAGCGTGCATATAATACAACAGAGATTCTTCCAATATAAGTTCGAAAAAGGCACAGAAATGTCCGTTTTCTTATCCAAGGTACAAGAAATGCAAAACCAATTGAAACAGATGGGTGAAGAAATCTCAAATAAATTTGTAATCACGAAAGTATTGATGTCATTACCAGACGAATATAAACATTTCGTTTCGGCTTGGGAATCTGCACCTGACGATAAGCAAACATATGAAAACTTGGTGGCCAGATTACTGATTGAAGAAGAGAGGGTAAAAGGAAAGAATGAAGATTCGCAGCAAACTTCATCTGCGTTCTTTGTGAAAAATAAAAAGCCCCTAAAATGTTTCAAATGTGGTAAGAATGGACATTATCAAGCTGAATGTAAAAGTAATAAAAGTAACAGTGAAGGGAACATGAACAATAATAATAACTGTTTCTATTGTGGGAAGTTCGGACACTTCAAGTCCCAGTGTCGTTTTCGGAAACAAAGAATGTTAAGAACTGAAAATAAAACGAACAGTAACGCGTTCGTGGTGTCTAATTCGTCGCATAAACTGCAAAAATCGAGATGGCTAGTAGATACTGGTGCGAGTGAACACATGTGCCGGGATCGTACATTGTTTACATCGTTCTCATATACTTCGCCAAAACCTGTAATTGTAGGTAATGGCGCAGTGATTAACGCGCTTGGTTGCGGTCAGTTGGCAGTTCAAGTATCGAACGGAAATGAATGGATTGACACAGTGATAGACAACGTGTTGTTCGTTCCTGAACTAAGAACGAATTTGTTTTCGGTCAATAGCGCCACACATAGAGGTTATGTCATGATGACAGATGACAGTTCATGCAAATTTTATAAGTCGAACAAAATTTGTGCGCTGGCGAAAAGAATTGGAAGCTCTTATTATTTGGATTTACGATATAATAGTAATTGTGAGATTGCGAGTACTGCAAAATTAGTGCCGAATGACCTGAATGAGTGGCACAGAAGATTGGCGCATCAAAACTTCAGCTACGTAAAAGATATCTTACGGAAAAACAACGTTGAGGTTATACAAACATCAAAGCCGGTATGTGAGAGTTGTTTGGTTGGAAAAATACATAGATTGCCGTTCAGTACAAGTGAATACAAGAGTACTAAGACATGTGAGCTAATTCATGTTGATACCTGCGGTCCCATGGAAGAACCGTCAGTTGGTGGGTCGAGGTACTTTGTTGTGCTGAAAGATGATTATTCGAACTTCAGAACTGTGCAATTTGTGAAAACGAAAGATAAGATCAAAAATGTCATTGAGGATTTCATAAATAGGGCTGAGAATATCACTGGAAACAAAGTGAAGATATTCAGGAGTGATAATGGCCTTGAGTTTGTGAACAGAGAAGTGAAGGAAATATTTACAAAACGTGGAATAACACACCAAACTACGGTGCCATACACTCCCGAACAAAATGGGAAGGCTGAAAGAGATAATAGAACATTGGTGGAAGCAGCAAGGACTATGATTCATGAGAGAAATTTACCAAAGAAACTATGGGCTGAAGCTATAAATACAGCAGTGTTCGTGTTGAACAGAACTGGGAAGAGCCATGAAGATGGAAGATCTCCATTTGAGGTATGGACTGGGAAAACATATGATATTCATAGGTTACGAGCATTTGGTACAGAAGTATATGTACACATTCCAAAGGAAAGAAGGAGGAAATGGGATAAGAAGGGAGAGAAGGGCTTGATGGTCGGGTATGAGGAGGATGTGAAAGGATACCGTATTTACTACGCTCAGAAGAATACAGTTGAGACAAAAAGGGATATTGTTTTCTTACAGGAAAATGAGAAGGAAAAACCTCAAATTAAGGGAGGTGAAGGTCAAACTGTGATGTCATTAAATCTCGAAGAGGAGACAGTGCAAGAGAGTAGTCCCGAGAATATTGATGAGATAGCTACTCATGAACCCGAAGAGACAACCCTTACGAACAGTACCCTAGAAGATAAATCAGAAAGTGACAGTGACTACTTGCCATGTAGTGAAGAAAAACGGTTATTAGAAGGAAGCAGTCCGTCCAGAGAGGAAAGGAGTAAGCGTGAACGTAAACATACATCTTTCTACAAGTGCAATAATGTACAGCTGGACAAAAGTGAGTGTGAGCCCGTTACATATAGTGATGCCATGAGCAGAAGTGATTCCGGTAAGTGGAGTGCAGCTATTACTAGTGAACTTCAGACTCTGAAAGACAATAACACATGGAACTTTTGTGATTTACCTGTAAATGCAAAAACTGTGAGTAGCAAATGGGTTTTTAAGATTAAAAATGTAAATAATGTCAAACAGTATAAGGCTAGGCTTGTCGCTAGGGGTTTCGAGCAACAGGATATATTTAATTTAAGTGATATTTATGCTCCAGTTGCGAAGTTAGCAACCTTTAGATTATTTGTAGTAATTGCAACTAAATATAATTTGCCTATTTATCAGATGGATGTCACAGGGGCTTTCCTGTATGGTGATATTAAAGAAAATGTTTATATAAGTTTACCAGAAGGGGCTTATTCAGGAGATAATAATATAGTAAAATTAAATAAGTCATTGTATGGATTGAAAAGTTCGCCTAAGTCCTGGAATATAAAATTTAGTTCAGTAATAACTCGAGAAGGTTTTATAAGGTCAAAATGTGATTCATGTCTGTATAAAAAGTATAGTGGTACAGATAAAATATTTGTATTAATATATGTAGATGATTTGTTAATTTTTGGAACAAATGAAAATGAAGTCACAAAGCTGAAAATAATTTTAAGTAAAGAATTTAAGATGAAAGATTTAGGACTAATTTCAGACTTTTTAGGAATAAATGTGAAACAAAATTTTGAAAATGGCACAACCATATTATCACAAAGAAATTACTTAGAAAATGTACTTAAAAGGTTTAATATGGAAAATTGCAAACCTATGTCAACGCCCCTAGACATAAATTTTAATACTAAGGCATTTGTTTCTGATACCGATTGCTGTAAAGATAATGAAGGAATTTGTAGACAAATTATTGGCTGCCTGATGTATGCTGTCTCAGGCACTAGGCCTGACCTATGCTTTCCAGTATCCTTATTGAGTAGATATCAGAAATGTGCTAATAGTGTGTTGCTAAGTACACTTAAGAGAGTATTGCGTTATGTGAAGCATACTTTAGATTATAATATAGTTTATAAGTGTAAAGATACTATGTTGCAAGGCTACTGTGATGCTGATTGGGGAGGTGATCAGAGGGACAGAAAGTCTACATCTGGCTATTTGTTTAGTTTTTCAAATTGTTTGATTGTGTGGTGCTCAAAGAAACAATCTTCTGTAAGTTTGTCCTCTACTGAAGCAGAATATGTTTCTATGAGTATGGCAGCAAGTGAAGCGTGCTGGCTTGTTAATTTGTTACAAGATTTTGATTTCCAAAATGTTAGCCCAGTTAAGTTGTACTGTGACAATCAGTCTGCTATTTTGAATGCAAGCACAGACTCAGTTAAACGTCTTAAACATGTTGATATTAGATATCATTTTATTAAAGATTTAATTAAGAATAATAAAATTGATATTCAGTACATAAGTACTTCTGAACAATTGGCAGACATGCTAACAAAGTCATTAAGTAAGGAATTGTTAATTAAGTTTCTAACACAGTGTAATGTAAGATTATGAACTAAAAGTAAGACACATATTGTCAGTAATGTGTTTAACCATTTGATATAATTTTAGAATTACATATAAACATTGAGAAGGGGTGTTGTTAATATGGCAATGTTTTATGTAATGTAGGTTGGCTGCAATGCAAAGAATGAATGTATGAGTGTACGTTGAATATGTCATGTATGTTGGTATTACTTCCCTTACCGTTGTTCGTTTTTTCAAGTACGTGTACGTGTAACTCAGATGAGAATAAATCTAGTATTCAATACAAAAGGGCTTTTCTTTATTTCAAATAACATCAAAAAATATCAAATTTAATAATGATACTACGTACCTACAGAACCCTCGGTGGGCGAGTCCGACTCGCACTTGACCGGTTTTTTTTTTTAATTCTATGTCGGGTGGCAGACAAGCATACGGCCCGCCTGATGTGAAGCGGTTGCCGTAGCCATATTAACGCTCGCAACATAAAATATCGCTCGCATGCCGCCACCTCCGCTGCCAACGCAGCATCTCCTTCCTTTCTGGTGACCTCACTCACTCGCAGGAACACAACAGCTCTCAAGGAAACCATTATTTGGCTGCGGTATTCTGTGAGGTGGAGGTACTTTCCCCAGTCGGGTAGCTTACAATTACGCTCCCTACCTCTCTTTTCGCCAGAGCTTCGTTTGTCAGTCAGCAGGGTGCACCAAACCAAAGTTCTTCTTACTTCGTTCCAAGGCAGCCGTAGTTTTACCACCGGGACTGCAATGGACTTCACTGTTCATTCCTGTTCAATCCTGACTACACAGGAGACACGGTGGTGGGACCCCTCGTCCCGTTATGTCAGATCAAAATATACCTAAGAATCAATATGACGAATTTTAGACGAAAAAATATGCTGACATATTGGAAACTAAAATAGTCGCATACTAATCGATTCTAGAGTCTTTAGAGAGAGATTCTAGTTTTCTTCCGCATATTCTCAAGATGTGGAACTCTCTGCCAAGGTTTTCCCATCAGACTACAGTATGAGGTTCTCGAACGTTTTTTTGCAGTTGGGTAGACGCAAACTTACGTCAAGTAACGATCGAAGTCTCTCCTACTGCAAGGAGACCAAGTCTTCGGATGGTGCAGTGGGTCGTATCTGGCCGTCATGATGTGCTGATTGTCCTTGCAGTGGAAGTGCTGCCCGTCGTGAGTCATGCCGAGGCTGAAACCATTGAAATATAATTATGACGAGCTCGGTGGGCGAATGGTTAGCAATGGCCACTTTAACTCCGAGGTTGCAGGTTCGATCCCCGCACAAGATAAATATTTGTGTCCTAGAACATGTCTATTTGTCTTGGTCTGGGTGTTTACTATGTGTATATATGTATCTATTTAAAAAAAATGTATTTAAGCATAATATCAGTTACCTAGTACCCATAGTACATTTATATTACATATTTTGGGGTGTAAGCAGTTCATCAACATTATTGAACCAAAGTTAACCTCACCTGCACGTGGTGCATCCTGCTGACTGACAGAAGAGGCTCTGGCGAAAAGAGAGGTATGGCATAGAGTATTTTTTAAGCTGCCCGACTGGGGAAGTACCTCCACCTCACAGAATACCGCAGCCAAATAACAATTCCCTTGAAGGTTGTATTCCTGCGAGTGAGTGAAGTCACCAGAAAGGAAGGAGTTGCTCAAGCAGCAACTCCTTCCTTTCTGGTGACCTCCGCTCACTCGCAGGAATACAACATCCCTCAAGGGAATTGTTATTTGGCTGCGGTATTCTGTGACTCCCTACCGCTCTTTTCGCCAGAGCTTCGTTTGTCTGTTAGCGGGGTGTACCGCGTGCAGGTGAAGTTGGCTTTGGTTCAAAGATGTCGATGAACCACTTAGACTCCAAAATCTTCACTTGATTAATAACGGTGTTGAATTTGTGTGTTTATTAACACTAGCAACCAGAGGTATCACCTTGCGAACAATTCTTCAGACCATACTGGGGTCGGTCTTTCAACTGAAGGTTTATCTGAATCATGAGGTTGTGTACCTGTGACCTAATTCATGTGCTAGCAGATATCCGATGTTCCTCGGCTTCCACTCCAGGAGTGTGCAGCTGTTGAAGATGCTGCACATACCGCCCATGTAGCCTCGACCTGAAAATTTTTTGGTTAGTTCTTCAAAACAGCACGAAAGGTTTTGTAAGTATACAGCTTGTACTGTTTTATGCAAATAAAGATGGATCTCATGAGATGGATTTCATGATACTGATCTAACCTCACCTCGTGAAAATATCATAAGATGAGATTAATCTTTAATTCTCGTCGCATCGTACCAAATCGCATCTTATTTTACCTCATCTCATTCCGTTTCACCACAATTCATGTTATCTTTTTATCTTTTCGTCGCTTTACTCTCATTACATCTCATCTTAATGTCAGACACATGCTCTCCAATGCATGCTGTGATGCTTCTAGAAGCGTCACAAGCATCCACAATCAATGATGGCTACTTTACATCGGTCGTAACTTTATTTGCTATCTCAGTTTTGGGGATATAAAACGTATAATCACACTACACATCTCCTCTATGTACATCTCCGTTTTGGTGGAGTCTGGGGCCTAATACCCTGCTAATTACCATACGAGGCTATCTCTTAATATCGTTGGCCGATATTAAGAGATATAAGCCGATTCACATCGGAATTTTTAATAGCGAAAATCAAACTACAACTTAGATTTATGGTACTAGTGTTTAGCTTAGTTAAGCTGAAGATGTTTGTCAATGACTGAAATGTACGACCTATTTGTCGAATCGAAATATTCGATGATAATCGGCTTCGGCTTCGGCGGTAGGGCCCCACTATACGGATTACATTTTGAATCTATTAATCTATTTTTGAAATAAAGCAAAACTTCATCTCTCTGTCCATCTCGCTCTCTTCCTATCGACTTTAACCAAACGAGAGTCACAGAGTCGAGCACAGACCTAAAATTATTCACTACTATTTAACTAATTATTATTGAAATAGCTGATTTCGGGCAACTTGCCAGATTATTATAATAATTATTAAAAATTGAAAAATTCACCTCCCCGCCTAGGTGGCGTTTGAATCCACGACCTCTCGATTACCGGTCGAGTGCTCTTTCAACTGAGCTACCAGGAAGGTTTGTGATGGTGGCGAATTTTTGCATTTTATATTTTACCTGCTGTGAAGTCGCAGTGTGGCGCCATCTACCTATTAAGTATTACACTACTAAACAAGTTGTCAGTCAACTACTATTTACCTGTACTACTCCTCGTGACTCTACCATTCAGAACGTAATACAAGTCCAAACCAGTCAGCACTACAGAGTAATACCATTTCTTGGTTAAAACCTTCCTCTCCCCCTGCCATTTGCAGTAACTCTTCAAATACTTCGTCGCATCGCCATCCGTTGGCACTATCTTCGTCACATTCCTCAGGAACTTGGTGTCTAGCAGCTGAAACTTTAGGTTCTGCCTCAGAGTTGGTCTATGAAACATCTTCTCCACTTCTTTCAATATATTCTTTGATATCTCCTTCATCTTTCTTCTAGTTTTGAACCTGTGCTCTTTCGCTAATTTCCTTGTTAGTTCCATATCGAAATGCATCATTATAGGTATTGTTATGTTATGTGTTTGTTTTGTGAAATATTCTATGGAATTTGAGTCATTGTTGATATTTCTCTGAAAGTTGACAATTTTATTATTATCAATCATACGAATTACAGGAAAAGATAAGGAAGACATTATATATATATATTATGACGAGCTCGGTGGCGTAGCGGTCAATGACGCAGCTTCGACACCAACGCTCGTGGGTTCGATTCCCACATAGGACAAACATTTGTGTGCATGAACATGTCTGTTTGTCTTGGTCTGGGTGTTTTCTATGTATCATAAGTAAGTATTTACAAAAAAATATATATTTACGTATGTTTATCAGTTGTCTAGTACCCATAACACAAGCTTCGCTTACTTTGGGGCTAGACGGCGCTGTGTAATTTGTCTGACAATATTTATTTATTATTTATTCATTGGCTCGACTAAAAATACCAAGTATAAAATATGGGGTGTAAGTAAGTCGCTCACTGCCTTCTTTTAGAGCCTAAGCCAACCTCTGCACGTGGTGCAGCCTACTCATACACTGACGAGGCTCTGGCACAAAAAGAGGTAGGGCAGCGTAGTTATGTGCTTTCACGCCTTAACAACTTGGATTGTCACGAAATTTCGCTAACATCATATCTTCTGATCCGAGACGTGGTAAATAAAAAAACGAGTGGTTTCATGGGACACCAGATAGGAACGAAGAAGTTCTATTCGAGGTATATAGAAAATAATTATTCGGGTATACATTTTTTATTATGATTTTTTTTTATATATAAATCTCTTTTTAATCACGGGTCAAGTCCGGTCATTTGATAGGCGTGCGCGGGGATATGGATCCAACGCGTAGAGGCCCCTTTGAGAAGTTTGATGTAATATTGTACGCCCGCCGTGACCCGCTCCAGGATATGTCAATGGAACGTCATAGCCATGAGCAGGTCTCGGGAGGCGTTGAGACTATTGCGAAGTGTGATGGAAAATAAATGGGCTATGATATATAAATTATTATTATCGCATTTATTTATTTTCATACTTAATACATTTTTTAATATATAATACATTAAAAAATATAAAGAAACAGAATCCTCCCGATAGCGATAACAAGGTCCATACTATCGGTGGTCAAGGTCACAGAGACAGAACCTTCTTCACAATACTTAAGTGTCATGTTATAAGGAGGACAGCTTTCTGTATCTGGCTCTAGATCCAGCTCCCCAACGTGAGCTTCTTTAGATGGCCGTCGTCGATTTATTATTATTATTTATATGTAAATTTATATATAAATAATAAAACAATTATACATAGTGTATAGCCTCCATGCGTTTAACGTAGTACCTAATAATAATGATCAGATGGTTCCACTTTTGACCACCAGATGGTGTAATTATCGAATGATATAATAATAATAGCAAACTGCAATAATAATAACAGTCATCACGTACACTATACATTAGACACTGTATAGCCATCATACATAGATTATACATAAAAATCTTACGGTTTTTTTAACGTTACGAACGTTTTTTGCCGGCTAGGGTACCCCTCCGCAACGCCCCATAAGGAACTTCGTTCCAAACATGTGCGAAACCGCGGGAGGAAGTTAGTATAGCTACATGTAATATTTCCGAGAAATCTAAATATACTGATAAAGTTTTGTATAAAATTCCCAGCAACTGACTAACGACGTGAGTACCTAAATCTAGCACACAAAAAAAAAAACAAATCTGCCAAATTAGTGCCGCACATATTTTTTTTTTTTTTTTATATAACGACGGGTGGCAGACAAGCATACGGCCCGCCTGATGTGAAGCGGTTACCGTAGCCATATTAACGCTCGCAACATAAAATATTGCTCGCGCGCCGCCACCCCCGCTGTCAACGCAGCATCTCCTTCCTTTCTTTCTGGTGACCTCACTCACTCGCAGGAACACAACAACCCTCAAGGGAATTGTTATTTGGCTGCGGTATTCTGTGAGGTGGAGGTACATTCTCCAGTCGGGTAGTTTACAATTACGCTTCCTACCTCTCTTTTCGCCAGAGCTTCGTTTGTCAGTTAGCAGGGTGCACCACGTGCAGGTGAAGTTGGCTTTGGTTCAAAGATCTTGATGAACTACTTACACCCCACGAACTACTACCATAAATACGAGAATACGATTTTCAGCGAAATTTATTGAGCTTATAAAATCGTCCGGTCGTTCTGTCTGCCCGTCCGTTGCCATGAAACTCAAAATTTCGAAATTCTGACTTCGGATTCGTGTAGAGCATCAAAAAGTAGTAATGTAAAGTGACCTTGGTTTTCCGATATCATTTCGGGAAAGTGGCCAAAATAAATAAATAAATTTCGCTATGGTGGCGCATGCTGCGCGTCCGATGTTTTTATATAACCTTCTTCATGTTCAAACGTTAGCATGTCCCTAGATCTGTGTGTGCAACGACCACAGTAGCCTATACTTTTTTGACGTGGTAACGTCTTATAAATCAATGAACGCCGGCTGCACGCACGAAAAAGCATGACTCATTGTCACGTTCCGCCTGAGCCGAGCGTGCAAGCGAGAGCGCGGAACAAGCGATGGAGAGGCACGATCGGCCTAAGCGTTCGGCTTGTGACGCATCTATCTCTCTTCCACTCTATCGGCCGATGTTTTCTTATGACGTTATCACGTAAAATTATCGTCTGTAAACCGACTTTATACATTTTTTTTATACGTCTGGTGACAAACGATAGCCTGCCTGATGTGAACCGGTTACGCAGCAGCTTCTTCCTTCCTGTGAGGTGGAGCTACTCCAGTCGGCCAGCCTTTACAAACGCTACGCCCTAGCTGTCTTTATCCAGCGCCTCGTTAGTCTATAAGCAGTGTGCACCACGTGTAGGCGAGGTTGGCTTTGACCGATTTTTTTTATTGTGAATGCTGTTTCACGGATTGATTGCTGTAGCCACTATGTTGTGGTGAACGAGTATAGTTTATAAAGTATCATTTGTAATATGTTTGTGGGGCAAGATGGCGTGGTTCTCGTCAGTTGTGTCCTGGCAGTGGGTTGAATAAGGGTTTACGACGTCACAAGTAATATCTATGTGTTGATCCTCATATGATTTTTTTCCAGTGCAACAGAATTTATATTTTTTCCATGAATTATTGTAAAACTTATCAATTGTAAGATCAAACAAAATTACTTTGAGATTTCTTACAAAATCTCAAAGTAATTTTGTTTGCCAGTCTCTAATTTTCAAGTTTCTGCTGCGGCGGTCGCATTACTATACCTACCATGCACATGGGACATATCGAATAGCCATCATCATTACTTTAGCCACTTGACGTTCATTGATGTACATGAACCTTCAAAGAGTTCCGCAGCAATGATCTGTTTTGCAGGACGCAGCATTGGACGGCCCTCCGCTAGATAGATCGATTATCTGATATAGATACTAGAGACATAGACTAGAGACAACGGGACAAAATAGATCATTGTTGACATAATATAAATAAATTAAAAAAATATATACCAGAACATTTGCACATGGCCGTCTAGTCCCAAACTAAGTAAAGCTTGTACTATGGGTACTAGATAACTGATGACGTGATCGTGATAGATAGAAAACACCCAGACCAAGACGAACATACATGTTCATGCACACAACTATTTGTCTTGTGCGGGGATTGAACCCGCTACCTCGGTGTCAACGTGGCCATTGCTAGCCGTTCGACAAGAGATCAAGGGAGGATAAAAGAAATATTTTTTATCTTGTCTATCTGTAACGCAGCCCGAATTGGTTAACATCCTTTGCCATATTTTTAAATATTAGTACATAATAAAAAAATGGAGATCTAGAGGGGAGGCCTATGTCCAGCAGTGGACTTTCAATGGCTGAGATGATGATGATGATGATGAGTCCATAATAGTGTTTACCCCCAGCTTCACCCCGCATAGCACCTGTTAAAAGGATCTTAAAAGAGTAGAATAGTTTGAATCATCCGTCTGTATCTATAAAAGACAATCTTTGCTGACCAATCTATGAAAGCACTGCTAAAACCACTATTCGGATGGCAGGCTCTACCCCAAAAAGCTGAAACCAATTACAATCAGATTTTTTTTACGAAAATGTTACTTAAACTAAAATTTGTACTATTATTAATAAGATTAGCTGGTAGGGACGGAGGCGTTCTACCGATTTGACTGAAGATTTTTATCTCAAATTTAAACAGAAGCCCGATTTTCGCAATCAAAAAAGGAAGGCGGCGGGAATCGTCTTCAGTTTCAGCAGTAGGCCCCCTGGATGAAATTTATAATATACAGTTTTATTAATATGATGTAAGTATCCGCTAGATAAGGATTTTTGGTAATTCCCACGGGATACCGGTATACGCTTGTGAAGTCGCGAACGCATGTATTCTATATGCACGTCAAATTTTATACAAATTTATTCAGCCATTGATGCGTGAAAGAGGAACAAACATTCATACAAACTTCGTTTATGGCAGGATTTACAGATATTTAAAACTTACATTTTTGCACTTTCCAATTTCAAAATTAATGAAACAACACAATATCCACAACAATTTCATAATAGAATTTAAAAAGTTTAAAAGTTCAAAATTCAATGTCACTAAATAAAAAGTTCACATATTTTTTTTAATCACGGTGCAGTTCGTTCTCTTCCAGTACTTAACTCGAACTAAGCTGAGCTAGGTCTCTCGGATCGATTACGTGGACTAGTTAGTTGACGTGGTTCGCTTCAGGAATATTTGAACACGTGTTTGGCGGTAAAAATGGGTTTAGATTGCTCATACAAACAAAACATCACTTTTATTGTTCTCTTTTTAGTTCAAGGAGGTCTGGCTTGTGGCTAAAAACGTTACTATAAGAAAGAATAAATAAACATGTGTTTATTTGCGACAAGAGTGATACAACTCAAAAATATCATATTTCAAGTTCCACAGTTTTCTTGCAAAAAAAGTCGTAAGTCCAAGAGTTAAGCGAAGTACAAAATAAAATATATGTCATTACTTACATCATCAGCTTCTTATTCAGGGTATGATTTGATAGTGTTAGTGATAACATGTGAACAAATGAATAAAAATAGCAGTTGTCGCAAATCATGTGTACTGCATGGTTCATTTAAATTTTGAGGAGTTGCATTTCAAAATTTAATTTGCATTTCGTTCATTTGATTATGCTGACTCACTTAAAATGATAATTTTGAATTGAAATATTAGGTAAAACGTCAAACATCAGTAAAGTAATCATAATAATTTCTTGTGCATTTATGCCACACACTAATTTGAATGAAACTAGACAATTTAGAAAAATCTGAAATATTGTGTAAAATGTAAAAATTAAGACCTTTGTTTGTGATAATCTCAATATAAAACCAAGATGAAATTATAAATTGGCTGTTCTATAAAATTATAAGATAATAACTAAAAATTAAAAGAAACCAACGAAAATATTATAACAACCGAGACAATTTGAAGTTCAAGCCCGAAAATACAAAAATAAAATAGATAAAGTAATTATTAATATTAGTAAAGATTTCTTAATATTTTTTTTTATCGCACGCAATAAATAGGCGTATAGAAAAGGCGACCTTTGGGTCATTAAATAATGATTTCTATAAGGTAAATACTTTTATCTAATTATTGATATATTTTTCTGAAAATTACGCTCTAAATATAATGTATCTGGTTAGTATGTGAGGAGTATTTGAGATATGACGTAACTAATACTACATCTAGAAATTTGAAATTTTTTAGTTACGTCATTCTTTTCGCAAATAAGCTATTGCGAAATCATTTTGGACTGCGGAGGTGGATGACAGGATATTTTAAGTGACGATAAATTCAACAAACATCTTGACATACACACTTGACATTATATATGTATATAAACATGTTGGGTCACGTAACTGTTTTGTAAGCGTACTATAGTTGAAATTACTGTAACGGCACTTTTAATCGAATGATTATTATAGATTAGATGCTTCATTCATGTCATGTTTTAGGGTGTAATTGGCACACCGTCATCTTTGGAGCCAAAGCCAACCTCATCTGCTCCCTGCCGTTAAGGACGACTCTTAACGAAAATGAATTGGGGAAGTACCCCTACCCCACAGAATACCGCAGTCAAATAACATTGTCCTTTGATTGATCCTTGGACAACGACCCTATGCCTACAGCTAATGCGCCCCTGTGCAGCAAGCTTAACGTGCCGACCGAAGCACGGAGGAACTCGAGATAAATAAACCCATCCCTAGACAGGGTGCGGTTGACGTTGCTAAACTTGCGTATTCGATTAGACTGACACGCGTAACAACATCATGGAATTCCTCATTATATAAAAATAATTCAGGCCAATTGTCGAATTCAATATCGGTCTTGACTAGGAAAAAAAATGAAAGGTCACCGTTTATCAAATATGCAGTGTATATAACTATGTATGTCTACGTATGTATGTGAGGCGCTCGATAGCGTCATTGCACGTGTCAATCTAATCGATCACGCAAGTTAAGCAACTTCGACCGTAACCTGTCTGTGGATGGGTTTATTTATCTCGAACTTCTCCGTGCTTAGCAAGGCAAGTTAAGTCGTCGATCGCTGCTGTTGTCTTTAGACGACAGTCGTTAAACCAAGTCCGTGGACTTTGGACGGCTTGAAAACATTGGCCTCCGCCAATCCGCAGTTGAACAGCGTGATGTAAGCTCTAAACCTCTTCGATTGAGGGGAGACCCGTATCCCAACAGTGGGATGATCATGGGCTGATGCCGTGTAAGTATGTAGATACATATCTTTTTATATAGCTATTTCCCTATTAGAGATAAGCTCGCCTTTGCATACAACCTACATAGATCTTGTTACCTTTTTGTTTGTTTTGGTAATCATCATCATCATCAGGTCATTTTAGTCTCCACTACAGGAGTACGACTCTCTCTCGTACGTCACAGACAGAAGGAGGATTTGATTTCCTACACTGCCCACGCTGGCCCGACGGGTTGGGGAATTTTCCTTTAGTCGCCTTGTACGACATCCACGGGAAGAGACGGAGTGATTCTATTCTAGTCTGCCGGAAACCACACGGCCAATGAATATTATAAATGTATTTTTTTGTATATGCGATTATTGTAAGACGAATTAAGTACCTAGTAATAAAATGTATTTCCACTGACATAAAAATAATATAATATGTAAATACGGCAGATGTAAAATCACGAGTGCCTTAATAAGGTGATTTGTAACATTATTAACCATCTTTTTTACCACTATGTGCATGTACCCCTTGTTATAAATCATTGTGAATAAATGAATTATGAATATGAATATATTTTCCTCTTTTACGCAATATGGAACGCTACAAGGCGTGAATATTTTTTTTTTTCATTTTTGGGGTGTTGTAGCTCACCGCGATGTTTAAAGCCAAAGCCAATTTAACCTGTACGTGGTGCACCTTGCCGACTAGCGAAAACAAACGAAGCTCTGGCGAAAAGAGAGGTAGGGAGCGTAATTGTAAGCTACCCGACTGGGGAATGTACCTCCACCTCACAGAATACCGCAGCCAAATAACGGTTCCCTTGAGGGCTGTTGTGTTCCTGTGAGTGAGTGAGGTCACCAGAAAGGAAGGAGATGCTGCGATGGCAGCGGGGGTGGCGGCCCGCGAGCGACATTTTATGTTGCGAGCGTTAATATGGCTACGGTAACCGCTTCACATCAGGCGGGTCGTATGCTTGTCTGCCACCCGACGTAGTATAAAAAAAAGTCGGTTGTCTGTAAAGTCGGTTTACTGACGATAATTGAACGTGACAACGTCATAAGAAAATACTGATGGAATGTTTGCATTTTTCAAAAGAAAATTTTAATGGAACGCCTCAGAGCGAGGTAACGTCGCATACGTCAAATATTTCGTGCGTGCATCGTGCCGGCTCCATGGAATTATAAGACGTCACGTCAAAAAAAAAAACTCACTGAGCAATCATAAAAAAATACATTTATCACAAATGTTAAAACAATACGCAGTTATCTAAACGTAGACTTACATACTCGGTGGCCTACTCGCCGAATAATTTGAACATAAAATTAGCACTTCGGTACGAAACACAGGACTTGGGCTATCTCTAGGTCACGGGCGGTCTGATGTTTTTGACATATTTTTATGCGTTGCAGACTGATAATAACGTTTCCTGGTAACTACCGAATTATAAATACTAGCGGTCGCCCAGTGGTCGACCATAATTAATATAAATCATGACTTTAACTATACATAAAAGAGATATGCGTGTGTGTGACAAATACATGATAAAGTGTAATTTTCAGCGAAATTCATTGAGCTTATAAAATCGTCCGGTCGTTCTGTCTGTCCATCCAGAAACTCAAAATTTCGAAATTCTGACTTCGGATTCGTGTAGAGCATCAAAAAGTAGTAATGTAAAGTGACCTTGGTTTTCCGATATCAATTCGGGAAAGTGGCCAAAATAAATAAATTTCGCTATGGTGGCGCATGCTGCGCGTCCGATGTTTTTTTATTGATTTAATCTATTTTTCAAGCTTTAGAATCACTCCGTCTCTACCCGTGGATGTCGTACAAGGCGACTAAGGGAAATACATTATCAAATATCGATCAGGCCTCCCCAACCCGTCTGGCCAGCGTGGGGAGTATAGACCAAATCCTCCTTCCGTCTAGGACGGACGAGAGAGGGTCGTGCTCCTGTTGGAGACTAAAATGAACCTGATGAAGATAACGTCAGTGTCAACTAGATAATATGTATCTCCAAGTCAGTGGCCTTTATGTAGCTTACAAACATTGGCCTCTGCTAACCGGCAGTTAAGCAGAGGATGGACGAGAGAGGGTCGTGCTCCTGTAATGGATCTGATGAAATTTAAAGAACTTGATGTGTCAATGTGATGCCCTAGCTGGCAAACGAATGGTAATCTTTGGAAAGGCGTACCGAGACCTGGAGGACTTCAGGCTCTTCCCAATTAAAGGCGAACTGAAGTACATGGAACATGTCTTTAGACAGTCAGGGGAGAGTTACTAAAGAATAGGGAGTGCACAAAAGATCCAAGAGGGTCATCGTGCCACCGGTGTTGCGGCGCTGGACCCATTTCAAGATAAGATAAGATAAAATGGACCTGATGATGATGATGACGATGATCTTTCAAGCATAATTTAAAAAAAGTATTAGCATTCTGCACTCCTGCTCTATATAAAGTGTGCGAAATTTCATACACCTCCTTTCCTGCGCACTTTTCGTAAAAAGGGGTACAAAGTTTTTTTGGTTTCATGTATTAATATATAGATACGTAACTAGTAATAGATCAGCACGATGGCTCCACATCTTTTTTTTTTTTTTATACTACGTCGGGTGGCAGACAAATATACGGCCCGTCTGATGTGAAGCGGTTACCGTAGCCATATTAACGCTCGCAACATAAAATATCGCTCGCGCGCCGCCACCCCCGCTGCCATCGCAGCATCTCCTTCCTCCTTTCTGGTGACCTCACTCACTCGCAGGAACACAACAGCCCTCAAGGGAACCGTTATTTGGCTGCGGTATTCTGTGAGGTGGAGGTACATTCCCCAGTCGGGTAGCTTACAATTACGCTCCCTACCTCTCTTTTCGCCAGAGCTTCGTTTGTCTGTCAGCAGGGTGCACCGCGTGCAGGTGAAGTTGGCTTTGGTTCAAAGATGTTGATGAACCACTTACACCCCAAATCGCCTGATGTTAAGCGAGAAGAACCCATGTCTCATCGGCAACAGACAAGAGACCTATCCTGTCTGTTGCCATTGCCATGTGGGCCCTCACGATTTATTGGTTTAATACTACTTTTGGTGGCAGTCATACGGCCCGCCTGACGCGAAGCGGTCACCGTAGCCATATTAAACGTTCGCAAGTGCCCCGCTATCAACACAGCTGAGTAGCTGACGTCATCAGAAAGGAAGGCGTCTTCCTCTCTGATGACGTCTTGCGTATGAGAGATCATACGCAAGAATACAAAAACCTCAAGAGAATTGTTATTTGGCTGCGGTATTCTGTCAGGTGGAGATACTTCCCCTGTCGGGCAGCTTACAAATACGCTACTACCTCTCTTTCGTCAGAGCCTCTTTCGTTAGTCGGCAGGGTGGACCAAATGTAGGTGACGTTGGCTTTGGCTCTAACGGTCGTGATGAGCTATTTACACTCCATATGTTTTTGATACATAATTCTAAATTTTAACTTTCTGTTAGTGGATTTAATAACTTTTTAATTTTATTTTCGTAATTATGATTTTATTGTCATCAATTCTAAAGCCAAACAAAGTAGGTATGTGAAAAGTTATCAAGCTTTACAAAGCTCTATTCATTTGTTGAACGCAATGTACTGATAAAATCTTAATACCTACCTACCGTTCAGTATGCATATTTACTTTATTATTAACCGAGTTCAGAAAATGAGGTAGGTAGTCTGTTTGGCCAGTATACACGTTTGACAGTAGACACGTGTACAGAATTGATTTCATTCATCAGTTTGATTGTGTACAGAATATTTAAGAGACAACCTTTTCTGTTTTTTTTTTAGGAGCCCAGTGGTCGAATGTCTAGTAAAGGCCGAAGTCGCGGGTTCGCTCCCCGCACAAGACAAACATTTATGTGCATGAACATGTCTGTTAATCTTGGTCTGGGTGATAATACATATAGTATTATTAATAATAGTAATAATAAAATAATAATAATAAAATAGTTTATTTCAATAACAGGGTACATCAAATTTTCGGTAGGATCTGGTATTATTAGTGTGTATTTACAAAAAAAAACAATGTATTTAAGCACATTTATCTGTTGTTTACTACCCACAGTACAAGCTTTGCGCTTAATTTGGGACTAGATGGCGCTGTGTAAATTGTAAAGAAATATTTATTTATTTATCTGTTCTGTTTGGGGTATATAAACCACAGAACTCTATTTATTGTATTTTGCGGTATAAACATATATATATTACGGATATTAGTCGTGGATACTGAATTGCACGAATATCAGTACCTAGTTCGAACATATTTTTTACGGTGAAGAAGAAGTAACAATTTTCATAGCTTTCCTTCATTTTGTCATTAACTCATTCGTCGTTGTCACCCCTTATTCATTACACTGCTGGGATACGGGTCTCCCCTCAATCGATGGGGTTTAGAGCATACTCCACCACGCTGCTCAACTGCGGGTTGGCGGAGTTTAATTGAGAAGAGGATTTATGAATTCATTGTAATCAAAATAATAGCTAAATAACTAAATTTTGACCACGGTGTAGGTTCCGTATCATTATTAAAATTTTAACGAGCCCATTATTACAAACAATTTTTTTTAACAAATAGAAAAATCAAACAATTTCTACAATGGGAACACCTCTAATATTAGATCAAATCAGTTGTGATTGTGAATTAGTAGTCAGAAGACCTATAAATGTGTCAAGTTACACGCTGTCAGTTTGCTGAGAGCTTAATTTTAACTGAATTGTAATTATGATTCGTCATAAAAGGTGACTTGAGCATAACTGAAGGTTCTAAAATCTGTATTTAACTGTGTGAATCATGTTGATAAATATCGGTTATTGTAACAGTTGTAGACTGGCGACGATTAGATCAGCTCTTAATATTTTTTTATATGAGACGATTTGTTATATGCAAGCGAGCATGCGGGTCACCTGATGGAAAGCAATCACCACCGCCCATGCAGATCAGCAACACCAAGGGGTCGCCGATCCGTTGCCAGCATATACTCCTTCCTTTCTTTCTTTCTGATGACTTTACTCACTCGCAAGAACACAACAACCCTCAAGTTATTTGGTTGCGGTATTCTGTGAGGTGAAGGTACTTCCCCAGTCGGGCAACTTAAAAAATATGCTATGCCCTACCTCTCTTTTCGGTATAGCCTCGTTCGTCAGTCAGCAGTGCGCACCACATGCGGGTGAGGGCTTTGGTTCAACGATGTTGATGAACCGCCGACACCCCAATTTCTTTGCTAGATGCTGGGTAGTTTGCTGATTATGATAACTCGGTTTATTTTTAGATCTTTTAGTCTAAATAAATAAATATGTATTCTTAAATAAATGGGCTGCCTACATCTGCCGAGTCAGTGATGGCAGATGGGGGAGGAAATTCCTAGAGTGGAGACCTCGAATGCGACGACGAAGCGTCGGGCATTCCTCTCTAGATGGAGCTACGACGGCCGGAGCGTAAATCACATAAACCCAGATCAATTTGCGATCTTTCTTTTTAATATGTTATGTTCGGCTTATTCTATGGTCGATCAAAGTATTGGTGAGAAAATCAGTTTTAAAAGGATGAAATTATTAAACAAAATATATTATCATTAGAAAAACAATAGAAAATACTACTCCTTACAAACAAAATATCTAGCTTAGCTGTGAATGAATGAGAATGTACAAATTTGTGATTGAATGCCTCCAATATACGAGAGCATAACGTCATAGTCGGAAAAGTCTAAAATTGTGATTTTCAAATTAAAATATCTCGGGAAGTATTTATGCTATTGAAGTGACTTTTACCTACCCTTATATAATAAACGCTAAGAAAAAAATGTTAAATATTGTCAGACAAATTACACAGTGCCATCTAGCCCCAAAGTAAGCGAAGATTGTGGTATGGGTACTAGACAACTGATAAGCATACGTAAATACATTTTTGTAAATACATACTTATGATACATAGAAAACACCCAGACTAAGACAAACAGACATGTACATGCACACAAATGTTTGTCCTATGTGGGAATCGAACCCACGAGAGTTGGTGTCGAAGCCGCGTCATTGACCGCTACGCCACCGAGCTCGTCAATGTTAATCATCATATTCAACTGAGGGTTGGCGGAGGCTTGTGGTTTCAAACCGCCCAAAGGCCACTGACTTGGCTTAACGACTGTCGTAGTAGGTCTAAAGACAACAACCGGGACCACGTACCCTATTCCTACAGCTAATGCGCCCCTGTGCACCACCTGTGCTTTCCGTTATATCACAGGATTCTGAGTCTCTCGTCTAGCTAGTTTACTAGGACCTATACGAGTACCCACGCCACCATCGCGCTCGGTAAACCAACCAAGCACACAAGCAGATTGGTAGCAGGTCTGACTCCCTTTTCACCAGCAAGCAGGCTACTTAGGCACTCTTAAGTCGATTAGCTGTAGGCATAGGGTAAGGCCGATAGTAGGCATCTCGCTACTAAACCGGTACAACAACCGGGACTGACGGCTTAAGTGCCTTCCGAAGCACGAACAATGAATATTCTTCTTCTTCTCAGTCGGACACTCTTTGCAGAGTGGTCGTGATCATGGGCAGGTCACTACGAGTGGCGGCTCCTGTTATATTTCTCCATTTGATTCTGTTGGAGCTTCCACCTTGCCTTGGACTACGGTCATAAGTGTGCTCAGTGGTTACACCGGTGTGACAAATCAGTGTAACCACGGGTCGGAAGGGTACAAGACGCTCCATAGAATTTTCTTTTCGGGTAATATGCCCGAAGAACTTCAGTATACGTATTTGCACAGTCGACGATATCCTTTCTTTAATATGAAGTTCCTTTAAGATCGATGCATTGGTTCGGCGAGCAGTCCATGGAATTCTCAGTAGGCGTCAATGAATATGCCCAGAGAAAAATAGAAAAAATAATAATAATAAACTTCATCGCCGGCGTCAATGTGCCGAGAACATAGAATTTTTGTCTCCATGGCCAAGACCTTTCAGGATAATTTAATTGTAAAAAAAAATGAGTCGATATAATTTGATTTGTTTGAATGGTATCTACGAGTACATATATTTAATTTTATTCCATCATGTTTATGATCGCTCGTCTGACTGTTTGCTGAGGTGGAATCGTGACGAATTTCTAATTCTAGTATTGAGTGTTCGCAGGCGAGGCTGCTTGTTCACCTATTACATCATATATCACTGTTCTGAGTATTTGATTGATTGTCCATCGATACGTAGATTAATAGGATTTTATGTTTTTTACTGCATGTAACTGTGTTATTTGTTAATACAATAGATTACTATAAACAATAAAATATGCAAACACATCTATTTGTTAATTAATCGTGTTTTAACCCCACTGTGGTGAAGGGTAAAGGAAGTGACGTATGTTTGACCTGGGGCCCTACCGGCTGAAACTGAAGCCGATTCCCATCGGATTTTTTCATTGCGGAAATCATAATTCAGCTTAGATTTACGGTACCTGTGTTTAGTTTAACTGATAGAATCCCTTAAGGCGACTAAGCTAAAGATGTTATCAATAACTAAAACTTAGGACCTATTTTTCGAATCAAAATATTCTATGGTAATCGGTTTCGGCTTCGGTTGTAGGGCCCATGTTCCAAATAACGACAGAAAAAATTTGCAACTTTATTTGGGTTTCAGAAATTACTAAATCCATACATTGCAAATGCAACGTAACAGAAAAAAGAGCTTGGTAATACAAAATGTTTTTGCTGCTGCATCACATTCACTCCGGTCCGCTGTGGCTGCAGCGATTTTGGATGAGATGGAATTATTCATTGAAAATCGGCTGGTGGCCACCGCGGGTGATCAACAACGGGCGGCCGTTTTTTACAAGACCGAATAAACCACGGGGTTTAATCATACACTAACTATATACCAGAGTTCGCCGATATATATCAGTGGATATATGTCATGATATATATCACGACATATATCAATTGATTTTTATCTTGATATATATCAATTGATTTTTTCCTGTCTTCTGAACTAAAAGTTATGGAGATTAATGTTTACCCTGACAATACTTAGCGAAAAACTACAATTCAGAATACTTTGGATTGCTTCCCAAAATGGCAACCTCATTTAAAATTGGGAAAATCCCCTTTAACTTACCAGTACGGGCTAGCTTTTTATTGAAATTCAAACCTTAACTTCATATCATTTATGGTTTATTTAAAGTGGTAATTTGACAATTATATTATTTTACAAATTCCTTTCACATTTTTAGGTCTTTAATCCCCTAGCAGAATAAAATTCGCTTCTTTTTCTTCTCCTGGATATATATCCGATTTATATAAAAAAATCGGTTTTTTGATATTTATTATAAAAATCGGATTTTTCGAACCCTGCTATATACTAACTAATAATACACTAACTCTGTCTACGAACTAAACAATTCAAAACATCATTAAAGGAATTCCAGGTCTGTGGTGTAATCATCATCGTTATTTTAGCCCAATGACGAAGTATTCACTCACTAACATCTTTACTGCCTAAGTCTTACCTTGCTGACGTGCTAACGACGCTTTGGAGTCGATGTTTGGAGTGGAGATTTCGAGGAGGAGGTAGGGCAAGTCGAGTCTGACTATGGTACCTCCACCTCCCCAAAATTCATAGCCAGAAACAATACTCTCAAGGATTGTAATATTTCTGTGTTAGTAATAACTAGACATAAGGACATGATGCTGTCAGTGGGAGTGCCAGCGAGTGCGCAATACTGTCAATATTTTATGCTGTCCAACGATTTAGAAAGCATAAAATGTTTTTAAAGATATATCCAGGTGGAATAATTATTCTGCATAAATATAAAATATTAGCGACAAATTAATTAGATGCAGGCTGATAATGATGATGAAATTAAGACGACGCCCAGGAATCTGGATTAATTTCAGCAATTTCAAAACATCAAAAGTATTTTTTTACTACTTACCGTATTACCTATTATTTTTGTCAGTTGCCGCTATACGAATTACTGTCATAAGTAATTTGTTTTCATACACTCCTAAATTAACATATTTTTTTTTAATTTTTAGTTTCGCTGTTCTTTCGGTTTCTTGATTGGATCGTATGGATCTGTGTTGTTTTATTTGGCTTGGTATTAGGGTTCCGTACCTCAAAAGGAAAAACGGAACCCTTATAAGATCACTTTGTTGTCTGTGTGTCTGTCTGTCAAGACCCTTTATCTCGAGAATGCGTGGAGGTATCAAGCTGAAATTTGAACTGTATACTCAGTTTCACGGTCCCATGAAGTTTTAAAAAAATCAGACTGGTAAGTTTACGTAAAAAAAAGATACGGTCGTTTATTCAGAAAAAAACGCATATCTTGACACATTCTCAAGAGAATCAAAACCCATAGGGTACTTCCCATTGACCTAGAACTATGAAATTTTGCATTAACATCGTTATAGACTACAGATACAAGAATAAATCTCAAAACTACACATTTGTAATCAAATCTTAAAAAATAGGGGGTCGAAATTTCAAATTGAAGCTACGTTCAAATGGGGTATCATATGAAAGGGCTTGATGTGCACATTGCAAAATATATTTTATTTATTTTTTCCGACGGATTATTTCTTATTTATAATGAAAAATATCAAATTTATAATAATCCTACGTACGGAACCCACGGTGGGCGAGTCGGACTCGCACTTGTCCACTTTTTTTATATAGATAAAGTGCCTTAGCGGTATACCTTCGGGGCTGTCTCATTTCGGGTGAAATCTTCAGTCAGGAATATAATTTCCTGTGAATATTTACGGACCTCTGGTGATGTTCTTATGAACTACGGTTCATCATAGGTTAGGCCCGGACTCCACTAATGTGAAGATGTACGAAAAGGAGATGTGTTTTCTTACATTACAGATCTCGCTGCACTCCACCTAATGCGGTATGCCGCATGCAATGTCAAATGTATGTAACAACATCTCCCCGCTCGTCTTTGCTTTGGTGAAGTCCAGACCTCAAGAACTACTGAATTAGTCTAGTGTAGTAAGTAGTACCCACGTATTTCTATTATGATAACATAATATGAAGTGTGACGTTATTGCACAAACTAAATTCGATCTGGTGAATAATTAGGAAGTAAATAAAAATCCTAATAAAAGTTACTTACATTTTTATCACAAACACAACAGTAATAACTAAATGAACACATACTGACCATAATGTCCAATTAACACATCATTATTATCACTTATAAATTTTACATGAAAAATATACAAATAAAAACTTAATTAAGTTAACCTGCGTTTGACTGTACACTATATGAAGCTGTATAAAAACGAATTACTATTCTTTTTCTACTATGATACAATAATAGTGTCAGATCTTATATGTACAGAAAATATGATAGAAAAGGAATATAATTTTCACATCATACAATGTTATTTTAAGGTAATTTATTTACACTGTTGCATGACTCTATTTTATTTTACTTAAACAGCTTTTAAGTATCATTTGGACGAAGTTATGCAATATGGACGCAATTCACACTTTGATATTTATCTATATATTTATACTCATGGTATAAAGAGATAACATTTGTTTGTTTGTTTAAAACGTTTAAACTCAAAAATTACTGAAATATTTTTTTAAATGTTTTCACATATAGAAAGCTAAATGATCAGCGAGTAATATAGGCTATATTTTATTGCACCTATGTAAAGTCGGAGTGGATCGCTAGTGTAGCGATATTACTCGCTGCTCATTTATCATAATTCCGATTGCACACGAACTATCGTTTCAAATGAATTACGGTCAATCTAAATCATACCAAAGTCCATGCTCCTCACTAGTGGCTTCGCCTCGCCTCAATCGAAAGAGTTTAGAGCGTATTTCATGATGCTACATTGATTAAAATATGATTCCAATAATTATACAATTTTCAAGAAATTATAATTACTTATTGGTAACGTCCAATTTAATAACTTACGGTCACTGATTTTTACGTACTTATAAGATCTGAGATCGCAACTACGTAATTAGGGCCAACGCATACAAGCAGATGGAGGTGGGCAGCAGACATTGTATTTCTCACATTTTTGTCGATATTGCAAACGCTCTAAGGGCAATATAATCTATATCATATATAAAAATAATAATATAAGTGATTGGTAACTTAGATCATCTGCCATGCCATCCGCTAGTCTGTATTTGCCCTTATCAACCCTAATAACTTCAGTAGCCGGCATCTGCATCATAGCTGCTCTTTTTGCTGTCGTATTGGTCTGAAAAAAAAATACTCTGTATAATAATATCACAATAGATTAATAAACTAAACCTTAAAATAATTTATGAGCAAGATGAGCAAGACGCCTGATAAATACTATATAGCAAATTTTTACACAAAAAATTAATTGCTGCAATGGAATTAAAAAGTTTGCGAAATAAGTACATAACAAAAATTGATTGAGACAATTAATGGAATAACGTAGGGAATCATAGTAAATATTAAATTTATAAGAAAGGCATAATTATTAAGTGTTTGTTGAATTCATAAGTTTGGTAAGCGCAGCTGCGTAATCCCCATGACTAGGAACTATACGGTTTCTATGCTGAGTTGGGACCATTTTGTGACATTGTACAGCACTTTAATGTTTTTCATATAATATATAAGAAGAACATTAAAGTGCTGAACAATATTATTATTTATGTCTGTTTGACTTGAATAACAAACAGTGCTGTGTAATTTGCAAATAAATGGTTTTCTTTCTTTCTTTATATTAAAAAGAAGTTTATTATCAGCTCTACCTAAAATATAACTACTGTAACAACAATATCTGTTTTATATTGTGATTGTTGATTTATCCTGTGATTGTACTTATGAATTACTCCCATCTCTAACGGTGGAAAGTGGCTATTATAATAACTTTGTAAAGCTTAACTGTACACATTTTTGTTGCTATATCAAATAGTAAGTGTCAATGAACAATCTTTTATAACTTTGTATGAACACACATGTTTGTGGATTACAACCAAGATTGCAACTTATTAAAGTTTTCGTATGTATAATTTGTAATAGTTGTAGTCTGTTTTGTGTGAATAAATAAATAAATAAATATAATTTTGAGTTCAAAAATTATCTTAAACATAAATTAGTTTAAAAATCAATCATAACCCACTTCGAGAAGGATCTGTAAGCATCAAACTCCTGAGGATGGCTTCAGGAATTGGAGGCGGCGTGGGGAGGTGAGCGCCCTCTGGACGGAAGCCGTTCTCGTCAGCTGTGTACGTGATCATGTAGGTCTGACCATCGTCTCCAATGTACGAGTACGAGCCGGCGACCTGGAGAGATCCTTCTTCTGGCACTGGACCGGGGATCACTCGTCCTGGAATCAGAAAAATGGAATTATAGTGGAATACATTGAGATATCTTACAAACGCTTGTTGCTGATGTAGCATTTCATTTGGTCCGGTGCCCTTATTCACTATGTGCAGATCAGGTTGGCTTAAGCTTAGGGTGTAAGTGACTCACCACAACCTTAAGAACCAAAGCCAACCAAACCTGCACGTGGTGTATTATCGACTAGCGAAAGAGGCTCTGGAAAAAGAGAGGTAGGGTCAGTGTATTTGTAAACTGCCCGACTGGGGAAGTACCTCCACCTCACCGTATACCGCAGCCAAGTTCGTATTTCAAAACCGCCTAAAGGCCACTGACTGGGCTTTACGACTGTCATCTAACGGCAGAAGCCGAGACCGATGGCTTAACGTGTCCTCCGAAGCACGGACTCGTAGGAATTCAAAATTATGGTTATGTTCGGAATCGGAATATATAGAGGTATTTAAATACTTGTTTGTTCAAACCTTCGCTTGTTAGTCAAAAATGATTTTTAAGAAAAAATAAAAACCGACTTCAGCTGGCAATAGGGCAAATTTAAGGGTTTCCATCGATTTTTCTGGGATCCCCTCACCAGACCCTGACTTGGTGAATATGGGACCACCTCGCAATCATACCCTTTCAAATAAAAAAAAAAGAATTTGACCATACGTGCTTATAAAATTTAAGAGTTTCCCTTGATTTCCGTGGGATCCCATCATCAGATCCTGACTTGGTGAATATGAGACCACTTTGCAATCATAACGTTTCAAATAAAAAACGAATTCTGAAAATCGGTTCACAATTCGCGAAGATATCAAATAACATACATACATTAAAAAAAAATCAGTCGAATTGAGAACCTCCTCCTTTTTTGAAGTCGATTAAAAACCTCCATTAATACAATCCTTTCAAACGCAGTTAACTTGTTAACTACTCATCGAATGAAACACATTGAACAATCCACGGTTTATCTTAACTCCGATTAACGCTAACAAGGCATCGTTGGCATCAAAGAATAATTTTATTAAAAATGCAATAAATCATTTAACACCATATCTGACCTTTTAATTGCGTACTTAATTTTGATAGCGTTGTTATTTTTGGTTGCTATGTTATATAACAAACAGCCTTGGTTCGGAACAAAGTCGATTCTAATTAGGATATAGCAAATATAAAATATACCAAAGCCAACTTCACCATCACGCGGTGCACCCTGCTGACTGACAAACGAAGCTCTGGCGAAAAGAGAGGTAGGGAGCGTAATTGTAAGCTACCCGACTGGGGAATGTACCTCTACCTCACAGAATACCGCAGCCAAATAACAATTCCCTTGAGGGTTGTTGTGTTCCTGCGAGTGAGTGAGGTCACCAGAAAGGACGGAGATGCTGCGTTGGCAGCGGCGGTGGCGGCGCGCGAGCGTTGTTTTATGTTGCGAGCGTTAATATGGCTACGGTAACCGCTTCACATCAGGCGAGCCGTATGCTTATCTGCCACCCGACGTAGTATAAAAAACAAGTAGGGGGAGGAGGATCTTGTTTGATATACCTGGGGGCCTACCGCCTAAACTGAAGCTAATTCCCATCGGTTTTTTTTATTGCGAGTATCAAACTTTAGCTTAGATGGGCGGTAATTGTGTTTAGCTAAACTAGTAGAAGCCCTGGAGCTCTATCGACTGAACTTAAGATTTTTTTTTTATATATGAGCTCAGCATATTGGCTCCACTTCGCCTGATGGTAAGCGAAAAGAGGACCCCCAATCGCATCGGCAACGGGCAAGAGACCTTGATGTCTTGTCAGTTGACGCTGCCATGCTGGCCTACAAGATGCTTCTTCACGCTTCGCTTGAAGGATCCCATATTGTATGATTGAGGAAATACATATGTCGGCAACGCGTTCCACTTTTTAATATTGCGACAGCAAGATGTTTGTCAATCACTGAAACGTAAGACCTCTTTTCCGAATCAAAATATTCTATTTGCTGGTAATCGACTTCAGCTTTGGCGGTACGGCCCCTGGTGTCACACATCACCTATTGTGCAGAGCTTGAATTATCGTGAGTGCCGAACAAACTGTTCGAGTTTCAACTCAGTATCCTTAGTGCCACTTTTTGCTCACATTCGAACGTGATAACGTTTACAAACCGACCAATTTGAGAAAAAGTTTCATATTGTGAATTTATCAGACGCGTGTTACATATCCAAATTAGCCGGATTGCTAACTTCAACATGTGATCAAGTAAGCCACATACTTGTAATATGCAACATCGAAATTGGTACTACTGATCCTAAGGGGAATGCGAACATAAATCTCCCTTTAAAAATTGAGAAGGGAGGTGAGGTCTATATAAAAGACCAACAGGGAGTGGTCATGCTGTACACCTAGGAATATTACTTATCTGTTTTTTTTATACTAAGTCGGGTGGCAGACAAGCATACGGCCCGCCTGATGTGAAGCGGTTACCGTAGCCATATTAACGCTGGCAACATAAAATATCGCTCGCGCACCGCCACCCCCGCTGCCAATGCAGCATCTCCTTCCTTTCTGGTGACCTCACTCACTCGCAGGAACACAACAACCCTCAAGGGAATTGTTATTTGGCTGCGGTATTCTGTGAGGTGGAGGTACATTCCCCAGTCGTGTAGCTTACAATTACGCTCCCTACCTCTCTTTTCGCCAGAGCTTCGTTTGTCAGTCAGCAGGGTGCATCGCGTACAGGTGAAGATGGCTTTGGTTCAAAGATGTTGATGAACCATATACACCCCAATGGTTCCTTAACCTACATTCAGCTTTGTACGAATGGGGACTGAAATGACCCTGATCTGGTCAACTTTCAAAAAGGACGAATAATATCATAGATTTACTATGCAAATGTTATTCGAATCATTTTCAATGTATAGATCTAAGAGTGCGCCGATCATAAACCCATCTATCGAATTGAACTATGTGAATGGTTCCTATCTTATAGTCCTTCTAAACTAATTAACTGGTTATGGATAATTATTACTTATGTAACGTGCAATGTAAATACTTATTACAATTTATATCTTCACCATCATCATTATTTCAGCCCAACGAATAAATGTAACGAGTTATTAAAAAAGAAGCGTTAATATGCCTACGGTAACCGCTTCAAATCAGGCGGGGCAAAAAAACGAGTGTGCTTTATATAGACCACACGACTGAAATAAAAATTCTAGTTACATCTCCCTCTCAATTTCCGTTCGCTTCGCCCTATCACACTGTTCGTAACGCTCTGGTCACGCATTCCCTCCCCAAGTTAAGAGTGGGAAAAGAAGTTTTACTTCAAAAAGCTATAAATTTGAGGCACCCTTGATAAAAAAAGATTGTTTGCAGATGCGTGCAAAAACAGAAAAATCAAACCTATTTTTAACGGACTCCATAAAAGGAGGAGGTTCTCAATTTGGCCCTATTTTTTTTTTATGTTTGTTGCTTAATTACTCCGTGATTTATAAACCGATTTGAAAAAAACTTATTTTATTTGAAAGAGTATACTTCCAGATTGGTCCTAAATTTTTTTCATCATCATCATTATCATCAGCCTGTATTTACATACATAAATGTAGAGTTATGTTTGGAGACGGTCTTTTTTGTTAAAATTATTAAATCATCATCATCATCATCATCAGGTCCATTTTAGTCTCCACTACAGGAGCACGACCCTCTCTCGTCCGTCCCAAACAGAAAGAGGATTTGGCCTACACTCCCCACGCTGGCCAGACGGGTTGGGGAGGAAAATTATTAAATAATCAATAACAATTATCGATCTCAATACCAGGTACAATGATAGATACGTACCAAATATAATTATTTAAAATATTTCCGCAATGTAGCAAGTGCACGAGTTATTTTGCAATCGAATGAAACCTGTCAATTAGTTTTTTTTTATCCCGGAAAATGATAATCTTGTATACTTTTTTGTCAAAATTAATTTGGAAGTTTGATATAGTCAATTATTTTGTCAAGGAAGTTCTGAAAAATGTTATTTACCTGTCAAATATTTATTTGCTAAATAAAATTAATTATTCAAGTATATAGGGCAAACTTATAGATAATACACTACGTATTGCATATTTTATACAATGTTACCACAGATCCAGGATCCTGGTAAAAATCTAGAAATGCCATTTATAAATAAATAAATATTTCTGGACAAATTACACACAGCCATCTAGTCACAAACTAAGCAAACCCTGTACTATGGGTACTAGATAACTTTAAATTTAGAAATTAAGAGTTAATTTGTACGTTCCTGAATAAATAACATGTTATGTTAATTAACAGTTTAACTTTAACCTTAACATGTATTTTTTTTTATCCTTCACTTTAAAAAAATAAATAATACTTAACCCCACCCTTATTATATACTTTTTTTTGTAATATTTATCACAAACTATATACACAGGAAACGACCATTATAAGATAAATGGACATGTTCCACTCCACAAATATTTGTCGAATATAGATCGAACTCGTGACCCTCGGAGCTAAACAAAATGATGCCAGCCATTTGACCACCGAACGCCAAAGCACAATTAGGACCACTATGCAATTTCGAATAATTTTAACGCAGCACAATAACCTCCCAAGTACTTTTTGGTATGAACAAGTTTCTAACAGGATTTAGTTTGTTCGTATCCTTTCACAAAACTGGTGATAAACGTTTCTCGCGAACTTCTGAAAATGTCAGTTCAAGCTCCAAATAAAACGAAGCTCCGGCGCAATGGCCTTTGTGGATTCGAGGTCAATCTTGTCTATGTGTACTGTGATCTGTACTATAACTTAAGACATTTCTATAGAAAAACTAGCTGACCCCGCAAACGTTGTTTTGCCATAAAAAATATATAACAACCTTTTCTAAGACTTACTGAATATACATACAAAATTTCATCAAAATCGGTCAAGCCGTTTTGGACGAGTATGGTAACTAACATTGTGACACGAGATTTTATATAGAAATAAATATATATATATATATCATCATTCATCTATCTTAATTCTTTTGTCGTTGGATATATAACACACTTATAGATAGGGATGCCATCCGACCGGGTTTTCCCGGAATTGTCCTAGTTTGGAGGGCGTCCGGGAAGCGTCCGGGCGGGGTTTCATTTATAGTCCAGAGTAAAACGTTTTAAGTTACTTACTTACTTACTTACTTTTTAAGTTACTAAAAACGTTTTACTCTGGACTATAAATGAAACCCCGCCCGGACGCTTCCCGGACGCCCTCCAAACTAGGACAATTCCGGGAAAACCCGGTCGGATGGCATCCCTATCTATAAGTGTGTTATATATCCAACGACAAAAGAATTAAGATAGATGAATGATGATGAAAACTTCTGCACATCCTCTTGCATACATACGCGCGTGTTTGATTAAAGAACATTTTGTTAGGATATGAGAATACGTGATACAGAAAGAAAGAAAGGAAGGAGCATAGGCTGGCAACGGATCGGCGACTCCTCGTGTTGCTGATCTCCATGGGCCGTGGTGATTGCTTTCCCTCAGGTCCATCAGATGACACACATGCTCGTATGCCCCCCTCTCCCTCATACAAAAAAAATATATTAAATTCAGGCATTTCACGGCGGCTTTTACTTTGGTAAAAAATATATACACTTGCTGATTTAGATTTGTAAAAAATCTCGACGTCAGATTAGATTCTGTCCTTGCTACTGTTGGTTTGTGATCACGATTCACGACCGTGTGTTAATTATCAAAATAATTATAATTAATACATCTTGCTCGTTTATTGATTAGTATATGTTGTTATGAGTTATGACTCTTTAATATTTCTAGATAAAAAAAATCTTGTTTAAAAAGCGCTTACCATCTTGCTCAACTTTGGTGCCGTCGCTGGTCTCATAAAGGTAGTGATAACCCTGCTCATCCATTTGATTATCAAACCTCAGGATCTGAGCTTCACTACCGGACGATTGACTTTTAGATCCTTGTTCGAAATTTTGTGCTCCTCCAAAGTTTTGATTTCGTCCAAAATTTTGAGGTTCTGATGTCTCGAATGGTGTCTGGAGACCAGCATTTGAACCGCCCGAGGATCCTGAGTTGGCTGGGAGGTAAACCTTGTCTAGTTTAGCCGTTAAGGCTACTGAAGCCAGGGACAATATGATGAACTGAAAGGAAAAATATAATATTTGGTAAGTCTGTTCGCTAAAGTGGCAGTGAGCCGGCCACATCTGCCGTGTCAGTGATCGCAAGTGGGAGAGGACAGTCCTAGATTGGAGGCCCACGAAGCGTGGGACGTCTTCTCTCTAGATCAACCGGCGACATCAAAAAAATGTATGGAAGCGGCAGGATGAGGAAAGCGGAGGATCGTATTCGGGGAGGCCTTTATCCAGCCGTAGGTAGATACTTCCTAATAATAATGAGAGCTGAGAGTTTCTCTGGCTTAAATATTAATCTATGTGTGTGTATTGATATATGTGTAGGATCTTTATCCTATACTCCTCCAATCAAGGTCGTCGTCAGCCGATGGCCCAGGGGGGGGGGGGGGGGGGGGGGGGGCAAGTTGATATGGAGAATGAGAATTTATGAATTGTAGGTGAAGTCGAGAGCTCATGAAGCTTTTTACTTGTTACAGCGATTGTAATCATAACGCTACAGAGTCCAACGTGTAAAGCTTTATGAGTTCTTGACTGGTCAATAAATAAAACTTATAAATAAATAGAATAACACTGTACCTGAGTATACAGTTCAAATTTCAGCTTGATACCTCCACGCATTCTCGAGATAAAGGGTCTTGACAGACAGACAGACGGACAACTTATAAGGTTTGATCTTATAAGGGTTCCGTTTTTCCTTTTGAGGTACGGAACCCTATAAAGATAATAATTACATCTTTCAAGTAATGACTTGTGTATGATATGATATCTTATGATTATGTGAAACTTGTTTGTGGCTTAAACACTCTAAGTAAAGTTTCTGGTTCTTGTTTTATTAACAGCGAATAAAAACTTGTTTCAAAAAATATTTTTTGTTTAATTTTGTTTCTAATATAAACGTAAGCAATGCCTTGAAATATCGTTGTTACTATTTTAAATGTTCTATAATATTCTACTACCGCTAAAACCCTTAATGGTTCAAACGGTTTTAAATTAAAATCCAGTGCCCACAAAGGCCTATTGGCAAATAAAGATAGTTGCCACAGGGCCCTTGTGGGAACTTAGGCACGTCATACTTTATTATTTTTCCAAATGATGATGTATCAGCCAAATCTTTTCCGTTATGAACTTGTAAGAAGTGTCTGTATACTACACCAAACCTTTCTAGAAAAATATGCAGCAAATACCACATTCGAATAGGATAAGTTGTTTACGAGAAAATCGCGAACATGCTAGTCAAACAGTACCTACCTAAGTTTCGAAATCGGTTAAAAACTTACGATACTGTCAAGTGATGGCCAAGTTGTAACGAAATTATGAATATTATGTTAATTATGTATCATTGCGAATTTTATTATATAAGCGGGTATATATTACTTTCACAGTATTATAAAAGTTTTATTATGATTCCAAAGTGTGTTCCTCTCAAATCTGTAGACGTAACAAACAACACTATTTTATCTGTATTTGACGAGCCCGGCGGTCATTGGATAGGAATGGCTAATTTGACTTCGAGGTCTTGAGTTCAATCCCCACATGAGACAAGCATTTGTGTGAATGAACATGTTTGTTTGTCTTGGTCTAGATGTCTATAGAGTATATTATGTATATATTTACAGGAAAAAAATTCTAGTGTGTTTATTAGTTATTTATATAACACCCATAGTACAATCTTTGCTTAGTTTGAGACTAGATGGCAGTGTGTTATTTGTCCATGAATATTATATTGTTCAACCACTTTTTGCCTAAAATGGAGACCCAAATACCCAGATACGTAAACGTACATAATTTTTTTTGATACAAATATTCAATATATAGAAAACATCCGGACCAAGATAAACAGACATGTTCATGCACACAAATGTTTGTCTTCTACGGGGATTGAACACATAACCCTGTTCGACCACCGGACTCGTCAAAAAACAAATTTTGTATAACTATTTATATAGGTATATAAATTTATAACTTAATTAAATAATAATAATTTATTTTTTGTTTATTTTTTTAATAAATTATTATTCATTTATTTTATTTCATCTCTTATTAAGTTACATTTTTAAACATATTCATTATTATTATTATTACTTATTTTTGTATAACTATTTATATAACTATTTATATATATTATTATTTATGTAGGTTGACGTGATCTAATCTAAATCTAATACAGATTTTTATTGTTAACATACTGTTTGTTTAATTATTAATCATATTATTTAATTCTTATTTATTAAAATGAAATGTAATGAAATTACATATTTATGTAAATTTATATCGTAATAATGTTTTGTAATAAATAATAAAAATTTATGTATTTATTATAAAATAAATATATATTTATTTAGCCATTGGGACCTTCTGGGCACTTTGACACGTCTTACACTTATAATAAATAATATTCTTATTTTTTGTCATTTTTATTATCATCTTGCATTTCGGTATTGACCATTGGCGATGAAGAAATGCTCAAAGAAATTTGCCAATATGGTTATTTTTTCTTTAAAAAAACTAATAACATTTTTAATATATTATAGCCTTTTAAAATATTTTTAATAAAATTTTGGATTTGAATTTAAAAAAATCAAGACGTTCGTTTGTGCACCGGAAATCCTCCATTTTACTCTTTTCTATCTTTTATGTATCCAAGTCACTCACGACGAATTTCACTCATCAAAATCGACTCAGCCGTTCAAATAGCTACGAAGAGTAAAGCGTCGGGTATAAACATGTATATACAGTTCAGATACATAACCCTTCTTTTAAGCTTTTAAGCCGCAGTCGGGTTATTTAAAGAGGCAGAGTTTGTACCAAAAGCTATTATGGGTTTGCTCACGTCTGATTTTTAATAACCTTAGCCATTGTTAAAACCCATTTCTGTAGGCTTTTAATGCCTTATTTGCCATATTGCTGTCTCTAACATTGCTAAGAGGGGAAGTCAAATTCCAAAAGCTTCTTACTCCTACTAATTTCTTCTGATAAAATTCGTAGTGAGTTCTAAGGCAGCCGTAGTTTTACCCCCGGGACCGCAATGGACTTCACTGTTCATTGCCTTTTTTGGCGGTCGCCACTGTTAATTCTGGCTACACAGGAGAGTGTCTCCTATATGTGGTGGGGATGTGTGCTGGGCCCCCGTCCCGATAAGAAAACCTAAGACACTGTTACTTTTCTAGACTACGTCGGGTGGCAGAAAAGCATACGGCCCACCTGATATTAAGCGGTAGCCATATTAACGCTCGTAACATAAAATATCGCTCGCGCGCCGTTACCCCCGCTGCCAACCCAGCCACTTCTTTCTTTCTGGTGACCTCACTCACTCGCAGAAATACAACAACCCTCAAGGGAATTGTTATTTGACTGCGGTATTCTGTGAGGTGGAGGTGCTTCTCCAGTCTCTCTTAATAACTTTGATTTGATCTCTTAATAACCCATTTTGAAATAAAATAAACAAACACAAAATTATCACAACATCGTTGAATTTAACGACCAAAATTGCACAAACGTTCCACAAATCGAACTATAAAAACACTCACTAACACTCAAAAACGTCAAAATTAACGACACGCATAAAACATTATGCAAATAGAAAGGTAAGCACTATGTTACACTAATACGATTGCATAAAATAAACACAAGTACTAACGTATTTCATGGTTGATTTGAAGATGTGCCTTCTCAGGAAGATGCTAGTGAAATGTGTGCACACATAGCATCTGCTGCCGTTTTATAGTGATGCTTAGTGTTCGATATTTGAATGATACAGGATAGGAATGCAACGCTCGAATTTTCTTAGCCCTTCACTAGTGTTTAGAACTTTATCGTCTACAAGTTAGTGTTTATTTTAGTGTGGTTGTGGATGTGTATCATTCGCAAGGACTAAATATTATTGAGTTATTAAAATGTTGATTTTTAAATTATTGAGTTGATTAAGTTTAGTGTGGACGTACGGTAGAATCTTGATTATCCAAATACAAATTTTATCTGGTATTGATTACCCGCATAGATAACTATGTCGCAGCTCGAATTACAGATCTAAAAATGTTTTAAACGTAATTTGGGGTGTAAGCGGTTCATCAACAACTTTGAACCGAAGCTAACCTCACCTACACGTGGTGCCCCCTTCTAACTAGCAAACAAGGCTCTGGCGAAAAGAGAGGTCGGGCATAGCGTATTTTAAGCTGCCTGACTGGGGAAGTACCTCCACCTAACAGAATATCGCAGCTAAATTACAATTCCCTTTAGGATTGTTGTGTACCTGCGAGTGAGTGAGGTTACCAGAAAGAAAGAAAGGAAGGAGTATAGGCTGGCAACGGATCGGCGACCCCTTGGTGTTGCTGATCTCCACGGGCGGTGGTGATTGCTTTCCAACAGGTGACCCACATGCTGGTTTGTCCCCCTCATATATAAAAATAAGGCTAAACAAACAATTTCGTTGTTGATATTTTAAATATTCTTTGATTTGATCGTATGACTATAAAATCGATTATATGAAAATCAATTATCTGTTCGGTAGCTGTCGCTTTTAATTAACATGGACGCAAAATCTGGATTCTAGAAGAAGATTTACGTACGAGTACTAGCGCATTTTATGAATCAATTCAACTTAATTCTTCATTATGGCGATCGTAACGTTGTCGCCAATGACAATGCTTTTTATAGATATATCATGTTTCTGCATAGATATCAGAGTATGTGACTATACTTAGTAGGTGACTCTGCGACGAATTGGCCAGATGACAATTTTTTCTTTCGATTTGTTATGTAAGGACATTATTATAATATAGCTATAAGTAAAAGAATTACTTCGATGGCATAAAAACTTCTCGAGATATGATAACTTGAAAATCACAATTTTGGACTTACCCGAAAACGCTTCACACAAAAGGCTACTGAGTTATGACGTCACACCTAGGTATTTTGTATATATTAAAACAGAAATTTGTACGAAAGCTATGTTAAATACTGCGTTAATGTAGCTAGTGCTGTAACAAAAATTATAGTATTTTTTATTGTTTTTTCTAATTCATATTTTTTTTTTAATAATTACATCCTTTTAAATTGGCCTTTCCCAACAAATTTTGACCATAAAACTAGTAGGACACTTATGTCCGACTTATGGTCAAAATCTTAAAATTTCAATAACTTACTATTATTAATTTTAAGATCGCAGATGGCTCTAGTTTTGTGTATTTTACGATAGGTACTGATATTTATTTTTTATAATATTAGAACATTATGCTTCTAGCCTATTGGCCTAGTGAGTATACACAAATTTTAATTTAGTATTTTTGTGTGCGGCGATCTGTTGTTTTAAAGCTGCAAAAGATATATATCCGAGACCGTTTAAGTATCGCAATAGAATAGTCCAGTCTCACAATATAATAAAAGCTTTGTAAAGTAGAAGTTCATCATCTTTATAACGATGAAATTGTACATTAAATTATCAATTCACATCAAGGAATACCTAAGACACTTCAATAATATTTAAATCTCATTTTTTTATTATTATGTATCTCTCTTAAATCACGGGTCAAGCCCGGACATTTGATAGGCGTTCGCGGGGATATGGATCCAACGCGTAGAGGCCCCTTTGAGAAGTTTATGTAATGTTACGCCCGCCGTGATCCGCTCCAGCTTAGCTCCGCGGAAACGGCTTCAGCTTAGTTGGTTGGGCTTTTTTTTATACTACATCGGGTGGCAGACAAGCATACGGCCCGCCTGATGTAAAGCGGTTAGCGTAACCATATTAACGCTCGCAACATAAAATATCGCTCGCGCACCGCCACCCCCGCTACCGACGAAGCATCTCCTTCCTTTCTGGTGACCTTCTCACTCGCAGTAACACAACAACCCTCAAGGAAATTACTCGTATTATTTGGCTGCGGTATTCTGTGAGGTGGAGGTACGTTCCCCAGTCCCCAGAGACTTCGTTTGTCAGTCAGCAGGGTGCAACGCGTGCAGGTGAAGTTGGCTTTGGTTCAAAGATGTTGTTGAACCACTTACACCCCAAGACTCCAGATTTTCAACGAGGATAAATAAAATAATACATGGGGCACACTAAAAGTTTTGCACTTCTAGGTAATCGGAACTATTTTAATTTCGAATGTTATATTTTTTGAAAGGACTTGCAACCTTCTTAGTAATAAAAAAAAAACCGGCCAAGTGCGAGTCGGACTCGCCCACCGAGGGTTCCGTACGTAGGATCATTATAAGTTTGATATTTTTCATTATAAATAAAAAATAATGCGTCGGAAAAAATAAATAAAATATATTTTGCAATGTGCACATCGAGCCCTTTCATGATACCCCATTTGAACTAGTAGCTTCAATTTGAAATTTCGACCTCCTATAAAAAATATAGACCCCCTATTATTTAAGATTTAATTACAAATGTATAGGTTTGAGATTTATTCTTGTACTTGTAGTCTATAACGATGTTACTTGCCAAATTTCATAGTTCTAGGTCAACGGGATAGTTATAGGTTTTGATTCCCTTATGAATGTGTCGAAATCTGCGTTTTTTGCTGAATAAACTGCCGTAACTTTTTTTTAAGTAAACTTAGCAGTTTGATTCTTTTACAACTTCATGGGACCGTAGACCTGAGTATACAGTTCAAATTTCAGCTTGATACCTCTACGCATTCTGGATATAAAGGGTCTTGACAGACAGACAGACGGACGGACAACAAAGTGATCTTATAAGGGTTCCGTTTTTCCTTTTGAGGTACGGAACCCTAAAAATTGGCGGGAAATCCTTTGTCAATTGTTTTTTATCACACATCAAAGTTCTACGTACGCAACGAAAATGGAATTAAGTCGAAGAGATATTAGAGCGATATTTTTTTATGATTTTAGAAGTTCTCTCTCTCCGCGAGACTGTGCCGTCTCGCGGAGAGAGAGAACTTTTAGCTCGTCTTCAAAATGCTTTTGAACAGGCCAACAAAAGTGAGGCAGGCGAGAAACGTTGGTAAAAAAAATGATCGCGTTTTTTTCTCAGCTGTGGGTCCTATCTGCACAATTCCACTTGAAGATCAAAAGAGTGTTAATGCCGAGTGGTATTCTACCATTTGTTTACCCAGGGTGATGGAAAAAGTTCGCGAAAGTCGACCAAAAAGCCGAGTTCTCCTACATAATGACAATGCTTCTTCACACACGGCCAACAAAACAAAGTCATTTTTAGCTTCCGAAAAAGTACAACTCGTCACCCATCCTGCACATAGCCCCGACCTAGCACCCTGTGATTTCTGTATTTTCCCCAAAATCAAAGATTTGATGAGAGGTTTCACTTTTACCAACTCCGAAGAGGCAGTGATAGCGTTCAATCAGCACGTAGAAAACATGCCTTCAGATCTGTGGTCCTCCTGTTTTAAAAAATGGTTCGAACGCATGAAAAGGAGAGAGGAGAGAGTATTTTTAAAAGCAATAAATATAGTATTTTGGTTATACGAGTAACATGATGTTTTTTTAAGTTACGGAAAACTTTTAGTGTGACCTACGTATACGGAGTAAATTATATAGAATTGTATATAGCATAATAAGGAGAAATTATGCTAAGGGCTCAGAGAAAATAAAGATCTATCCAAGATTGTCCTAGGAGACTACAGCATCAGGGGGCCTAAGACGATAGGTCTCCAGGCCATTCGAAAAGAACGCGTAGAAGTTTTTACAGGACCGGTAAAGTGCATATCGTATGCTTGCTAACGTACATTGGTTTGGCTTTGTTGTAAGTGGTTTAGTTTTAATAAAATGCTATTATAATTCTCTTCATACATTCAGATAATCTTTTTGGGTCTCATATGAACATTTGTTTGTACTATAAAATAAACAAATGACGTTTTCTTATGACACCAAAATTTTACTGTGCTATAAGCAGAATTCCACGTTTCAAACCTGTCAAGTTTTATTAACTCAAATTTTAGAAAACAAAAGGATTTTAATCTTTCCTTGTACCTTTCACATGTGTAATTTGGTAATATTAATGTACCCTGCCATCTTAGACTATCAAATTTGTGCCCTTTGGTTCCGCCATCTCTCCATAATCTTAATTCGAACATAGATCGTTTCTTGGGAAGAGCCTGTAGTCCTCCAGATCCGGGAACTTTTTCCTAAGATTTCTATTCGTTTGCTAGTTAGGGCATCACATTGACACATTTGTTCCTTGTATGTTCTGCATTCTGGGCTATTGACAAGTCTCAAAGTCAAAGTCAAAGTCAAAATATCTTTATTCCTTGGACTTTATAAAGCACTTAGAAACGTCATACAAATTAAATATAAGACATGTATCTAAATCATTACTATCTACTTAAATCCGCAGAGCTTAGATGCACTTTCATCACACTATCTGTGAAAGTGAATTTAAGTGCCAGTTCCGGCGACGGGGCTTCTTGAGAAGAACTGGCAAGAAACTCAAGGCCGACTCTTTTAATTGCCAATATGGTTACATTAAACACAAATACAATGATTAACATAACAAGAGCAATTCATTTCCAAATACTTTTATCATTTATGTAATCTGAGATACAATAGTAAGCCTTTTGACATAGTCTAGTTTTGATAAATCTTTTAAATTTACCCATGGATAATTTAAACGCGTCATTTGGAAGTTTATTGTAGAAGCGTATACATTGACCTGGGAACGAGTTAGAGATTTTATATGCACAGCAAGTTTGTTTTTATTTCTTAAATTTAATTTATGGAGATCACTGTTTTCCTAAATGTAGTTTGATTTTTATGAACGTAAATAAGATTTTCATAAATATATTGAGAATGTAATGTCATAATATTTATCTCTTTAAATTTATTTCTCAGTGTCTCCCTGGGACTCATCATATAAATAGCACGGATAGCTCGCTTCTGGAGCACAAAAATTGAGTCTACATCCGCAGCACTACCCCAAAGAATCATCTCATCTTGTATAAGTGCCCATGGCAGGCATAATGCCCAGTCAGTGCCCCATGGATGTCCCTGTCCCTACACGGCTACGATAACAAAAAACAACATTCTCAAATAATTGCAGACATAGCAGACTGCCTTTATAGGCTGACTATATGCTCTTCCAACCTAAAGGTCTGCTGAAGTACATGGAACATGTCTCTAGGCAGTCAAGGGAGAGTTACTAAAGAAATGGGAGTGCACAAAAGATCCAAGAGGGGCGACGTTTGCTACAACACTGGATCCATCTGGTGATGTACCCATTCCCGAGTCTATCACGTAAGTACTCCATTATACAACATATTTCTCAATACAAAGTAATTTGATTTAAAAAAGTGAAGAGATGTAATGCCTATATTTCACTGGCGGTCATTTTGGGTCAGGGGTCAGCTGTGTTTTGGATGATAAATTGTCTTTTTGTCTTTCGTAAAATTATAATGTTAACGAGAATGGCTTTTTGTGTCAATTGACCGACACCTTTACTGTCTAACACTCTTGCTTTCAAAGTTTTAGACTTTAATCTGTTATTTGTTATACAAGAGTGCAAAGTCGCTTTTTAACCGCGTGCTAAATTTTGATGACCGAGCAAGCGAAGATTCTAAATATAGAATCCTGAGCATTAGCGAGGGAATCAAAAGAGCACGAGGTGAAAAATCTTTGCACTCGAGTGCAAGAGGTAACTTTCATCCCACCTGAGCGAGGAAATTACTAAATGCATAAATTGTGCGCGCAAAGCAAATTAAAAAAAAAGTACATCAAGGAGGAACGAGTCTCAGTTTTTAACAAATTAAAAAAAAGATGTATGATAAATTCGGCGCCATGGAGGCGGAAGTAAACACGTGATGTCTTGAAGTCACAAACTTAGTGCACACGATGTTCTAAATTCAAATTTACTTTATCCTCTAGCGGATAAAAACGCCATTTGCACTCAGATATCGAAGAGAAAAAATACTCTTTCCGAGATGGGGGGATGAAAAGGTTCAATAATTAATAATTGCTTTGGTTTTTTTTTTTACTAAGTCGGGTGGCAGACAAGCACACGGCCCGCCTGATGTGACGCGGTTACGGCAACCATATTAACGCTTGCAACATAATACATCACTTGCGTGCCGCCACCCCCACTGCCAACGCAGCATCTCCCCCCTTTCTGGTGACCTCACTCACTCGCAGGAACACAACAACCCTCAAGGTAATTGTTATTTGGCTGCGGTATTCTGTGAGGTGGAGGTACATTCCCCAGTCGGGTAGCTTACAATTACGCTCCCTATCTCTCTTTTCGCCAGAGCTTCGTTTGTCAGTCAGCAGGGTGCACCGCGTGCAGGAGAAATTGGCTTTGGTTCAAAGGTGTTGATGAACCCAATGGACTACAAATTAACGATTTTTTTAATATCGTAATAAATACTTGTTTTTTTCTTTTTCACTTCGCTCTCGGCAGAGCGGTCATGGTCGTCATGATGGTGGTTTGGGGACTGTCGTCGCTCGCCTCACAATTTTTCGCCATTTCACTCGATTCGATGCACTTCTGGTACACTCATGCAATGGGCCGACCGCAACAGACTTTATCTGATCGGTCCATCTTATGAGTGATCTGCCGCGTGCTCTTGTGTCCTCGACTCTACCCCGAACTATCAGGCGCTCGATAGAGTCGCAGACTCGCATATATGGCCGAAGTACGTCATTATGCCGAATTATATAATATGGCCGAAGTGCCTCCCCAACCCGTATGGCCAGCGTGGGGAGTGTAGGCCAAATCCTTCTGTCTGGGACGGACGAGAGTGGGTCGTGCTCCTGTAGTGGAGACTATAATTACCTGATGACGATGACGTCATTATGCGTGATTGAATTAGAGTAGATGGATGCTGTATGATGCTGAGCTGTTCCAGTATATATGTATAGTGATAGTGTAAGATAACTGATATTATAATTAAATACCTTTTTTTTGTAAATACATACATTATAATTATATAGAAAGCATCCAGCATTTAGCATTTAGACTTTTATACAATATGTATATACACTCTATACTATGATTTTTTATATTTTAATTTTTTTTACTATTTTATATTACTTTAATTTTTTTTTCTCTTATTTTGGTTAAATACCATTTTTTTATTGTATTATGTATAATGATAATATTGTATGGCTATTTAAAAAAGACCTATATTGACAGAGTTTCTTTCGGCATTTCTTCTCGTCAATGGTCATTCCGAAATGCTGGTAGATAAAAAAATATACCTAATTGTAAAAGACGTGTCTAAGTGCCCGCGAGGGCCCACAGAATAAAGAATTTTGACTTTGACTTTGACCAGACCAACACAAACATACATGTTCATGCACACAAATCATTTGTTTTGTGCGGGGATCAAACCCGCGTCCTCGGAATCCCGCCCTCAAAATGGCCATTGCTAACCATTCGACCAGCGAGCTCGTAATATATCTTATTAATTTATAAATTATAGCATATTTATTTCCAACATCCGCATCGTTTGACGTACAAGTCATCTCCCTGTATGTAAAGTTATTACTACATAGCTAAGTTGTGATTATGTATCACATAATGTGTCACACACAATATGACTAAATATAGGGTAAAAAATAATAATATGTTAAAACTATTGAAAATCGAAACAAAGTAAATTTTTCTGGACGATTTACACAGAGCCATCTAGACCCAAATTAAGCGCAAAGCTTGTGTTATGGGTACTAGACAACTGATAAATGTACTTATATACATTTTTTTTGTAAATACATACTTATAATACATAGAAAACACCCAGACTACGACAAACAGACATGTTCATGCACACAAATGTTTGTCTTGTGCGGGAATCGAACTCGCGACCTCGGAGTCAAAATTGCTAACCATTCGACCACCGAGCTCGTCTAAAGTAAACTCGTAAAAAGTAATTTATCGGTTAAAAAAACAATTTCCGTACAGAAAACGTTGTGTTTCTAACTTTCTAATAATTTAAAGTCTAGTAATAAAGAGTTCGATGGCGTCATTGTGCGTGTCAGTCTAATCGAATACGCAAGTTAAGCAACGTTGACCGTAAACTGCCCGTGGGTGGATTTATTTATCTCGCTTGAAAACACTAGCCTCCACCAATCCACAGTTGAGCAGCGTGGTGAGGGATGCTCTAAACCCCTTCGATTGAGAGGAGGCCCGCATCCGTAAGGAGATCCCGTTAGTTTTGGCCAATTAGACAATATATTCGAGGTTTCTTTAACTATTTAATCGAATCCCGAACGAGGAATTCCGATGGTGAACCAAAGTTGTCGATAGCTCTCAAAATCAGTAAGTTGAAGTGGCAGTGGTCCGACCACATGTGCCAAGTCAACGATGGCAGATGGGAGAGGAAAGTCCAATGACCTCATAAAGTGGCCGGATACCGGAAACGGAGGATCGCATATGACGGAAAGCAGATTAGGATTATATCCAGCAGCGAGTAGATACAGGGTGATAATTATAATGAGTCATCATCATCATTATCACCCTGTATCTACAATTTGAGTTTTAATTTGTTGAACAAATTAAATTATTTTCAAATATTAGGTATAAGTGATAGAGTTGGAATAAATAAAATTAATGACACTCATTTTGGTAAATATATCGACATATATATATATATATATATATTTATATGTGTATATATATAATATATATATATATATATATATATAACAAAAAATCGGTTCAGAAACATAATATAAGCGACTATATTATAGTCGCTTATACATCAATCACCAATCAAACACATAATCCTCAATTTAAGCGTCTCCGCAATCGGCTAAAATGTGGCCTACGATCGCGCATAAAGTTCTGATTCAATTTATTTTATTGACTAAACAAATTAAGTTGAAAGAACTTCAAGTTATGCATAATGTATATATCGTGCGAACATAATTACTACGCCGGCTATAACTCATACATTTAGATTAAACTTGAAGGATGTGAATATAAGTAAATATTTGAATTTTATAAAAGTAATTTTGTATTTAATTTGAAGATAGCAATGAAGGTCAGATAAATAACCCCGATGGACAACTGACCCTATGCCTACAGGTAATGCGCCCCTGTGCACCAACCTTCAGTTCTCGTCTAGTAAACCAACCAGACGAGAGGACCTTTACCCGCACCGTAGGGTAGTGGTTCATCAACATTTTTGAACCAAAGCCAACTTCACCTGCACGTGGTGATGTAGGGAGCGTAATTGTAAGCTACCCGACTGGGGGATGTACCCCCACCTCACAGAATACCGCAGCCAAATAACAATTCCCTTGAGGGTTGTTGTGTTCTGGCGAGTGAGTGAGGTCACCAAAAAGGAAGGAGATGCTGCGTTGGCAGCGGGGGTGGCGGCGCGCAAGTGATATATTATGTTGCGAGCGGTAATACGGTTACGGTAACTGCTACACATCAGGCTGGCCGTATGCTTGTCTGCCACCCGACGTAGTATATAAAAAAAAAACCTTCCGGTAATATCACCGTATTGCGAGTCTCTCGTCTAGTAAACCAACCATACGAGAGACCTTTACCCGCACAATTCTCGCGCTCGGTAAACCAACTCAAGCAGATTGGTAGCAGGTTTCACTCCCTTTTCACCTGAAAGCAGGCTACTTAGGCAATCTTAAGACAAGTTGCTCGTGGCGAACCGACGCTCTGTTTCCCGAGTGCCCGACGCGAAGCAATTTTTTTTATACTTCGAGAGGTGGTAAGTGTGTGACGCGGTTACCGTAGCCGACAAACGATTGCAACATGACATATCGCTCTCGCTGCCAACGCAGCAATCCTTTCATCCTAGTAACCTCACTCTCTAGCAGGAATAAGCCCTCTAGATCTCTAGGAAATTGTTATTTCGCTGAGGTGTTTTCCTTACCGAGTAAGAGAGTAAGTTCCTTACCGAGCACCTAGAGATCTAGAGGGCTTATTCCTGCTAGAGAGTGAGATTACTAGGATGAAAGGACTTGCAGCTTATAATTATACTATACCCTTTCTCTCTATAGCTCAATAGCATCGTTGCGCGTGTCAGTCTAATCGAGCACGCAAGTTAAGCAACGTCGACCGTGTCCTGTCCAAGGATGAGTTTACATAATCTTGAGCTCCTTCGTGTTACGGAGAGCAAGTTAAGCTGTCGGTCCCGGCTGTTGCCATTATATGACGGTCGTTAATCCAAGTCAGTGGCCTTTTAGCGGATTAAAAACAGTGGTCTCCGCCAACCCGCAGTTGAGCAACGTGGTGGAGTATGCTCTAAAGCTCTTCAATTGGTATTCATCATCATCATCATCATCAGGTCATTTTAGTGTCCACTACAGGAGCACGACCCTCTTTCGTCCGTCACTGACAGAAGGAGGATTTGGCTTACACTCCCCACGCTGACCAGGGTTGGGGAGGCCTGATCGATGTTTGATAATGTATTTCCCTTAGCCGCCTTGTACGACATCCACGGGAAGATACGGAGTGATTCTATTCTAGTCTGCCGGAAACCACACGGCCAGTCTATTACTAGAGCTTTATTTGTTAGTCAGCATAGTGTGCATCTTACTGATGAGGTTGGCTTTAGCTCAAAGATGCTCATGAGTCCTGTACGTCTTGTGCCACTCATACACCCAGGTGAATTTTTCAATTAATCAAAATAGTTATAATATTCTGGCAAGTTGGCCAAGACAACTATTTAAATAATAATAATAATTACCCCTCCTTGGCCAGAACTGATTGATGCAAATAGTGCAAAATCGATCATTATGGCGGAGGTATAGAACATAGTGTTGTAGCACTATGCTCCAAACCCACTTCTATCTCCACCAACTCGCTGCTGAGCAGCGTGAACCCCCTTCGATTGTAGGAAGACCCATATTCCAGCAGTGGGATGAACTAGGGTTGACGACAGTATTATTAAATTACTGAACATGGTAACTAAAAGTAAAATGAAACTAATTACCCTATTACCAATACCAGAACAAACTTTGCTAGACGTCAGTTTCATACATTATCGGCTCATATTTATAATATATACTAAACAAAAAAAAAATTGGTTGCCTGTAAAGTCGGTATACGGGCGAAAGTTTTACGTGACAACGACTTTGAGTGGTAAAATGTTTTCGAGTGGAAGGGACGCATGCCTTTCACTTTTTATGTCTGTCTCTCTCGCTCTTAGAAGGGACACGCGTCCACGACACGCTTACAATGAGAGCGAGTGAAAGGCACGCGCCTTTCACTCGCTCTCATTGTAAGCGCATAACGTGACCCAGTTTCTTGAAGTGTCACCCGGCTAACCAATTTATAAGACGTTGTCACGTCAAAAACTAAATATTAATAAACTAAAACTATTTACATGTAAATCAACAATAACTGAATACTTAACTATATTGCATTATGATGAAACGGAGAAGCAGAAATAAATGACTAAGAACCGACTTTTATAATATCAATCATAATCAACCACCCTACGCACAAACAAAAACTCATTGTAAGTGTGTCCCCAGCCCTACGATATAACTTGGGATCGGAGTCTACGAGTTCCTCAGCCCTACGATATAACTTGGGATCGGAGTCTACTAGTTTTCACTAGTAGACTCCGATTATATCGTAGGGCTGAGGACACACTGACATCACATTTTCTCACCCCCCCCCCCCCCCCACACGTACGTACACGCACACACACACCACTCAACTAAACTAACTGTACTAGGTTAATGAGCTATATTTATAATCCATAGTTTAGCCTTAATATGTACTCTATGAATTTAGGAGGAAGAAGAGCGGTATCCCCTGCTATTGGCTTTAATAAGTCTACTAGGTGGGTCTCAGTAGCATGTATATTTAGCACAGTAAGGCTGATATAATATATAAAGTCTGGGTGTTTTTTTTTTTTGATTTTACAAGTCTTCAACAAGGTGAACAAGACTGAAACGAGTTCATTCATTATTTGACGTTAATATTGAATTTATGGGTAAGGTATTCCGCACACGATTCGTCTATTAATTTTCTTATAGTGACTTTTGCTATGCATTTAACTGGGGAATTTGAATTAATTTTTACCGACTCCAAAAAAGGAGGAGGTTCTCAATTCGGCTGTATTTTTTTTTATGTTTGATACTTAATTACTCCGTGATTTATAAACCGATTTGAAAAAAACTTTTTATATTTGAAAGAGTATACTTCCAGATTGGTCCCATATTTTTTTCATCATCGTCATCATCATCAGCCTGTATCTACATACATAAATGTAGAGTAATGTTTAGAGTCGGTTTTTTGTTAAAATTATTGAATGACAGTATCTTCGCTGATGTTAGATTTTAATGAAACAAAACATGTAAGTTGCTCGAAACTAAGCTTTATATCTATTTGTGAAATTCACAAAAATCTGTTTAGTAATAACTTTTAAACTTTCGCGTTGCATGATTTATGAAATATAAGAACTAAACGCGATCATTCATAAGGGTATTTACATACCTTTATTATTGCCTGACGTTTCGACCAGGTTGCACCGGCCGTGGTCACAGGCTGACTGTCTCAGCGGTGTTACTCTGTCTCCGTTGTCGAGGTCGATGAATCTTCATCTACCCCCGTGTTGTTCGATATCCATGTACCGCGACATACTACACTCACGACATCCCTATTCTGCGAGCTAACCGACGCGTCCATATTCTGTCCGTTACCCGACTGCAAATCAAAACGAGGTTTAGTGATCTTAATCACTGGGTTCCATGTCGTAGATAACTTATATCCATCTTCCCGATTGAAATTAGTATATTTCTTCATTTCAATAGCTTCACGCACAATTCTTGAAAAGAAGTGGCGATCTGTAGAGAGGACTTGCGTACGATGAAATTCTATCCAGTGATTCGTGCCTGCTTCGAGTATATGTTCTGCAATCGCTGATTTGCTCGTCTGGCGGTTCTTAACAGCGGCGATGTGTTCTCGGACCCTTTCAGCGATGGTTCGCATCGTTTGGCCTATGTAAGAACTACCGCAGCTGCAGTTTATTTTGTAGACGCCTGGAGTTTGTAGTGGTAAGCTATCTTTCGGTGAACCCACCAAATGGTTGACTTTTGTACCCGGTGTGTAAACGGTTGGGATGGAATATTTCTTCAATACCGTACAGTACAGTGATAAAGATCACTAAACCTCGTTTTGATTCGCAGTCGGGTAACGGACAGAATATGGACACGTCGGTTAGCTCGCAGAATAGGGATGTCGTGAGTGTAGTATGTCGCGGTACATGGATATCGAACAACACGGGGGTAGATGAAGATTCATCGACCTCGACAACGGAGACAGAGTAACACCGCTGAGACAGTCAGCCTGTGACCACGGCCGGTGCAACCTGGTCGAAACGTCAGGCAATAATAAAGGTATGTAAATACCCTTATGCATGATCGCGTTAATTCACGTTCTTATATTTCATAAATCTGTTTAGTAGTGTACATACAGACATAGAGATCGACAGACAAAAAAATGGGGTGTGGCTGTGTCATGGACACGGGCGCGTGTTGTGCGTGAATACGTTATATGCACTAAAATTATCTCAAAATGGCAGCGCTTCCCCTCCCCCGCACGCGATGTTCAATAGTCCTTACTTAGCGTAATAAGTTATTTGATCCTTCATCTATCCAGTGGTCTGATTGAATTTGGGATGTAGAGCATAGATTCGAAACTACAACGACAAACTGTATCCCTCGATTTTGTTATCAAATCAAATCAAAATAATGTATTTTCCTTAGTCGCCTTGTACGACATCCACGGGAAGAAACGGAGTGATTCCATTGTAGTCTGCCGGAAACTACACGGCCAACAATTTCTATGTATTATGTGTATTTACAAAACAAAAAGTATATAAATAAGTACATGAATCAGTGATCTAAGTGTGATGAAAGTGAATCTAAGCTCTGCGGATATTATTTTTTTTTTTTTTTATACTACGTCGGGTAGCAGACAAGCATACGGCCCGCCTGATCTGAAGCGGTTACCGTAGCCATATTAACGCTCGCAACATAAAATATCGCTCGCGCGCCGCCACCCCCGCTGCCATTGCAGCATCTCCTTCTTTTCTGGTGACCTCACTCACTCGCAGGATCACAACAGCCCTCAAGGGAACCGTTATTTGGCTGCGGTATTCTGTGAGGTGGAGGTACGTTCCCCAGTCGGGTAGCTTACAATTACGCTCCCTACCTCTCTTTTCGCCAGAGCTTCGTTTGTCAGTCAGCAGGGTGCACCGCGTGCAGGTGAAGTTGGCTTTGGTTCAAGGATCTTGATGAACCACTTACACCCCAAATGATTTGATTTGATTTGGATAGGGACCCTCTAATCACCTAGGGGTATAGAATATATCTTACGATCTATTCTAATATATTATACTAAATCTTATTTAATTATATTCAAAGCTTTATTAATATAGGTCGAGCCATTTCGGAGGAGTGCGTCCATAAACAACGTGACACGTGATTTATAAATATATAAATGTACAGACACGCGGTTTCTGTTGATTTTTAGGGTTCCGTACCCAAAGGGTAAAACGGACCCTATTATTGAGACTCCGCTGTCCGTCTGCCTGTCCGTCAGCCTGGTGACAGACGGATGGACGGACGGCCGTCCATCCGTCTGTCACCAGGCTGTATCTCATGAACCGTGATAGTTAAACAGTTAAAATTTTCACAGATGATGTATTTCTATTGCCGTTATAACAACAAATACTAAAAAATAGAATAAAATAAACATTTGAGGGGGCTCCCATACAACAAACGTGATTTTTTTACTTTTACGTTTTAAGGGTTCCCCTTCGTGCTTCGTGCGGTTTTTTATATGTATGACTTTTTTTTGTATGCGCTCGGTACCCGACACGATTACAAAGCGCGCCGTGTGCGGAAGGCCTAAATTTTTCTTTACACGTATTTTACAACATAAGCCTACATTTATGATTGCATAGCTAAGACCTTCAAATAGTGTGTTTAATTAATAATTATGTTTATAAAGATGCATAAAAATAATTAAATTTCGTCGTGACCAGCAATGTGTCCAAATTTCCTGTACAATAAAATTATTTCGCAAAGCTATTTTTATATATACTTATCCGCGTAAAAAACAGACACGTAACACGTCAGTTTTTCTTACATTTGTATACTTGATAAGAAAAATAACTTGTAAATCGTACATGAGCCCGGTGGTTGAATAGCTAGCAATGGCTACCCTTGACTCCGAGGTCGCAGTTTCGATCCCCGCACAAGAGAAACTAGGGCCGCACAAGACATACCCTACTGACACATGCTAGATTGTTTTTAACCGCAGACTTATCAGGTAGCATAGATAAATCACTTTACCATTACAGACTATCTATAAGAGTGATAACAGACGTTCGGTTATTTTTAACCGACTTCAAAAAAGGAGGAGGTTCTCAATTCGACTGAACATTTTTTTTGTATGTATGTTATTCGATATCTTTGCGAATTGTGAACCGATTTTCATAATTCTTTTTTTATTTGAAAGGGTAATTGCGAGATGGTTCCATATTCACTGGGATGATGAAGATGATGGGATCCCAGAAAAATCGAGGGAAACCCTTAAATTTGCCCTATGGTAGCCGGCAGAATAAAATTGCGCCACTGCATTGCTCTGCGCTGGATGTCGTACAAGGCGACTAAGGAATCTTGTGTCACGCGATAACTTTTCTCCCGGAAGACGCTGCGCTCGCCAACTGAAGTCGGTTTAATTATTTTTTTTAAATCAACTTTTTTGTTATAATAAAACAATAAATAACCCCATCCATAGACAGGCTACGGTCGACGTTGCTTAACTTGTGTGTTCGACTAGACTGACATGCAACGACGACATCGAGCTCCTCTCACGAACATTCTTTGTCGTCATCTTCTATAAATAAATAAATATTGTCAGACAAATTACACAGCGCCATCTAGCCCCAAAGTAATCGAAACTTGTGTTATGGGTACTAGACAACTGATAAACATACGTAAATACATTTTTTTTTGTAAATACATACTTATGATACATAGAAAACACCCAGACTAAGACAAACAGACATGTTCATGCACACAAATGTTTGTCCTGTGTGGGAATCGAACCCACGAGCGTTGGTGTCGAAGCCGCGTCATTGACCGCTACGCCACCGAGCTCGTCGAAGTTCTATACATACATATAAATAAAATTAGAGTGTCTGTTTGTAATATTAAAATTTGGATGGATTTTACAATTTTTGTCTGTCTGTCTGTTTGTTTCGGGTTAATCTCTGAAACGGCTGGACAGCTTTTGACGGGACTTTCACTGGCAGATAGCCGATTTAATAAAGAGTAACTTAAGCTACTTTAGTTTTAGAAATTTTATTTATTTTTATTAATATAAATAAATAATGGAAAAATAACTGTTCCGAGCGGATGAAATCGCGGGCGCAGCTAGTTTATAATAAGTTCAAACTAGATTGTACTTAATGATTTACAAAATGATCTTTTACAATGATCTTTCTTTCATCATTCGCGTGTGTCAATTTCGTTCATCACGTTTTTAATGCAGTTAAATGTTTCTTTTCATCGGATTGAACTTGTGACCCCGAGCTCAGCGGGCAGCTAGGAAATGACAAAGCTCAGAGAGAATTTGCGTGCGAACGGGTAAATATCACACACTATAGATAAAGTAACATTTGGGGTGTAAGTGGTTCACCACCATCTTGGAACCAGAGCCAACCTCACCTGCACCTGGTGCACCCTGCTTATTTACTAACAAGGCTCTGGCGAAAAAGAGGTAGGGCATAGCGTAATTTTAAGCTGCCCGATTGGGGAAGTAGTGTCCTCCAGCTGTGATATACCCTATATTATTTTAACATGGCGTCCGGATTATTAAAAATAATTATACAAAAATTTGAGGATATAACAAAAAACCGGACAAGTGCGAGTCGGACTCGCCCACCGAGGGTTCCGTAGGTACGTAGTATCATTATTAAATTTGATATTTTTCATTATAAATAAGAAATAATGAGTCGAAAAAAATAAATAAAATATATTTTGCAATGTGTACATCAAGCCCTTTCATATGATACCCCATTTGAACTAGTAGTTTCAATTTGAAATTTCGACACCCTATAAAAATATAGACCCCCTATTTTTTAAGATCTATTTACAATTGTATAGTTTTGAGATTTATTCCTGTACTTGTAGTCTATAACGATGTTACTTGCCAAATTTCATAGTTCTAGGTCAACGGGAAGTACCCTATAGGTTTTGATTCCCTTGAGTGTGTCGAAATATGCGTTTTTTGCTGAATAAACGGCCGTAACTTTTTTCTACGTAAACTTAGCAGTTTGATTTTTTTTTAACTTCATGGGACCGTAGACCTGAGTATACAGTTCAAATTTCAACTTGATACCTCCACGCATTCTCGACATAGAAATTCTTGACAGACAGACAGACAGACAGACAGACAGACAGACAGACAGACAGACAGACGGACAACAAAGTGATCTTATAAGGGTTCCGTTTTTCCTTTTGAGGTTCGGAACCCTAAAAATGTATTAGAATTTTGCATTCGAGATTTTTGTTTTAATTACAAATTTTTTTTTTTTTTTTAATTGGCAGTCATATGGCTAACCCTGAAACTCTATTTGATTTCATCATCATCATCACTTGTTAAAGTTTGTTTGAGAATTTTTGTGTTTCTGCAAGAGAACGGGAAGAAATGAGTGGTAATGTGCGAGCGATATTTTATGTTGCGAGCGTTTATATGGCTGCGGTAACTGTTTCACATCAGGCGGGTCGTATGCTATTAATATAATAATTTCTTTTTGAGTTTGTTCCTTTGAACTTTTGAGCTCGTCTTTCTTTCCTTATTTTGAGACGAACTCGGTGGTCGAATGGTTAGCAATGGCCACTTTGACTCCGTAGTCGAGAGTTCGATCCCCGCACAAGACAAATATTTGTGTGCATGAACATGCATCTTTGTCTTGGTCTGGGTATTTTCTATGTATCATATGTATGCATTTAAAAAAAAATGTATTTAAGTATTATATCAGTAAATGTTTATTTATTGTAATTGAATACAGGATGTTGAATAATAATCTATATAAACTACTCACTAATAATTAAAGATATACAATTAAATTTAAAACTAAATATGGCAAACTATATATACAAACAAAACGGAAATGACAAGAACTAATTATAACTAATAAAATATACTTAGTAGCTAAACTAAATGGCGTTAAAATATTCTTCCGCATCGCCGTCAAAAGGTAACGTGGCCAGAAGCCTAGCAGCATTGCCACGCTGGATGGCAATGCTTATTCGCTGAGCGAGAAATAGGCCAGCCCTCTGGTCGCGGGAAGAGTCGACCATATATCAGTTATATATTTGAACTTTGAAGTTGAGATACAAATGACAAGTATTCGTAAATTAAGGAGCACATCCACAATGATGACGAAATTGTCCGTCGCTCAGATGTGCAAGTGGTTCACTCGGAACTGCTCTAATTGGGTGCATTGTGGCGAAACCGCGGAGCCGTATGTCATGTCATTTGCCAATTTCTTGAGCCCGTGAACTATTTCACGTGCGCTGGTTAAAATAAACGTATTTTTAGTTACCTTTGTCTTTCTAAGCTATTGACATCTGATTCATTATAAAAGGATCTGAAGAGGTCATTCAATATATACAAAAATGTTTTAAATATATATTCCTGGACAAATTATTGTATAACTTTAATATTGGGGTGTAAGTGGTTCATCAACATCTTGGAACCAAAGCCAACTTCACCTGCACGCGGTGCACACTGCTGACTGGCAAACGAAGCTCTGGCGAAAAGAGAGGTAGGGAGCGTAATTGTAAGCTACCCGACTGGGGAATGTACCTCCACCTCACAGAATACCGCAGCCAAATAACGGTTCCCTTGAGGGCTGTTGTGTTCCTGCGAGTGAGTGAGGTCACCAGAAAAGAAGGAGATGCTGCGTTGGCAGCGGGGGTAGCGGCGCGCGAGCGACATTTTATGTTGCGAGCGTTAACATGGCTACATTTTATGTTGGGGTTTCTATTTGTCGATGTACCTCCTAGTGTGCCACGCTAGTTTGTGATCCTGAGGGAAACATGCCCAAAGGATGGCAAAGAGTGTGGCCTGGTGAACCCCGGGCAACGGCAGTCGGCAACGTCCTTATAAGGATCTTTCTGGCTGACGGCTAAAGCATTGGCTAATTCTCTCACCCTTTCCTACCCAGTTTGTCCTTTCTAAATCCAAAACCCCAGTTAATTATCCCATCCTCGAATCCTTCCAATACTCCTATCTGTCCGCTACATCATCCCAGTGGTCGAGGTGATGTGGGCCTGTCGTCATACCAGACTTGGCTACAGGCGGGGGGATCGACCACCCGCGTGTTTGTGCCGTGCGCGGGGACCCGTACGGGTGGATGAAGGAGTCCTGGCGGTTGAGTCGGCGGTGACCACCGTCGGCAACACACCTCTTTGGCCTGGAGTTCACCTCACACGGGCGGTCTCTGCCTAGCCAGCAGGGATCAATCGGCTGTGGTGTACGGGTAGACCTACATCGGGCGACGTGCGCTGAGGGGAGGCGGTCTGCAGACGAAGGTTCCAAATGCGTGTGTCTTTGGAGCATACGTAGGCGGAGCTGGCTGTCTCGTAGGTTGCGCCCCGAGGCGTGCTATACTGTCTTAATAGCCCTAATGCTGAGCAAGCATTCCCAGTTGAGGGCTCCGTGGTGGGTGGGGAGTTAGGACAGTGAATTCTACAAACAAGTCTATATGGACAAGAAATTTAATTCCAAATCGGTAGGAAGTAGCGCGAACCAACCTGACACAAGTCAGGGGAAGTTTGCAGGTGCACTGGGAGCTGCGTACGGCGGCCACCGGGGGCATGAAGGCAGGACGGTTGAGGTTAAGAGCGGGGCTCCTAGAGCATCTGCCACCTTACCGTCACTGGTCAAGCCTGGGGATAACTTGGGACAGCCGGGTCAGCATCGCACCCGCGTAACGGACGGGAAACCCAACCCACAATCGTGTACGCCAAGAGCTGGTTCTATCCGCCAAGGCGAGCACGGGGGGGATGGATCTCGGGCTGGTACGTCGGGAAGCACTAATCTGGAGGAAGGCAAGCGAAAGCGGCTACCGGCATCGGTGAAGAGGCGGATGCAAAAGCTGAGAAAGCAGAAGGCCTTGGAAACCCAACCTGCGACCAAGAGGGACCGGGAGGTCAGCGATGAAGCCGCTGAGGCAGTTGCTGGAGCAAAGAAGGCTAAGACGGAGGTAAGCTCGTATAGGGAGGCACTGGCCGGCATTAAGATGGCGATTGTCCCTGTTGACTTCCCACGGGCAAGTCTAGATGCAACTTCTATGGCGGCCATACAGCTGCGCGTGTTCAATACTCTAGAGGACACACCGGATCCTGTACCTCTGGTACACCTGAAGGGAGTTGTTGCTGGCTCTGCGCATGTCACCTGCGAGGGGGAACGCGCGGCACAGTGGCTGCGGACCACCTTCAATGGCGAGTGCGTGGATGGCCATAGGGTAAGAGTAGTAGACGCCAAGGATCTTCCAAAACCCGTGAAGATGGCGTGGAAGACGAAGAACTTCGTCGTCTATGAAACCAACAGGCTGCTGAGAATGATGCAGCGTATTCACCCACAGCTCAACACGCAAGAGTGGAAAGTGGTCGATGTTGTGGCGGATGAGAGCAGCACGAGACGCATCGTACTGATGGACCGAGCGTCAGCCGACCACATCAAGTCCAAGGGATACAAGCTCCAGGGGGGTGTAGGATTCGACGTTTTCAAGCTCCTTGAGGACGCCGCGACCACAGATGACCGGCGAGCGGGTACCCTTTCTGGTCCGGGTGTGGTCGAGCTGACAGGTGAAAGTGGGGATGCGTCTGGTGGTGCTCCACCATCGCGCGCAGATGCTACGCTGGACTTGCAGGGCGCTGAGTTGGTGGCCCCAAAACCAAGTTCACGACCAGCAACACCGCTGAGCACGCTTAGCGGAATATCTCCGTTGGCTATGGCCGCGCAGCACTCTTTGACGCCGAGTCTGCAGGTGTTGCGAGTGCAGCAAAAATTACTGCCGGTGCTGTCCATTGAGCCAGGGTCAACTGGCCTTGAAAGGATGGAGTTGGCATCACCGGCGACTTCGGAGATACTGGGGGACATAGGCGCGCTATATGCGGTTCCAGCGGCGCTGGACCTTAGTGCCACGGCGGCATTGGAGCCCTCGTCGGAGGAGGGCTCATAAAAATATTGGACGGGAGGACATCTAAACGTCAAGATGGCAGGATTCAGGTGCGTTCAAATTAATTTGCATCACTGCAAGGCGGCCGTAGCTATACTTTCGCGTGAGCTGCGGTTAAATAAATATGACATTGCCCTAATTCAAGAACCTTATATCTACAAGGGTCAGATAAAGGGCTTCGGTAGCTTAAATAATTGTATTGTGTATAAAAATGCTACTAATGATATGAGGACCTGCATCTATGTCAGGAGGGGCATAGATGCAGTGCCCTTGTATGATCTATGTTACAGGGACCTAACTGCCGTCAAAATAAAACTTAAGGATGGTAAAACCATTATAATGGCCTCGGCATATCTGCCATACGAGGAGAAGGAGCCTATCTCAACGCAGCTTGATACCTTGGTAAGGTATGGAGCGCGGGAGAAAAAGGAACTCATCATTGGTTGCGATGCGAATGCACACGACATTGTTTGGGGCAGTTCAAACAGCAACACCAGGGGAGAGAAGCTCAACGAGTATCTGGTAAGCTCACCCATGCAGTTATTAAATAAGGGTAACAGACCAACGTTCTTTAACGCTAGAAGACAAGAAGTTATTGATATTACTTTGGCCTGTAATAAGGCAAGTAAAAGCATATATGATTGGCATGTGTCTGATGAGGTCACACTATCGGACCACAACTATATATGTTTCAGGTACGACTGTGGATCATCACCGCAAAATATACGAAGGAGGAACCCCAGACATACGAACTGGGTTGCATATAAAGACGACCTAAAGTTAGAGCTGGGGACACCTACTTGTAGATTAAACTCTGTTCTTGATATAGAACTGGAAGCAGATCGAATTGTCACTGCTATAAAGACGGCTTGGACAGAAAACTGCCCGGAAGTAGAAGTAATAACCAAAAAGGAGCCGTGGTGGTCCGACGAGGTAGCCAGGCTGAGAAAGGAAACAAGAAGAGCCTTTAATGCAGCAAAAGCCAAGAAATATTTTGGTGACTATCATAAGGCCCTTACGGAATACAGTAAAGCTGTCAGAAGGGCGAAACGAAAAGCTTGGAGAGGACATTGTGACGCCATTAATACGGTCCCGGAGGGTATGAGAATGGCGAAAGCAATGTCCACTGTAAAAGCAAATCCTCTAACAGCAGTGAGGACTGTAAATGGAAGACTTACGGAAACTGGGAAAGAAACGTTGGAAGAAATGTTCAAAACCCATTTCCCAGGTTTTAAAGAACTGGACAATGATGACACTGAGTACATCAATAATGCACTTAATAACAATGTAAAAACGTATAGGTATGATTGGGACATAGCTAAAAAGGTGGTGGATTATAACAGAATCAGATGGGCCATCAGGAGCTTGCAGCCATACAAGTCTCCGGGTCCAGATGGCATCTACCCAATCTTGCTTCAGCAAGGTGCTCCCGTACTCATACCACACCTATGCAGGTTGTATAGAGCCAGCTTAGCATTTGGATATACGCCAAAAGCGCTGGGCAGCGTAAAGGTGAAATTTATCCCAAAACCGGGTAAGGCCACATATGAGGATACTAAAGCGTATCGACCAATAAGTCTACAATCGTTCGTTCTAAAAGTTTTAGAGAAAATGGTAGACAGATATGTAAGGGATGGACCTTTGAACAGATACCCTTTACACAAGCTACAATGTGCATATCAGTCTGGAAAGTCTACAGACACTGCTCTACATCACGTTGTTAGCAGAGCAGAGAAAGCAATCGAAAGCAAGGAGATATGCGTCGGAGCATTCCTTGATATAGAAGGAGCCTTCGATAAAACTACATTCGACTCCATTAACAATGCGGCAGCAGCACATGGTATACCAAATACAATATGTAGATGGATACAAAGCATGCTCAAAGGCAGGATCATTGAGGCTGAGCTTATGGATGATAAAATATACGCCAGCACCACAAAAGGCTGCCCTCAAGGTGGCGTTCTATCACCGACACTGTGGAGTATAGTAGTCAATTCACTTCTTAATAACCTAAACAAGGGACCCACAGTGGCGGTCGGATATGCGGATGACATAGTCATCCTAATCAATGGAAAATTTCCAAACATAGTGACGGATCTTATGAACACGGCCCTAAATATTGTTGAGAAATGGTGTGTGTCAAACGACCTCTCTATCAATCCAGGGAAAACCACAGTAGTTCCGTTTACAAGGCTAAGGAACCTAACGGGTCTAAAAACAGTATCATTGTATGCCAAGGAGCTGCAATGGTCTGATGAGGTTAAATACCTTGGAGTGACACTGGATAAGGGACTGAACTGGAACACCCATGTCAACAATGTCCTTCAGAAGGCGTCAAGAGCTTTCAATATGTGCAGGAGCACCTATGGGAGGACGTGGGGATTAAAACCAAACATTCTAAGATGGCTATACATAGCAATGATAAGACCTATAATAACTTATGGCTGCCTAGTATGGTGGCCGAAAGTCAAACAAGTGACAAGTAAGACGTCACTGACGAAACTGCAACGATTAGTCTGCTGTGCAGCCACGGGATCGTTTCCCACTACACCTACAGCAGCTATGGAAATGGTCCTAGACCTGTTACCATTACATATATTCATTGAGGCGGAGGCTTGCAAAGCCTTATACAGGATCGAAACAGCTGGCCTATGGAATCGACATTCCGCTCAGACCAGGCATACGCATATGGAGTTTACATTAGAACTCAAAAGTAAGATGGAAATGTGCAGTGACAAGATGTTGCCGAAGTATATTTTCAAAAGGAACTACAGAATACATCTTCCAACTAGGGATGAGTGGAAGAAAAATGACTTCAAGCCTAAAGAGGAAAATAGCCTCATATGGTACACTGATGGCTCCAAAACATTGGAAGGTACAGGAGCGGGCATTTTCTCTAAGGACGTACAACACAGCCAGAGTATGGGGCAATATGCTACTGTATTTCAAGCTGAAATGTATGCCATAACTGCTTGTGCAAAAATGAATTTGGATAATAAGGTCGTAAATCGACACATCTATATTCTCAGTGACAGCCAGGCAGCTCTCATGGCCCTGAGCTCTGACAGGGTGGAAAGTAGACTAGCTCTTGCGAGTATAGATGCCCTTAATAAACTGGGCAGAAATAATACGCTGGAGTTGGTCTGGGTTCCTGGACATACAGGTGTTGGGGGCAATGAGAAGGCTGATGAACTGGCAAGGGAGGGATCAAGCAGAGATTTTATTGGACCTGAACCCTTCGTAGGTCTCTCGTATGGGACAGTCATTACGGCCATAAATAATATGGCGCAGTCTAGGCATCTGGCTGAATGGAAGAAGATGAGTGGAATACTTCATTCCAAGGAAACCATCGGCGAAGGCACGATAAATTGGTACAAATATGTACAGAAATATGACAGAAAACGAATACGTCTCATCCTTGGAGCACTGACTGGACATTATGCCTGCCATGGGCACCTATACAGGATGAGACTTGTCAATAGCCCAGAATGCAGAACATGCAAGGAATCTTATGAGACCATGAAGCACTTGATGTGTCAATGTGATGCCCTAGCTGGCAAACGAATGGCAATCCTAGGAAAGGCATACCCAGACCTGGAGGACTACAGGCTCTTCTCAATTAAAGATGTACTAAAGTACATGGAATATGTCTCAAGACACTCAGGGGAGAGTTACTAAAGGATAGGGAGTGCACAAAAGATCCGACAGGGTCGACGTGCCACCGGTGCTACAGCACTGGACCCATTTCAAGATAAGATAAGATAACATGGCTACGGTAACCGCTTCACATCAGGCGGGCCGTATGCTTGTCTGCCACCCGACGTAGTATAAAAAAAATATACAGCGCTATCTAATCCCAAACTAAGCGAAGATTGTACTATGGGTACTATATATATGTATGGGAAATTCGTCACCAACTCAAACCTTTCTGGTAGTTCAGTTGGAAGTGCACTTGAGCGGTCATCGAGAGGTCGTGGGTTCAAATCCCACCTAGACGGAAGAGATGAATTTTTCCATTAAAAAAAAAAAATATTTATAATATTTTGGCAAGTTGGCGAAACAACTATTTAAAATAATATATTTTTTTTTCCATTTCATTTCAACAAAAAGTATGGACGACCAAGAAATAGGTTGTAGTAATATCAAAATACCCACTCTAGGTACTCAATCTATCACCGCGGTCACACAAAGCTTTGGCATACAACCATGTTTACATCAAACAAAAGGTTATTGTGTTAATTACACAATGCGATATTTGCATTCTTTGTAGCCTTTCATTATTACATTACGTTACATTATCTTACATGAAATATGACGCCATGGCACGCAATTGTCAGCTGAAAACAAAGTTCATGATCTTTATTACGTACATAGACGAGCTCGGTGGCGTAGCGGTCAATGACGCGGCTTCCACAACAACAATCATGGGTTCGATTCCCACATAGGACAAACATTTGTGTGCATAAACATGTCTGTTTGTCTTAGTCTGGGTGTTTTCTATGTATCATAAGTATGTATTTACAAAAAAAATGTATTTACGTATGTTTCTCAGTTGTCTAGTACCCATAACACAAGCTTCGCTTACTTTAGGGCTAGATGGCGCTGTGTAATTTGTCTGACAATATTTATTTATTTACTATTTATTTATTTGCCTCTAAGTTAGTACATAGTACAAAATTTCTAGTACTATAGTACTGAGGAGCTCGATGGTGTCGTTGCGTATAGGGATTACAATGCATGTATAACTGGATCCAGCCATAACTGGATCCGCTGTGGATTCAAAGTCACCTGAAAACAAATAACTAAATTATAAATATTTAAACAAATGGAAAAAATCACCTCCCCGCCTGGGTAGGATTTGAACCCACGACCTCTCGATGACCGGTCGAGCGCTTTTCCAACTGTGCTACTAGAAAGGTTTGTGTTGGTGACGAATTTTTGCATTTTATATTTTACTGCGCGAGTCACAGTGTGGCGCCATCTACCTATTAAGTAATTACACTACTAAAGATGATTTTTTCCATTTTCAAAAATATTTATAATATTCTGGCAAGTTGGCCAAGACAACAATTTAAATAATAATCAAGTAACTAAAATTCTTTCCGCACGAAATCGCTACTCTACTAACTAATAAATGTGCAACTCGCCCTCTCTACACTGCACTACCTACTTTTTGGATTGTTTTCTACTTCAGTTGACTTTCGGTCAAATCTTATATTAAATATTAAAGAATATTGGATATATGTTAATAACTATTTTAATCTTAAAGCCGTAAAAACTTCAATGACTAAGATAGTTATTAACATATATCCAGATCAGATGATCTGGAAAACGAATCCAGCAAAAATCCAGCTGAATTAGAAATGCCGCTGGATTAACACACAACTTAACTAACATCGAGCATAACCTGCCCCCTTACCACCAACTCTTATTGCGATTCAATAACTGAATAGAATGCTTATTCATACCAATGAATAAGCGACTCTTTTTCAAATTGAATAGAGTCGCTAATTCATTGGTAATTGGTGGAATAAGCATTCTATCCAGTTATGGAATCGCAATTAGAGTTGGTGGTAAGGGGGCTGTCCATGGATGGGTTTATTTACCTTGAACTCCTCCGAACTCCGAACTTTGTAGGGCACGTTAAGCCTTCAGTCCCAGCTGTTATCATTAGATGACAGTTATTAAGCCAAGGAAGTGGCGTTTAGGCGACTTGAAAATGCCTATGAACGCTTGCAAAATAAGAGGCATCACACGTGCGCTATAAACGCGACTGTGTAAAACATTCATGTCCTTTTTATTTTTTGTATTTGAAATATATTATAAGTACATATAACCATGTACTGTGTATGTATATGCTTCGCTGTGGCTCAATCTTATCGTTTCCATCCATTTCCTTAGAGATGGCGCTGTATGTGAAAAAAGATTTTCCCGCTTTTCTTTTCAAATTTTTCCAGAATTTTCTTTGCTATAAACCTCACGGAGCCCGAGTCCTTTCCAACGAATGCAAAACCGTGGAAATCGGTTCGTGCGTTCTGGAGTTATAGCGTCAGGAAGGAAAACCCGACTTATTTTTATATAGTAGAAGATGTTTGGTATTTTGCCCATCTTCATAAACGCAGCGCATTGATTGTGCAAAAATGACATCACCTTTTGTCTTATGACTTCCTGGCTAATTTTAATCACATATTGTATGGATGTCAAGTACTGTTCGACATATTTGTGGGGTAACTTTGATTAGCCCTGTCGCTGCCAGATAGGCTACGGCTACGGGCACAAACGGGTATTGCGATGCGGTACGAAGATATAAAATAAATACACTGCGGTGCAAAAACAGGGAATCATCTTTATTTCTTCTCTTGGTCTTAATTAATATGAAACTTTCCATAATTCTCTTATAAAAAAACTGAAGAAATTCTCAAAAATGTTCTTTAGAATAATTTACAAAACCAAGGTCTGACGTAAAATAGAATTTTGAATTGTTAATAATTGATTTTCGTGTTGATGCGACAGGATTGTAAGGCAGACCACATTTCTGGAATAACTGGCTTCTAATAAGGTCGACACGGGCTAGTAGATGAGGTAGGTACATTGACGGTCAACTTCCATACTACTGTACTGTTGTATTAGATTATAGTGTTGTATCCCATGCAAATAAGAGTATGTGTAGTGAGAATATTCACAAAAATCTCTTGTACTTTACGTTCCACGTACGTTCCACGTAATTAAATTTTTATTTCCGACCGGTTTCGCCATTACGACATAATAAAAGTATTTAAGTTTATGAATCAAATTATGTTACAGAATCGTATCTATGAACAAGTAATTATTAATTAAATTTAGATCTTTCTATTTTTTTTTCCAGTATTACTATAATAGTTTTGTTCACAGATTTCACGCACGTCATTATATTTATTTCTTAATACTAAATCGGGTGACAGATAAGCATACACCCCGTCTGATGTGAAGCGGTTACCATAGCCATATTAACGCTCGCAACATGAATGAAACATTCCTCCCACCACTCCCGCTGCCAACGCTGCAACTCCTTCCTTTCTGGACTTCACTCACTCGCTGGAACACAACAACCCTCAAGGGAATTATTATTTCGCTGCGGTATTCTGTGAGGTGGAGGTAATTCCCCAGTCGGGCAGCTTGCAAATACGCTGTACCTTACCTTTCTTTTACCAGAGCTTCTTTGGCTAGTCAGCAAGACACGCGAGGTTGGCTTTGGCTCTAAAGATCGTGATGAGCCACTTACACCCCCACTATATCCCAGTACTCGTATCAATCGGTATCCAATACACTAGCAATTTGAATGCAAAAGTACCAGGCTAGCATGAAATCAAAGAGCTATGTGCCGCCGACATCCAATAATCCCAATCGGATCGTTTCATCTGGCAATCATTCCGCTGCGGCAACATCGCTTTGATTAGCGCGTACTGTTGCCGCCAAACAAAGAAATTGCATGTCCAACAACCTGTGTGATGAGGATGACTTGTCTACAGATTAAAAACCTGAAAGTGGCTAGTCGAGAACCTTGCGATTGTCACTAATTGGATATTCATAATTAAGATGCATGTGAAGAAGAATAGATTAAATCAGGCCCTAAATTACGGGTATCTAAGGTCAAAAAACTATTAATAAAAAAATAAGAAAAATAACAATTTAGCGAAACACGTGAAATTGTTTTTTACGTATGTACTATGATTCTTTACAAAAATTTTATGAATTTACAACAGAAGGAAAAATTTGACGAGCCCGGTAGTCGAATGGTTAGCAATGGCCACTTTGACTCCGAGGTCGCGGGTTCGATCCCCGCACAAGACAAATATTTGTGTGCATGAACATGTCTGTTTGTTTTGGTCTGGGTATTTTCTATGTAGGTATTACATGTATGTATTTACAAAAAAAAGTATTTAAGTATTACATCAGTTATCTAGGCTCGTCAACATTAGATTTATTTTGAATGCTATCTTATACTATTCCCTCTTTTTAAGACTAGTATACATACATAGCTCATTATCAGCATAACTATAGCTGAATATTGCTCAATATCCTCGCTAAAAGACAGTAAATAGGAGTTATATTTTCGCTAAACATTTTGACCATTTAACACACTTAAAGCTACTCTATCACAAAGAATTTAAGGTCAGTTTTAGTTTGACTTGGTAGATTTTGCGGAAACTTCACAAATAGTTCGCGACGCATCGTTGGCTATGCGAGATACCATCTCGTCGGTAGTTATCGGCAAATCGGAGGACGGTGTTAGGTTGTTTGCGGTGCGATACGGAAACTGACCTTTTGGATAGTTTTGGGACTCTTGGATAAGTAAGAGAATTGCAGAATACGCCATTTGAGGCTTATATCAAAGCATTAAGGGTGTTTGGCCAATTGTGAAATAAGCATTATACCAGAAGTATAATAAAGCGGTAAGTAAACATTATAACAATAACTACATGACAATAGGTCGTTTATTGTGGTTTTCGTATCCGTCTTACTCATTTTTAACCCCCCCGACGCAAACACGACGGGGTGTTATAAGTACGTAGTACTATTACTTATACTGTAGTTATAAGTTTGACGTGTCTATGTGTGTGTTGTGTGTGTGTGTGTGTTGTGTGTGTGTGTGTGTGTGTGTGTGTGTGTGTGTGTGTGTGTGTGTGTGTGTGTGTGTGCGTGTGTGAGTGCCACGCGCGTGTGTATTTGTGTGTGTGAAGAGTTCTTAACTATGTTTAATGAAAATCGTCGCCGCCACAAAATGACGGATTACATACATATTTTGTAAAACCCCTTCTTGTAACTCCAAGATGGCCACCGCCACATAATGGTGAATTATTAATTTTATTAATTGTCTTGTACTTGATAAACAAGTAGGTAAATCATGTCATATGGGGGTTGATGCTACTCACGTCCGCAGGCTTTACCCTAGTTTCCCTGCACGTGACCCCTGGGTGGTGCTAAACGAGTAGCCTTTTTCCTGAGTGGTAGAGCCAAGCTGTAGTCGTTTAGTGTCTAGAACATGATCGCGGTCAAGTTTTGGACATTGAATGAATACAGCTCGTAATTGGGCCGGCTCGTCCGGGGCAGTACCACTCTCACGCAGAAGACCGGCGTGAAGTAATAGCTCGCGCTATTGCGTTTCGTACGGTGAGTGTTGAAACCCGGAGCCCAACCCAAACACCCCAACTCTAAATATGGCAGCGGTAGTAAAAAGAACAATACCCCAGGAGGGTACCGTCACCGCTGGTGACGGAGAATCCCTCCCTGAGCACCACTGCTCAGGCCGCCCGACGTATTCTGGGGCGGGCATTACGCCGCTCTATATTTCTGCCGGGAGCAAACGCAAGAAGAGTGTGGTGGCACCTCCCCCTGAGCTCTGCGTTGAGCTGTGTAACGTTAGGGGACTTAACTCCAACATCAATGCTGTCCACCATCATCTAGAGACGGCTAGGCCGGCCATACTCTTTTTGACGGAGACTCAGATATTCCCCCCTGCTGACATCTCATATCTGCGTTACCCAGGGTACAAAGTGGAACATCACTTTGTGCCACGAGCCGGTGTTTGCGCGTACATTCGGGAGAATATCTGTTGTCGACGTCTTGGCAGTCTTGAAGCGAGGGACCTGTCAATTATGTGGCTGCGCGCAGATTTTGAGGACCGCACTCGCATTTACGCGTGCCTCTACAGGTCCCACAGCGGAAATGTCGAAACGGAGCGTCTTGTGGAGCACATACAAACGACGACCGACAGTATACTCCAGCAGATGCCTTCTGCAGAGATTGTGGTACTGGGTGATTTTAATGCCCACCACGTCGAATGGCTAGGGTCTAGATCAACTGACCATGCTGGAAGAACTTTCCATGACTTTGCCTTGGCATATGGTCTGACACAGCTGGTTTCCTCGCCCACGCGGGTGCCGGATGTGTCGGAGCATATGGCGTCCCTTTTGGATCTTCTGCTGACCTCCCACCCTGAAAATTATCGTGTGTCTGTTGGCGCCCCTCTTGGGTCTTCGGATCATTGCCTCATAAAGAGTATTGTGCCACTCACACGCCAAAGGCGACCGCGCACAGCCAGCACACGTCGTGTGTGGCATTTTAGGTCAGCAGATTGGGATGGGCTGCGTAGTTTCCTGGCCTCCTACCCTTGGGGGCGGATTTGCTTTTCGCTGGAAGATCCCAGCGCCTGTGCTAATGCTGTCGCTGATGTGGTTCTGCAGGGCATGGAACTTTTTATTCCTAATTCTGCGGTGCCCATTGGTGGCAAATCTCGACCATGGTTCGGAGGGTCTTGCAAAGCCGCGTTGCGTCATAAGCAGGATTCTTACCGAGCCTGGTCCGAGGCTCAGGCAGCTGGAGATGCAAATACCGGTGTCCTTAAGAAGAATTACAACGCTGCGTCAAGATCCTTTAAGGGCTGCATCGCCAGGGCAAAGTCCAAATTCGTTAGCAAAATTGGCGAGAGATTAGTGCGCTTGCCCTCTGGGTCTCGTGCGTTCTGGTCGCTCGCCAAGGCTGTTCAAGGTAACTTCTGTCGGTCGTCGTTTCCACCATTGCACCGAGTGGATGACTCACTGGCCCATACTGCAAGGGAAAAGGCCGATCTTCTTGGACTTCTCTTTGCGTCTAACTCGACTCTCGATGATCAGGGAGCAACACCGCCAACCATCCCACGGTGTGAGAGCTCTATGCCAGACATTAAGTTCTCGCAAAGAGCTGTCCGTAGAGCACTCTTCTCCCTGGACATCCATAAGTCGAGTGGGCCGGATGGCATTCCACCTATTGTTTTAAAAACATGTGCTCCAGAGTTGGCTCCGATTTTAACACGCCTATTTCGGTACTCCTACTCACTTGGCGTGGTCCCCTGCTCATGGAAGGAGGCTTTAGTCCACCCGATCCCTAAAAAAGGCACTTGCTCAGATCCGTCCAATTACAGGCCTATTGCGATAACTTCCATATTTTCCAAAATCATGGAAGCTATCATTAACAAACAGCTGGTAGCCTACTTAGAGGATCACCAGCTGATAAATGATCGCCAATATGGTTTCCGCCATGGTCGCTCAGCTGGTGATCTTCTGGTATACTTGACTCACCGTTGGGCGGAGTCAGTGGAAAGCAAGGGCGAGGCATTGGCTGCTAGTCTGGACGTAGCAAAAGCTTTTGATCGGGTGTGGCATAAAGCATTACTTTCCAAGCTTCCTTCTTTTGGGCTACCTGAGAAGCTTTGCATATGGATTGCCAGTTTTCTATCTGAGCGTAGCATCAAAGTTGTAGTTGACGGAGCACGCTCGGACCCACTACGCTTGAATGCTGGCGTACCACAAGGCTGTGTATTGTCCCCCACGCTGTTTCTTCTGCATATCAATGACTTGCTGCTTATACACAATGTTCATTGCTATGCGGATGACAGTACAGTGGACGTAAGATACACTGGCCAATGTAATGTTTCTCGGGATTGCGTCGATGAGTACCGAACAAAACTTGTGTCTGAGATTGAGACGTCCCTTGGACACGTCTCGGATTGGGGTAGATTGAATTTGGTGCAGCTAAATCCCTCCAAGACACAGGTTTGTGCGTTTACCGCTAAAAAGTCCCCATTCGTCGTAGCTCCTAGTTTGGAAGGTACTCCCCTTAGTGTAAGAACTAGCATTACCATCTTGGGTGTCGACATATCGAGTGATGTTCAGTTTCGCGGTCACTTGGAATGCAAGGCCAAACTGGCTTCCAGGAAGATTGGTGTGATTAGTAAAGCCAGGCGGTATTTTACACCCCGACACCGCCTTCAACTATACAAAGCCCAGGTTCGACCTCACATGGAGTACTGTTCGCATCTCTGGGCCGGTGCGCCCCAGTACTTGCTTGCTCCATTTGACCGCATACAACGAAGAGCAGCTCGAATCGTCGGTGACCCAATGATCTCGGATCGATTGGACTCTCTCTCTACACGCAGAGATGTAGCGTCTCTTTGCGTTCTATACAAATTATATCACGGGGAGTGCTCCGATGAGCTGTTTGATTTGATACCTGCCGCTGAATTCCACTATCGTACAACTCGCCATAAATTAAAATTCCATCCATATCATCTTGATAATTGGCGATCTACTACAGTACGTTTCCTAAGACATTTCATACCACGAACAGTGAAACTGTGGAATCAACTTCCCTCAGCGGTATTTCCGAACAACTACGACATGGGTGCCTTCAAGAACAGAGTTTTCATTTTCCTTAAAAGGCTGGCAACGGATCGGCGACCCCTTGGTGTCGCTGGTCTCCATGGGCGGTGGTGATTGCTTTCCACCAGGTGACCCACATGCTCGTTTGCCCCCCTCTCACATAAAAAAAAAAAAAAAAAAAAAAAAAAAAAAATACGGGACAATCGTAGGAGCCACACCTCTCATTCGAACACAAAATAGAATTTCGAAAATCGCTTCACCAATAGTAGGTATTACATAACAAAACATCGGTTTTTCTTTTTGATGCTCTACACGAGTCCGAAGTCAGAATTTCAAAATTTTGAGTTTCATGGTAACGGACAGACAGAACGACCGGACGATTTCATAAGCTCAATGAATTTCGCTGAAAATAAAATACAGGTTACATAAGTTGAGAACCTCCTTTGTCGAAGTAGTAATGGCCCTACTTTAATTTTTTGAATTGACAAAGTAGGAACGATAATCCGGCAGATTTGAATAGATTAATATTACTACAAACTGGTTGCATAATAAATAATGAGTTCGATTGGAAATATTTATAAAAGCACGAAGCTACCGCCTTATTAAGTAAACGGTTTAATTGTTATTTCGTAATTAACTATAAGAAGTGTGATTGAAATCTATTTAATACGAAGTATGTGAGTAGCTGCACCTTGACCTATGCTTGAGGTGCAAGTCACAAGACGGCATTTTATTTCAACGACAATTTCTTCTCCAACAATACTGTCTTAAGCTATATAACTCAAATATCAAACTGCTGCTCCGAGATAGGTTAAATTTGGTAGAAATGTTTCTGTTAGTGTATCACATTCAGCGTACTGCCCACCGAGCAAGCAGAATATTAACTAATCCGAATATCCTTTCACAAGTGTCTAAAAAAGAAGCGCACCAATATTCGCGCGAAGTGTGCTGCCTATTTTTCAATCTGGTGATCTTACCTGTCTCTTATCGCATCATGATTGGTGGTTTTTAGAATGCTGGAGACGAGGACTTGTCAGAAAACTATATGTAGTTTTCTGACAAGTCCTCGTCTCACGATCACTTGAAATATCCACTAGGTAAATAGAATATGGAGACAAAAGTAGATTCAGGCTATCAACTATTTCATTTTGATGATAAAAGGTACTAACTATACGAGATTTTCTTCACATTAATTAATTTCATGTTAAAACATTAAGATGTTCTTAATCTGAAATGGACATGTTAGTTATTTGTAAAAAAAAATCGCTTATAACTTTTTAATTGGACCACACAGTAACACCTAATTAGACTTACTGCATGAGCATACTAAAGCGGTCAGCGATGAATGGATCCATAAAAAGTTGACAGCATTTCAATAATATGTACCAACACCATCCAAGAGATGCAATAGTGCCTTTACAGGTTCTGTTGAATTGACATTTATATGTAAAAATTTGATTGTAAGAATTTCTACATACAGAAGTCTTTAGCCCGTCCGACTGTGTAAGGCCTGGCTTAGAGTGAGTTCCACCTCAGCTGCTGGTTGACGCAGGAGTAATAAGACCTGCCTCCATACCACCAACTCTTATTGCGATTCAATAACTGAATAGAATGCTTATTCATACCAATGAATAAGCGACTCTATTTCGAATTGAATAGAGTCGCTTATTCATTGGTATGAATAAGCATTCTATTCAGTTATTAAATCGCAATAAGAGTTGTTGGTAAGGGGGCAGGGGCCTACCGCCGAAGCTGAAGGATTATTTGATTGCGGAATTCAAACTTCAGCTTAGATGTATGATACTTAGCTGGTAGAAACTTTGGAGCTGGTAGAGCACTGACCTGAAGATGTTTGTTAATAAATAAAACGTAAGTATCTATTTTCCAAATCAAAATATTCAATGATAATCGCCTTCAGCTTCGGCGGTAGGGTCTCGGGTTATGCCGCAGTGGATGAATATGGCTTGATGCTATTCTTAACTTTGTAATGTTTATCTCTATTATTTAGTAGTAGTCGTATAATTGCCTCTTTAAAGCTTACTAAGCGCTTTGACACTGGAACATCAGCGCCATAAAAGGTGCGCGTTGAGATTCTCTTTTAAATTAATGATTGGTTTCCGCTGCGCTCCGACCATTAACATTCTTCTATAACTAGTCGTTGCTGCGAGCTGAGACCTTGCGATTGTATTTTTTACCTGACTGCCGAAGAAGGGAGGGTAATGTATTTCAAGTGTATATATGTATAATTGTTTGCCACGTTCTACAGCCTAAATCGTTTGACAGATTTCAAGAGCGGGAGCGAGGGATATTTCCAATATTTGAGTTCATATTTGCGAGCGATTTTATGATTTGGGTAACCACATACTTCACATCAGATGGCCCGTTTGCTCGTCTGCCATCCGATGTAGATAAAATGTATTTCTAATGCTTTGGCACGCTCTACAATCTGAAATAACCTTAGATTATATTGGATTCTTTTTAATTATGGAAGTGTCATTATTTTAATATGACGCTCGCGTAAAACTATCAAATATATTTCGCGACTTTATTAAATATGATTATAGACCTCGAGACATGCGGAATTACGTATCTTCTTGTAAAATTAGTACTACCGACAGAAGAAACAAACTAATCAAGACATTCTGGTTAATTAACAGAACATATAAATAAAACCAGTATCATTATGATATATGAGCATTACGCATATTATTTGGTATGAGTATATAAGGAAATTAACAAATTAATCAATGTTTTAGGGTTCTTTAATCCTCTTTATTAAATTTGACAAAACATTGTACAGAAAAAAACAAAAGGCAGACTTCTATTCAACCATTCAAGACTTTTTTTTATACCACTAAGGTACAACACAAAAACACAAGCATGCGGTCCGCCTAATGGAAAGCAGTTTCCACAGCCTATGGATACATGAAACACCAATGGTGATGCCCTGTAAAAATTGCTTCTTGCCCTAGTAGTAGTCTCCTGGGAAAATCTCGAAGCAGTTCATTCCATAGCTTGATAGTGGGAAAAAACTTGTCTGGAACTGCACAGTATGTGACCACTTAGATTCTAATGTGTGAGGATGTCGAGCTGTCCCTGTCAATGGCGAGTAGTGCGTCTGTAGAAGGTGGTCGTGGGCATCATGTTAAATAACTCCTCTGATCACACATACTCATCATCATCAGGTCATTATAGTCTCCACTACAGGAGCACGACCCTCTCTCGTTCGTCCCAGACAGAAGGAGGATTTGGCCTACACTCCCCACGGTGACCAGACAGGTTGGGGAGGCCTGATCGATGTATGATACTGTATTTCCCTTAGTCGCCTTGTACGACATCGACGGGAAGAGACGGAGTGGTTCTATTCTAGTCTGCCGGAAACCACACGGCAAATCACTGATCACACCTCATTGTTCGATCGGTAGAAAACTCAAAGGGACGCTAAATCTCTTCTCAGACTAAAAGGTATTTAACCTTGAGTGGAACAGAGATAGATGCGTCACAAGCCGAACGTTTAGGCCGATCTTGCTTCTCTATCGCTTGTTCCGCGCTCTCGCTTGCATGCTCAGATCAGGCGGAACGTGACAATGAGTCATGCTTTTTCGTGCGTGCAGCCGGTGGTCATCGATTTATAACACGTTATCACATTAAAAAAAAAAAGAATATTCAGAACCATGGGTCTATTCATCGCACATTAAGCATGAACTTGACCATTACGACACAAGAAATAATATTGCTCACGATCGTGCGTATGTCATGTGCTCGTACGTAGGAATCTTGGTCTATTTCATACGTGAATGTAATCAATTTTAGATGATGTTTGGCGCCTCTGAGGTCACTGCTGAATGCCAGTGGCAACAGCTTTTGATTAATGTCTACCTCACTCGTACTTAGAATGGGGATATTTGGCATTTTTTTTTATACTACGTCGTGTGGCAGACAAGCATACGGCCCGCCTGATGTGAAGCAGTTACCGTAGCTATATTAACGCTTGCAACATAAAATATTGCTCGCGCGCCGCCACCCCCGCCACCAACGCAGCATCTTGGTTCGTACTTTTAATGGTAAACATTTTTTTGTCGGGTAAAAACGAGCAAAAAATGTGAAGTGTTTACTGCAGTAAGGATGATTATACAAACAACCCAATTAACTGCTTAAAGGTACCTATAAATTTAAAGAGAAGGCGCATGAAGAGTTTTAGGGGGTCGGCAAGCGCTTCAGAAGCCCCTGATGTTGCAGGCGTTGCAGAAACTGCTTTTCATCAGGCATGGCGGTGTATATAAACATACAAAGTCTGTAAAGACGACGAGAACGACACCCTTGATGATTGTAAAACCTAATGTTGGATTTTTTTCAGATGCCAAATCCTCCTTCTGTCTGGGACGACGAGAGAGGGTCGTGCTCCTGTAGTGGAGACTAAAATGACCTGATGATGATGATGATGTACCCCCAGGGGTACGAGATTGGATCAAGGGCTACGCGCAGCAATCTCTTAACTAATATATTAAATCCATAAAAACAATAATGCAATAACAATTGCCAAAAAATATTCAATTTAATTTAAACGATCGGTAGATAAGCCAAACGTATGCATCGAGCGCTTTAGTGTGTCATTGGAATGTATTTTGAATATCATTGGAATGTCATTTCTTACTTAAGGTCCCTGTAATAAGGGGTACGCAAAATTGAGGTCTTTCTTGAAGTGGTACGTAGAAAAAACTAATGGTTCCCAATTAGTTTTTTCTACGTACCACTTCAAGAAAGACTGGTCTAATGTACAGCGGTTATTGTAGCGAAATAAACGTTTACATTATCAAACATCACTCGCCGCCACCTCGCTACCAACGCCATATCTCTTTCCTTCTTGATGACCTAACTCACTCGTATGAGCACAATAACCTTCAAAGTAATTGTTATTCGGCTTCGGTATTCTGTGAGGTGGAGGTACTTCCACAGTCGGGCAGCTTGAAATATACGCTATGCGTCTATTTGAAACTACCCTATCTATAATAATAGTATTTATTATTATAGATACCTACCTCTTTTCGCCATGGCCTCATTTGTCAGTCAGTAGGGTCAACCACTACCCAAAAATATGCGGCGGAGCTAAATTTAGTTTATAAGTACATGTAGATATAATAAATAACCAGCAAACAACGGTTTACCTTACACGCAGTGTTGCCAACTCCTAGAAGTTCAAGTTCTCAAAATCAAAAGTCGCTAGAAAGTCGCTAAAACTCTCTCGGAGAGGTGCCAGAGATCACTGGCGCTGTGAAACATTAGAATAGGTAAAAAAAAAAAATGTATTGATAAGCAATTAGATTATAATTAAAATACGTATTGGCGCAATAACGTACAATATCTAGCTTTTAATTCAATAATTATGTTATCATCATTGAAACAAGACAAACAATTTTTAGCGACAAAAATTTTTTTTAGTCGCTAATACTAGCAAAAGTCGTCACTTCTAACGACAAAGTCGCTAAATTGGCAACACTGCTTACACGATGTCAGATATGGTGGCCAGTGCTTAAAATGGTGCTTAACACACATTCATCACCCAATTACACGAAAGTAATAACTAATAAGGAATCCGTATAGTTCGTAATTTGACATTACTTTTATTACTAATAATTTAAATAAATATAATCTCTATTTCGTTAGCCATAACGATCAGATAGTGTTAAAATCATAGATTAAACTTAATTTTATGGGGTTATTTTAATTAAGTGAGGTTAGTGGCCAACAGTAACTTGCAATGATGTATCGATGAACTTCCTGGATTGGGTTGGTTTTTAGGAGTCCGTACCCAAAGGGTAAAACGGACCCTATTACTGAGACTCCGCTGTCCGTCCGTCTGTCACCAGGTTGTATCTAATGAACGGTGATAGACAGTTGAGTTGTTGTAGTTAGTTATTTAAGGGGGCTCCGGCTCTCATACAACAAACGTGATATTTTTTTTGCTCGTTTTTACTCGATATTGATAACGGAAACAGGTAGAGGCTTGAAATATTCACAGAATATTTAGTTATTTATTCACTTTAAAAATAAATAATTAAAATAAAACAAATATTTCATGGGGCTTCCATTACACACATGATTTTTTTGTCGTATGTATAGATATTGGTACGGTACCTTTCGTGCGCGAGTCCAACTAGCACTTGGCCGGTTTTTTGCAATACTAACGCTTCTACTATGTCAGGTTCTAAATATGTAATCGGCCCGACTGATACAAAATACTTATCATACACTTCTTATCTTATCTTAGAGTGGGTCCAGTGCTGCAGCACCGGTGACACGTCGACCCTCATGGATCTTTTGTGTTCTCCCTAATTCTTTAGTCACTCTCCCCTGCTTGTCTGGAGACATGTTCCATGTACTTCAGTATGCCGCTTATAGGGAAGAGCCTGTAGTCCTCCAGGTCCGGGTATGCCTTTCCTAGGATTTCCATTCGTTTGCCCGCTAGGGCGTCATATTGACACATTAAGTGTTTCATGGTCTCGTTAGACTCCTTGCATGTTCTGCACTCTGGGCTCTCAACATCATACACTTGCAATACCTTTTGTATTGACCACGCTCCTAACTACATCTCCGTTACTAACGCAGCAAATTCTCGTCAAGTCCAGTAACTCACTCGTAGTAACACACCATTCCTTAAGGGTATTGTTATTTGGTTACGGTCTTCTGTGAAGTAGAGGTACTTCTCTAGTCGAACTACCGCTCTTTCCCCAAATCCTTGTTTGCTAGTCAACAGGATGCTCCACCGCACTTGAGCTTGGGTTTGCCTCAAGAGTTGGTTGTTTAAAATTATATTTCCAAAAGTAAGGTAAATATATATTCTAGGAACCAAACTAAGCAAAGCTGTAATATAAGTTAATAAATGATTAATATTATATTTAAATACATTTTTTTTTATAAATGCATACATACGAGTATAGATCTTATCTTATCTTGAAATGGGTCCAGCGCCGCAGCACCGGTGGCACGTCGACCCTCTTGGATCTTTTGTGCACTCCCTATTCTTTAGTAACTCTCCCCTGACTGTCTGAAGACATGTTCCATGTACTTCAGTACGCCTTTAATTGGGAAGAGCCTGAAGTCCTCCAGGTCTGGGTACGCCTTTCCAAAGATTACCATTCGTTTGCCAGCTAGGGCATCACATTGACACATCAAGTGCTTCATGGTCTCGTAAGGTGCCTTGCATGTTCTGCATTCTGGGCTATTAATAAGTCTCATCTTGTGTAGGTGCCCACGGCAGGCGTAATGTCCAGTCAGTGCCCCAAGGATGAGACGTATCCGTTTCCTGTCGTATCTCTGTACATGTTTGTACCAATTAACTGTGCCTTCGCCGATGGTTTCCTTAGAGTGAAGTAATCCACTCATCTCCCTCCATTCAGCCAGATGCCTAGACTTGGCCGTGTCATTTATGGCCGTAATGACTGTTCCATATGAGAGACCTACAAAGGGTTCAGGTCCAATAAAATTCCTGCTTGATCCCTCCCTTGCCAGTTCATCAGCCTTCTCATTGCCTTCAACGCCTGTATGTCCCGGAACCCAGACCAATTCCAGGGCATTATTTCTGCCCAGTTTATTAAGGGCATCAATACCCGCAAGAGCAAGTCTAGATTCCACCCTGTCAGAGTTCAGGGCCATGAGAGCTGCCTGACTGTCACTGAGAATGTAGATGTGTCGATTAGCGACCTTTTTGTCTATATTCATTTTTGCACAAGCGGTTATGGCATACAATTCAGCTTGAAATACAGTAGCATATTGTCCCATACTCTGACTGTGTTGTATGTCCTTAGAGAAAATGCCGGCTCCTGTACCTTCCAATGTTTTAGAGCCACGAGTATAGATACATAAATATATATAGAAACACCAAGCGGGATTGAACTCGCGTCCCCGGGGGCCTATCGCCGAAGCTTATATCCGATTACCATGAGAATTTTTGAATGCGAAAATGAAACTACTGCTTAGATTGTAGGTAATTATGTTTAGCTTGGCTGATAGAAACCCTAGAGCTCTACCGAATAAGCTGAAGATGTTTGTCAATAACTTTAACCTAAGATTTATTTTTATAATCAAAAAATCCCATGGTAATCGGCCTCAGCTTCGGCGGTAATCAAAATGGACATTGATAACCATACAACGCAACCCCCGGCTCGTCTAAGTTGAAGCATTCCGCCTGATGGTAAGACATCGCGTTATTATTTTAAAGAGAGGTAGGGAGCGTAATTGTAAGCTACCCGACTGGGGAACGTACCTCCACCTCACAGAATACCGCAGCCAAATAACGGTTCCCTTGAGGGCTGTAGTGTTCCTGCGAGTGAGTGAGGTCACCAGAAAGGAAGGAGATGCTGCGATGTCAGCGGTGGTGGCGGTGGTGGCGGCGCGCGAGCGATATTTTATGTTGCGAGCGTTAATATCAGGCGGGCCGTATGCTTTCTGCTGGGAACCGTCATTTGACTGCGGTATTCTGTGAGGTGGAGGTACGTTCCCCAGCTTTCAATTACGCTCCCTACCTCTCTTTTCGCCAGAGCTTCGTTTGTCAGTCAGCAGGGTGCACCGCGTGCAGGTGAAGTTCGCTTTGGTTCAAAGATGTTGATGAACCACTTACACCCCAAAATGATATGATATGGATTTGTCCCAACATAATCTAGGCTAGGTTGTCATTCATTTTTAAAACAAATAAAAATATTACTTTGGAAATTATAGTGTTTTAAATTTTTTGAAGTAAAACTTCTTTACGCATCCTTGACTTGGAGAGAAAGCGGGTGAATGCGTGACGAAAGCGTTACGGAAACGGCGAACGGAAGTTGAGAGGGAGATAGAAGTTAGTAGAGCTAAAGACGTTTTACTTTAGTCGTGTGGTCTAAATAAATAAATAATAAATAAATAAATACATTAAAGCACACTCGTTTTCTTTACATCATTTTTTACGTAGGTATCTTTGGACGTAAATAAATAACCATTACGATACAAAAACTTCAAAATAATTAATCAACAAGCATAGTTTATCCATTCGAAAGTTTAAATAACTTTACTTTGCGTAAATATATATACTAGTGTTTCTGTATTCCAGTTCTCCCAAGCGTCTATTAAATTTCCTCTCCTTTCCTTTTTTTCAAATGACCTAATAATAAAACACAAAGCTAGTGTCGTATGTGACTGAAAAACTTATAAATTGTTGATCATCATCAACTATCTTACAGGGTGCTTAGTGAAGTAATAACCATATTAGAAATACCTACTCGTACTGACTAGTTAGGTCCAAGCGTACTGCGTACTTGTACGTTGTAAGCGTGCTAGTACGTTGCTACAATGTCTTAAGAGACATTGTAGCAACGTACTAGCGCCATCTATTAAAAAAAACAATTATTGCGCGATATGAAAAGAAATAATAGCATACGGTCAATAACTTCCAAACAGTTCCAAAGCTAGATCATAGATGGCACTAGTAGCTAGATTTTCTGAAGAACAAGGTGTATTATAAACAGTGAATGGCAATAGGAAGATTGTCTTTTATACAAATTTCGAAATCGAAGAGGAAAAAGTTATACTTTCATTTGCAAATGTTAGAATAAACAATTTGTACGCAGTGGATATTCATTAGAGCATTTTATGTAACATTAAAAATAATTTATAATGACATAATAAATATTAAAGATACAAATAAAAAACCAAACCCAGTTTCAAGTTACCATCTTGACTCGAAAGAACTCTCCCCAGATCGGACTCTTTACCCACTTTGCCTTGATTATGTCAGTTATTACTTTATTATGAAAGATAACAATGACGTCTGAGAATATACAACTTAAAATAATACTAAGGTGTCTGTTGAACATACAGCGGATTTTTATAAGCGATTAGCTTCGTCCGCTTAAATCTTTTTTATCATCTCCCCTTTTCTTCTTCAATTTTCTCCCCTACCTACTTCTCATCCTATATTCGTTCGCATTTTATGATTTTACTCCCTTATTATCCTTCTTCACTCATAGTTCTCGTATCTATACTAATGTTATAAATACGATGAGTCTGTGGATTAATGGAGGGTTTTGAATGAAATTCGGCAAAATGAAACCGTGGTGCACTGCAGTTGAAATTTGAAGGTTTAGTTGAAATTGGCTGTGAGTTTCAAGGCAGTTGTAATTTTACCCTCGGGATTGAACTGAACTTCACAGTTCATTGCCATGTTGATGGTGACCGCTATTATTCATGGCTACACTGGAGACACAGTAATGGGAATGTGTGTGGAGCCAACAATGTGTGGTGAATCTCTCTTCTAACTTTCCTCCGTCAAGAAATTGCGAAGCGAAGATTTGGGCTCTCTATTTCCTTCTGTCTTTTCTCTTCAATTTCGCTTGTTAGTAAGTACATTTTTTCTAGCTTTAGTTTATGCATATCATTAGAAAGTACTGTCAATTCTCCCTTTAAGTCTATTTAGAATTGAGTAACAAAATCTTCAAAAAAATATATTTATTTGTAAAACTAATGGTTCAAAAAGCGAGTAGGTACTATTAAACACATTCAATTCTTTATTTGTTCAAATTCAACACTTACTCGCTAATTATAGTTTTGTCCGTTACTCGCTGTATGTCGGACAGATGTCCAAAAAACCGTTCAAGTGACAGGTGTGCCGTATGCTTAACTTATAAGTAATTATATAATTTATTACAAGCTATAGGTCATACGGTCAATGAGGGTTAAGTTATTTATGTAATATTGTTGAGCATGAGAACGGTCATGTTCCAGGAAGATTTATTGGTAATCAAAAGTAAATGAAAGTACCTACTGATAATCAAATCAAATGACCCTCTCGTATCATGCTGGGTGCGCTAATAGGTCACTATGTGTATAATGGATACGCAAATAAAATGAGACCAGAAAGCCAATTCTCGTAATTTTTCTACGAACGCAGATTGAAAGTTGACCGAATCGAGATTGAATTGTGAATTGACTAAAATTATATACTTGATTTCATTAATTAATTATTATCAATTCTTGTTGTTGGCAAAGTAACATTCTTAGTTTGTTTAATTTTCACTCATATTTCGATATAATCGCTTAAATTTAATTTTGAAGTTACATATTGTGTTACGAGAATACCAAACGTGACATTGGTGAGATCGAGACTGGATCGACAATGAATTTTGACTATATTTTAATTACGAGAATGGCCCCTCAGTTGATAGTTTCAACTGCATGACTGGTGAAGAATCCAACGAGACCATGAGGCTTATTATATATCAATGTATCTCTTGCTGGAAACAGAACAGAAACCTTAGGACAGGCATATTCTACCTGGAGGACTACACTCTCACTTCTTTCTCACTTTCACTTCACTCCACCCGAGCAGTGTATTAAACTAAATTCAAAGCGCGGGGCAAACGAGCATGTTGGTCAACTGATGGAAAGCAATCACCACCGCCCATGGAGATCAGCAACACCAAGGCGGCAAGGGTCGCCGATCCGTTGCCAGCCTATCCATCCTTTCTTTCTTTTTTTCTTTCTGGTGGCCACACTCACTCGCAAGAACACAACAACCCTCAAGAGAATTGTTATTTGGTAGCGGTTAGGGTTTGGGTCCCGGGACGTCTCGAGTCTCGAAGTCCCGGGACTCGAGACAACTAAAATTAAGCTAAGTAACTACAGGTTAACTAATGGGCCTTTTCATCACAATTTTTTTTTATGCGCATGCGTTAGCATCAGCCATCTTTTTCGTACTGTTTTTTGTAAACAACCATACTAAAGTACCCGCTACCCGTATCAAAAATTAAAACATCGGACGCGCAGCATGCGCCACCATTGCGATTTTATTTTTCGAAATCCCGAATTGATATCACTTTAAATTACTACTTTTTGATGCTCTACACGAATCCGAAGTCAAAATTTCGAAATTTGAGTTTCATGGCAACGGACGGACAGACAGAACGACTTTTTTTTTCGAAATCCCGAATTGATATTGGAAAACCAAGGTCACTTTACATTACTACTTTTTGATGCTCTATACGAATCCAAAGTCAGAATTTCGAAATTTTGAGTTTCATGGCAACGGACAGACAGAACGACCGGACGATTTCATAAGCTCAATTAATTTCGCTGAATATTAATTAAAACCCATTTTTTTTGGAAAAAGTGAAAAAAGAAGGGATAATAGTATAATTACTTTTTGACTCTGCAATACATTTGAACTTTCATTGGGTGTGTTTAAGATATTTAGCCATTTCCCCTTGTAACTGTTTGGGCACATTATTCTTAATTGCATTTTTGACTCTGTAAATATCATAAATCTTTTATATATTATCTCATATTAAACATTTCCTTTATGATAAAACCTACTAAACATATTCAATTCAGTATTTACAGTTGTCTAATTAATAACCTCAAATATAGAGTATAGCCCCAAAATATTAATTACTTATTTTATAAATTTTTTACTCCCATAAGTAATACTAATTTTCTTTTCATTTTCAATTCTTACAAATAAATTAACATTATTAATAAGAATAAAATTGTAAATATTAATTTCTTTTATAAGTTTTAAGCTAGTAAGATTAGTTGATGCCCAACTACTCAAATAGGTCACTTTTCGTTTAATAACTTTAAGTAAACATTTAATTTTCTGTATAATAAATGTTGAATTTTTACAAAGAATTGGCTTTTTTTAATAGGTACAATTTTAAACAAAAAACTAACTTAATTATAATTTTACAAAAGCCTCACTAAAAAAAAAGTCTCAAAGTCCCGGGAATTCCCGGGACTTTGACTGTAGGCTGTCTCGTGTCCCGGGACTTTGAACTTGTCGGGAATTCCCAAACCCTAGTAGCGGTATTCTGTGAGGTGGAAGTACTTCCTCAGTCGGGCAGCTTAAAAAATATGCTAACCCTACCTCTCTTTTTGCCAGAGCCTCGATTGTTAGTCACCAGGTTGTACCATATGCAGGTGAGGTGGCCTTGGTTCACACATGTTGATGAACCACTTTAACCCCAAGTTAGCCACTTACACATCAAGGTTTATTTCTGCCGCCGTGTGATTTCCGGCAGACTAGAATAGAATCACTCCGTCTCTTCCCTTGGATGTCCTACAAGGCGACTAAGGGTAATACATTATAAAACATCATTATAAGACATTTCTTGTCTAAACATTTTTAGACAAGAAATGTCTAAAAATGTTATATTTATATTTTAATTAACTCATCACTAGATGGCGCTATACCTAGCATTTGTACAGCGCGCTATGGTTTCGTTATTAAGAAAAGGGTACATATACGAGAGATGACCGTGTGGTTTCCGGCATACTAGAATAGAATCACTCCGTCTCTTCCCGTGGGTATCGTACAAGGCGACTGAGGGAAATACATTATAAAACATCGATCAGGCCTCCCCAACCCGTCTGGCCAGCGTGGGGAGTGTAGGCCAAATCCTCCTTCTGTCTGGGACGGACGTGAGAGGGTCGTGCTCCTGTGGTGGAGACTAAAATGACCTGATGATGATGATGATATACGAGAGATTATTTCAAACCATGGGGTTATCCATGACGGTTCATCGCTCACCTCATCCCCGTAGTTACCCCCGGAGTTAAAAAACTGCGTCCTTGAAATGAAGCGACATCTGGTGCCGAAAACTAATTGAAAACCATATTCTAAGTACCAACTTTATGGGGTATACCTACTTAATATCAGAATTTCAGTATTATTCAAACAATGACGTCAAAATTGACTAAATTTAAACTTGTGGAAGGTGTGATGATGCCCCGTACCATTATAGCTGTGGAAAGTGATGGAGCTGATCTGTTCCGTTCCATCTCCTACCACTTGCATGGAACGGAGGTGTATCATGGACGTTCGTGCCACCATTGTTCACGTATTCAACAACTGGAACGATGAGTCACAGTTGTTGAGTGAGGACAGTAAGGGATCCGCTCTTGGGGAATCTCTGTAAATACCCCGCATTCCCATTATTCCATCAGACCACCCCGTTCAATTTAAGAGACTTCAATTTCCCATAAAGGTATGTTTCGCTATGACGATTAACAAAGCTCAGGGGCAGTCTCTAAAGGTCGCTGGGGTTAATTTGAGACAGGACTCTTTCTCTCATGATCAGTTGTATGTAGCTTACTCACGAGTAAGTTCTGTCTTATGCCTTGCAATTTTGGCTCCTGGTGCGAATGCCAAAAATATTGTTTACGTCGTTGGACGTCTTAACCTAATGGTGTATATTTGGAATAATGGTCAATGCGAGACAGTCCTTTCTGGGGAAAAAATGAAATATCTGGAATGTTAACAAAAATAGACGCAAATCAGGAGTGTTCCCGTAGCGAAGCACGGGTACTTTGCTAGTACATTATAAAACATCGATCAGGCCTCCCCAACCCGTCTGGCCAGCGTGGGGAGTGTAGCCCAAATCCTCCTTCCGTCTAGGACGGACGAGAGAGGGTCGTGCTCCTGTAGTGGAGACTAAATGACCTGATGATGATGATGATGACACCAAGGTTACACCAAACTCATGTCTTTGGACAGGACGGAAAGAGTGAGATACATTATTATTATCTAGTACTCCGATTGCAGCTTTAATTTTTTCAAATTATTATACCTAGCTTGCAAAGTCTTAAGAGGTTCCACAAAGCGCCCCTAAGTAAGAAAAATTGTCGTCAACCCTTAATCATCCCACTGCTGGGATGCGGCTTTCCCTTCAATCGAAGGGGTTTAGAGCATACTCCAACACGCTGCTCAACTGCGGGTGAGCCAGCGCTAGGAACAATATGACAATTCCGCGAGACACTGGCGACTCTGGCGAGCGCCCTACTGATCGAAAATCAATTGAATAATCGATTAAAAATTTTTAAGATGTAATAAAAAAAAACTATCAGGTATAATACCTCCAGTTATTTATGACCTTTTTTTTAGTACATGACTTATAATGTCAAATTACTTATTCTAAGAATAAAACACGAAAAAAGAGGTAACTTTGTAAATTTATTTTATCGAGTCAACTTCATCAAATCATGTTTCTATCGGATATATTCCCCAGTATATATCCTCTACAATATCAATATAATTTTCCTAGATTTTAATTCTCTGTTTATTACTTCAAAGAAAAATTCTAAATTGTAGATTTTGCAGTACCACTAGTACCACCCCGCCTTAAGGGAGGAGTTAAAAGAATATTATTCGCTTAATGTTTATCAAATATTGCCGCCTTGTTGCACATACTTATTCTATAAGTGGTTATTATCTGTATCCTAACTAAATAGTTTCTGTGGTTTGTAAAGTGCAAATAAAGCATATTCTATCTAATCTATCTATTTATGTAATAAAAAAACTGAGTTACGCGATTACTTTTTTATAACTTACACAATAAATGAAACAATGAATTATGTATTATTATTATATTATATATTAAGTTGCATGTGCGGGAAACGGCTGTTTTTGGCACCTATTTTACATACATATTGTTATATCAATTTTATGAGTTACTAAATAACTATGAATTTCATAATCTTGAAGTAGCACTACTTTTATAACAGGTACGGCTTTATAGGGATCCTGATCCTGCAGACAGGACCCGATGTGAAGCGGTTACCGTAGCCATATTAACACGCGTTACAAGAAATATTGCTCGCGTGCAGCCATCCCTTCTCCATCTCTGGTGATCTCACTCACTAGCAGGAACACAACAATTCTCAAGGGAATTGTTATTTGACAGCGGTATTCCGTGAGGTGGAGGTATTTCCCCAGTCGGGCAGCTTACAAAATACGCTATGCCCTACCTCTCTTTTCGCCAGCGCCTCGTTTGTCAGTCGGCAGGGTGCACCACGTGCAGGTGAGGTTTGATTTGCCCAAAATCATCTTTTTTTTGCTCACACTTCTCGCCTACCAAAAAGAAGTTGGCAGCCCTGAATATATTAGGTATATCAGTAATACACTGCACATATAAGACAAAATGTTTCACACTGTCAAATATATATTTATTTGCCTTGCATACAAATGTTATAGAAGATACGAATGTTATAGAATTCACCAATGGATCTATTGTTCTAACTTATAAATATACAAATATGCAAATATTACGTATGTTTCAAAGTCACGATTTACTATCGGGAATTTACTCGAATTACCGTCGTTACCCGATAGGGATGTAGCGATGTATGGTATCGATATACAATATCGGTGATTTAAATTGACTAAATTGTATTTAGCAGCGAGTTTAGCACGCAACAGAAACAACGTTCAGTATGAGATAAAAAAAAATATCAAGTATTTTATACATTTTAATAAGTCATTATACGAATGTTTTGTATGATCACATTTTTTTTTTACTGTAACACAGCGATAACGTAAAGCTGGGGTGTAAGTGTCTTACATTGTTGAGCCAAAGTCAGTGTCACTTATACACGGTGCATCTGCCTATAAATAAAAAAGGCTCTGCTAAAAGAGAGATAGGGTATGTCGAACCCGACTATATACGTATTTCCACAGAAGACCGCATGCAAACATTAATACCTTTGAAGATTGCTGTGTTTTTTATACGACTGGGGTGATAAATAAGCGATGTCCTATGCATTTGACCCCTTTCGATTAAGGAGAGACGCGTATCCCAACAGTGGGATGATTATGAGTTGATGCCATAACAAATGACTCACCATAAACTTTAGAGCCAAAGCCAAACTCACCTGCACGTGGTGCACCCCGCCGACTTGCGTAAGAGGCTATGGCGAAAGAGAGGCAGGGTACAGAGTATTTATAAGCTGCCCGATTGGGAAAGTTCCTCCAGCTCACAGAATACCGCAGCCAAATACCAATTCTCTTGATTTATTGTTGCGAGTGAGGGTTGCCAGAAATGAAGGAGTTGCTGCGTTGGCAGCATGGGTGGCGGCGTTGTGATCTTTTTTTGTTAAATGTGTATCAACGTATGTCATTAAATGATATAAAATAAAATTAAATATGTGCATGGCCACATTATTTTTGCATCTTCACATCTAACATAGGCCGTGAGATATTATTTTTTTATATTGATCTAAATATCGACATCGATGAAAAGCTGTACAGCAAATTACGTTCACGTTGCAATCACTATAAAGATGGGCGGTGCGCCACACCTTGCGCGCTTTGATGGTGATTTTGACCTTTCACACACGCGGCGTCAACATTTGGCATCTTACTTTCAGTTTTCATATAGTAATATAACCTGGTATTTTTTATTAATTTTAATCCACATAAAGTAAAGTATTGGTATCAGTCAGATGATTGTCATATCGCTGGTAGTTCGAAACAAAGTTTTTTAAAACAATTACTATTTTTTTAAATTGCTTTATTTCATATAAATTTAACCAGTGATCCGATTTGCCACATGCCGCGCTGAGTTCCACTATCGTATCACTTGCAAAAAAGTAAATTCCACCCATGCCACCTTGATGATTGGTCGTCTACCACAATACGGTTTCTAAGACATTTTTTGACGCATACGGTGAAATTGTGGAATCAACTTCCCTCAATATTGTTCCCGAACAAATACACTTGGGAATCGTCAAGAAACGATTCTATATTTCCCTAAAACGGCTGGCAACGGCAACCTTTCGTATTAGTCATGGGCATCGTTCGTGAGCTGTGGTGATTGAGCAATTAGAGGGGGCAAACGAACATGCGAGTCACCTGATGGTAAGGTAACTCACATGCTCGTTTATAAAAATATCTAATATAAAAATGTCGTGCACAAACGTTAGTTTGAGCACCCAAAATTAGTAAAATGTTTTGCACGTCTGGCTGTACAGTAACAGCCACCAGACGCTCTCAACATGTAGGTCACCGGTTCAAGTCTCTGTGCTCTCGATTATGTAACCGGTTTACTAACACTAATCACTCGCACTCTTGGTAACTTCGGGTCAAATTAACTGGCCAGTTATTTACTATTGTTTAGGGGTTATCTCAGGAGATTACATGGGGTTCTTTTGAAAGTGTATGAAGAGATGTGCAGGGTTGGCAACATGCGAGTGATACTTATATTTAAAAGGCTCTGTTGTTGAGATTGGGGTTTTGAATCTTAAGATGTTGTTTGGACACTTGTATACTTACATTAGACGTAGCGCTTGCACTCCCGCTGCTAATGCTGCAACTCATCATACAACAGCCTTCAAGTAAGATCCGCACAGAAGATTGCAAGTAAATGACAGTATGAATGTGTACTGTGTAGGTATTCTCACTCACTCGCAGTTCTCAAGGGTATTGTTATTTGCCTTCAAACTTCTATAAGGAGGTACTTCCATATTTAGGCCTAACAAGTCTTTGACCAGAGGCTCGTTCGCTTATAGATGCTTATAGGCAAGGTGCACCGTGTACAGGTGTGGTTTTATTTGGCTGTAAAGATGTTTTGGCTCACCATGAAAGGCCACACGTCATGGTGTAGTTTTCTTTGACTGTAAAGATGTTTTTAGGGTGTAAGCTCATCATCAAAAGTCAAAGCCAATCTCACATACTGGTAATGCATTTTGCCGACTAGGGAAACAGGCCCTGGCATAAGAGAGGTAGGTCATGTCGAGCCTGACAGAGGAAGTACTCCACCTGACAGAACACTGCAGTCATACAGAAATACTACCTAATACCTTGGATAGTTGTGTTTTTGGGAGTCAGTGAAGTTACCAGATGTGAGGGAATGTTATGCCAGCAGCGGAGGTGCAAGCACGCGAGCACGCTCTTGGTAATGTAAGCTATATGACTGTTACCGCTTTATATCAGGAAGGCCTCTTGGCACCCGGCGTTACATAAAAAAAGAAAGTATTATATTATTATTTTTTGTGTAAAATAAACAATATGCTCTCAATTTTCTGGTAAAGATACTTATAACGCGCCGATAGAAATGAGCAATAAGTACATATAAATCCCCTATTTATGCCCAATAACTGGGCATTTATTCAGCATGCATATAGGGAATTTGTCGTTAACACCCAGCATTTTGCCCATCTCTGCTAGCTGTATACTGCTGAAGAAGAAATTTCAGTGGAGGAGTAGTATGAAGGTAAATGTCCATATTTAGAGTTTCACCGCGACTACACGTTACGCGCTACAACATTGACGAATTATTAAATTAAATTAAATATTTCTGGACAATTTACACAGCGCCAACTAGTCCCAAATTAAGCGCAAAGCTTGTGTTATGGGTACTAGACAACTGATAAATGTACTTAAATACATTTTTTTTTTAAACACGTATGTGTTTACAAAAAAAAATGTATTTAAGTCTTGTTGTCTTGGTCTGGGTGTTTTCTATGTATTATAAGTATTTATAATACATAGAAAACACCCAGACATACAAGACAAACAGACATGTTCATGCACACAAGTGTTCGTCTTGTGCGGGAATCGAACCCGCGACCTCGGAGTCAAAGTGGCCATTGCTAACCATTCGACCACCGAGCTGGTCACCGAGTACGAATATCGTTGACATAGTAATTTGTCAATATAAATAGTTAGTATAATAGTCATTAATTCTCTCTTTCTGTTGTATACACGTGAATACAAACCATGTGATTATAATTGGGGTGTAAGAGACTCACTATGATCGGTACAGCTAAAACCAATCTGACCTGCACGTGTTGCACCCTGCTGATTGATTAACGAGGCTCTGGCAAAAGTGAAGTAGAGTACAGCGTATATGTAACCTGCCCGACAGGGTGAAGTACTTCCACCTCACAGAATACCACAGCCAAACAAACATTCACTTGAGGGTTGTTGTGTTCCTGCGAATGAGAAAGGAAGGAGTTGCTGCGTTGGCAGCGGGAGTGGCAGCGCGCGAGCAATATTTCATGTTGCTCGTTCGTTTGAGTTTCTTGCCAGTTCTTCTCAAGAAGCCCCGTCGCCGGAACTGGCACTTAAATTCACTTTCACAGATATTGTGATGAAAGTGAATCTAGCTCTGCGGATTTAGAGTAGTAATGATTTAGATACATGTCTTATATTTATTTTGTATGACGTTTCTAAGTGCTTTATAAAGTCCAAGGAATAAAGATACTTTGACTTTGACTTTAACTAACCGCTTTACATTAGGAGGGACGTATGCTTGTCTGCCACCCGACGTGGTATAAAAAACTATATATTTGGGATTTTACTCATCACCAACTCCGCAACATGTTATACTGCGTACTATTTTGGTGAGTCGTTACTTGTACGTTAATAGTCATTTCTTGTATTTTAAATAATGATTTTGTGCTCGTACATGTCAATACAAGTGGAATTCTCACGAGTATACGAATTCCCATTGTCAGCTTGGCTCAAAGCTGTGTTTTTGGAGCTTATTAATTCATGTCATAGATTATTATGAGTTTGTTGAAGTTGAAAATGGACGTGGATTGTGCCTATACGGTTGTGTCTCTGTGGGCTCTTGGTCCATTAATTTTGCTATCGCTTGAATTTCGAGTGATATATGTTATAACTCTAACGTTTGCGTATGGATTTTTTATTTATTATTATTAATTATTTTATTTATTAACCAAACAAGTTTTGCCGGATTTTTTTTTAATTAAAAAAATGGTTGCCTTTCAAGTCGGTGTACGGACTATAATTTTACGTGATAACATCATAATAAAAAATGGGTCGATGAAGTGGAAGAGAGATAGATGCGTCACAAGCTCTCGCGCTCTCGCTTGCACGGTCGGCGCAGGCGGAACGTGATACATGCTATTTCGTGCGTGCAGCCGGAGTTCATCAATTTATAAGACATTATCACGTGAAAAGTAACGAAAGAGCATCATCATCAGTAGTGAAATCGTTTTATATTATGCGTCAAACGCCTACACACCTGACAATGTTGATACTTTTAGAAAAAAGTGCTTCTATACTACATAACAAAGATTTATTGTATTGTATTTTTCTGAAACTTTCTGCATAATGTTATACATTTTTAATTCATTCATTTTAAATATTAATTGTAGGCAGAAAACGTTCTTAAACATCGTTCCTTCTGCGCTGAGTAGTGTTTGCCAGGGTGAAGGTCATTGCACACTTTTCAAAGGTCGCCGCCGGATCTGAGATACATTTAATGAGGGAAATGTGATTAGAAAACAATTGATGTGTTACAAAGGGACCGACTAATTAGTCTTGAGAACAACGTATATTGAGATTATGTAGTCTTTAATTAGTTTTTACAGTCTTGGTATTTTTTCTCAGGATTACGTAAACTACTCCACCGCTTTATAGTCATGCGAAATTACATTTTGATTTATGTAATTCAAGTACATCATCAAACTGTAATTTCGCACGACCATCCCGTACCGCACATTCCCTTACCAAAGTAATTGTATATCAGCGGAAATGTTTTCGTTGGTTGTTAGGGTCCTAATGCTGGATGCGGGAGATTTCTGTTTAAGCATGCAATAGATTCTGCATACGGGAACCGTTTTCATTAGTCGATGGGACCAGAATGCAGGTTAGGATATTCTGCACCGGAGATTTCATTTAAGACAGCTGTTTTGAGAGAATGGCACTAAATAGACGTACCTGCCATGAAACAACAATTAATCTTGTGTGGTGTAATTTTATCTGTTTGTGACTTAGGGGCAGTCCATTAATCACGTGAGGCTCCAAAGAGGGGGGAAGGGGTTCGGTAAAAATCACGAAATATCACATGGGGGGAGGAGGGTGTCATTGGAGCCTATAGCGGGGGGGGGGGGGGGTGGTTTAAAATCATCAGCAGGGCATAGCGTATTTTTTAAGCTGCCCGACTGGGGAAGTACGTCCACCTCACAGAATACCGCTGCCAAATAACAATTCAACAATTCCCTTGAGAGTTGTTGTGTTCCTGCGAGTGAGTGAGGTCACCTGAAAAGAAGGAGTTGCTGCGTTAGCAGCGGGGATGACATCGCGCGAGCGATATTTCATGTTGCGAGCGTCGATATGGCTACGGTAACCGCATCAGATCAGGTGGGCCGTATGCTTGTCTGCCACCCGATGTGGTATAAAAAAAAACCGGACAAGTGCGAGTCGGACCCGCGCACCGAGGGTTCCGTACGTAGGATCAATATAAATAGTTCAGGAATCTAATCACGCAGTTTTTTCCGAGTTTCTCCTGAAATTCTATATTTTTCATTATGAATAAGATATAATGTGTGGGAAAAAATAAATAAAATACATTTTGCGATGTGCACATCAAGCCCTTTCATATGATTCCCCATTTGAACTAGTAGCTTTAATTTTAAATTTCGACCTCTTATAAAAAAAATATGGACACCCTATTTTTTAAGATTTCATTACAAATGTATAGTTTTGAGATTTATTCTTGTACTTGTAGTCTATAACGATGTTACTTGCCAAATTTCATAGTTCTAGGTCAACGGGAAGTACCCTATGAGTTTTGATTCCCTTGAGAATGTGTTGAAATATGCGTTTTTGCTGAATAAACGGCCGTATCTTTTTTTTACGTAAACTTAGTAGTTTGATTTTTTTACAACTTCATGGGACCGTAGACCTGAGTATACAGTTCAAATTTCAGCTTGAAACCTTCACGCATTCTCGACATAGAGGTTCTTGACAGATAGACAGACAACAAAGTGATCTTATAAGGATAAGTGTGAATCTTATAAGGATTCCGTTTTTCCTTTTGAGGTACGGAACCCTAAAAAAGGAAAAATGGTTAGTGAAAGAAATGCCTGCATGCTCGGTAACGACTTACCTATCGTCCAGTGAAAACGAGCCTTTACCGTCTACCGTGTGTTTTGCTTTAACGCCTTACAATATAATTTTCGGCAACCTCTGAATAACAGAATGAGAATAGATGGTGAGATATTTCTGAGACGTCTACACTATTGTTGTCAAAACGTGTTTGCGATCGTTACGGATAGATAAATGATAATTAGTTGTGTCGGGTTTTTGTGTTTTTTTTTAGACGGCTGTGTGTACGACTTACTTGAATCAGTTGGGTAGCAAACATTTATACGTGTATGTGCATATTGTGTATGTACACAAGATGCTCATACACATACCCGAATATACTAATATTTATGAAAATGTACCTATGGTCTATACCTATAATCTATATATATAATGTCACATCTGGTAATATACAGTGAAATAAGTTTTACGTATTGTTGTTCAAACCAACCATAAAAAAATAAAAAAATATATAATCTGAAATTAGACTACAGTTGACGTTGCCTGACTTGTGTATTTATTTTTCATACTACGCTGCTAATACGTCCCGCCCGATGTGAAGCGGTTACCGTACCCATATTAACACTCGCAATGTGAAATAATGCTCGCGCGCCGCCACCCTCGCTGCCAACGCAGCGACTCTTTCTCTAGTGACCTTACTCACTCGCAGCAACACAACAACCCACAAGGGAATAAATTTGTTATTTGTACTTCTCCTGTCGGCCAGCTTTCAATTACGCTGTACCCTACCTCTCTTTCGACAGAGCCTCTTTCGCCAGAGCCTGTTTCGTCAGACCGCAGGGTGCACCACATGCAACATTAAACCCCAAAAGTTGTGTAAACTGTAAACGGAAATAGGGTCCTCCCCACCCTATTTTTTAGCGGTTTGCATAAAATGGAGGAAGTACAAAGTATTCTTAAGAGGGTTCCAAAACCGGAGCAACCTACCTAGGCCTACAAATGATGCAAACTCATTTTTTTACTTATCCTCATTTGGACACAAAAATAGATCCGCATTCTGAACAAAAATCATGTGATGATCTGTCTACTTGACCTTTAATTTCAGATTAAAGTGGTAAGCAATTGGCGCAATACATAATTATATACATATTTAATAATAATTGAATTAAGATGGAAAATATTCCAATCAGATTCGCATTACGCATTTGCGTCGGAATAAGTGCAGTCTGGAGGTTTGTTAGGTAATGGTTTTAGTGATTAGAAGAGCGTATCTAGTATTTTTTTATTTTTATTACGTCGGGTGTCAAACAAGCATACGACTCACATGTTGTAAAATGGATACCGTAGCCAACGGATGCATATAATATTGTATCATCATCATCATCATCAGGTCATTTTAGTCTCCACTACAGGAGCATGACCCTCTCTGGTCCGTCCCAGACAGAAGGTGGATTTGGCCTACACTCCCCACGCTGGCCAGACGGGTTGGGGAGCCCTGATCCATGTTTTATAATGTACTTAAATAGATTTTTAATTAAGATTAATTAGTCGTCTTGTACGACATCCACGGGAAGTGACGGAGTGATTCTATTCTAGTCTGCCGGAAACCACACGGCCAATATTGTATGTATAATATTGTATATATACTATAAATCAAAGTCTCTTTCTGCGTTGGTATATGTTTTCGCTAACGTCCTAAACCACGCAATAGATTTTGATATGATTATTACTGTCATTTAAAGAATATCTTTCAAAAGGTTTACATTTTATATCAATACACATGGGCGAAGCTGGATGCTCATTTTATTACATAAGTCTATTGTATCCTTTCTTTACTGATGTCTATGTGCACGTTGTGTTTTCATGTGGTGCATCTTATTAAATATTCGTAGGTAACAAACGAGGGTCTGGCTAAAGAATGGTAGGACACTGCATAATTTATGAGCTGCATTGGTGGTGAAGTATACCTCCGCCTCACAGTAGATCGCAGCCAAATAAATATGTTTTTATAATACTGTACTTCTACGAGTGATGAGATATATATATATATTCTTGAGAGACGAGCTCGGTGGTCGAATGGTTAGCAATGGCCACTGTGACTCCGAGGTCGTGGGTTCGATTCCCGCACAAGACAAACATTTTGTGTGTATGAACATGTCTGTTTGTCTTGGTCTGGATGTTTTCTATGTATTATAAGTACGTATTTACAAAAAAAAATCTATTTAAGTACATTTATCAGTTGTCTAGTACCCATAACACAAGCTTTGCGCTTAATTTGGGACTAGATGGCGCTGTGTACATTGTCTAGAAATCTTTATTTATTCTTGAAATAAAATGAAATGAAAATTCTATGCGTTCTTGTTCTGTAATAGTTATTTGTATTACACACAAATAACGCATATATTTTCTATCAAATCTGCTATAAAAACTCATACACACACAGAGAGAGACATATATGTATATATTATATAAAAAAATATATAAATAAAATTCGACGAAATGAAATGAAATGGAAAATTCTATGCTGTTCTTATTCTGTTCTAATTATTTTTTGAAAGCAGATGTGTATGTGTATATATACATACTAGCGGCCGCCCGCGACTTCGTACGCGTGGAGTTAGTTATTTGCAAATAATTTTTAATTACATTCGAAAAAGCTAAATACCTAATGAAAGGATAAAAATTTAAAAGTTAAAAACAATCAATATCTAGACGAATTTTTAGAATCAATGAAGTAGACGGATATTATTTTTTAAAACCTCTTTGTGAAACCTAAAGTACTTTTTATTGTTATAATAATACATCCCTCCTTATAATAGTAAGTATGTAGTTGTTTTCAATATTTTTTATACTTAAATGTCATTTAAAATCCTTCTGCCATAATTACTTTAACTTCAATAACATTGGATTTTCATACAAAGTTCCAACCCTCATTTTAACTCCAAAAAGGGGTTGATTTCTAAAGATACATTATTAGTACACCTCCATACCATCTATAGAGCATACATTTTAAATTTCAAGTCTCTTACTTCAAAAACATAGGACTTTCATACAAACTTCCAACCCCCGTTTTAACACCAAAAATGGGTTGATTTCTAAAGATACATTATTAGTACACCTCCACACCATCTATAGAGTATACATTTTAAAATTCAAGTCTCTTACTTCAAAAACATAGAACTTTGATACAAATTTCCAACCCCCGTTTTAACCCCAAAAAGGGGTTGATTTCTAAAGATAAATTATTAGTACACCTCCACACCATCTATAGAGCATACATTTTAAATTTCAAGTTTCTTACTTTAAAAACATAGAACTTTCATACAAACTTCCAACCTCCGTTTTAACCCCAAAAAGGGGTTGATTTCTAAAGATACATTGTTAGCACACCTCCACACCATCTATAGAGCATACATTTTAAATTTCTAGTCTCTTGCGTCAAAAACATCGAACTTCGATACAAATTTCCAACCCCCCGTTTTAACCCCAAAAAGAGGTTGATTTCCAAAGATACATTATTAGTACACCTCCACACCATCTATAGAGCATACATTTTAAATTTCAAGTTTCTTACTTTAAAAACATAGAACTTTCATACAAACTACCAACCCCCGTTTTAACCCCAAAAAGAGGGTTGATTTCTAAAGATACATTATTAGCACACCTCCACACCATCTATAGAGCATACATTTTAAATTTCAAGTCTCTTGCGTCAAAAACATAGAACTTTCATACAAACTTCCAACCCCCGTTTTAACCAAAAAAGGGGTTGATTTCTAAAGATACATTATTAGTACACCTCTAAACCATGCATTTTAAATTTCAAGTCTTTTACTTCAAAAACGTAGAACTTTCATACAAACTTCCAACCCCCTTTTGAACCCCAAAAAGGGGTTGATTTCCAAAGATACATTATTAGTACACCTTCACACCATCTGTAGAGTATACATTTTAAATTTCAAGTCTCTTGCTTCAAAAACATAGGACTTTCATACAAACTTCCAACCCCCATTCTACCCCCTTAGGGGTGGAGTATCGTAAAATCCGTTCTTAGCGGATGTCTACACCCTATAAGGAACCTACCTGCCAAATTTTAAGTTTGTAGGTGTTATAGTTTCTGAGATTTCGTGATGAGTGAGTCAGTGATTTTCTCTTTTATATATATAGATACATATCTTTTTTTTTTTGCCTTTTTCAAATGCAGCTGGGTAGAGGTATTGGTTTAATGTCCTTGCAAACAGATCGAACGATATCAACTAAATTTACAATATAGGGGTTTAAATTAGTATCTAGATTTAAATTCTAGAAAAAAAGTTTCGCATCCAAAAACAGCGAGCGATGTTCCATCTGCACCAGCTCAGTTAACTTCCTCAGTTGGTATTAAATACATATTGAATATTATTACCAAATCCGCTCCGCCTATGAACATAATCCCTCCCTCTTACAAAACTAGATCAGGGAGTGGACCCATCTCTAAATGCCACAGCCTTGCATGCAGTTCCTTATAAGTAAACGTACCTACAGTAGTGTGAACTTGAACTTTTCAGATTTTTACCAACAAACATACGGGTCACTTGATGTTCAAGTAGATTTGACAAGTCTGATATAAAAATTATTTTGAAATTTATATGACAAAACCATTAGTAGTATAGTTTAAAACATAGGTCCATCCGACTGGGGAAGTACCTCCACCTCATAGAATATCTCAGTCAAATAAAAAATCGACAAAATAACGTCACAATGTCGTAAGAAAATAGTGATGGAATGTTTGCATTTTTCAAAAGAGAATTTTAATGGAACGCCTCAGAGCGAGGTGACGCCGCATACGTCACGTTTTTTCGTGCGTGCAGCCGGCTCCATCGAATTATAAGACGTTGTCACGTCAAAAAATCACTTGAGATTTATATGTGTTTCTGCAAGTAAGTGGGGTTACCAGAAAGGAAAGAGCTGCTGCGTAGGCAGTGGAGGTGGCGGCTCGTGATAGTTCATGTTGAGATCGTTAGTACGGCAGCAATAACTGCTTCACATCAGGTGAGCCGTATGCTTGTCTGCCACCCGACGTAGTATAAAAAAAATTGCCAGTAATTTTAAGTGAGGGGTAAGAGAGTTAGTTGTACGACTTTAGACCATCATCTTTGAAGCAAGTGCCAACTTCACGAGCACATGGTGTATCCAGCCGATAGAGGCTCTTTTTTTATACCACTGAAGTGGCAAACAAGCATACGGCCCGCCTGATGGAAAGTAGTGCCATACCTCTCGTTTCGCCAGAGCCTCGTTTTGTCAGTCAGCAGGGTGCACCACGTGTAGGTGATATTGCTTTGGTACAAAAATGTTGATGAATCACTTACACCCCATATGTACTGTAACTATAAATATTCAATGTGCTAATTATCTTTTGCTAGGCCATGACGATGCCACAGTGTATGTTTAAAAATATTTCTACAGTAGCATTATGCAAAAAGACGTTCAATTATGCTATTGGTAAAAAAGATCCTTGATCGTCAATATCGGTAGGTGTTATATTTTAGGGGTCCCTAATCGAAACATTAATTTAATTTCATATAATATTTATTGCATGAAATAAATTTGATTTTAATATTAATAAAATGGAAGATAACCAACTCACATTTGAGCCACGGACCCTATGCTACAACTTAAATAAATGTTATTATACTGTAAAGGTATGCTCACTTTACTTATGATGCCCTTTTAAGATGCGGTAGACAAACTTTTATACTTCCTTTGAAAAAAATATACTGTAAATGAATATTTAAATGACAGATTTTTTGAAATTTAATTTAAAATTATATATTATTATTAAAATTATGTTAAGAAATAAACTCGAACAATTTGTAAGTAAACATTTGCACGCTCCTGCGAGGGTAGAATAAGTTAGACATGCAGTAGATAACACCTATTACACCTTATTTTTGCAAATAAATTATCGTATCTTAACGAATGTGCCCCTGTGCAACATCCTTCCGGTTAGGTATATCACAGCGGTGCGGGTAAAGGTCCTCTCAGAGACTCTTACGAGTCTCTGAGAGGACTCCTTTACCCGCACCACCATCGCGCTCGGTACACCAACCAAACACTCAAGCAGATTGGTAGCAGGTCTTGGCAAGCAGTTGAACAGCGTTTCTTTGTTGGATTTACGCTCCAAACCCATCTCAATGAGGGGGATTCGTATCCTAGCAGTGGGACATGGGTATGTATTTGCCCTGAAATTTAATATTTTTTTATACAAATAGGGATGTCAAAAAAGTTTACTGGACGGCTGATGTAAAAGCGGATATTATTTATTCAACCTTAGCGTCAGCGTCGGCATATGGATGCTTGCAATGCAAGGAGTATTACCATAGTATAAATAGAGAAGTAAGGTAACTTCATACAAACGCACCGAGCGCGGTTTGTATGTGAGCGCGCTCGTACGTATGGCCGTCGCACGCACACACTGACAACATTTATAGGAGGTTATATGGAGCGCCAGTCGGGGTTGGAGCTGCGCCGTACGCAAAACCGCGCAAGATTCCCGCCTGCGCTGACGTTCGTTAATAATTTGAACATTTAGGTACCTACCTACGTCGTATATAACTACAAATTCGTTAAAGATGGCTACAAAGTCGACTAGCCATAAAAAACATTGCAGTGTTCATGGATGTCTCAATAACAATTTGTCGGATACCCTAACCATTCGGCCACCGACACTCCTAATAATCACATGATAAGTGTGTAAATTAAAGAGTATTAAAAATAGTTTAGTGTAAAAAATAATATATAATAGGTACTTAATAAAAACGTATTTTCATAATAATTTAGATTATTTGAATAAATATTATGATTCAGTAAAGCTACGTATTAATTAATCCTATTCCTATTTAAACCGTAATTTTTCAAATCACTAAACAGATAACATGAAGTAGGTTTTATCAAATGGTAGGAGTCCGCCTGGGTGAGGACCACTGCCTTATCTATTTCTGCCGCCAAGCAACAATGCTTGCATTGTTGTGTTTTGTGTTCCGGTTTGAAGGACAACGCACCTGCGATTCTGCATTTTTGTTGCCAACAGCTTGAATGCGTGAATCGTGGATGTTATGGGCGACAGTTACCGCTCACCATCAGGTGGGCTGTCTGCTCGTTTGTCACTGAGTAAGCATGCATTAAAATGTAGGTAATGAAAAAATTGCAGTCACTCCTGGTGTATGTACAAAAATAATTATTTTTATTCTTTTTAGATTTCCACACCCAAAGGGTAAAAACGGGACCCTATTACTAAGACTCCGGTGTCCGTCTGTCTGTCCGTCTGTCACCAAGGGCTGTATCTCATGAACCGTGGTAGCTAGACAGTTAAAATTTTCACAAATGATGTATTTCTGTTGGCGCTATAACAACAAATAATAAAAACAGAATAAAATAAATATTTAATGGGGGCTCTCATACAACATTGTGATTGTGTGTCGTTTTTGGTACGGAACCCTTCGTGACCGAGTCCGACTCGCACTTGGCCGGCTTTTTGTTACAGATCCCTAACACTTACCCTACTTAATTTTGTATTTTGTACCTTACTTAATTTTGTATAATAGAGATTGACTAAGTATATTTGACGGTTGAATAAACTATTAAGCGAAAGCCCTACGTGTTTAGGCTATTATCTCCCGCTCGGTGCTTGAGTTCTCCTACTTCTCTATTTTTATTATGGTATTACTCGCGCGCTAGCACTCCCATAGGTAACATACCAGCGCCTTCCATTTGGTAGCACCAGCCATATTGGAGCATTTTGACGCGAACCAAACAGGTACGCCAAATTTCAAATAATAATCACGAAGATAGTCAAATTTAACTTGCGAAATTTGATGACAGTCACGGCGGTGAAACTAATAAAAAGTTATAAAAGTAAATATTGTATACGGAATCCACAAAAGAAAACACATTTGAGTCAAAATGCTAAACAGTTAGACGAATCGATTAGTCTGTGTAAGGACTGATGTTAAGGCCGCCGTAATTACATTACAATTTACATTTAATATATCGTAATGCGATGGGTATGCGCGTATCCTACGTGCAAGCTCGGGATGAGTAATCTTCCACTTATGGATTGAGATAGTTTTCCAGTGACAAGCTATATGGATGCTATGAACAAATCTCTGCAATTGTCGCGAAGAAGGCGAACGAAAATTAAAAGGACCGTAACGAGGTAGACTTATAACTGGCAAAAATGTTTTTACTAGCCTTTCAACTGACACAATCATCATCGTCAGGTCATTATAATCTCTACTACAGGAGCACGCGACCCTCTCTCGTTCGTCCCAGACATAAGGAGGATTTGGCCTACACTCCCCACGCTGGCCAGACGAGTTGGGGAGGCCTGATCGATGTTTTATAATGTATTGTATTTCCCTTAGTCGCCTTGTACGACATCCACGGGAAGAGACAGAGTGATTCTTTTCTAGTCTGCCGGAAACCACACGGCCAATTGACACAATGTAATTTATTTATTTAATCTGTATGCACATAAAAATGTACAAAGGCGGACTTAATGCTATACAAGCATTCTCTACCAGTCGACCTTAGGGTGATGCAGAGATGAGACATGGTTTTTGCTGCGGTATTCTGTGAGGTGGAGGTACATTCCCCAGTCGGGTAGCTTACTATTATGCTCCCTACCTCTCTTTTCGCCAGAACTTCGTTTGTCAGTCAGCAGGGTGCACCGCGAGCAGGTGAAGTTGGCTTTGGTTCAAAGATGTTGATGAACCACTTATACCCCCTTATTATGCTAGGTTTATTATTTATTAGATTACAAGGCGAATATTGATATTAAATTAATGACATATTAAATATAAAACAGTTAAGGAAGCATTACAAATAAATATAATTTAGAATATTAACACATTGTAATTCATTTCAACCTAGTTCGAATTTAAAATTGGCATGAAAATGTATTAATTTCTCTTCTTGCGTTAATAAACCTTTTGGAAACCGTTCAGAGTATTGCCAAAGAGCATTAAATAAAAAATATATTGCCGTAAAATATATTCTCTTCCTTTATAGCTGTATACTGTGATTACAACTTTATTATGTAGATACTCGTAGGTAAAATACTGAATTTATTTCTGAGCATCTCTCTTCAATTTTATTAAAATACATTATTTTTATTATGTAATTCTAAACATATGTTTCATACAGTGTGTCTCGGGATAAAGTGTAACCCTGAAAAATAGATAAAAAGTTATCGACAAAAAATATAAAAAAAAAAAAAAATCCTATTTTTTTTTCATTAATTAAGATTTTTATTTTTCACTAAGGACTCTATGTGAAACATCGATTTTTTTTAAAGTAATCGGTCGATTGCGTTGAAATAAAAAAAACCGGACAAGTGCGAGTCGGACTCGCCCACCGAGGGTTCCGTAGGTACGTAGTATCATTATTAAATTTGATATTTTTCATTATAAATAAGAAATAATGCGTCGAAAAAAAAAAATATATATTTTGCAATGTGTACATCAAGCCCTTTCATATGATACCCCATTTGAACTAGTAGTTTCAATATGAAATTTCGACACCCTATAAAAAATATAGACCCCCTATTTTTTAAGATCTATTTACAAATGTATAGTTTTGAGATTTATTCCTGTACTTGTAGTCTATAACGATGTTACTTGCCAAATTTCATAGTTCTAGGTCAACGGGAAGTACCCTATAGGTTTTGATTCCCTTGAGTGTGACAGATAGACAGACAGACAGACGGACAACAAAGTGATCTTATAAGGGTTCCGTTTTTCCTTTTGTGGTTCGGAACCCTAAAAATAGGTAATCGTGTCAGTTGATAAGCAATGAGAATACGATAGCTTATAACCAGCAAAAAGTTACTGTCATCACCTAAATTTTGCTGTTAGTCATAAAAATGATTTTTTTCGCTGAGTTAGTCAATATACATAGAGTCCTGAGCGAAATATAAAAATGTATTTATTCATTATGTAATTCGAACGATGAAGATAATACAAACAAACAAACAGAATTTCTTCCGATGATTTCTGTGCGGTGTTGCACAGAAATCATCGGAAGAAAAGCGTATGTTTGTTTGAGAGAGTTAAACGACCCTATTAACTTTTCTAGTGTAACTTTCGTCGTTTGACAGAACTGTCAGTCATTGTTAAGAAGACAGAACAACATCTGTCGGGTCAGCTAGTCCATACTAATATTATAAATGTGAAAGTGTGTTTGTTTATTTGTTTGTCCTTCTTTCACGTTGAAAGTAACAATCGGATTGACATGAATTTTTATAATCATTTGTCCTTCTTTCAATAGATGACTAGATGGCGCATTTCTAATCGCGCTATGGTTGTGCAAATAAATATACACAAATCAATGGCAGTTGGATGAAACCCTGGATCACGCGGGTAGCAGCTACTTATAAAACTAAACCGGTGCGGTTTTTACTTGCGAAACCCATCTTCAATCACAAACAGTAAGCAGATGAGTCAAGATCAAAGATATAACTCGCATAACAATGGATTAAATTGTATAAAGGAATTATAATTATCATGTATCAATCAAACAATAACAGGTGTGCTTGTTTGCTTGTCTTACAAGACAGGAAGACGCGCAACTATTTACTATTAAAATATACCTTATTCCTATGACAGTAGAGTTGTAAAATCTTGCAGCTGAATGTGCGAATGATGTATGCAGTAGCGCCCACTAACAATGTACCCATTGTATTTGATGTAAATATTGATAAGTTGGTATTTTTGGGGAGTGAGAATGAAATGAAGATATTTTGACATGAAAACGTCTTTAAAATTGCTTCCCTATGGGGGGGGGGGGGGAGGGGTTTAAAATAAACGATATATTTTTTTTTTATACTACATTGGGTGGCAGACAAGCATGCGGCCCACATGATGTGAAGCGGTTACCGTAGCCATATTAACGCTCGCAACAAAATATTGCTCACGCGCCACCACCCCCGCTGCCAACACAGCATCTCATTCCTTTCTTTCTGGTGACCCCACTCACCCGCAGGAACACAACAACCCTCAAGAGAATTGTTATTTGGCTGCGGTATTCTGTGAGGTGGAGGTACATTCCCCAGTTCTCCCCAGCTCCCTACCTCTCTTTTCGCCAGAGCTTCGTTTATCATTCAGCAGGGTGCCCCACGTGCAGGTGAAGTTGGCTTTGGTTCAAAGATCTTGATGAACCACTTACACCCCACAATACAACAAATAATAACAAAATTTAGGGATAGAGTTGTGTTGGAGCTATATATCTACCATCTCCATCCAAAATCCAATCACACCACTGAATAGATGAAGGATAATAGAATTTAATACTAAGTAAGGACTATGGAACGTCGCTTGCGGGAAGGGGGAAGCGCTGCCATTTTGAGATAATTTTAGTGCATATAACGTATTCACGTACAATACACTGTCGTGTTTATGACACTGCCACAACACTTTTGTATAAAGGATATTTTTATAGTGATACTGTTTCAGCCGAACTACTGCTGAACATTCGAGCCCTTTTGAATCTTTCGCAATATTCGAATTTGAAGCGTTTACATTCATCATATGAGGAGTTCAATGGCATCAATGCGCGTGTTAGGTTAATTCATAACGCAAGTAAAGCAACATCAATCGTAGTCTGTGCTATATGAACTCCTCCGTGCTTCGGAGGGTACGTTAAGCCGTCGGTTTCGGCTGTTGTCATTAGATGACAGTCGTAAAGCCAAGTGAGTGGCCTGTGAAAAATATAACTACATATTTCAGTCAAAAGTTTACAGCCTACATGTGGGTGTTGGCGGAAGCACACAAAGTACTGTAGATCAAATTGCCTATACATAGAAATAGATAGTTTTGGTATATAGTAAGGTCGTGAGTGCGAGTTTCAATCTAAGATTTTTTTTTATACTACGTTTTTATACTACGTCGGGTGGTAGACAAGCATACGGCCCGCCTGATGTGAAACGGTTACCGTAGCCATATTAACGCACGCAACATAAAATGTCGCTCGCGCGCCGTCGCCCCCTCTGCCAACGCAGCATCTCCTTCCTTTCTGGTGACCTCACTCACTCGCAGGAACACGACAACCCTCAAGGGAATTGTTATTTGGCTGCGGTATTCTGTGAGGTGGAGGTACATTCCCCAGTCGGGTAGCTTATAATTACGCTCCCTACCTCTCTTAAGAGTTCATTTTTGGTTAAAATTTTCTAGTAGGTACATACGTCGCATTTACACTTGTGGTTAAATGCTCTCGCTTATGTAACCTTAATAATGCCTTACCTAAATGAAAGTAATATTCATAAACTGTAGAATTATGTATGAAATACTGCATATAATAGCATACCTTATGGTAAATTAATTCTAAAGCCATTTACATGATACGAATCTACAATTCTGATGATACGTTCCGTTTAGTATGACCGTCAGTCTGTTAATCGGATCATTTTGTCAATACTTATTACAATTTATTAGTTAATGCACAGATAATGTATATATTCATGCTGATTTTCAGGCAAGTTTGTTGCCTAACAATTTTATATCAATTCCAATAAACGTTGAAACTGTGGGATCAATTTTGGGGTGTAAGTGATTCATCAACATCTTTGAACCAAAGCCAACCTCACCTGCACGCGGTGCACCCTGCTGACAGATGAACGAGACCCTGGCGAGAAGTAGGGCATAGCGTATATTTAAGTTGCCCGACTGGGGTAGTCCTCCACTGGGGTAGACCTCCACCTCACAGAATACCGCAGCCAAACAACAATCCCCTTGAGGGTTGTTGTGTTCCTGCGAGTGAGTGAGGTCACCAGAAACAAAGAAAGGAAGGAGAATAGGCTGACAACGGATCGGCGTCCCCTCGGTGTCGCTGATCTCCATGGGCGGTGGTGATTGCTTTCCATCAGGTGACCCACATGCTCTTTTGCTACCCTCTCAGATAAAAAAAAAATCAACTTACCTCACTGGTATTTTCGAACAATTACGACATGGGAGTCTTCAAGATAGAGTTTTTTTCCCCTTAAAAGGCTGGCAACGGATCGGTGTTGCTGATCTCCGGTGTTGCTGATCTCCATGGAGATCAGCAACACCTTGCTGGTGGATTGCTTTCCACCAGATGACCCACATGCTCGTTTGTTCTTCTCATATATTCAAACATTTAATTATATACATTTTTAATTGCGATAATAAATTGCTTAAATGTATAATACATATATACAATGTATATGTATATATAATATTATTAAAACTCACGTGAGACATTACACTAAATTAATTAGATAAATTAAACGGGTCACTCACGTCTTTTTATATCCACCTTTTGTCTGCCGGACACTGTCCGGCGCGAGAGCCAAAGGGTGGACGTGTCTGGACATTCGCCTTGATGAAGGTCTCCTTTTGATATCGAAACTAGTCGGCTTTCCCGACAAAAAGACGTGAGTGACCCGTTTAATTTATCTAATTAATTTAGTATATGTATATGTTCACATACACATAAATTATATTCAACAGAAACACACAATAAATAATGTAGGCATAGATTACTAATATTGATAATATATAGATAAGATATAGAATATATAGATTACTAATATAGAACAAAGCAATAGATCACGGAAAGAGGAAGAGAACTTGGAACAGTTTTGAGGTAACATGAGGTACTATCAAATAGTGTGGTAAAAAGGAAAGAAATAAGAAAGGGGTGGTTATATTTCATTACTGACGGGCTCGGTGGTCGAATGGTTACCAATGGCCACTTTGACTCCGAGGTCGCGGGTTCGATTCCCGCACAAGACAAACATGAACGTGTGAAAAATGAATGAGTGCATGAACATGTCTGTTTGTCTTGGTTTGGGTGTTTTATATGTATTATATGTATGTACTAGCGACCCGCCCCGGCTTCGCACGGGTGCAATGCTGATACTAAATGTACTACAGAAGGTCTTTGCGCTTTTTCCTATCCAGTCCTTCCCCAGTTATAGGCACACGCCGCCGGCTCCGCGGCCGGTACCGCCACAGCCGTTATGCCCCTGCATTTTAAATGTGTAATATCTTCTAAACTATTCATTTAAATTACATGCTGTGAAGGGCCATATTGATCTATATTAAATGCGCAATGTATTTAAGGTACTTAATTGGATAAGGATTAATTCTGTATTGCTTAAAATCGCTTCGTAAATAAGGCATTATTTCTTGTAAAAAGCAAAGGATAAAATATCGGTTATTGTGTGTTACCACTAAGAGATAGACATATACCATCGCGAACTTTTTTGTAGACCATTTTAAGGTGAACAATACTGTACTACATTATTTTGATCTATCTCGTTGGGTTCAGCCAGCGTTTGCAATGAAAGAGCAAAAAAATGTGTTTATTTACGACATCACATTAGAAACCTCTAAATTATCAGTGTTTTTCTACTATGTTATGCATATATTATACATATAAACTTTCCAGTTAAATCACTCTATCTATTAAAAAAAACCGCATCATAATCCGTTGCGTAGTTTCAAAGATTTAAGCATACAAAGGGACATAGGGACAGAGAAAGCGACTTTGTTTTATACTATGTAGTGATTTACAAAAAAAAATGTATTTAAGTACATATATCAGTTCGTTCGTCGGTACAGTCTAGTACCCATAACGCTTAATTTCGGACTAGATGGCGCCCTGTAAATTGTCTAGAAACTATTTATTTATTATTATTTATTAAAGAAAATAGACCTGTATCCTCTTCCCGCTGAGGCGGTAGGGACTCCCCCCCCCCCCCGCGCCTCGCACCCTCAATTCACCTGCAACGATTAAATTTTATGTATGTTACTGATACTGATCTCCGGATACATACGATGATTGACAAATAACTTAACAATAACGACTATTTCAATATAGCAAGATCGTGACAGACTCATCAAACAAACAGACAATAAGATTCATATGACTGTAAAGGTCCTCGGATATCCGCCTTTGAATCTATAGAGCAAAGGGTAAACGTGGCGGTGTGGTCACCATTTTTGTAGTTCATAATTCATATTACCGAAAAAATGGCCAAGTCTCTATAAAATAAAATTATACACCAAGTGTTCCGTATCGTTAGAAGTTATTAAAAAAATACCCACACACCTACTTGTCAGCATCAACCCATAATCATCCCACTGTTGGGATACGGGTTTCTTCTCAATCGAAGGGATTTAGAGCATACTCCACCACGCTGCTCAACTGCGGGTTGGTGGAGGCCAGTGTTTTCAAGCCGCTCAATGGCCACTAACTAGGCTTAACGACTGTTATTTAATGACAACAGCCGGTACTGACGGCTTAACGTGCCCTACGAATCACGGACGAGCTCGAGATAAATAAACCCATCCATAGACAGGATGTGGTCCACGTTGCTTAACTTGTGTGATCGATTACACTGACACGCGCAACAACGCCATCGAGCTCCTCTTGTATCCTAATTAAAAGTGTCAGTCTGACTGAAAACGTAAGTTAAGCAACATTGACCGTAGCCTCTTCACGGATGCGTTCATTTGTTACGAGCTCCATCGTTCTTCAGAGGGCACCTTAAGCCCTGTCGCTCCCGGCTGTTCTCATTAGATGACAGATGTTTAGATAAGTCAGCCACTGACTTAGCTTCACTGATATTGAAAATTTTTGATTTTTTATTTATTAACTTGTCCTGTGACACCTTGTTTCTTGTCAAATTTCGTGATTTTTGGTGAATGGGACAAACCCTACAGATTTTGGTTCCCTGGCTAGGGTCAAAATGCGCATAATCTTTTGATTGTTTTGATTTAGAATATTTTTTTCATGTACCAATATAGTGGCAAACAAGCATACGACTTCTTCGAGCAATGTCATCACAGCCTTTGTATGTTTGTGACACCAGAGCAGGCATCTGCGATGCCGACACTATAGGACAGGACACTTCACACTTCACGTCTTTCTTATTTTGTATAGAATCTACACTACATTGTCAATTAATGACATTTATTTGTTTATGATTTTATCTATTTATATTTTTATCTAATTATTATGTTCAAAACAATGTTTATAATATTTTTTAGTTCCACATTTTGCTACACGGCGCTAGTTGTCGTACATTTAGACACATACTGTAGTCTCCTAGAAACATCACAACATCCACAATACTACTTGTAAACATCTTTACAAGTAGTATTGTGGATATACATATTTAGACTTTTATACAATATGTATATACACTCTATACTATGATTTTTTATATTTTTTTTTTTACTATTTTATTTTACTTAAATTTTTTATTTCTCTTATTTTGGTAGAATACCATTTTTTTATTGTATTATGTATAATGATAATATTGTATGGCTATTTAAAAAAGACCTATATTGACAGAGTTTCTTTCGGCATTTCTTCTCGTCAATGGTCATTCCGAAATGCTGGTAGATAAAAAATATACCTAATTGTAAAAGACGTGTCTAAGTGCCCGCGAGGGCCCACAGAATAAAGAATTTTGACTTTGACATCTTGACAGGGAGTTCATATATTTTTCACAGACCTATGGGTTAGCAGTATTATAATATGTAACACCTCGACGCGTTTCTGAGAAAAAAGATGTTAATAGACGGACAGACAAATGGACAACGAAGAGATCTTATATGTATAACTTTATCATTTCGAGTACGGAATCCTAAAATTATAAAAACAAAAAAAAATATTCAATGCATGTGTATAGTACACTTGGGTACAAAATTTATGATAGGTAAATTAATTAATTCACCTATCATAAATTTTGCTATCTCAAGGTATCTTAATAAAGTTAACAGTACTATAGCAGAAGCCTAGAAGATTGATGTGTTGTGTTCCCGGAAGTGAGTAAGATTACCAGAAAATAAAGAGTTGGGGGTGGTGGTGCGTGAGCGATATTTTATGTTGCATACTATGTTTCGTTTTTAAAGAGACGTAGGATTACCAACCACCCATTCCCACCACTCAGTCTCCTGTGTAGCCAGAATTAACAGCGGTGACCAAATTGACTAAAATGGCAATAAACAATGAAGTCCATTGCTGTCCCAGGGGCAAAACTACAGCTGTTTTGAAACTTACAACGAATTTACTCAGAAGAAATTAGTAGTGTTAAGAAGCTGTGGAGTAAACTCCACAGCTACTTAACACTACTAATTTCTTACGTGTAAAGTGCAGTTTACTCCACAGCTTCTTAACACTACTAATTTCTTACAGTTTACAGGAATTTGGTATACTGTGTTTTATGGCTATGGTTATTGGTTTACTTCAGGCGAGCCATGTGTTTATCAGTAACGTAGACAGAGAAAACTATAGTGAAATATATATTTTCCATCGCTTTCTTACAAAAAACAGAGCAAGCGTAAGTTGCTCTGTTTTTCATCATATAAGGAAATGAGATATATTGATACGATTTTTGTTTCGCTTCACGTGCTGTGACTTGCAAATGTAAGCACAATAATAATGCAAAATAGTTATATAAAATCTTCCATATTTTTCTATCTCATGATTGCCATGCCTGACAGGCGTTTATAAATCTTACTGTATTATGATTGATGATATATCATTTGAGGGAGTAAAAAATAATAAATATTCCTGGAAAAATTTCACACTGCCATCTAGTCCCAAACTAAGCAAAACTTGTACTATGGGTACTAGGTAATTGATATTATAATTAAATATTTTATTTTGTAAATATATACATATAATACACAGAAAACATGTTCATGCACATAAATATTTGTCTTATATCGGAATCGAACGCGCGACCTCGGAGTCAAATTGGCCATTGTTAACTTTTCGACCGCCGAGTTCGTCATCAATAAGGAGTAAAGAAAAATTTTACCATATACTAACTCAGGTCGCACAAAAAACCGAAACGATAATCAACTTTTGTTTTTGACTGTACTAACCAAGTTTCATTCTTCGTCTCTACAAACCATGACTATCTTCAGCAATGTCGGCTAAAATGCATTCTAACATTGGAGTGAATGCAAGATATCTATCATTTCGACCCAAACAAATATATGAATCACGGTACACGATCCTTGACACTCGCGTGGGAGTAACAATGCCTAAGTTGTACTTACCATACGAAATAATTAAGCTATTGCGTGGTGTGTACATAAACTAGGAACTTGGGAAATATTAAGTTATAATATTTGCAAGTGGCTTCACTTGCATTATACAGAGGTTAACAAAATTGAGAACCATGTAGGATAAAACCCGCAATCAAATCAAGTTTATTTGAAAAAGTCCATATATTTTTTATTCTAAAATTGGTGGTTTATTGTAACAAAATAAAATCTGTTATATTAATATTAATTAAATAATAAATCGTAAAAATAAACATTATTAATTTGAATAAATAACGGCATCACCTACCTTACTTTCATATTATTTGTCCTCTACCCTAAGTACCTACTGATACCAATACTTTCTAATGTATTTTCCTTTTCTTTTGGTGCAATAATAGTATTTTATGAAACTGTTGCATAATAAGGGTTCGAATACGAGTGTGAGTTTATCACATGAGCCGAAGGCGAATGTGATAATAGACCACACGAGTATTTTAAGACCTAATTATGTCTGTCTGTATAATTATGTCTAAGTATGTATATGATTTATCTAATCTCATGAAATAGATGATAATAATATTTTAAATAAAACCATGAAGTCAATTTAACAGCTTCATTTCTTACTTATAAATCCATTTGCAGATGAAGCAAGCGTGGCGCCGCGCCGCGCCGCGTTCACAGATTATATAGAAACATTTTGCAACGTTGCAATGTATTTGCATTGCAACCTGTTTAAAATATCTGCATCCAAGGCTGAAGCTGTATCGAATTGGAGAAAAAAATATTTTTGGATACAGTTGTCCATAGAAGAGCTGTATCGAAAAGTAGCTTTTTAAATTTATTTTGATGTCTTGTGCGTAAAGACTGTCATTACGATACTGTGTTTTTTAATGTGTAAATTTCAGTATGAGATTAGATAAAGTATTGTATAGTGGCTCGCTAGCAACACACATATAATTTTAAAATCTAGTTCAAGAAGCCATGGTCAATTACCTAGACATCTAGTTCTGATTGCTCTTGATAGCTCCGAGTCTAAATATCTGTCGATTCTTTAAATTATACACGCGATAATATGACATATCGAATTATATGCTGGAGTTTATCTGCAACATATGTATGAGCAGTATCTTTTAATTGACTTAATACTTAAAACTAGTTTAACTGCCTGAAATAATTGTCGGTTTCATTCGTAATGTATTGGAAAACTGCAATAATGACCTTAGCTTATATACTTGAGGGGAGCTCAATGATGTCGTTGCTCGTTGCAATCTAATCGATCACCCAAGTTAAGCAACGTCAACAGTAGTTTGTCTATGGATGGGTTAACTTAAATTTAGCCATCGGTTTTGACTGATGCCATTTGATGACAGTCCTTATGCTAAGTTAGTGGCATTTAGACGGCTTAAAAAGACCTCATATATTCCCCAGTAGAACAGCGTGAAGGAATACTCATTTTGTTTGAGAGGAGTCTAGTATCACAGCGGTGGCATTTACGAGTATATATGAGTTGATATCAAAAACTTAAAACTTCAACATTGACCGTCTGGCTGGTCCATAGGCTAAAGGTCACGCAGCGGGCGATGGACAGGGCTATACAGGGATCGGAGTTTTTCTAAGGGATCGAATCCGGAACGAAGAAATTCAACGGAGAACCGAAGTAGTCAACATAGCCTTCAAAGTTAGCGAGCTAAAGTGGCAATGGGCCGGACACATCTGGTGAGTCAGTGATGGCAGATGAGGGAGGAAGGTATAAGAGCGGAGGTCGGCCGTGGGACGATGAAGCATTGGACGCCCTCTTTCTCGATAGTGCAAAGAACACAAGAAAGAAAGCGACTGGATGCGGAAGGCGGAGGATCGTATTTGATGAAAAGCATTGGGGAAGGCCGTAGGCTTACGGACTGATGATGATAATGATTATGTTAATGAACTTATAACGTCAATACTGCAAGAATTGAGATATTAAAGCTAGCTCATAAAATATATAACTACTGTCCAGTGTTTATTTATATATCAATGTATCCAGGGTGTTAACAAATGTAGGAATTGCATTTTTACAATCTTATGCAGAATAGATCCAACCTTCAAATTGAGTTTTATATATTCGCAACAGATTCTAGCAGTTTGACGACATATACTTGGCTGTGTTGTTTCCTGCAGACTAGAGACGGAGTGATTCTATTCTATAGAATCACTCCGTCTCTTCCCGTGGATGTCGTAGAAGGCGACTAAGGGAAATACATTATAAAACATCGATCACCCGTCTGGCCAGCGTGGGGAGTGTAGGCCAAATCCTCCTTCTGTCTGGCACGGACGAGAGAGGGTCGTGCTCCTGTAGTGGAGACTAAAATGACCTGATGATGATGACTTCGCAAAGCTTATACTGCGTGATATTTTTATTCCTATTAAAATTTAAATAGCTTTAACTTAAAACTAACGCTCGTCGCGTCACGGCAGGGTTGTTTTAAATAATGTGAAATCAACGCAGCAGGGGTCGCCACGCCTTTGTAACTCTTATTTACGAATCTCTCCACATTTCGCTCGACGCATTTTTATCCCTCCCTCCATCCCATTTCTGTCCCCTGCGCTTTTGTATGAAAAATTAGTTTGAATGTTTAATACTTCCTGTCATCCTGTGATGGCATTTTTTTTATTAAGAATTCACAAAACGAGGTACGTGTCAAGAACGGCAAGTTTACGGTGCGCCAGATCTTAGTCGAAAATTCAAATTTAGGCGATATCAGGCGTCAATGACAGCTTCCTGTTCCGGAGCTGACCACCAACCGAACCAAATGCTATTCGTATTTGAAACATTCCGATCTTTCATATGAGGTTTCGTTTGAATTGAATTGCTTACGACTAAGGATTGAATTGCTTACTTAGACATTAGCGCTAATCGAAAACTATTATTGAAAAGTTGTACAAAAACAGCCTGTGTGTTCACGTTCTTATCCTTTCTTGGCGAACTGTATATATACTTGCGTAGATACTGAGTAAGCGCTTTGTAGCCAATTTCTACTGACGTAATGTTCCATAGTTTAAACGTATGAGTTTTTTAGTTTAAAAGTACGAGAGAGAAAGATGCTGCGTTGGCAGCAGGGGTGGCGGCGTGCGAGCGATATTTTATGTTGCGAGCGTTAATATGGCTACGGTAACACATCAGGCGGGATGTATGCGTGTCTGCCACCCGACATAATATAAAAAAAGAGTTCCTTTACGACCTTGTAAGAAAAGCTGTTTCGACTATATGTCTGTCAAGAATCCATTTCCTATATTCATTTCGTATGTATTATGTATGATACAGGCATAAATTACATGGAATACATATTTTTAATATAAGTATTTCGACATTATCATCTAGACTAGATCTTACGATGTTTGCAAACGGAGATCATCCAATTTGCATGATTTTGTAGTAAAACGAAGAGAAATTACTTTAATTGAGGAAATAATTATTCACTCTACATGTGTATTACACAATTTTATTTAGAATTGAACTTGAGCAAGACTTTTTTATACAATGCCAAGCGTACGGTCTGCCTATTTAAAGCATTTACGATAGTCATTTTGATATTTAGACAGCTATATGGCAAGTAATGCCTTCATTAATATAATATTATAATATTTTGTCAGACAAATTACACAGCGCCATCTAGCCCCAAAGTAAGCGAAGTTTGTGTTATGGGTACTAGTCAACTGATAAACATACGTAAATACATTTTTTTTTAATTTTATTTGTAAATACATCTTATCTTATCTTAGAGTGGGTCCAGTGCTGCAGCACCGGTGACACGTCGACCCTCATGGATCTTTTGTGTTCTCCCTAATCCTTTAGTCACTCTCCCCTGCTTGTCTGGAGACATGTTCCATGTACTTCAGTATGCCGCTTATATGGAAGAGCCTGTACTCCTCCAGGTCCGGGTATGCCTTTCCTAGGATTTGTAAATACATACTTATGATACATAGAAAACACCCAGACCAAGACAAACAGACATGTTCATGCACACAAATGTTTGTCCTGTGCGGGAATCGAACCCACGAGCGTTGGTGTCGAAGCCGCGTCATTGACCGCTACGCCACCGAGCTCGTCAAATTATTGCCATATCGCTGCCTCTCATTGCCAAGAGGAGAAGTCGATATTCCAAAAGCTTCCTACTCCTACTAATTTCTTCTGATTAAATTCGCTGTGAGTTCCAAGGCGGCCGTAGTTTTACCCCCGGAGCTGCAGTGGACTTCATTGTTCTTTGCTTTTTTTGGTGGTCCACCCTGTTAATCCTGGCTACACAGGAGACACAGTGGTGGGAATGTGTGGTGGCCCTATGTCCCGTTTCGAGTGATATGTGATCTCGTGGGTTTTATTTTCTCTATGAATCAAAATGTACATTTTTATTACTGCGCGTTTTTCTATTTCAATCAATTGTCATATACGTTAGATTCATCACCTTGCTTGTGCGAACTAATTGAGAGGTGAGACAATTACCTTACTTTTCGGGTGTCCGTTTTTGAAGCTTAGTGTCATATATAGATACTAAGCCTAAGCCACTAAGCTTCAAAAACGGACACTAGGCTAGATTATAATGTAATAGAGCGCGAGTAATACTCCTTGAGTTATACTCGTGCTTTATTACATCCGCTCAGACACAGCATCTCCTTACATCTGGTAACCTCACTCACTTGCAGGAACACAGCAGTCCTCAAGAGTTTAGTTATTTAGCTGCGGTATTCTGTGAGGTGGAGGTACTTCCCCAGTCGGTATGCTTATAAATACGGTGAGCCGAGAGGTGCAGTAATTGCATTAGCAGCGGGAGAAGAGGCGCTCGAGCAACATTTCAGGTTGTGAGCCCTTATATGGTTACGGTAACCCTTCCATATCAGGCGGGATGTATGCTTCTTCGCCGTTCGACGTAAAAAGTATAGAACCTCAAAAATGACTAATTACGAAAACATCAAGATGGTAATCGCAATGCGCGATATAACTTTACAATTTGAGACTTAAGTCGTATTTTGTTGCGAAAATGCGTCGAAATATTTTAATTAGCAATTATAACTCTGTTGTTAAGTCTAAGATGTTATTAATCTCACATGTTCTCATTGTTATCTAGGTGTTGTAGTTTTATATTTTTATACCAGTCTAGCAGCAAAAAAATAATATTTTTAGACGTGGTATTTACTTCATAAACTGTAGGAATGAATCATTTAAAACGCTAGACTGGAATTAGCGAATGGCATTTTGGGGTGTAAGTGGTTCATCAACATCTTTGAACCAAAGCCAACTTCACCTGCACGCGGTGCACCCTGCTGACTGACAAAGGAAGCTCTGGCGAAAAGAGAGGTAGAGAGCGTAATTGTAAGCTACCCGACGACTGGGGAATGTACCTCCACCTCACAGAATACCGCAGCCAAATAACGGTTCCCTTGAGAGCTGTGGTGTTACTGCGAGTGAGTGAGGTGGCGGCGCGCGAGCGATATTTTATGTTGCTCGCGTTAATATGGCTATGGTAACCGCTTCACATCAGGCGGGCCGTATGCTTGTCTGCCACGCGACGTAGTATAAAAAAAAAAATTGCAATAATATTGTTTAGCTGAGCCGACAATGAACCTTATCCATACAGCTAATGCTCCCCGGTGCACCAACCTCCTGGTTATATCACAGGATTGCGAGTCTCTCGACCAGTAAACCAACCAGAGGCCGTACCGCCGAAGCTAAACCGATTACTATTGTAATCTTTGAAAGTGAAAATTAAATCTAATGCTTAGATTGTTGCTGATTATGTTTAGATCAGCTGGTAGAAAGCCTAGAGCTCTATCGAGTAACCCAGCGTTTCCCAACCTTTTTTACATCAAGGCTCCCCGGATCACAAATAATATTTTCATGCCCCCCCCCCCGCCCCCCCCCCCCCACCTCAATAAATTTTTCAGTAAGTAAGTACCTACAATATAAATCGCATTATTTTAACAACATTTATTTTTATGTAATTTGTACAAAAAGAATCACAAAATGAACTTTGACTAAATTAAAACGTTTTTATCAACCAATCTATAAGAGTACTAGGGATTATAGTGACAATACTAGTGAGATACTTGAGCTTGCATTCTCCCTACAGTGTTTACTTCATATTCTACCTACAGTGTTTACTTCATTAACGCATTGAAATAATTTTTCTATTGAAAACACAAACGTCTCAAGCCCCCCTTGACATCCCTCTACGCCCCACTAGGGGGGCGCGCCCCCCTGCTTGGGAAACCCTGGACTAACCAGAAGAATTTGCCAATAACTTTAATCTAAGACCAGTTTTTGGAATAAAAAAAAAACCGATAGTAATCGGCTTCAGCTTCGGCGGTACCCAGGAGAGAGGACCTTTACCCGCACCGATATCGCGCTCGGTAAACCAACCAAGCACTCAAGCAGATTGGTAGCAGGTCTCCCCTTTCACCTGCAAGCAGGCTACTTGGGCTCTCTTAAATCGAGTAGCTCGTGGAGACCGACGCTCGGTTTCCCAAGCATCGGGCCCTACCATCACTCCCCAACCTCCATGATGGGTACCGGAGCTGTAGGCGCGTTCCCCTAAAAAGGGCAGCTGACCCGCTGAGACGTTGTTCTGTCTTCTTAACTACAAATATTGAATTCGAATTGGTTTCGCGCAATCTGTCAAATGACTGACAGTTCTGTCAAATGACATAAAATAGAAAAGTTGATATGGTCGTTAAATTATATTTTTTTCTTTCATAGGATTCATAGCACCTGCTCCAGACAATAACAAATACAACATAGAAATATAAATAGCGAAATCCGTCAAGCCGTTCTCGCGTGATGCCGTGACTAAGGGAATAGAAATTAATTTTAACAGGTTCGCAGTCCAATGAGGCACATGTGCCTCATGGATGATTTCACTGCTACGTCCATGAGGCATATGTACTTCATGAAGAATTGAAGAGAACGCCGTAACTTAATACGAAACTTCATGAGCGTTAGGTGTCATTATTACTATGGGGTCGTATACAAAGAAGATCGCAACATGCTTCGGGACTGTGAACCTGATAATATAAATAGATAGATTTTATGAAAAAACTTTTGTAAATTTTCTATCATTGACAGAACTAAACTTGAAGCTAGTGTGCTTTAAATAGAAATAAAAATATATTATTTTTAGCAATTCGTTAGGAAAGTATTTTTGTAAAAACTACAGCATCCTAACGACTGATTTAATTACAACAAAATTAAACAATTGGCAAGAGTTTCTACAAAAGTACTCGAAATGAAAATACGCTCTGATGTTCACGCTTCGACGACCAGCAACGGAATGAGAGCCGGCACGTGTTCGCGCCGGCTTTTATACTCTTCTGGCTGTCACTTCCAACACGGCCTTTCCTGACAGGAGGCCGTCCTCGGGCTCCCTTGCTTTTCTTCAGCTCTGGCGGGTGGCTTCCAGTACCGGCATGGATAGTCCGGCATCCTGCTGTTCCTCAAACGGAACACCGGGCACAGCGGCTATCGCAGTACTAGGCGGCAACGCGGATAACTGCGTGCCGGAAGTGCTGGGCTGCGGCCCGCTGTCCACAGCAGGCGTACAGCAAGCAGCGGCGAGAGCAGACCCCTCGTCCTCATTGTCTGCACCTTTATGAAAACAACAGATAACGCGTATTTCTACGCATACATACATAGTTCACATAAGTATATAGCAAGTACACCTTAGTTACACGAATGCATTGTGCACCATGAAACAATTGAGGAAAGAGGCACGACGTGAAGCTTTTTCTCAATAATTTCATGCAACTATCAACTTGTGCTGAGACAGAGGCACGACGTGAAGCATATCTCAAACACCAGCTAAGTTAGAGGCACGACGTGAAGCATAACTTAGCAACATAAAAACACATAAACACAGAAACTATTGAGGAAAGAGGCACGACGTGAAGCATTTTCTCAATAATTTCATGTGGCAATCAACTTGTGCTGAGACAGAGGCACGACGTGAAGCGTATCTCAAACACCAACTAAGTTAGAGGCACTACGTGAAGCATAACTTAGTTACAGGTCAAAACAGAGGCACGACGTGAAGCATGTTTTGACCACAGTAGGACAGAACCACGACGTGAAGCTTGTCCATCTCGCTCCCAGCACCGTCTGTAGTGCTCGGCAGCGAACCCAGCATCGGCTGGACCTCCCGGCAGCGCTCCCAGTATCAGCTGGAGTATCGACTACAGCGCACAACATAGGCGCGTAGCAGCACATCTAGCGTCAGTAAGTGCGTCGGCCACATGACGCAGCGCGCTCAACATCTGCCGGAGCACTAGTCACAGCCTGCCGCACAAGCGCACCCAGCATCTGCTGGAGCGCTCGTCACAGCGCGCCACAGAGGCGTGCAGCAGCGCACCAAGCATCAGCTTCAGACGCTGCTTATGGGCCAGCATATATCAACTAGTCGCAAAGACCGTTCAGCTCAAGCCTGCAATCAATTGAAACAAAACAATCGAATCATCACTGACAACTTGACAAGGTCACATCACACTATTGTAGGCTTATTGGTTAACAAATTTTAAGGTTCTGCATTTAAACCTTAGTGGCCTTTGGACGGCGCATACATTAGCAGGGATTCGACCCATATAGTCAGTATATGTCACAGAAATGCCCATCTTTATGGTCCAAACAAAATCAAAATCTTGAAGGTACACCCACCAATGGGCTACCCTTGGCAGTTAAGCTCTCTTGCGTTAAATAACTTTCAACGCATTGCAGTCAGTATAGTGGAGTGCATCCCCACCGAGTAAGGCCTGAAATGCTGCAATGCTTTCACTACAGCGAGAGTTTAGAGTTTGTACGAACAGTACTTATTCTCTGCGCCTTGCATTAACCTACTGAGATAGGCAACTACTCGCTTGCGAGTAACCTCATGAGTTTGTAACAATATAGCTCCATAGCCGATGGAACTCGCTTCCATTGGCAAGGAGGGCTCATAAATCGCAAGAACCGGCTCGTTTATCAAGCATTCGATTACATATTTGCGAGCAGCTTGCTGCTCACTGCCCCAATTGAACTCCACACCCTTCCAGGTTAGGGCAGAAATAGAAACTGTTTTCAGGGCACAATACGGTATGTACTTGCGAAAATAGCTGGCCAAATCGAAAAATTGGCGAGCACGCTTAACATTTTTGCCTCAGCAGAATCCACCAATGCTTGGATTATACTATCGCTCGGCTGTACCTGACCAAGACTTACAGCGCGTCCTAAACGAGCGCTTCCTTACATAAAGTCATCATAATCTCATCTACCGTATATCGCAAAGCAAGTCACAACCTTGTGACCAAGTATTTTTGCAGATACCACATGGATCGGTTTTACACTATGGACAAAACACTTTTGACCATTATCGCCACTATTGCCATTGCTCGAATCAGTTTTAGGCCCCTTAGCACAATTAGATTGCCTAAGACCGTATTTACCACACAGAAAACATTTACCATCGTTAAATCTTCGCTTCAGATTAATAACATGATCTTCTTTTGACTTTTTGACATGATTATTATGCGAAATATTACTAAACTTTTTATTGGATCTATTTCATATAACGGAAATAGAAAGGAATTCCACTAATTCATTTGACTTTAGTTTTGCATTCGTGGCAAAGGCACAGATTTGTGGATCCGTAATACCCCTTATCACCATAGCCAAAATTAGCTGGTCACTTAACTCTCTAACTATACGTAACTAGTAAAGAGTGGCGAGCATAATCAGCATGTCATCATCATCATCAGGTCATTTTAGTCTCCACTACAGGAGCACGACCCTCTCTCGTCCGTCCCAGACAGAAGGAGGATTTGGCCTACACTCCCCACGCTGGCCAGACGGGTTGGGGAGGCATAACCAGCATATGTCGGGTAAATACTCCGATAAATATCGGAGCTAGTACTCATGACCTCAAAATGTTTGCTACATCTGGCTTCTTAGAGCACAGACGCTTAAACTCTTTCATAAGATTGCTCCAACTACGGCCATTGGTAACCCTCTCATTAAGCCATGTTCTAGCGTCATCCTTCAGACAATTTCCAATGCGTGGTAGACACTCATTATCACGCCAGTGATTTAAAACTTTAACACTTCTATCTCTTCGCACCAATTGTCTATATAGTTGACGCTAGAACCGAAATTTGAAATATAGTAGTTTGGTTAGATCTCACGGTAGTATTAATGGATCATAGCATCTATTGTACGATCTGCCACGCTGGGATCCGTAGTAGCACTCACGGAGTACCCCGGCGAAAGCGGAGCTGCAGAGCGCTGACTCGCAGCACCAGCTCTCACTCACTCGCAGCACCCAGACCATCGGCACAGTCTCTGCCAACGGCGGCTGCAGCGCCGACGTCACCAAAGACGCAAGGCCACTCGGCCCACGTAGCCACGGTCGAGATGACCGACGCTGTCTTCAGTCAATTGATCTAGAATTTGTTGCATTTATTGAGTTAATACATTGCTAGAACAGCTACGTCGTCTGCGTTTACGACTAGAACATGAATCACGACGTCTACACCGCAAATCACGTCTAGAACGTGAATCACGATATCTTAAGACGAGCATCACGGCTCCTAGAACGAATTCTGGAACGTCTCCCAGAATTACTTTTGGAGTAGCTTCTAGTACGGCTTTCACAATTATTAGCCATCTCCATTGATTTACTTAAAGAGATATACAGCAAAAGTGTAAGCAAAGAACAGTCAACACACTATATCAGATTTGAAATAAAAAGGTGAAACCACAAAACAATAACGTTTTCGCCAACGAGAATGTGCTGCTTTTCTAATTTCGGTAAATAAATCGGAACGTACTCATGAGAAATTACAGACATATAACTGTCTCCGTAAACGGATATAACAAACTACAAAAATATTCCATTTGCCAAATTGAAAAGTAGTCTTGTGCTTAATCGGACACTTAGGTGCGCACTGTAATAGTACAGTCCGATTAATGTACTAGTACACCTTGATAGTACTATTAGTACCTATTAGTACTCAGAAATGTAGCCGACAATATAATCATTTAACAATGTAAATTTGGTAATTACAAGCACTATACAGCGCTGTATAAGATTTTCTATGAATATAACACACGGCGCTGAAAGCGATTTATACCAGTGCAGTGCGCTTACCTCCTATCTCGCTTACTCTTACGATAACATTGCAAGACGCTTTATTCTTTGTCTCACGGACAGACCACAGACAGACAAGTGTTTCGGGCTTGGATAACATAGTACACTGTACGAGTGTACGAATAGTCCGATTAGGTCCGAATAAGAGTTCGCGTTTGGTAACGTTTCTTCTAGTACAGTGTCAAGTTCCGTCACCTATTAGTACATCGTACATGTACTACTCAAGACTATTGAAAAGTCAAATTGCTAGTCTTAAATAGCACAGTGGGTAGATTTATTTTCGAGACAAAATTTAACCTCATTTCTATTGTGCGTCTCGGATTTTTGTTTGCCAAAACAATTTTCGATCTTATGCCCAGGCTTGTTACAAAATGAACACAACTCGGATTTCGATGGTACAAATATAGCCTTTGCGCTAGATAACCCACTAGTACTAGGACTTTCGCCTAAATTCGTTTTAGGATTCTTATTGCAAAAAGCCTGTATAAGTCACATTGCACCACATGTAAAACAACCGTCATCTAAACGACGTTTACCAAAAGAATTACTAGGAGTATGCCTATTTTTTGACAAGAAATTATTCTTTGGGGTAGTACGCAACATACTAGATTTTAAAGGCTTTACGTATGTAGATAGAAATTCTACCAAGTTATTGGGCAATAGCTTAGCGTTTGTGGCTGATGCACGAATCTGTGGATCAGTGACCGCGAATCACAATAGCGGAAATCAATTCGTCACTGAGCCCCTGTACTATACGCAGTCGAAGTAACGATCTACGGGCGTAATCGGCGTATGTGGGATAACTATCCGAATTGGTACTCATCACCTCAAATAAAATATTCGCGATATGGGGTGTTTTCGGACACAAAGGTTTGAATTCCTTTTTGAAATTGCTCTATGTGCGATCACCCACTCACTCAACCACGTTCGAGCATCACCCTTCAAGCAGTTACCTATCCGCGAAAGGCACTCATAATCACCCCAGTTGTTTAGGGACTTAGCTCGGTCAACTTCATCACACCAATCGTTAATATTGTGCAAATTAGGGTCAAAGTTTGATATATAAAAATATTGGTTGGATCTCACCGAGCTGAGTTGATTCGTGACCCCAAGTGGCATGCTCGCATCGCTGACGGCCTGCTAGGAGATGGACTCCGCAGCACGGGTAGGCTCCGCAAGCGCCTCGCTCGGCAGCACCGGCAGCAGGGACGCTCGTGGCGGGCCGCCACCGTGTCCGTCGTCTGACGGGGACGACGCTCGGCATCGTGTACGGCCCGCTGGCCGGCACGATGACTCGCACCGCATGCCAGATGCACGCTGAGAAGGCGACACGCGCCGTGAGCTCGCTGCATGCGATGGCAGCGACGTGTGTGCCGCTGGCTGGCACGACGACTCGCGCCGTGCACCAGATGCACGCTGAGAAGGCGACACGCGCCGTGAGCTCGCTGCATGCGGTGGCAGCGACGTGTGTGCCGCTGGCTGGCACGACGACTCGCGCCGTGCACCAGATGCACGCTGAGAAGGCGACACGCGCCGTGAGCTCGCTGCATGCGGTGGCAGCGACGTGTGTGCCGCTGGCTGGCACGACGACTCGCGCCGTGCACCAGATGCACGCCGAGACGGCGACTCGCGCCGTGAGCTCGCTGCATGCGGTGGCAGCGACGTGTGTGCCGCTGGCCGGCACGACGACTCGCGCCGTGCACCAGATGCACGCCGAGAGGCGAGCGCCGCGAGCCCACTGCACGCGGTTGCAGCGACAGCAGCCGCGCGCTGGGCTCACACCGGCATGGCGGTGGCGTGTTCGGCACGCTCGGCGAGCGCCGGGCCGGTGGCGTGCGCGGCAAGGAAGCAGTACGGCCTGCCGACCACCTAGGCCGGCTCCCTGCACGCTCCTCCAACGCTCGCAGTCGGGATCGCATTGCTGCCATCTCCTGCAGCAGTTCGCTGTCTGGAGTGCGATCCCGGCGTCTGGAATCGCGACGCCGAACCTCGTCCTCATGACGAGCTCGACTACGGTCACGGTTCGACATCTATGAAAAACCTGTAGCTGTCAAAGATAGAGCGGTTAATACAAACACGTGACTTCTATCCAACTTCTGATTTTAGCAATTCGTTAGGAAAGTATTTTTGTAAAAACTACAGCATCCTAACGACTGATTTAATTACAACAAAATTAAACAATTGGCAAGAGTTTCTACAAAAGTACTCGAAATGAAAATACGCTCTGATGTTCACGCTTCGACGACCAGCAACGGAATGAGAGCCGGCACGTGTTCGCGCCGGCTTTTATACTCTTCTGGCTGTCACTTCCAACATTATATTTATTTTACGTCTAGCTTTTATCAACTGTTAATAAAATTAAGACCTAAAAAGTGTACTTGCTGTGTTTCGCTAACCAAGTTCTTTAGTTTGCTGTCATAAAGTTTAATGCGGAATTTACAAATCACCATTTTGTGGCGGCCGCCATATTGAATAAAAAACGGGTGTATTTTGGTAATTGTGCATTGTCATGAGATCCAAACAAGTGTGCCAAATTTTAGCTCAGTCAGACACTGGAACTAAAGTGGGTTAAATTTAACTTGCAAGATTTGGTTACAGACGCCGCGGTGAAACTAAATAAAAGTTTGTGATGTTTGCTATTTTACATTTCATTTATAACCCTCAGCATAGGGATCCCAATAGGCGTAAATGGCTCAGCATCACCTTTGAGTGGAAGACAACCTTACGTGCATGTGAAGCACTTCTTAACTAATTATGTTCTGGCACAGGAGATCTGAAGAGTTCGATGGCATCGTTGCACGTGCCAGTCTAATCGATCACGCAAGTTAAGCAACGTCAACTGTCAGCCTGTCTATGGACGAGTTTATTTATCTCGAGCTCCTCCGTGCTTCGGAGTGCACGTTAAGCCGTCAGTCCCGGCTTTTGTCAAAGAGTAACCCAACAATTCTCAAGAGCCATGCTCTTATGTTTTTTGCATTTAAATTAATTTGCTGCGTTATTATGTGGCGTGAGTTCTTCCTAGTGAGTTTGACTAGAGTGCACCTCGTACAGACGAGGTCGGCTTCGGCTGCACCTCAAAGCTATTGGTTACTTAAAAAAAATAGTTTTTTTATTATACCACTAAGGTGGCAAACAAGTATACAGCCCGCCTGATGGAAAGCAGTTGCCGTAGCCTAAAGATGCCTGTAACACCAAAGAATTCACATGCGCGTTATCTGGCATTATAACTTATGATTTAATTTAATTTAAAATACATAAATTGAATCATTCAACATTATGATTCATTTACTGACTCAAAGGTGACGACTAGACGGAATTTCACTTTTGTTTAGCCATATGGTCTAAATGATATGACCTTTAATTAACTTATGTGAGCGATCGAAAAGTAACCAATATTATTATTATTTAAATAGTTGTCTTGGCCAACTTGCCAGAAAAATATTTTTTGAAAAATGGAAAAATTCACCTGATTGATGATTCACCTTTGTAGCATGAATTTATTATCTTATTTCAATAAAAACGATAAATATAACTTCAAAATTACTACAAAACGACGTTAGACGATGCACGGCCTTCAAGCCACACCTCCTTGCCCGTCGGAGTGGGGAGCGTGAGGTTTTTTCGTTACGGAATTTCTGGATTCGGTCCCCGCGCTCAAGGCCCGCGATAGAAGCTATGCAATAGCTTAAAAAACGATGCACCTTCGCGGGTTTAGTACTGCGCGAGAGCTCGTCAGCGTGCAAATGTAATAGGGTTCTTAATACGCTTAGTGGCATATCCAAATAAATATAAGATCATTGATATATCCTTTTTCGTAAACTGCTCATCAGATGTTATCTCGCCGATCATCAATCGGACCGTACTGACCTAAATTATAGCAATTGAAACCATTGTGCAATGTGATAATGTTAGTAAGTGTGTGTTACAAAATTAGATCGCTAATATTGAAGGGCGTAAGGCATTTTTTATATCGCAACTAATGGCTCGTGAAAGATGTTAAGGATGTCTCAGTAAGAGTACACTTTTTAATTTTAAAATAAAAACACGTAATTTTTGATGGAAGAATTATGATATTTTTTGTGGACTCTATCTTATCTTAGAGTGGGTTTAATGCTGCAGCACTGATACACGTCGATGTTATTGGATTAAATAAAAAAGCGGCCAAGTGCCAGTCGGACTCGTCCATGAGGGTTTCGTAGCAGCAAGCAATCAACTGAAATATAAAAATATTTGAGTTGATTGAATGAAAGGTAAATTGCGGTTTACGATTTATGACGTATCAAAAAAAACTGCTTAATAAATCTCGTTCAAACCAATTTTCGGTGGAAGTTTGCATGGTAATCATATATTTTTTTTAGTTTTATCATTCTCTTATTTTAGAAGTTACGGGGGGGGGGGGGGGGGGACTTTTGGCAAACTATTTAGTTTAGAAAAAAATGCTATTAGAAACCTCAATATCATTTTTGAAGACCTATCCATAGATACGTATGGGATTGATGAAAAAAAATTTTTGAGTTTCAGTTAAGTATGGAGAACCCCCAAAATTTATTGTTTTTTTTTTTCTATTTTTGTGTGATAATCTTAATGAGGGTCACAGAATACAACTACCTACCAAGTTTCTATAGTTTGGGAAATAAGTGGCTGTGACAGACGGACGGACTGACAGACAGACATGACGAATCTATAAGGGTTCCGTTTTTTGCCATTTGGCTACGGAACCCCAATGAATAGACTTGTTCCATATTGCTGATGCTGTTGATTGTTGGCACTTTGAGTGTGGATTTTTTTTTTTTATAATTCTTAACTGGACATAACATAATAGTAGTTTATGAAACTGTTGCATAATAAGGGTTATTAAAATACGAGTGTGAGTTAATAACATGAGCCGAAGGCGAATGTTATAATATACCACACGAGTATTTTAATACCTAATTATGTGCAGTTTCATACACTACTTTATCTAATCTCATGAAATATATGGTAACAATATTTTAAATACAACCATGAAGTTAATTTAACAGCTATAATTCTTACTTATAAATCCATTTGCAGATCGAGCATGCGTAGTGCGCATGCGCGACGCGCCGCGCGGCGCCGCGTTCACAGATTATGTAGAAAAATTTTGCATAGTTGCAATGTATTTGCATTGCAACCTGTTTAAAATACCTGTATCCAGGGCTGAAGCTGTATCGAAATGGTAAAAAAGTTATTTTACGATACAGTTGTCCATAGAAGAGCTGTATCGAAAAATAACTTTTTAAATTCATTTTGATAGCTTGTGCGTAAAGACTGTCATTAAGATACTGTGTTTCGTTTTTTAATGTGTAAATTTCAGTATGAGATTAGATAAACAATATTACATAACATAGTAATATTGGACGTATACAAAGGTAAGCCTATCTCTACAAGAGATCTCTTCCAGCTAACCAAAGGAATAGTGACAGAAAAAGTTATTGGACGGGAGACTAAACAAAATACTGGACTAAGAGGCTAAAAAATTTTCTGTTCTAGTACCCTACAGCAGGTAAGAAGGTGTGGATATTATGAACCTCGGACCGTGATGGCTTTACAGGTAACAGGTAGAAAACCAGAAATTTTTTTAGCCTTTATATAATATGTGGTAGGTCTGGCGATCACGGACTCTCCCTCTATACACAATCACGGTACACTTGTTTACCTTGATAGTCCCTTAAGGCGAAACCGATCAGTAAAAATGACTTTTTTGAGGTAAAACAATACAAGTGCTTTATTAATAACAAAATACATGTTCCGATTTAGTATGGAATAAAATATCCGGCAAAAGGCGCCACGGTTTTGATGAAAGGCCATTACAATTTTCATGAAATTTCCAATGACTTTTTCACAGAGATGTGGTATCTTATCGATGGCGATTTGCAACCCGGATTTAATCTCTAAGTTGAAATTAATTTGAGTCAGAGAACTTCTTATATCATCTTCTATTGTACAAATTTGTTATCCCCTTTACACCAATATTTTTTCCAAAAACAAAACCGATGTAGACCGATATTCGGCAGGGCCGAATTGGGCCAGAACCGCCGCATCAAGGACTAAATGGAGGGCCATGGAAAAGGCATAATGTTCAGCAGTGGACGCAATTATGTTGAGAAAAGAGTGTTTACATGCGGTAACTACTTCAAATCAGGCGGACCATATGTTTATTTAAAATAGTACAAAAAAAAAAACTATTCAAATAGGTGCCATCAAACTTGCTTAAACCATCAAAATTGCGTACTCTGAAGTCAAACCGTGTAACAGATATTTACAAAAAAAAGTCGGCAAGGCGATGACTGAACTAAAAATTCTCAAAAAATTACAATATCAAATAAATTTCGCACTTTAAAATTGCACAAGTCCTAACACTACGTGGTTCAATACCTCTGCAACCTGACATCCTACTATCAAACCTTGACATTGAGGAGCATACAAATGAAGCACCTATAAAAACCAAGTGGGCTCCCAAAGCTGGCATTCCTCGATCGATTTTCGAAGCGATAGCACCATGGAATTGGTTAGTTACTCAATCTTGAACTAGTTTAGTGTCTGCAAATTTATTGTTAGCTCTCGTGATCTTCGAAACAATATACCGTTTTTTTTAATCACGTTTTGGATTTTCGGATTTGGGATTCTTTTGTTGTTTTTGTCGCTTACTATTTGTGATTATCTATTTTACATAATAAGATCGTCTGTTTTGTTATTTCATATTGCTGCAATTAGTTTTTTTTTTACTTGAAATATTATTATTATTGTTTTTAAGTGTTTAGTTTTTTTTAAAGCTCTTTTACTCATTTGATTAAAATCATTATCGTCCTTCTAAGCCATGACAGACCTCATAAATATTAAGAACTTTTACTTGGAAATCATAAAAAAACCCGCTCTTTCATAAGCGTAATTCGATCGAATACTTTTACATGAATACGGTGTTCTAATACCCATATTGATAGAAAATTTATTAATTTGTTTGAATTTCCCCGATTTCCATGTTGGTCACATACGAAAAGTTGTTACTATTTATGGGTACTTTCAACCCTTAGAAGGATACTGATTTAAATGTGAGCCCGTAAAATGTTTACTCTTTTAAAAAATCATTATAATTACCCTGTTTGTCAAGATAAAGTGAACCTCGAAAGAGTGAAAATAAATCTAAAATAAAGTACAAAAATAAAAAAGAATGGTAAAATATTGTTTTTACACATGAACTAAAATATTTAATGATTATTGTTTATTACCGATTCTATGTATTATATAAAAATAAGTCGGGTTTTCCTTCCTGACGCTATAACTCCAGAACGCACGAACCGATTTCCACGGTTTTGCATTCGTTGGAAAGGTCTCGGGCTCCGTGAGGTTTATAGCAAAGAAAATTCTGGAAAAATTTGAAAAGAAAAGCGGGAAAATCTTTTTTCACATACAGCGCCATCTCTAAGGAAATGGATGGAAACGAAAAGATTGAGCCACAGCGAAGCGTGGTCGGGCCGCTAGTGTATTATAAATATAGATCAATTCAATTAAAAACAGTGGTTTGATTTGGTTCAAATAGCAAAAAATAAAAAAAATAAGTATAAAAGACTCGACAACGTTCATAAAAAAAATGAAATAATTAGATACCACGAACATTTGCCTGTGTTTTATCTTTTATTGAAAACGCATTTCTTAAAACAAAACAGTTGTCTAGAATTAGGCTTGTGTTATTTGGAGTCTTGTGTTTGTGGTATTTGCGAGCGTTAATTCGGCTACGGTAGCCGTTTCATATCAGGCGGGCCGTATGTTTGTCTAGACCCTAACGTAGTATATAAAAAATATATAGTTACGATTTAGTGTCTAATATTTTTTTTTTCTAAAACCTTTCAGATCATCCTAGCAACTATCATCGCATTCTGCAGTGCTGGTGCTCTGCCCCAGTCCTACATCCCGCCGCACTTCCGAACGGCTCCGACGTACTACCAGGAGAACACCAGACCCAGAGCTGCCTATGAGAGAAATGCTGCTATCCTGAGATCAGTATCTGATGCTAACGAGCAGGGGTATCACTTCGCCTATGAGACTGAAAACGGTCAGTATTTTACGTGCTTTTATTTTTACTCCGCGGTGTCTGTGATAGGCCAGAATCATCCCACTGTTGGGATACGTGTACCCCTCAATCGAAGTGGCTTAGAGCATACTCGACCACGCAGTACAACTGCGGGTCCAGTGGTTACAAGCCGCCCAAAGACCACTGACTTGGCTTAACAACTGTCATCTAATGACAACAGCCGGGATCGACTGCTTAACGTGTCCTCCGAAACACGGAGGAGCTCGAGATAATTAAACCCATCCATAGACAGGCTACGGTTGACGTTGCTTAACTTACGTGATCGATTAGACTGACGCGCGCACCTACGCCATCGAGCTCCTCTATCTGTGTCTCTGAGTCTGTGATCAAATCTTGGAAATAAAATTTTCTTCACTTCGGGTTTCTGCTTTGGTTCTCGCGACAAAGAATAATTACGTAAATACCAGCACTTTTAACCCATTATGACGGAGGCCACAAAATTTAAAATTATAATTTATATTACACCCTCTATATTTTAGGCATCAAATAAAAGGGCTTAATAAGCAAAATAGATTTCTTTTTATAATACGTCGCGTGGCAGACAAGCATACGGCCCGCCTAATGTGAAGCTTCCACCGTAGCCATATTAACGTTCACACCATAAAATATCGCTCGCGCGCAGCCAATCCTGCAGTTATTACAATGGCTGGATCATTAAATTGACTACATTGAAATGGGGCATTCATGAATCCTGCCTTCTGACATCATGCGACAACTAACGAATGGCTATTTTATTTTGACGAGCTCGGTGGCGTAGCGGTCAATGACGCGGCTTCGACACCAACGCTCGTGGGTTCGATTCCCACATAGGACAAACATTTGTGTGCATGAACATGTCTGTTTGTCTTAGTCTAGGTGTTTTCTATGTATCATAAGTATATATTTACAAAAAAAAAATGTATTTACGTATGTTTATTAGTTGTCTAGTACCCATAACACAAGCTTCGCTTACTTTGGGGCTAGATGGCGCTGTGTAATTTGTCTGACAATATTTAATTATTATTTATTTATTTATTATTTTTTATGATATGTCTAATTTTTTTTTGTTTTTCATTGTTTGAGTGGGTTCCGGTTATTTTTCAGTTACGTTCTTTTAGTTTTAGGTTCTCAATAGTGTTAGATATGTAAAACTGTGGTGCACGGTAGTTACCATTTGACTAGCCATCTTTTTAAGCTAATAATATTATTGTCTCTTGTTAAGAGAGTCAAATTCCAAATCGTACTACAATTAATTTCTTCTAATTAAATTCGTTGTCTGTTCCAAGATAGCTGTAGTTTTACCACTGGGACTGCAGCGAAGTTCCACATTAATTGCCTCTTTGGTGGTTCTCGCTGTTAATTCTGGCTACGTAGTGGTGGGTCTGTTTAGTTTACGTTAAGTTTGTCTTATGTCTTATGTCCCATAATCAGAAACATCTTTCAGTTTTCTTGCATCTTGCAATTTGAAATAGATGAAGCAGACCTTTTGTCATATGAAATGATGCACAGTCAAATGACGATCCACTTGGGTGATAACTTGCAGTGGTGCTACGTACTGCAACATTTCGTACTTTTGAAGGTCAATGTAACATGAAATATTGCTCGCGCGCTGCTGTCGCCACTACCACCGCAGCAACTCCTTACTTCGCGATTTCGCTTTGGCTGCGGTATTCGTGAGGTACTTTCCCAGACGGACCCAACCTGTTTTAAACATCGACATGTCCCAAAACAGAAAAAAACCTGTTGTCAGATATGTATTCATCACTATAAAGATCTTTGTCTGAATAAACGATAAAATTAATTCAATATTATAGGTTTTAAAGGTACTGACGATTGCGGTATGTAGAAACTAAAGTCACACATATACAAAATTTTAATTTAAAAAATACAAGGTGAGAACTTATACACTAGGAATATATTATACGCAGATAAGAGATGCATTTACTCGTGTGTGCTGCAGCAGGCAAAGGCCACTTTTCATATATGAGTAAAATATTTTACATATTTTACTCATATATGAAAAGTGTATTTATTTGTAGTAAAATATTTTACAGGAAAACTGTAGTATCAATCGCGTTTTCATGATTTTTGAGACGAATAAGAAAAAAATACTGATTGGAACATCGAAGTGCGTTAACTCATTTACACAAAATATTTATTTTTAACCACCGACGCAAATATTACACCGTGTTATAAATTTGACGTGTGCGTGTGCGTGTGCGTGTGTGTGTGTGTGTGTCGTAGCTCTCGAATGGATGGACAGATTTTGATTGTTTTTTTTTTATTTGAAAGATTAATTAGTCGGGAGTGTTCTTAGATATGTTCGATGGTAATCGGTCCAAGATGGCCGCTGCCACAAAATGACGGATTGAATATTTTTGCATAACCCCTTCAATATGGGTATCAAATGAAAGGGCTTGACTAATAGAATACTATACACTATGATAAAATTTAAATCCAAGATGGCCGCCATCACAAAATGGCGAATTAAATATATTTTTTTCACAACTTCTCAATATGGGAAGGTCAGGGGCTTTTTAAATTTTTAATTTAGTTGTCTTGTTCGACTCATATTATCGCGAAAGCATAAAAAATCTATCTCTAAATTCCAAGTTTACCATTGTCTCCGTAACACGTTCCAGGTATCCAAGCCGAAGAAACTGGTCATGAAGCAAACGGCATCCAAGCCCAGGGTGGCTACTCCTACACAGGTGATGACGGCCAGGTCTACAGCGTGAGGTACACGGCTGACGCCAACGGATTCCAGGCTCAGGGAGCTCACCTGCCTACTCCTCCACCACTGCCTGAAGCTATTGCTAAAGCTCTGCAGGAAAACGCAAGAGATGAGGCTAATGGCATTTATGATGATGGTGAGTAGGATTTTGAACAGTTACTGCAAGCAATCCAAACTGGTCACACCGATAGATTACATAGATTAGCTTTGGGTCATTACACTATACACTGGCAACGGATTTGCGACTCCTTAGTGTTACTGGTCTCCATGGGCGGTGGTGATTGCGCTTTCCATCAGGTGACCCACATGCCCGTTTCACCCTCTCTCACAAAAAAACCACACATAAAAAATTTACCACACATAATAAATTTATTAATTTAGTCATATGCACTAACTTAAAAAGAAGTCAGATTTTCAAAAATCTGAGATTCAAAAAACTCGATCTGAATCGGCATTAGCTGGCGGCTGGGCCCCAGATCTTGGATTGGCATATAAGAGCCATATTACATATCGACTGTGATTTTTGCGTTAAACGGCCAATTTTGGCGTTCTTGATCTCGGAAACAAAAATACATTAACAATGTAGACTTATTGAATAGTACAGAATAGCTATTGGCATAGTACGCAGCGGCCTCGCTTTTTGTAAATTTTGCTTAACTTTTTAAATAAACCCAAAATTGCAGAGAAAGATTTTCATAAAATGCGCGCATTCACTATTTTGAGCTCCTGGATTGTAATACTGTACCAAACAAAAAAAATAAAAAAAAATAGAATGTTATTTGTTATATAGTCGTATAGTACCTACATAGCGGCCTCGAAATTTTGAAATATCATTGATTTAATATAGAAAAAAAAATAACATTCTTTTAACCAAAAAAACTTCGAAAATCGCTTTGTAACCAGTTAATTTCTCAAATAAACGATAATATTATTGAGCAAAATTACGAGAATAATTGTTACTTCATGATGAATAAACTTTGCAGCATGAATTTATTATCTTATTTCAATAAAAACGATAAATATAACTTCAAAATTACTATAAAAAACGATGCACCGGCGGCCTTCGCGGGTTTAGTACTGCGCGAGAGCTCGTCAGCGTGCAAATGTAATAGGGCTCTTAAACGAACATCTTAAAACGCTCATTTTTTATACTACGTCGGGTAACAGTCAAGCATAGGGCCCGCCTGATGTGAAGCGGTTACCGTAGCCATATTAACGCTCGAAACATAAAATATTGCTCGCGCGCCGCCAGCCCCGCTGCCAACGCAGCATCTCCTTCCTTTCTTTCTGGTGACCTCACTGACTCGCAGGAACACAACAACTCAAGGGAATTGTTATTTGGCTGCGGTATTCTGTGAGGTGGAGGTACATTCTCCAGTCGGGTAGCTTACAATTACGCTCCCTACCTCTCTTTTCGCCAGAGCTTCGTTTGTCAGTCAGCAGGGTGCACCACGTGCAGGTGAAGTTGGCTTTGGTTCAAAGATCTTGATGAACACCTTACACCCCAAAATCATAATATTTAATTATATTATAAGGGTTCATGTTATACGGGACATAATTGCGAACATGGAATGTCATAGCCAAATACTTGTAGCGTTGGATGTGAGGCCACATCCAGGTTAGGTTCATCATCATCAGGTAATTTTAGTCTCCACTACAGGATCACGACCCTCTCTCATCCGTCTCAGACAGAAGGACGATTTGGCTTACACTCCCCACACTGGCCAGACGGGTTGGGGAGGCCTGATCGATGTTTGATAATGTTTTTCCCTTTTTTGCCTTGTACGACATCCACGGGAAGAGACGGAGTGATTCTATTCTAGTCTGCCGGAAACCACACGGCCAGGTTAGGATAGGTTAATAAGTGGGGTGGGTGTAAGGCTCACCACCGACTTTAGAGCTTAAGCCAACGTCTCCTGTAAGTGGCGCACCTTGTTGTCTAGGGGTTGCCTTGCCTATTACTCATTTGTAATTCTTTTTTTATATATGAAAGGGAGAAAAACGAACATGTGGGTCACCTGATGGAAATCACCCACCAACTCCCATGGAGACCTGCAACACCAAGGGGTCGCCGATCCCTTACCAGCCTATACTCCTTCGGTTCTTTTTTTTGGTGACCTCACTCACTCACAGAAACACAATAATAATAAGAATTCCCTTGAGAATTCTTATTTGTCTGCTACCGCAGATGAATGGAGAAGTACCTCCACCTCACAGAATACCTTCTGTGAGGTGGCGGTACTTCTCCATTCGGGCAGCTTAAAAATTATGCTATGCCCTACCTCTCTTTACATGCCTCATTTGTTAGTCAGCAGGGTGCACTACGTGCATGGTTGACTTTGGTTCAAAGTTGTTAATGAACCACTTACTCCCCAATTGGCTCACAGGTGCAACCACGCCTGCAAGTGGTGCACCTTGTTGACTACTGCTCTGGGCATGTCGAGCCTGACTAGTGGTTACCATGCCCATTACTCATTTGTAATTCAATGGATTTGGAATAATTCCTGAATTTATAATGTAGAGTTTTTTCATGAGAGTGGGGCAAACGAGCATGTGGGTCACTTGATGGAAAGCAATCACCACCGCCTATGGAGATCAGCAACACCAAGGGGTTGCCGAACCGTTGCCAGCCTTCGTTTTTTTTTCTGGTGACTTCACTCACTCACAGAAACACAATAACTCTCAAAGTAATTGTTATTTGGTTGCGGTATTCTGTGAGGTGGAGGTAGTTCGCCAGTCGAGCAGCTTAAAAAATATGCTATGCCCTACCTTTCTTTTCACCTGAATCTCGTTTAGCAGTCAGCAGGGTGCAGGTGAGGTTGGCTTTGGTTCTAAGTTGTTGATGAACCACTTACACCCCAAAGATAGTACTGCGTAATATTGAGCATTCGAATGAGATCTAATTTACATACTTACATATATTAATTTACATCATCATCCGGTCATTTTAGTCTCAACTACAGGAGCACGATCGTCTCTCCTCCGTCCCAGATAGAAGGAGGATTTGGCCTACACTCCCCAAGCTGGCCAAACGGGTTGGGGAGGCCTGATCGATGTTTTATAATGTATATCCCTTAGTCGTCTTATACGACATCCACGGGAAGAAACGGAGTGATTCTATTCTAGTCTGCCGGAAACCACACGGCCAATTAATTTACATACTAATATCTAATTCCAGGTAGCTACCACGACGGTAAATACGAATCATCCGGATCAGGAGTAGCTGTAGCTCGCGCTCAGTACCAACCTTCCAGGCAGTACCTAACTCCTGGGTTCAGATCTCAACCCGGATACAACTACTAATTGCTTCAGTTCGCCGAGCAGCGCCAGCGCCAGCAAGAGTTGGTGCGGGGGTAACAGTGCCATGTTAAATATAGCATAAGATTGTACACAGTATTGAAATAAAGAACATTTTAATAAAATTTTTTTTTAGTATTTTAAGTATTTTTAGGGTTCCGTACCTCAAAAGGAAAAACGGAACCCTTATAAGATCACTTTGTTGTCCGTCTGTCTGTCTGTCTGTCAAGACCCTCTATGTCGAGAATGAACCCTCGGTGGGCGAGACCGACTCGCACTTGGCCGGTTTTTTTTTATTTTAAGTATTGGAAGACACTATTCGACGAGCCCGGTGGTCGAATTGCTAGCAATGTCCACGTTGACTGATTCCCGCACAAGACAAATATTTGTGTGCATGAACATGTCTGTTTGTCTTGGTCTGGGTGTTTTCTAAGTATTATAAGTATGTATTTACAAAACAAATGTATTTAAGTACATTTATTACTTGTCTCTATATTCTTATTTAAGCCGTGTGGTTTCCGGCAGACTAGAATAGAATCACTCCGTTTCTCCCCGTGGATGTCGTACAAGGCGACTAAGGGAAATACATTATCAAATATCGATCAGGCCTCCCTAACCCGTTTGGCCAGCGTGGGGAGTGTAGGCCTAATCCTCCTTCCATCTAGGACGGACGAGAGAGGGTCGTGCTCCTGTAGTGGAGACTAAAATTGACCTGATGATGATGATGATGATATTCTTATTTCTATGTGCAGTCAAGGGTCATAAGTACAGTGGATGGTACCACCTTACGTTAGTGGTACTGCAATTATGCCCCATTACTGTACATACCATACATACTGCTGTAACACAGAACTCGGCTCAATCGATGAGACTGAGAGCGTACTCCGCCACCTTACGCCACCTTACGCTGCATGTTGGCGGAGGCCAGTATTTTTAAGTCGCCCAAAGGCCATTGACGTAGCTTTATTTTATACTACGAAATGCCAACGCAGCAACTCTTTCTTTTCTGACCTCACTCACTCGCGGGAACACAAAAACCCCAAAGATTTGTTAGTTGACTGCGGTTTTCTGTGAGATGGAAATACATCCCCAAGAGGGCAGCTTACAATCACGCTGTAGCCTACCACTCTTTTGACAGAGCCTCTTTCGCAAATCGGCAGGGTGCACTACGTGCAGGTGGCTTAGACTCAAAAGATCGTGAGGAGCTACTTACATCACAAATGACAATTGTCACAGACTAAGTATATAGTCTACAGCTATGATGGCGTAACGCAGGGTGCAACTAACGAAAGACATCGATCAATACACAAGCTGCGGTCGACATTGCTTAACTTGCGTGATCGATTAGACTGACATATGCAATGACACCATCGATGATCGTATATCAAGCTTCTTCGTAATACCTAAAACTTTTTTTTTTTTTTTTTTATTCGAGATGGGCTTGCGTTTGACCACTATCTCGCCTGGTGTTAAGCGATGATGTGGTTTACGATGGAGCACGCTTGCCTAGAAGATACCTATTCACTCTTGATTTGAAGACTCCCAGGTTGTACTTCTCCGGAAACACAGACTCAGGCAAGGAATTCCACTCTTTGGCAGTACGCATATTAAAAGCAGAAGCAAAGCGCTTTAGTGAATCTTCATTTTGTAATCAATTATTATGCTACACAAATCATAAATAATCTTTAAATAATACTGTTATGAGTGCAATGTATATACGTGTATATATATAAATTATTATGGCTCCAACCCTGCAATGTAATATCTATTGTTAGTATACGAGTATGTGCAATAAAGCGATGTCGTGTGTGTAATGCAATATGATCATTATAATAATAATAATCATCATCATCAGCCTGTATCTATCCATTGCTGGACATAGGGCTACCTTAATGCTTTCCACCATATACGATCCTCCGTTTTCCGCATCCAGCCGCTTTCTTTCTGAAGACATCACTCAGACGCTGAACTACAAGAACTTTAAAAGGAATTGTTATTTGGTTGAAGATTTCTGTCAGGTGGACATAATTCCCCCAGTCCGATCTGTTTTTATTTTTCACCAGCGTCAAGAAAAGTAATATTGTCTCTCCAACTTACTACTTGATATGTAAATGGCGCCACGACTTCAAAGCAGTAAATGTAAATGCAAAAAGTTGAAACGAACACTTAACCTGCAAACGAGAAGTCGGGCTCAAATCCCACCTAGGTGAATTTTCAATTATATATATTTATATATATTTTTTATACCACTAAAGTGGCAAACAAGTTTACGGTCCGCCTGATGGAAAGCAGCTACCGCAGCCTATGAACGCCTGTAACACCAGGGACATCACATTCGCATTGCCGACCCTGTAAAAACCTCTTCACGCCCTTTTATGAGCAATGGGACGGGGTTCCACCACACATTCCTACCGCTGTGTCTCCTGTGAACCCAGGATTAACAGCGGCGACCGCCAAAAAAAGGCTATGAACAGTGAAGTTCATTGCAGTTCCGTAGGGTAAAACTACGGCTTCCTCGGAACTCACAACGAATTTATACAGAAGAAATTAGTAGGAGTAAGAAGCTTTTGGAATTTGACTAACGATATGATAATCATCACTTGATCATTGATATCGAGCTATCGAACGCTTGGCTGAGTTCAAATGGTTCCAAACAGTAACTCGTAATTATTACGATTACACTATGTTGCAAAAATATCAATAAATCGTCACATGCTAAACAATTACATTATCATCTGTGATACTTATTGCCCAGGTGTGGAACATATTGTAAGTGTAACATGCCATAGACAGACAAAATTATAGAGCTGCAACTAAGGCACAGTATAAATAATAGTTGTCTTAATATTGTATGCTATTGTAGTGAATAAACAAGTATATGGCCCGACTGATGGTTACCGCCTTTACGGCAGCCTGTAGACACTTGCATCGACAATTTTATTTCACTACTTGAAAGTGCGAGGAAAAAAACCTCTCTGAAATCGCATCATTTTGGTTCTAAAGTGTGGAGAATGAATTCCTGTCGATGAAAAGATCAGCCCCCATACCACCAACTCTTATTGCGATTCAATAACTGAATAGAATGCTTATTCCCCTTCACGATTCATATTAGAATGCAATAAGAGATGGTGGTAAGGGGGCAGATGTCAGATGTCAGAATATTCTAGTCGGTAGAACTCACAAAGTTAGATAAAGACTCCCCTCAGACTTAATGACTCAATACCGTTTGTACACTTCACATTGTTGATTTTTTTATACATATTTATATGTATAAAAAATCGCTTAAAACACACCTCACAAATATTTGTGTAGTGCGGGAATTGACTCCTGGACCCTCGTTGTTAAATAATCTTTTTTTTTTTTATACTACGACGGGTGGCAGAGAAGCATACGGTTCGCCTAATGTGAAGCAATTACCGTAGCTATATTAACACTCGCAACATAAAATATCGCTCGCGCGCCGCCACCCCCGCTGTCAACGCAGCATCTCCTTCCTTTCTGGTGACCTCACTCACTCGCAGGAACACAACAACACTCAAGGGAATTCACTTAACATGTAATTGTTGTATTACCCTCACTTATCATGTAATTGTTGTATTAACCTGATTATACAAAAAAAGTGATCTTATAAGGGTTCCGTTTTACCTTTTGAGGTACGGAACCCTAAAAAGGTCCATATTGGCAAGTTTCTTTGAGCATTTCTTCTTCGCCAATGGTCAATACTGAAATGCTAGTAGGTAAAAAAAACACATTAAATAAGTATATTATTTTTAAAATATGTAAGAGGTGCACACAAAGGCCCAATGGCAGAATAAATAATTTCATTTCATTTCATTCATTCATATCAGTCAGTATAATATACGATATTTTTATTACTTAGACAATTTTTTTCACTCACCTGTTATTCATTTTTTTTATAATACGTCGGGTGGTAAACAAGCATACGGCCTGAACGATGTGAAGTTATTACCATAGTCATATTAACACTCGCAAGATGAAATATTGATCACGTGTTGCAGCCACCTCCGTTACCAACGCAGCAACTCTTTCTTTTCTGGTAAGCTTACTCACTAGCACTATTTATTTTTTAAGTTAGTGTTAGTATAATATAGTTAAATATTTATTTTTTATTTTTTCTGTGTATTTTATTATAATTTTAGTTTTTAATGTAGTTATATTATTTTTTTTTTAAATTTAATTATAAAACCAGTTCCAAAATGTATTAATGATAGTATTGGTATAGATATGTCTAAATTTATTATTAAATAACACCAAGTTATAGATTAAAACTAATGAGATAATTTCCTAATTATTCAAACAACGTTACAACATTAAAAGATATAAGTTGAGTATTTCAGTACTTATTTTGTACAATCCAATATCTTTAGTTTACGATTACCTACACGTTTCTGTAGACACGTTTTAATATATCTTCTTATATAAAAAAAAATCAATAAGTTATCTCTCATAAAATTCTCCAAATTCGTCGTACAAAATTTTGTTTATTCCAAAAAATTTTACGAAGTCGTTCTAGCCAAGTAAATAATAAAATTTTGTTGGTTTTATAAATGTGCATTTATGAAATGGTACATAGCATGTACTGTTTTATTTTAATGTAAAAAGACGGACTGGTGGTTTCTCCACGATATAGTGTATTTAGGTAGAAAACGTACCTTAACATTATTACATCAAACCAGAATAAACAGATAGACCGAAATATACGGAATAACAGAAAGTAGGGTGGTAAATGGGTGGGTACCTTGAGATGCAGGCCGGGCACCCTGAAGACGGTGAGGTCGAGTGCGGGCTAACTTGATTTCGTCAAAATTGTGTGTCAAAATTCTTTCTCAAATAACCAACTCTTATGCTACGTAACATTTTTAGAAGAAACATTGCTAGATCGTTTTTTAGGGTTCCGAACCTCAAAAGGAAAAACGGAACCCTTATAAGATCACTTTGTTGTCCGTCTGTCTGTCTGTCTGTCTGTCTGTCTGTCTGTCTGTCTGTCTGTCTGTCTGTCTGTCTGTCTGTCTGTCAAGAATTTCTATGTCGAGAATGCGTGGAGGTATCAAGCTGAAATTTGAACTGTATACTCAGGTCTACGGTCCCATGAGTTAAAAAAAAAATCAAACTGCTAAGTTTACGTAGAAAAAAGTTACGGCCGTTTATTCAGCAAAAAACGCATATTTCGACACACTCAAGGGAATCAAAACCTATAGGGTACTTCCCGTTGACCTAGAACAATGAAATTTGGCAAGGAACATCGTTATAGACTACAAGTACAGGAATAAATCTCAAAACTATACATTTGTAAATAGATCTTAAAAAATAGGGGGTCTATATTTTTTATAGGGTGTCGAAATTTCAAATTGAAATTACTAGTTCAAATGGGGTATCATATGAAAGGGCTTGATTTACACATTGCAAAATATATTTTATTTATTTTTTTCGACGCATTATTTCTTATTTATAATGAAAAATATCAAATTTAATAATGATACTACGTACCTACGGAACCCTCGGTGGGCGAGTCGGACTCGCACTTTTGGTCTCGTGAACGGTATAATAAATTTCAAACATATTGAGCATTTAAAATTCTGTCTAATAATTTGTAGGTCTATCTATATTCTGTTCCACTTGTTCAGTCGGCAGGCGCATCTGGTTACCACGGGTTACCTAACAATGCTCTCGCACTTGTCTCACTAGTCTCACTAGAATGTGGCATACACTAAAACTTTGGACTAAGACAATTTTTAATAAAGCATCTAGGAGACAAAAGATCATATTGCTTGCTTATCGTAAAGCGGCTGTGGGAACATCAGAAGAATCGTAGTACTTGCAAATTGACTTGCTGAAACATGAAGTTTTGAAAGAGAGGGAGGGTATCGTATCTGTAAGCTGCCCGACTGAGTAAGTAACTCCTCAACAAAATACCGCAGCTAAATAACGATCCTGTGAGGATTGTTGCATTTCTGCGAGTGAGTGAGGTCACCAGAAAGGAAGTTGCTGTATTGGCAGCGGGGGTGGTATTGCTAGCGTTCACGCCTGTAACTGTTTTCTCAAAAAATATTGTTTATAGATATTGTTACTGGCAATATATTGTGGCTACGGTAACCGCTTCCCATCAGGCGGGCCGTATGCTTATCTGCCACTCGACGTAGTATATAAAAAAAACCAATCATAAGAAGAAATATTTTTTTGATCGCAATATCAGGATGTGAATCACGATGATTTAAACTTATGATCTAAAAGTGCTCATTAATAAAAAAAAAAATAGACGATTTAAAGCAAGTTCAGGATAGCATTCTAGAAGCGCATATGCCATTTTAGAACAACATATTTAGCCGGTCAACTGCAATAATTCGCAAAAACAACATAAGTCAAGAACAGCTTTTCAGATTTTTTAACCGACTACAAAAAAGGAGGAGGTTCTCAATTCGTTTGTTACTTAATTACTCTGTGATTTATAAACCGATTTGAAATAAACTTTTTTTTATTTAAAAGAATATACTTCCAGATTGGTCCCATATTTTTTTCATCATCATCAGCATCAGCCCTTATCATACATAAATGTAGAGTAAAGTTCGAAGTTGTTTTTAGGGTTCCGAACCTCAAAAGGAAAAACGGAACCCTTATAAGATCACTTTGTTGTCCGTCTGTCTGTCTGTCTGTCTGTCTGTCTGTCTGTCTGTCTGTCTGTCTGTCTGTCTGTCTGTCTGTCTGTCTGTCTGTCTGTCTGTCTGTCTGTCTGTCTGTCTGTCTGTCTGTCTGTCTGTCTGTCTGTCTGTCTGTCTGTCTGTCTGTCTGTCTGTCTGTCTGTCTGTCTGTCTGTCTGTCTGTCTGTCTGTCTGTCTGTCTGTCTGTCTGTCTGTCTGTCTGTCTGTCTGTCTGTCTGTCTGTCTGTCTGTCTGTCTGTCTGTCTGTCTGTCTGTCTGTCTGTCTGTCTGTCTGTCTGTCTGTCTGTCTGTCTGTCTGTCTGTCTGTCTGTCTGTCTGTCTGTCTGTCTGTCTGTCTGTCTGTCTGTCTGTCTGTCTGTCTGTCTGTCTGTCTGTCTGTCTGTCTGTCTGTCTGTCTGTCTGTCTGTCTGTCTGTCTGTCTGTCTGTCTGTCTGTCTGTCTGTCTGTCTGTCTGTCTGTCTGTCTGTCTGTCTGTCTGTCTGTCTGTCTGTCTGTCTGTCTGTCTGTCTGTCTGTCTGTCTGTCTGTCTGTCTGTCTGTCTGTCTGTCTGTCTGTCTGTCTGTCTGTCTGTCTGTCTGTCTGTCTGTCTGTCTGTCTGTCTGTCTGTCTGTCTGTCTGTCTGTCTGTCTGTCTGTCTGTCTGTCTGTCTGTCTGTCTGTCTGTCTGTCTGTCTGTCTGTCTGTCTGTCTGTCTGTCTGTCTGTCTGTCTGTCTGTCTGTCTGTCTGTCTGTCTGTCTGTCTGTCTGTCTGTCTGTCTGTCTGTCTGTCTGTCTGTCTGTCTGTCTGTCTGTCTGTCTGTCTGTCTGTCTGTCTGTCTGTCTGTCTGTCTGTCTGTCTGTCTGTCTGTCTGTCTGTCTGTCTGTCTGTCTGTCTGTCTGTCTGTCTGTCTGTCTGTCTGTCTGTCTGTCTGTCTGTCTGTCTGTCTGTCTGTCTGTCTGTCTGTCTGTCTGTCTGTCTGTCTGTCTGTCTGTCTGTCTGTCTGTCTGTCTGTCTGTCTGTCTGTCTGTCTGTCTGTCTGTCTGTCTGTCTGTCTGTCTGTCTGTCTGTCTGTCTGTCTGTCTGTCTGTCTGTCTGTCTGTCTGTCTGTCTGTCTGTCTGTCTGTCTGTCTGTCTGTCTGTCTGTCTGTCTGTCTGTCTGTCTGTCTGTCTGTCTGTCTGTCTGTCTGTCTGTCTGTCTGTCTGTCTGTCTGTCTGTCTGTCTGTCTGTCTGTCTGTCTGTCTGTCTGTCTGTCTGTCTGTCTGTCTGTCTGTCTGTCTGTCTGTCTGTCTGTCTGTCTGTCTGTCTGTCTGTCTGTCTGTCTGTCTGTCTGTCTGTCTGTCTGTCTGTCTGTCTGTCTGTCTGTCTGTCTGTCTGTCTGTCTGTCTGTCTGTCTGTCTGTCTGTCTGTCTGTCTGTCTGTCTGTCTGTCTGTCTGTCTGTCTGTCTGTCTGTCTGTCTGTCTGTCTGTCTGTCTGTCTGTCTGTCTGTCTGTCTGTCTGTCTGTCTGTCTGTCTGTCTGTCTGTCTGTCTGTCTGTCTGTCTGTCTGTCTGTCTGTCTGTCTGTCTGTCTGTCTGTCTGTCTGTCTGTCTGTCTGTCTGTCTGTCTGTCTGTCTGTCTGTCTGTCTGTCTGTCTGTCTGTCTGTCTGTCTGTCTGTCTGTCTGTCTGTCTGTCTGTCTGTCTGTCTGTCTGTCTGTCTGTCTGTCTGTCTGTCTGTCTGTCTGTCTGTCTGTCTGTCTGTCTGTCTGTCTGTCTGTCTGTCTGTCTGTCTGTCTGTCTGTCTGTCTGTCTGTCTGTCTGTCTGTCTGTCTGTCTGTCTGTCTGTCTGTCTGTCTGTCTGTCTGTCTGTCTGTCTGTCTGTCTGTCTGTCTGTCTGTCTGTCTGTCTGTCTGTCTGTCTGTCTGTCTGTCTGTCTGTCTGTCTGTCTGTCTGTCTGTCTGTCTGTCTGTCTGTCTGTCTGTCTGTCTGTCTGTCTGTCTGTCTGTCTGTCTGTCTGTCTGTCTGTCTGTCTGTCTGTCTGTCTGTCTGTCTGTCTGTCTGTCTGTCTGTCTGTCTGTCTGTCTGTCTGTCTGTCTGTCTGTCTGTCTGTCTGTCTGTCTGTCTGTCTGTCTGTCTGTCTGTCTGTCTGTCTGTCTGTCTGTCTGTCTGTCTGTCTGTCTGTCTGTCTGTCTGTCTGTCTGTCTGTCTGTCTGTCTGTCTGTCTGTCTGTCTGTCTGTCTGTCTGTCTGTCTGTCTGTCTGTCTGTCTGTCTGTCTGTCTGTCTGTCTGTCTGTCTGTCTGTCTGTCTGTCTGTCTGTCTGTCTGTCTGTCTGTCTGTCTGTCTGTCTGTCTGTCTGTCTGTCTGTCTGTCTGTCTGTCTGTCTGTCTGTCTGTCTGTCTGTCTGTCTGTCTGTCTGTCTGTCTGTCTGTCTGTCTGTCTGTCTGTCTGTCTGTCTGTCTGTCTGTCTGTCTGTCTGTCTGTCTGTCTGTCTGTCTGTCTGTCTGTCTGTCTGTCTGTCTGTCTGTCTGTCTGTCTGTCTGTCTGTCTGTCTGTCTGTCTGTCTGTCTGTCTGTCTGTCTGTCTGTCTGTCTGTCTGTCTGTCTGTCTGTCTGTCTGTCTGTCTGTCTGTCTGTCTGTCTGTCTGTCTGTCTGTCTGTCTGTCTGTCTGTCTGTCTGTCTGTCTGTCTGTCTGTCTGTCTGTCTGTCTGTCTGTCTGTCTGTCTGTCTGTCTGTCTGTCTGTCTGTCTGTCTGTCTGTCTGTCTGTCTGTCTGTCTGTCTGTCTGTCTGTCTGTCTGTCTGTCTGTCTGTCTGTCTGTCTGTCTGTCTGTCTGTCTGTCTGTCTGTCTGTCTGTCTGTCTGTCTGTCTGTCTGTCTGTCTGTCTGTCTGTCTGTCTGTCTGTCTGTCTGTCTGTCTGTCTGTCTGTCTGTCTGTCTGTCTGTCTGTCTGTCTGTCTGTCTGTCTGTCTGTCTGTCTGTCTGTCTGTCTGTCTGTCTGTCTGTCTGTCTGTCTGTCTGTCTGTCTGTCTGTCTGTCTGTCTGTCTGTCTGTCTGTCTGTCTGTCTGTCTGTCTGTCTGTCTGTCTGTCTGTCTGTCTGTCTGTCTGTCTGTCTGTCTGTCTGTCTGTCTGTCTGTCTGTCTGTCTGTCTGTCTGTCTGTCTGTCTGTCTGTCTGTCTGTCTGTCTGTCTGTCTGTCTGTCTGTCTGTCTGTCTGTCTGTCTGTCTGTCTGTCTGTCTGTCTGTCTGTCTGTCTGTCTGTCTGTCTGTCTGTCTGTCTGTCTGTCTGTCTGTCTGTCTGTCTGTCTGTCTGTCTGTCTGTCTGTCTGTCTGTCTGTCTGTCTGTCTGTCTGTCTGTCTGTCTGTCTGTCTGTCTGTCTGTCTGTCTGTCTGTCTGTCTGTCTGTCTGTCTGTCTGTCTGTCTGTCTGTCTGTCTGTCTGTCTGTCTGTCTGTCTGTCTGTCTGTCTGTCTGTCTGTCTGTCTGTCTGTCTGTCTGTCTGTCTGTCTGTCTGTCTGTCTGTCTGTCTGTCTGTCTGTCTGTCTGTCTGTCTGTCTGTCTGTCTGTCTGTCTGTCTGTCTGTCTGTCTGTCTGTCTGTCTGTCTGTCTGTCTGTCTGTCTGTCTGTCTGTCTGTCTGTCTGTCTGTCTGTCTGTCTGTCTGTCTGTCTGTCTGTCTGTCTGTCTGTCTGTCTGTCTGTCTGTCTGTCTGTCTGTCTGTCTGTCTGTCTGTCTGTCTGTCTGTCTGTCTGTCTGTCTGTCAAGAATTTCTATGTCGAGAATGCGTGGAGGTATCAAGCTGAAATTTGAACTGTATACTCAGGTCTACGGTCCCATGAAGTTAAAAAAAAATCTAACTGCTAAGTTTACGTAGAAAAAAGTTACGGCCGTTTATTCAGCAAAAAACGCATATTTCGACACACTCAAGGGAATCAAAACCTATAGGGTACTTCCCGTTGACCTAGAACTATGAAATTTGGCAAGTAACATCGTTATAGACTACAAGTACAGGAATAAATCTAAAAACTATACATTTGTAAATAGATCTTAAAAAATAGGGGGTCTATATTTTATATAGGGTGTCGAAATTTCAAATTGAAACTACTAGTTCAAATGGGGTATCATATGAAAGGGCTTGATGTACACATTGCAAAATATATTTTATTTATTTTTTTCGACGCATTATTTCTTATTTATAATGAAAAATATCAAATTTAATAATGATACTTCGGAACCCTCGGTGGGCGAGTCCGACTCGCACTTGTCCGGTTTTTTTTATTGTTAAAATTATTTCATTATTTTTATTAGCTGTGACGTGTGACGAAATTAATTTTTTTTTACTACTCAAATATTAAATTACGCATAAAAAAGTCAAAACTCATTTATTTGTGCATCAAACAGTTTTTATTGATTTCTGAAAAGTTCTAAAAGAGTGACTCATGAGGTTTTTAATTAAAATATTTCTAATATGTTGCTAGCAATTCAGTGTCCGTTCAGCTTTGGAATCTACTTCGTTTTGTACTCGTACCCATATCCGAAACCAATAGAATACACTATTGTTTAAATAATATCAGACGCGAAGTAGAATACTAGTGTTATCTGTGACTGAAATAATCTAAAAAATCAATAGTTCTGATTCACAGATTCAGTAACGTACTGGATGTTACTGAATCTGTGATGCGTCCAACCCATTTTTTTTTATTTGCGACATAGACCATCGCAGACCTACACAGTTCTGAGCCAGATTTTTCTAAATTTCCAAGATACTAGACAGTATCTCATCACATTTGATGGCTTTACTTACTTGCAGAAACACAACAATCGTCACTTAAGTATATTGTTAATTGGCTGCGATATTCTGCGAAGCGGAGGTTCTTCCCTAGTCGGTTACAACATACACTAACTCTCTTTTAGCACAGTATAAGTAATAGTACTACTTTTAGGTAAATGCTTTTCAACCTACTCCAAAAAAGGAGGAGGTTCTCAATTCAGCTGTATTTTTTTTGTTTGTTACTCCATTACTTCGTCATAGCTTGAATAATTTTCTAGCTCTTGGATCTTCGTCTTAGTTGGCTAAGATTAATAATTAATTTTAGGAGTCGGTTTTTTTTTGTCAAAATTATGTTTATTATTAGTAGGGTGCACCAAAGGTTGGCTTTAGGTACAAGAACCTGCGCACAAAAGTCAGTTATTTATATTTTTACCATAATGAATGAATGATGATACGTAATGTGCCGATGTCTATAGTGTTTGTAGCCATTCCTCAGAAAAGTGTGACTTAAAGGTGCGTATAAGGAAATTTTTCGGTATAAAAACGTTAGTGTGCAATTTTTTTATCATTCGGTACCCATCTGTCCCGAGCTGTGGTAAATTTTGGTGAAAAATGAATTTGGTTAGTGTTTTTGCATACGGAATTTGCAGTGAAAGTTTTAATTGAGTGGAATAAAAGTGAACCGTGAATTGTTATATAAATATATATTATAATAATTGTAATCTTTTTCTTATGAGTTAATTGAGTTCATAATCGCTGAATTAAAAACGTGGCAGTACTTTGTGTTAACCGTTTTAACATAATAATTTTACGTGCTCGGTGGTAGAATGGCTAGCAATGGTCACGTTGACTCCGAGGTCACGGGTTCGATCCCCGCACGTGACAAATATTTGTGTTCATGAACGTGTCTGTTTGTCATTGTCTCGGTGTTTTCTATATATTAATATGTATTTATTTACAAAAACAAAAGTATTTATGTACATATATCAGTTATCTAGTCAAGGCATATTTATTTATTTATTATATATAATTACTAGTACTTAACTTTTTCGGTTGCTTCAAAGACATTTTTAATAAACCAATTAGCCCAAATTGAGGAGCTCTAAAGTGTCATTGTATGTGTTACCATAATCGATTGCAGGTTAAGTAAAATCGACTTTAGCCTGTCTATGGATGCGTTTATTTATCACGAGCTCTTCCGTGCTTTGTAGCACACGTTGAACAATCGGTTCCGGCTGTTGTTATTATTGACATCGATGTGACGGTGAAGACATAGTACTTAGGCCTACCTGTATATTTTTGTTGTATTCGTTTGTTGGCGGAGTCTAGTTTAAGCGCAACGCAGACCTATTATTATTCCATTATTTTAAGAGCAAAATAAAATTTATCTAAGAGATATTTATTTTTCCATCTACTTCAATCGAGTTCTAAACAAACTATAAAGGCACTGTCTTTATAAAGTGGTGTCACAAAAAATGCATTCTTCAGGTAATCTTATGACTTAAAACAATTAAACAGGTTTAAAAATGCTTTTCATAACTAAATTTTTGAAAAAGGTTATAAGGTAACATCAGAAAAAACATTAAGAGTTAAAAGGACGGGTGAAACTGCGAGATAAAGCTAGTCAGAACTGAAGAGTGACAGATAGATAGAACTTTTATTATAACGCACACAGAATACAAGATACATTTGAGATACCCAATTTGCACACACAAAAATAATGCATTGAAGTTATATGTTATTGAAATCTTAATTAATATATAAATATAAAAATAATAATATACGATGAAATTGACGAGCTCGATGGTCGAATGATTAGCAATGTCCACTTTGACGCCGAGGTTGCGTGTTCTTTCCCCTCACAAGACTAATAATTGTGTACATGAACATGTCTGTTTGGCTTGGTCTGGGGGTTTTCTATGTATTATATGTATGTATGGGAAAAAAAAGTATGTATTTAGGTATAATATCAGTTATATACGAGTAGTACCCATAACACATTCTTTGCTTAGTTTTTTTTTTGGTCCAGGAATATTTATTTATTTATATGTTTCCAGCTAATCCCCATCATAGCCTCATGCATCACCCTGACCACAGCCGGGCAGGTCTACAACACGCCAATCCACGTCAACACCAGGCCATCAGGACCCTACCAATCAGCTTTAGAATTTCAACGAGGACAGTACAACCAGCCCCGTGGGTTTGCACCAACTCCGATAGCTCAAAACCATGTACCTAGACATCAGCAGCAGGGTCCTACCAATGTCCAGCATCGGGGTCCTCCACCCGTAGGGCAGCATCGTCAAGGGTATCAGGGAAGTCCAGAAAAGAACGCCAGAATCCTGAGCTATGATTCCCAGAACAACCATCACAATTATCAGTATTCATATGAAACTGAAAATGGTAAGTTCCTTATGATTTTAAAGATTTTTATATGAGAGTGGTAAACGAGCATGTCAGTCACCTGATGGCAAGCAATCACCATCGCTAATGGAGGTCTGCAATACTAAGGAGTCGCCAATCCGTTGCCATTCTATACTCCTTCCTGTCTTTCTTTCAGCTAAGTTCATCCCGTACCGACCTTAATGAAATAACAATACCCATTAGGGTGTGTTCTTCGTAGTGAGTGAGGTCATCAGACCTGAGGAGATGCTGCATTAATAGCAGTAGTACGCAAGCAATACATCTTGATTAGCAAGCGTTAGTAGGTTAGGTAGTTAAAATAAATTAAACGACATTAGGGGTGTAAGGGGTTCATTATCATTTTTGAACCAAAGCCAACTTCACCTGCACGTGGTGCACCCTGCTGACAGACAAACGAGGCTCTGGCGAAAAGAGAGGTAGGGCATGGCGTATTTTGTATGCTGCCAGACTGGGGAAGTACCTCCACCTCACAGAATACCGCAGCCAAATAACAATTCACTTGAGGGTTGCTGTGTTCCTGCGAGTGAGTGAGGTTACCAGAAAGGAAGGAGTTGGTGCGTTGGCAGCGGGGGTGGCGAAGCGCGAGGGGTATTTCATGTAGCGAGCATTAATATGGCTACGGTAACCGCTTCACATCGGGTGGGCTGTATGCTTGCCACCATAGATAGTCTAAAAAAAACTTTGAATAGCAAGCTTCAGTAGGTTACGTAGGTATAATAAATTAAAGTACTAAAAACACTAAATAGGTGACTTTAATACTAGGATTGATAATTTTATTTTTATTTATTTAGAAAACCAACAGCTTACAAATTATGGTTAAATATTTATGTATTATTAGATCGTAATGCCAATGATAGGTTTTCCTATTATAATATTAATAAACATTCAAATATTCTTATGAAGTTAAAGTATATAACGCTTATTGTAGTTGGCAGTTGAAAAATAACGAGATCAAAATATAAATTTAAATTAACATTAATGTTATGAATAATAATTAATAATGATTAATTATGTAGGTAGTCGTTGAAGTCAACAATAGCAATTGCGTGTTACATTGCACAGTGGTTCTAACCGGCTCAACACCGGGTAACCATGTTTAAGATAGATAACATACTTATATTTATTATTTATTCACTTACATTTACATTACTGTTATATAATTATATATAATTAATGCATTATGTTAGAGTATACAACAGGTTTGGTGCAGCAAACACCCATGCACTTACTCTATGGGTAAACCAAATATATGATAACCTAATATATAATATGTTATAGTCTTATAATTAGTGTTTTAGTTTAGGTTATATAACCTAGTATTTTAGTCACCTATGTATTTACACATAACATAGTTACCAAAACGGGACATATATTTTATTAAAATTGGAAATATTCACCTCCCCGCCTAAGTAGGATACGAACCCACGGCCTCTCGATGATCAGACGAATGCTCTTCCAACTGAGCTACCAGGAGGGTTTGTGATGGTGACGAAATTTTGCCTTCTATATTTTACTGCTGTGAAGTCGCAGTGTGGCGCCATCTACCTATTAAGTATTAAACTACTAAACAAGGCATATATTTTCTGAAAAGAGAAGACATGACTAATTGTTTCTTTTTATTTAATTTTATAGGTATCAAAGCTCAAGAATCAGGTCAAATAGAAAAAGGCACGCAGGCTCAAGGAGCGTATTCCTACAAAGGAGACGATGGTCACGTATACACGGTGACGTACACAGCTGACGAGTACGGCTTCAGACCCCAAGGAGATCATTTACCAACACCACCCCCAATTCCTGAAGAAATAGCCAAGGGTTTGGAACAGAATGCTCAGGAGGCTGCGAACGGAGTTTATGACGATGGTAATTATTTCTATACATGATATTTAAATTTTTTATGTTATAATCTTGTATGTATGTATGCATGTAATCTCTTTATTATACCACAAAACGATACAAAACAATACAAATAAAAGTAGACAAATAAATTAAACAGTATAAGGGCGGGCTTATCTCTGAAAGAGATCTCTTCCAGCCAACCGTCTGTTGAACTTGTTTGTATAGTACTGTGTAATGTGTGCAAATAAATGTTTTTCTTCTTCTTCTTCTATATGATGACCTTAAGAAAGCGGCTGGAAGTGGCTGGATGCGGTAGGACGGGGATCGTATTTGGTTTTTAAACGTACATCCAACAGTAGGTAGATACAGGCTGATGATGATGATTATGAATTATTTCTCTATCTTAGACAGAAGTTGCCATCGTTTTTACTTGCACGTGGCATACTAAGTTTATAAATTACTAGTGACTTGGCCCAGCTTTGCTCGGGTGCAATAAAATATGCCTATTTACTCGCTGTACACATAGCTTTCTGCTATCTGAGGAGGAGATCAATGGCTTCGTTGAGCGTGTCAGTCTAATCGAACACGCAAGTTAAGCAACGTCGACCGCAGCCTGTCTATGGATGGTGGCAGTCAGTCCCGGTTTTTGTCATTCAATGACAGTCGTTAAGCCAAGTCAGTGGCCTTTGGGCGGCTTGAAAACACTGGCCTCCGCCAACCATCTTATGTACCTCCACCTCACAGAATACCCCAGTCAAATAACAATTCCTTAAGGGTTGTTGTGTTTCTGCGAGTGAGTGAGGTCACCAGAAAGAAAGGAAGGAGATGCTGCGTTGGCAGCGAGGATAGCGGCGCGCAAGCGATAATTTATGTTGCGAGCGTTAATATGGCTACGGTAACTGCTTCACATCGAGCGGGCCGTATGCTTCTCTGCAATCCGACTTAGTATAAAAAAAACCAGCAGTTGAGCAGCGTAGTGGAGTAGTGCTCTAAACCCCTTCGATTAAGGAGAGACCCGTGTCCCACCAGTGGGATAATTATGGGTTGTTGCCGCCACAAATACCTAGCTTTCTATAGGCGAAATAATATATAAAATCGGTTCAGTAGTTTTTGAGTTCATCCGGCTCAAATAAAAATATAATCCTTCTCTCTTTATAATATTAATATAAAATTTACATATTTCAATATCTTTCCAGGTTCTTATAAACCCCAACAAACAGAAGATTATCAGCAATACCAGTCAACATCCGGCTACCAACAAAATGGGTACCAACAGGGAAATTATCAACAACAAAACGGATACCAGCAGAGTAGCCACCAACAACAAAACAGTTACCAACTGGGTAACCAACAACAAAACAGTTACCAACTGGGTAACCAACAACAAAACAGTTATCAACTGGGTAACCAACAACAAAACACCTACCAGCAGGGCAGCTACTTACAACAAAATGGATATCAGCAAGGTGGACACCTACAAAATGGGTATCAGCAGGGAAGCTACCAACAGAATAACTTACGACAAAATAACTACCAAAATAGTCAGTATCACAACCACAATGTAATCCCTACCACTGGTAACTCAGGGTATCATAATTAGTACACTTTAGATATGTATCATTAGGCATCAACCTCTTAAGTCGTGTTTAGTCTGACCTTTAAATTAAGAAATTACATAAATACTTTTGTACACTGTGCCACAAGAATGTTGCCAAGAAATTGACGAGATTTTTACAACATTGTATAATATTTTTATGGACATTAATGAACGAGTCATGTGAATATTTGTCACTTTAATGGTATAAAAACCAGGTAACTTCTTAAAGAATATGTCAGATAGGATACTCATTTGAGTATTGAGGGCAAAAAGCAAAGAATGAAACTAATTACACAATAGATGTTTTAGTATGTAATTTTAGTATGTAAAAGATACTTCAAGACTGAAGCAAGATTGAAAGCTAAACAATACGTGAATGCTTGAATAAAAATTACCATTAAAAGATATAAAGAAAACGCAATAACTTACATAAACAAAGAATAGAGAAATTGTCTTACATGCAGGGAAGAATACTGATTTCGATTTATATCTAAATTAATTGTCTGTTTATTCATTCATAGATGACTTTTTTCAATTTTTGGTTATAAGAACCAAATATTACTATTTTTGCTTGTGTAAAAGAGATGCCAGAGACTAATAATAATGAAGTAATAATAAAGAAATGGTGTCTGATCGTATAAACCTACAGTTTAAAGTGAAGAATTAAAAATATGTCAATAAATAAACTGAATAAAATTGGTTCAAATGTAAGTATGTACTCAAAAATAGTGTCATGAAGGTTAAAATTTTGGACAAAATTTCACTATATATGATTTTTAAATGACTGAAAAAAGTAACTATAATTATAAAAAATAATGAGGATTGAATTTATTAGTATTTTATAATGTATTTTAATCTATGCCTCATGAAAGAAAATCTAGGAGCTGAAAAACCTCGGTACCTGAACTCCTTCCTAGAACGGTTGTAAACAAACCGAATACAAATGTGTGAGGATGTTATTATAATGTTAATAAAATATGCTCCAGTAGCTCAGTGTGCGAAGGCATTAATCAGAAAGTACCATCACAAATATGTAAGCCGCATGACGAAAGCGCCGTGACCGTTAAATTTTAAAACCTAGTGTTTTTAGACGTTTAATTTTAACTCTAGTTTAGCAATCGCTTTAATGTTCCTTCAATTGTTTTTGTTATGAAATAAATGTTATTCATATTGTTATGCCTACATTTTTATTTATATAAAAAATAGGTTGTATGTGAAGTCGGTTTACGGACGATAATTTTACGTGTTAAAGTCATGAGAAAACATCTGCCGATGGAGTGAAAGAGAGATAGATGCATCACAAGAAGAATGCTTAGGCCGATCGTGCCTGCTCTATCGCTTGTTCCGCGCTCTCGCTTGCACGCTCGGCTCAGGTGGAACGTGACAATGAGTCATGCTATTTAGTTCGTGCAGCCGGCGTTCATAGATTTATACGACGTTAGTAATACAAAAACCTGTATGTACTTCGTCTGTGTATCTATCAAATGCAACCGCTACTGACTGATCTATCAACGTGAAATTCAAACTACAGGACAGATCGGGTTGAAATTTAGCATACGGATAGATATTATGACGTAGGCCTCCGATAAGAAAGAATTGGGGTGTAGTGGTTCATCAACATCTTCGGGGTGTAGTGGTTCATCAACATCTTTGAATCAAAGCCAACTTCACCTGCACGCGGTGCACCCTGCTGACTGACAAACGAATCTCTGGCCAAAAGAGAGGTAGAGAGCGTAATTGTAAGCTACCCGACTGGGGAATGTACCTCCACCTCACAGAATACCGCAGCCAAATAACAATTTCCTTGAGGGTTTGTCGTGTTCCTGCGAGTGAGTGAGGTCACCAGAAAGGAAGGAGATGCTGCGTTGGCAGCGGGGGTGGTGGCGCGCGAGCGTTATTTTATGTTGCGAGCGTTAGTATGGCTACGGTTACCGCTTCACATGTATGCTCGTTGTATAGTATGCTTGTCTGCCACTCGACATAGTATAAAAAAAAATCGTTGAAATTTCTCAGGGTATACCGGAATAAGGGCGTATGAAATCACAGGCGCAATTTGTAGATATTTCTGATTTGTATATTAGTCGTTCATCATCATCATAACTTATTCAAAGCCTTGATTAAATTCCTAAAACGCTTCCTACTCCTACTAATTTCTTCTGATTAAATTCGTTGTGCGTTCTATCTATCTCATCAAATATTTCATGAGTCATGTACTAACATCACTCGCACTTATCTTCCCACATTGGAATACCTATTTCTATTGTGATAGGTAAAGACACTCCTGCCTACAAATATTGATTTGTTCCACTTCAACCTGTCATATTTCAACTTTCAATAAATCTGTATTCTATATAGAACAAAGTCGGATTAGTTACGAGTTTGTTCTCAAGATTTGTAACTCAAGAGCAGCTCGCCTCATTTTCATGATCTTTGATTTGTTGAATTTGTCTCCATCTCGAATATCTGAAAAATTATGAAGTAAATTCGAATTTTAAAAACATTTCATCATTTGTCCAGGGATATTTATTTATTTCTACATATTTTTTTTTATTGTTTGAACTTGTCAAGAGAAATTTTGTACGGGAAATCCACAGAAATTAGATATAAACGGAAAATTGAACCAGAGCGAAAAGCGGGCACTAGTCATGTGTTAGGGATTAACAGCTTCTAATGTCAGCAAATAGGTATTTAGATACATTGTATTTAATGGTTGTAATTGTACCTAAGTAGCGCATATTGTTAAAACTTTTACCTACGATGTTTTACTACAACAGAAGTTCAACAAAAATGTATTTGACATTTCGACTCATCTGTAGAAGATAGTCCGATCTGTATTGTTGGCAGTTCACTTTCGTGCGTTTTTATGGGGAGTTAATGTCAGATTGAACGTTAATTGATTCTAATTATCGGAAGATAAATGAAAAAAATTCTAAAAAAAACGTATGTCTGAAGAATTCATATTCCTTATCTAGTCTATCTAGATTAACTCGTTTTTATTCCATGATCACATCGGACTCTGTTCTACGGATGAGTCATTTTATACTCAGGTCACCCCGAAGCACATTAAAATGAACCTTTTTTTGACCTATAAATCATTACCCGTTTACTTCCATTACGTTTTTATGATTATCTTACTACTTAAACGAAACTTTGTTGGACCTTAATATAAATCCAAATAGAGTTCAAATACGTGTTTAAAATACAGAGTGATGGAAACGTGACGTTTATATATAGAGAGATATATATTCTTTGAAGAAGGAGAAAGCATTTAAAGGATTAAAAGAGAATTGTGTTGATCTAGAATCTAGATTGTGTTACTTAACAGATGAAGAGAATAGTATTATCCAGCGCATAATAATATTATAGCTTCGTCAATAAAAAAAAATCAATCATACGAGTAGTTGTAGCGAATACGTACATATTTCATGCACTCTGACCCAGTGACATTCTACCCACTTCGAAATGTATTAGAAGTGCCTAAGGCCGCAATTCTTATAAATGGCTTATCTATTTGTAATCCGCCATTAAAAGTGAGTTCTGGGCAGTTAAATGTATTCCTTCCATTGGTGTCGAAATCGAGGCGGAGTTTGAACTACCTCAATATATCACTAGTAATTTATGCGCGTTGAGTTGGTGTAATTTATGTCTTAATATGTTTAATAAAGTATATGGCACGCGTTACTCTGATATGATAGTAGAAAAGCACGTATTTTGCGTGAGTTTTAATTATGCATCGTTTGACACTCTTTAGTAAACAAGAAAGATATTAGTTTATCTAAAATGTGATTATGGCCACTGTACGACCTGCAATATTGTGGTAGTGATGAAACCACGTGAAATCAATCTTTTACCATTCAATTAATACTCTATATAAATTTGTTTGGAAATCATGATAAACTCAATCATTTCCTTTCTCGTAACGGATAATAAATTCTAAAATATTTTAAAATGAGTTAGATTTAAAATTCAATGAATAAGGAATGAATCTAACAGATCTAAGTGCAACAAATCTTACATTCATTGATACGCCCAACCAAGGACATTTATTATGCGAAGATGGTATATAACTATGTGGCTGATAAACTATGATTTCAGTAATACAACACAATGTTTTAGAATATCTCATATGGATATCTATTTTTTTCCGGTACTCGTATTTACAACTGACTAGCAACCCGGCCCGGCAACGCATGTCGTCCTCAATCCTAATTCATCCCGTTGCTGGGATACGAGTCTTGCCTCAATCGAAGGTTAAAGATGTAGAACACTCCACCTCGCTGCTTAACTGCGCGTTGGCGCAGGCCAGTGTTGTCAAGTCACCTGAAGACCACTGATTTAGCTTAACGACAGTCATCTATTGACTACAGCCGTTTTTAACCGACTTCAAAAAAGGAGGTTCTCTATTCGAATGAATTTTTTTGTATGTATGTTATTTGTTATCTTCGCGAATTGTGAACCGATTTTCAAAATTCTTTTTTTGTTTGAAAGGGTATGATTGCAAGGTGGTCCCAATTTCACCAAGTCGGGATCTGATGATGGGATCCCTGGGAAATCAAGGGAAACTCTTAAGTGAAATTCGTTTTTTTTTTTATTTGAAAGGGTATGATTGCGAGGTGGTCCCATATTTTTCATTTTCATTCATCAAGTCAGAGTCAGGTGAGGGGATCCCAGAAAAATCGATGGAAACCCTTAAATTTGCCCTGTGGTTGCCGGCAGAATAGAATTGCGCCACTCTATTGCTCTGCGCTGGATGTCGTAGAAAGGAATCTTGTGTGACGCAATAACTTTTCTCCCGGAAGACGGACAGCAGCGTCTCCTGCGGTAATCCACCAATAAGTTGCGCTTGCCAGCTGAAGTCGGTTTTTATTTTTTCTTAAAAATCATTATTTAAATTAAAATATCTCGAGAAATTTTTATGCCATTCAAATATTTTTTACTTACTATGATGCCATTATATAACAAATAAAAAGAAATGAGCATCTCTATAATAGAGAGAGAATGCTTAAACAGTCACCATTTAATATCATCATCATATATAATTCATTCTTAGGATTGGATCTCCTTTTTATTGAAGGGGATCGAAGGAAATAGTATAGTAAAATTGTCACGTTACTTCATTGCGGATATGTGGTCAAAATTTTTAACCACCATCCAAAGACTTGGAAAACACTGTTATCTAATAGCAACAAGAGACCAACGACTAGCGTGCACTTCGAAGTACGAAATTCGAAAAAAAAAATACAGACCACAGTTGACCTTGCTCGACATGAGCGTACAATTTGAATGGAGTGTAAAGGCATTCTGGACCTCTTCACGTGAACAAACAGCCTTAAAAGACAATTAAAAATAAAAATAAACCCCAATTTTCAAGAGTTGTGAAAAAAATATATTTAATTCGCCATTTTGTGGTGGCGGCTATCTTGGATTTTCATCAAACATAGCTAAGAACCGGGAGCGGTCTTCATTAATTCACCTTTCTTAATAATAAAAAAGAAATCAAAATCGGTTCATCCCATCATCAACACACACATACACGTCACACCTATTACACCCCATCGTTTTTGCTCGGGGGATAAAAACAATGTTTTAACGATATCTAGACATTATACATAATGCCTTACTAAATAAAGTGTCAGCTACACAGAACATTCCATTTGTTTGTTTCGAATTAGTCACCCTTTTATGTACGAAATTAAATTAGGTCATGACCAGTCGTGTCGACTTTGGATTCTTTCGTGAAGAATTTTCATTCTTAGTTGAATTGAATACATTAAAAAAAAATAGAACTTTGGAATTTACACATATAGAAGTATAATGATCCTATTTCGTCACAGAGTATGTAAAGCAACTTTTTTGTGTCACGATAGAAATTTCCAAACAAGCATATGCCTGACGTAAATTAGTTACTGTAATTAGACGGGCTCGGTGGTCGAACGGTTAGCAATGGCCACTTTGACTCCGAGGTCGCGGGTTCGATTTCCCCATAAGACAAATATTTGTGTGCATGAACATATATGTTTGCCTTCGTCTGGGTGTTTTCTATGTATTATATGTATGTAGGTATTTTAAAAAAAAATAAGTATAATATCGGTTACTAGTAGCTTTGCTTAGTTTAGGACTAAAAGTACATTTATCAGTAGTCTAGTACCCATAACACAAGCTTTGCGCTTAATTTGGGACTAGATGGCGCCGTGTAAATTGTCATTAATATTTATTTATTATTTATTTTATTTATATACTTACAATATAAGGAGGACTTCTCGCGCGCTAGTATTCTCGTTGCCAACACAGAGTCTCCTTGCGTTTAGTGACTTATCCATTTGCAAGAACACAATCAGGGGCCCTACACCGAAGCTGAAGCCGATTACCACCGATTTTTTTTTTTTTTATACTGCGTTTAGGAAAAACAGTGATCTCATCAATTAAATTTAAGAAATAAAAACAAACTCGCTGTGCATATTACTAGGCTCCATAAAATCTCTAACTCGTTCCCAGGTCAATGTATACGCTTCTACAATAAACTTCCAAATGACGCGTTTAAATTATCCATGGGTAAATTTAAAAGATTTATCAAAACTAGACTATGTCAAAAGGCTTACTATTGTATCTCAGATTACATAAATGATAAAAGTATTTGGAAATGAATTGCTCTTGTTATGTTAATGATTGTATTTGTGTTTAATGTAACGATATTGGCAATTAAAAGAGTCGGCCTTGAGTTTCTTGCCAGTTCTTCTCAAGAAGCCCCGTCGCCGGAACTGGCACTTAAATTCACTTTCACAGATAGTGTGATGAAAGTGCATCTAAGCTCTGCGGAATTAAGTAGATAGTAATGATTTAGATACATGTCTTATATTTAATTTGTATGACGTTTCTAAGTGCTTTATAAAGTCCAAGGAATAAAGATATTTTGACTTTGACTTTGACTTTGCGTCGTATAGCAGACAAGCATACGGCGGGCCTGATGTGAAGCGGTTACCGCAGCCATATTAACGCTCGCAACATTAAAAATATCGTTCGCGCGCTGCCACCCCCACTGCCAATGCAGCATCTCCTTCCTTTCTGGTGACCTCACTCACTCGCAGGAACACAACAATCCTCAAGGGAATTGTTATTTGGCTGCGGTATTCTGTGAGGTGGAGGTACATTCCCCAGTCGGGTAGCTTACAATTACGCTCCCTACCTCTCTTTTCGCCAGAGCTTCGTTTGCCAGTCAGCAGGGTGCACCGCGTGCAGGTGAAGTTGGCTTTGGTTCACAGATGTTGATGAACCACTTACACCCTACCACCGAATATTTTTATTCGAAAAATAAGACTGAATATTTAAGAATTGATAACACATCTTCAGCTTTATTGGTAGAGCTCCCGGTTTCTACTAGCTAAACTAAAAACAGGTACTACAAATCCAAGCTAAAGTTTAATATTCACAATCAAAAAATCCGATGGGAATAGGCTTTTGCTTGGCCAGTAGGGCGCCAGATCAGATCAAAGCAGTCATCACAGCCTATGGACACTTGTGACACCGGAGGCATCACTCACGCGTTGCCGATCCTGCAAAAACCCCTAACGCCTATCTTGAAAAACCCCATTCATGGTTAACATAGCAGGGTGTACATTCCACAACTTTGAGTTGTAAGTGGCTCTTCACGATCTTTAGAACCAAAGCCAATCTCACCTGCACGTGGTGCATCCTGCCGACTAGCGAAAGAGGCTCTGGCAAGTGAGTGAGGCGAGCCGGCAATTTTATGTTGCGAGCGTTAATATGGCTGCGGTAACCGCTTCACATTAGCAGGGCCGTATGATTGTCTGCCACCCGACGTAGTATAAAAAAAACTTGACATCTCAAGTAGCCTATTATTAGAAATATGCGATTATGTACAAACTGTGGTCGATATTACAGTTACGCCACGCGCTGTCCTGTCGCCATCGATCACATCACTAATAAAATGCCACCATCGTGTTGTACATTAATCTGTCGATCATTTTGACAAATACGATGTGTGCACACGCCTTGGATAAATATAACATACGCCCATAATGAGATCTAATATTATATTTTTGTAGCAGTCGCCTGCAATTTCATGTGTGGTTTCATACAAATTTTCATCGCCTTAGAGAAGAAATACAAAAAATCTCTACTTAGGGCTCGCTGACATCGTTTAATAAATCTTTCTTTGTTTTCCGGTGACCACACTCGCAGGAACACAACAACTTTTAAGAGAATTGTTATTTGGCTACGGTATTCTGTGCGGTGGAGGTATTTATCCAGTCGGGCAGCTTACAAAGATGCTGTACACCCCTTTCAGCCAGGGCCTCTTTCGTTAACCGGCAGGGTGACATTGAACATTTACAAATTAATTTACATAGGATTGTTATTCAAGAGTGAGGAAAGAGATCAAATTTTGTTTTAAACAAGTTATAATAGTAATCCTTTCTGATTATTTATTATTATTAAAACTTGTTTGAAACAAAATATATTATTGTTTTATTTAACTACTTTACATACTTCTTCGTCGATCGATTCGGAAACAAAAGCAAAATAACTACATAATGTAAACATGGCTAAAGAATTTATTCAATTATTTGATTGTGTGGGAAATCAATTTATTTGTCGTATTCAAGGTTGCTGTTTTATCAAAAGATATTTATTATGTGTGGGTATTAAATTCTATCTATATCTAGAAAAAATAACTGCTAAATCATCTTCTCTCATGTCCTTTTAAAAGAAACCTTTGCTGATTTGAAAAATCTCAATAGGCAATTCATTCTGCAAGTCGACTATACGAGTACGATAGGGACCAAACAGCACGTGGTCATTTTGTATTTAATTCTTCTTCTTCGCTCTTGACGTGGTCGTCATGAGTAAGGTATGGAGACTTTTCAGCGAATTCAGTAGGCCCCCATTTTCGCTGAAAGTGCGACTCGCCCATGATACCCTGAGGTTTAGGGCCACGAGAACGTATTAGACCTCAAAAGACGCGGAATTTGAAGAGATTTAAGAAGATGTAAAAAATATTTTGGAAAAGTCAAAATCTTTTTTGGAAATCGAAAAAAACCGCCTTTTTTCGATCGAAAAATCGTGTGTTTTCTCAGAAATTTTCCGATATCTCGAGAACGGAGCCGAATTTCCAAAATATGAAAAAAAAAACACCTCGGTGTTGAACCAAGGAACATTTTAGGTTGTTACACATTTTTCGATATTGATGATGGTTGAGGCTGTAGAGGTGCCCTTAGCCGCGAGTTTTGTGCGGCGCGAGGTGCGATATCATGCGGCGAGTGGCTCGCGTGCGACCACGAGGACGTATGAGAGCTCAAAAAACGCGGAATTCGAAGGGCTTTAATATGATGTAAAAATATTTTGAAAAATGTGGTTTTGAAAAAAAACTTTTGGTAGATTCATTTTCAATGCCCTTTCAAGTCGTATAGAGCACGAGATCTGTGAATTTTTTGATCCTTCATCTATCCGGTAATGTGTTTGAATTTTAAATGGGAATGATAGATTTGTAGCTGCAACACGAATCTGTATCCCCGAGTATATCATTCGTTTTTTTTTAATTGCTTCCCTATGGAAGCTATTTTAAAGAGATATTCACGTCAAATGCGCGCTGGATGCAAGCCGCTTCCAACCGGTCTTATTGGAGATCTAGAGGGGAGGCCTATGTCCAGCAGTGGACTTTCAATGGCTGAGATGATGATGGTGATGATGATGATTCACGTCAAATAATTGTAAAGATAATTTTATTGGCAAGAAACTTATAACTTGGCAACAAAAACATCTATGTGTGACTACTCAAATCATGGTGATTGCTGTGTCATAATGATGTGTGACATTAATATTTTGTATTAGATGTTTATGAGGTATGTAGTTACGTTATATGTAATAAAACAAGTTAGCCTTTAATCGTAGGTACTAATAACTATCGTCGAATGTTATCGTTTGTATATCAAATCAAATCAAATCAAATATATTTATTAGCCATGTACATAAATTACATTTAGCTCGTCATTTTTACATATATGGTAGGTATCTAATAAAATTTACATATTGACAAATATATATACACATAACAGTAAATATCTTGCCGATGAATGCCGTGTTCTTGCTATTGTGCACTTTTAGTACCAAACAGAATACTTGAAGGTTTAGCTACTTTAGACATATATTCGTTTATACTGTAGAACGGATTTATTTCAAAAAACTTTTTAATTTCGTATTTAAATTTGGTAGCTGGTAATTCAGTAATATATAGAGGTAGTTGATTGTACATTTTTATTTTTATAGCCATGCCTTGTTTCATGCATTTTGTTAGTCTTGTCTTTGGCACTATTAATTTGTCCCTATTCCTTGTGTGATAATTATGTATGTCTCGCTTTCTTGTCAAATTAGATTTTATAAGTAATATTTAATCATTCTATAACTATCACTTAAAGTATTAAGGAAGGGCAGCTATGGGAAGATACGGGCTGATAATTGTAATGTTGAATAATAAACTCTGCGTGATTAACAAGTACAGGGTAAAGAGACAGGGTAGGGTATTCTGCACCCATCATACGGACTACTGTAATTATAAGTTGAAACAGTTATTAAAATCGGTTAATTATTTTAACTTATTAGTACATAATTTATAATATTACCTGATTTGGGCGGTGGTGATTTCTTTCCTCGCGCTCGCTTGTTATCCTCACATATAAAAAAATGTACGTGCAAAATTTGTAGATAGATTTTTATTTATCTCTCTTAATTCAAGGGTCAAGCCCGGTCTTTTGATAGACGTGCGCGGGGATATAGATCCAACGCGTAGAGGCCCGTTTGAGAACCCGCCCACCGCCCACACGCCGTGACCCGCTCCAGGGTATATCAATAGAATGATATACACATGAGCAGATCTCGGCAGGCGTTGAGATTATTACAAAGTGTGATAGAAAATAAATGGGCTATGGCTAGATATGGTTAGATGAGATCTTGGCGAACTAAAAACCGGGCTATTACAGAAGAGGGACGGACGCCTGCCATGACTGCTTCTATTGTTAGTTATTTGCGGCAGGCGGTGGCTTGCCACTCACTAGATGGGCCCCCGAAATGCCAGGAAATCGGCCGGGAGCAACACCGGTGTGAATGACTCAGGGTGTCGAGAGGTGTGCTGCGCTTTATCCGAAGTTACTCGCGGCTTTATGCCCGTGGGAATTTTCAATATTATCCTTTCTTAACAGATGTCTACATCATAATAGCTACCTATTAACAAGAACTGACCTGCGTGAACTGGTTTGAACTGTGCTTTGATAGATAAATCAGTAACGGTCGCCTATAGGTCCAGTTTACCTGTTAGAACTTGCTCTACGTTTCTTCTACGTTACGTCGACGTAGGGTATTATTATACCCACATACATTCTATGCTTATTACAAACGAAATCACCTAAATCAGGTCAAACATTTTAACAATAGAATAATCGTTATAGTTAATACAAATACCTCTAACCCTAGTCCTTGATCTTCACTCGAGACCTTTGCAAAATTACATACCACATACCAGCAGACGGTGACCTTTTTTAAAATGTTATACGGTTATTAGTGTTTACGATGCAGGCTTTGTTCTGTAGCGATATGAAGATCTGTAATTGTTTTTTTTTTAACTTCATTGGTACCGGAGCTCAAGTAGGTACATTTAGCGGAACGCGTCGACGGCAGTCAACTTGCGAAATATTCATTCCTATAGTTGTTTTCGATCGCCACTTTAATACTTATATATCCTGGTCACTTATACTTATTACAATTATTTTATATGAGTGGGAGGCAAATAAGCATGTGGGTCACCTGATTGAAAGCAATCACCACCCATGGAGACCCTCAGCAACACCAAGGGGTCGCCGATTCGTAACACAAAAACCCTCAAGGGAATTGTTATTTGGCGGCGGAATTCTGTGAGGTGAAGGTACTTCCCCAGTCGGGCAGCTTAAAAAGTTCGCTATGCCCTACCTCTCTTTTCGAAAGAGCCTCGTTTGTCAGTCAGCAGGGTGCACCAACTACTTACTACTTACTCTGCTCTATTATATGTTTATTGGAGATTTGTAATTAGCATTGAAATACTATATTGTTCTTTAGTATATTGAGTATATCATTGTTATTAAATCTGTAAAGGTTCCGAAAATAAATCATAATAAACTCTTATCATCATCCCACTGGGGTACGGATCTCAATCGAATGGGATTTAGAGCTTATTCTTTTTTTTTTTATATGAGAGGGGTGACAAACGAGCATGTGGGTCACCTGATGGAAAGCAATCACCATTGCCCATGGAGATCAGCAACATAAAAGGGGTCGCCGATCCAATGCCAGCCTATACTCCTTCCTTTCTTTCTGGTGACCTCACTCACTCGCAGAAACATAACAACCCTCAAGGGAATTGTTATTTGACTGCAGTATTCTGTGAGGTGGAGGTATTTCCCTAGTCGGGCTGCTTAAAAATACCGTATGCCTATGCCGTACCTCACTTTTCGCCAGAGCCTCGTTTGCCAGTCAACAGGGTGTACCACGTGCAGGTGAGTTTGAAATTTGTTCAAATATGTTGATGAACCACTTACACCTCAAATTTAAACCTAAATATAAAATAAATTCTAAACCGAAATAAATAAACTTCACTGACTTCTCTGTATTTCTATGTTTCTGTGATTTTTTTAAAAAGTTCATTCTTAGCTTTATTATGCATTATTATATTAATACCTACTTGGTTTCGGCCAACTTGACAGATTATTATACATGTAATTGATTCAGACGAGCTCGGTGGCGCAGCGGTTAATGACGCGGCTTTGACACCAACGCTCGTGGGTTCGATTCCCACATAGGACAAACATTTGTGTGCATGAACATGTCTGTTTGTCTTAGTCTGGGTGTTTTCTATGTATCATAAGTATGTATTTACAAAAAAAAAATGTATTTATGTATGTTTATCAGTTGTCTAGTACCTATAACACAAGCTTCGCTTACTTTGGGGCTAGATGGCGCTGTGTAATTTGTCTGACAATATTTATTTATATTTATTTATTTAGGTATTATTTTATGGAAATCAAATTACAGGCAATTTGATCTACACTACTTTGCGTGCTTCCGCCACTAATTTGTTCACACAAACTGCTACCTGCCGACACCTACTACCGTTAGTAGATGCATACGACTGCCGTCGATGCTTTGGTTGTCTCTGTTGCAGCTGCTGCGGTCGTCTCGGCAAATCACCAACATCTGAAACAGAAGAAACGTGCGACTGCTCCGCCCCAACTGCTAATTTCTATGACACGTCTTTCGCCTCTACGCGAGGCATCCTCATGCGATCAGTAGATGTTGATGGTTAGAATTGTAGGTTGTTGTTCTAATATTTGGCGAGCTCGGTGGTCAAATGGGCTAACCATTCGACCACCGAGCTCGTAATGGCCACTTTGACTCCGAGGTCGCGGGTTCGATTCCCGCACAAGACAAACATTTGTGTGCATGAACGTGTCTGTTTGCCTTGGTCTGGGGGTTTCCTATGTATTATAAGTATGTATTTACAAAAAAAAAAGTACTTATGTACATTTATCAGTTGTCTAGTACCCATAACACAAGGCTTGCGCTTAATTTGGGACTAAATGGCGCTGTGTAAATTGTCCAGAAATATTTATTTATTTATTAATTTCTTCTTTTTGATCCCGCCATTTCTTTTTTCTTTTCGGTGCACCTCGTGCATGTGACATTTAACGACTTCTAAGAAACGTTTATTACAAAAAACAAAACTTTTTTTGTTTATTCTAGGTTTATTTTCTCGTCAGGCCCCCATCTTGGATATTTTCTGTAACTTAAGGTGCTGTAACTTAACCCTCAAGTTGCAATTCCGTCCATATAAAAGACATCAACGCGTTCTCAATTATTGTTCCGAAATTTTGTTAGAAATAGAAGAATGTAAGACTAAGTGCTCACAATGTCCAGAGGAAAGTAAAGAAGTTTTGAGGTGTAAGTTTTGTGGCTCACCATCTGGCACAAAGAGAGGTTGGGCAGTGTAATTATAAGCTGCCCTGAGGAAGTACCTCCACCTCACAAAATACCACAGCCAAATAACAATTCCCTTGTAGGTTGTTGTATTTCTGCGAATGACTAAGGTCTCTAGCAAGGAAGGAGTTGCAGCACTGGCAGCGGCGGTGGCGAGCTATATTTCATTTTGCGAGCGTTGATATGGCTATGCTTTAAATCAGTCGGGTCGTAAACTTGTTTTACTCTCGACGTAGTGTAAAAAGAATAATTTTAATTTTGTTTCATTTACAGTTGTAGTCTATGAAAGTAGTTAATGTAGCCAATGAACGCCTGTAATAACACAGGTATCACACGCATGTTGCCAACCCTAAATGAGGCATTAACAAGCAGCATGACAAATTAACTTAGTTTAATTTAGTAGGGCGGGCCGTGTGCCATGTTCAATGTTTGGTCGACACAGAATACTGTCACACTAGCAGTATGACAGTATTGTAAATATGACAGTATTGTAAGAGCTATTAGGATCGAAGCCTTTATACAGAAAACAGGCTATGCAAGGACTATTACCTACAGTGCACAGTCATGTTGGTTAGGATGATAAAACTTATGGGGTGTAAATGGCTCACCACCTCTTTAGAGCCAAAGCCAATCGCACCTGCACGTGGTGCACCCTGTTGAATAGCAAAAGAGGCTCTGGCAAAAGAGAGGTAGGGTACAGCGCATTTGTAAGCTGCCCGACTGGGGAAGTACTTCTATGTCACAGAACACCGCAGCTAAATAACAATTCCCTTGAGGGTTGTTGTGTTCCTGTGAGTGAACGAGAAAATGAAAATTAAATTGCGTAGGCAGTGGGGTTGGCGTCCCGCGAGCGATATTTCATGTTGCGTGCGTTAATATGGCTACGGTAGCCGCTTCACATCAGGCGGTCCGTAAGCTTGTCTTCCACCCGACTTGGTATAGAAAAAAACTTCATTTAACAACTATTTTTTGATTCATTATTTCAATGCTTGAATCACTTTGGGTATCGTATGTCGTGTACTATACTTTCATCAATCAATTTTATTTGATAGCTTCTTTTAATATGACATATGATTTGTAATTTGACATTTGCGATTTAAGATATGCATGACTACATAAGGCAATGTACATGGAGATATAACATACTTTGTTTTATAGACTTGGGTTTGTTGTGGCCACATGAAATAGTGAATGTCATAAACGTAGTATATAGCTGAAATATGATAGTATAGCACACTGATGTGCATACTTTGAAAAAAAAAAAAGCATGTAACGCGAAATAAACGTGTATCAATCAGACTCATTTCATGATGATGGCACAAGTTAGGTTCTGTCTTCTGTCAACACACGGCCGTGTCTATGACATAATCACACACCATTTTTCTCTGTCTACTGTATATATAGCATTTTTTTTTAAGTGAGATACATATTACGTTTGTAATTTAACATTTGCACATTGCAGTGTGGCACTATATTGTGCTTACGTTAAGAATACTGGCTTGCGTCTCAAAACAACAAATCGTATTATTCTGCCTTGACGATGACATAAGTTTCTCTCTTTCTTGTATGAATGCAAAAGAAACTGTCAATTTGTCTATAATTTTTCTCTGTCAATGTTTGTTAATAAACATAGACAGAGAAAAATTATAGACAAATTATTAAAACGTTATGTTCATAAATATTCAGATAGGATTTTGAAAATAAATTTAATAATGATAAGTGTAGAACATAAAATATGAACTGGCCAATTGTATCGGAATTAGACACGAAGAAGTTTTTCTTTTTTTATATGAAAGAGAGCAAACGAGCATGTATTCACATTGGGTAAAAGCAGTAAAAAATACTATAACTTTTATTATGATACATTGGTATCATACATAAACGTAATATTTAACATAGCTGTCCGACAAATTTCTGATTTGATGCATACAAAATACAAACCTGTGACGTCACAACTCAGTAGCCTTTTGTATGGAGCGTTTTCGGGAAAGTCCAAAATTGTGACTTTCAAATTAACGTTGTCGACATAGCTCTCGGAGCCAGCATGCTGAAGTGGCAGTGGGCCGGCCCATCTGCCGAATCAGTGATGGCAGATGAGACAGGAAAGTGGAAACCATTATGGGACGATGAAGCATTGGCTGTAGATGGACCGACGACCTCCAGGGAACGGCCGGTACCGACTGGATACGAAAAGCGGAGGTTCGCATATGGTGGAAGGCATTAGGGAAGGCCTATGTCCAGCAGTGGGTAGATGCAGGCTGATGATGATGTTTTCGCAAACGGATCCCAGAATTGAAAAATAGTTACCACAGGCCCGCCATATTTTTAAATTAAATAACCAAGGACTCCCCATTTTTTTTATACTACATCGGGTGGCAGACAAGCATACGGCCCGTCTGATGTCAAGCGGTTACCGTAGCCATATTAACGCTCGCAATCTAAAATATCGTTCGCACGCCGCCACCTCCGCTGCCAACGCAGCATCTCCTACCTTTCTGGTGACCTCACTCACTCGCATGAACACAACAACAGTCAAGGGAATTGTTATTTGGCTGCGGTATTCTGTGAGATAGAGGTACATTCCCTAATCGAGTAGCTTACAATGACACTCCCTATCTCTCTTTCGCCAGAGCTTCGTTTGTCAGTAAGCCGGGTGCACCGCGAGTTAAGTATATACCAAGAGAATATTAAGTATATTACCATTTCGGGGTGTAAGTGGTTCATTAACATCTTTTAACCAAAGCGAACTTCACCTGCTTCTATGAGTTTGTTTCATTTCTTTGTTAGTATATCTATATCGCACGGATTTCTATGAACATAGAGAAACTAAAAGGTTATTAACTATGGAACTTTAAAAATAAGCACATCTATCGAAAACAATGTGCACACAAACTTGTTAGTGTCATATTATGACACACAATGAAATAGTGCCTGTGATTGGTTACATAACAGTGTAAACAAATAAATTAAAGTGTATTATTAAAAAACTATTATTGACATAGAGCTGATAGTCATCAGGTCGAAAATGTTTAGTTAGACATTTGTTAAAATAAAGTAAGTAAAGCTCAAATAACGCTCGACGTACGATATGAGGTCTTGGTGACGTCGTGTCTCTAACCGAACACACAAGTTAAGCACGCAAGCAACCTGTCTATGGATGGGTTTATTAATCTCGAGCTACTCCATGTTTTGGAAGGCGCATTAAGCTCACTAAGCAGCTATGGCTATATCACAGCCAAATAACAATTTCCTTTGAGGGTTGTTGTGTTCCTGTGACTGACTAAGGTAACCAGAAAAGAAGGCGTTGCTGCGTTGAGGTGGCGGCGCGCTAACGATATTTCATGTTGCGAATGGTTGCGATGTTCAATTCATTTAAGAGAAAGAAATTTCGGAACCGCGACATTAGAAGGAACGACTCACACAACTAATGGATACGTCCTCTGCGATTTTCTTCGGGTAGAAGCTGAAAATCAGTGGTCTGCTCAATGAGCATACATTTCACTGGGCTTCTGACCTCTTTGTATGACTGCAACACACATGTTCTCCTTCGTGTATCATCATTATAATAAGTTACAACTTACATAAACAGACTAAGATCTACTCATAACTACTAATAATTGTGTAACTCCTGTATTTAATAATTATTGTGTATAGCAGTTATGACAAATAAATGCTGATTTTATCTTATACGACGAGCTTGGTGGCGTAGCGGTCAATGACGCGGTTTCGACACCAACGCTCGTGGGTTCGATTCCCACATAGGACAAACATTTGTGTTCATGAACATGTCTGTTTGTCTTAGTCTGGGTGTTTTCTAAGTATCATAAGTATGTATTTACAAAAAAAATGTATTTACGTATGTTTATCAGTTGTCTAGTACCCATAACACAAGCTTCGCTTACTATGGGGCTAGATGGCGCTGTGTATTTGTCTGACAATATTTATATATTTATTTATTTAATTTATTTTATCAATATGGTAACAGCTAAAAAAAATTGAGACACCGGTCCCAGCTGTTGTCATTAGATGACGGTCGTTAAGCCAAGTCATTGGCCTTTAGGCGGCCTGAAAACACTGGCCTTCACGAAACCGCAGTTTAGCAGCGTGATGGCGTATGCACTAAACCCTTTCGTTTGAGGGGAGACCAATGAGTCTCCCCTCAAACTCAAGCGTATATAAGCTATGATAACTGCACTTGACTTGTACTACTTGACGCAGCGTGCAACCAACATATTACATCATTCAAGCGGCGACTGTGATGTCTGATAAGATGTTTCATACGATAAAAAGTCATTACAAGCAATGATGTTAGAAATAATATAAGTATGCCACAAGCGTCAAAAGCGTTGTTATGTTCCTGCGAGTGAGTGAGGTCACCAGAAAGGATGGAGGGGTGGCGGCGCGAGAGCGATATTTTATGTTGCGAGAGGTAATATGGCTACTGTAACCGCTTCACATCAGGTGGGCCGTATGCTTGTCTGCCACCCGACGTAGTATAAAAAAACGAACACAACTAATGAACCTAATGTTTGTGACAATTGATTGAAATAGGTAAAAATACTGTCTTTCATGTTACGAAAATGTACAATTTATGTTAATAATTACTATTGTTAGTCCAAGAGATCACACTAAAGTACACAATAATATTTGATGCTAACACGTATTTTAAGTTAATTTCATATTTTTGCAAGAAACATGACGCCATTGCGCCGATTACATACTCGGAGAGAGAAAGAGATAGCAAGTATATTAAAGCGCCGAGGTGATAAGTATAGCGATAGTCATAGATCTCCCAGGCAACGAGAACCGTTTACTGACGCAATTTACTGAGGGTATGCCATATCTATAGTATTTATTACATCATTGTATTCATGTCATTCTGATTTTTTTTCCACACGTCAGAGGTCAAACAAGCAAATATATGAAGTTTATACTCCACTTAGTTACGGGGATGGCAGAGTGCTAGCATATTTTATTAAATAGGTTTTATTGCTACAAAAAATACTTTACAATATATAATATACATTATATATGCCGTGTAGTTTCCAGCAGACTAGAATAGAATCACTCCGTCTCTTCCCGTAGATGTCGTATAAGGCGACTAAAAGAAATACATTATCAAACATTGATCAGGCCTCCCCAACCCGTTTCACCAGCGCGGGGAGTGTAGGCCAAATCCTCCTTCTGTCTGCGACGGACGAGAGAGGGTCGTGCTCCAGTAGTGGAGACTAAAATGACATGATGATGATGATATAATAAAGGTTACAAATGAAAATTAATTAATTAAACAAAAGGTTACGAATTAAGAATTTACATAAGATATTATGAAAAATTATTTACAGCTCTAATTATCTAATAGAGATCTCTTTCAGCCAACCTTCAGCATTGGGATAGTATATTCAGTAGCGGTTTATTTTTTAAAATGTGAGACAAAATGTTTGATTTGGAGGTGGAGGTACCAACATTTGCGATGGTCACTCCAAACCTATGATTGACCATCATTAACAACGTATCAAATTTAACCATATGGTTCTTCTATTTTGACGTCAAAAAGGGACCATAGTCAAGGCAAGATGACCAAGTATTTATTATCCCACAAATTGGTCGACACGATGTGTCACCAGAAGGGTGGTCATTACCTTGCTCAAAGAATTAGTATCGCGAGGTAATGCTGCCAGTCTCTTGGGGACACTGTCGGCAGGCGACGATCTTGGGAATATTTTTTATTTATAAGTAAATAAGTAAATTTCTGTTTATTTATTTGTTTTTATCGTGTTCTTTTTCTTTTGTTTATAGATTTAAAGGTTTTTTACTATACTATTTAAGTTTATCTTTACTTTCTGAGACAAATAAATATATTTTTTAATTAAATCTTTATGTATTGTGGTAGCTAAAGTGATTACATAGGTAGTATATAGTTGATTAACAGTATTGAAGTTTTGTAAGTTACTTGAAAATCTAAGACTTGGTCCCGTCATTTTGACGGATACTTGCATAGTCAGCTAGGTGTGGTAGCCTCGATGCTGGCGAGATATTTTTTATGAATTTTATTTGAACTTATTTACGCCTGATGATACGAGTAGATCATCATCATCGTCATCATCTTCGGACTTAAAACCAACTCTCACCTGGAGAGTGGTGCACCTAAATAGCAATATTTTTTTTTTTATACTACGTCGGGTGGCAGACAAGCATACGGCCCACCTGATGTGAAGCGGTTACAGTAGCCATATGAACGCTCGCAACATACAGTGTCGCTTGCGCGCCGCCACCCCCGCTGCCAACGCAGCATCTCCTTCCTTTCTGGTGACCTCACTCACTCGCAGGAACACAACAATCCTCAAGGGAATTGTTATTTGGCTGCGGTATTCTGTGAGGTGGAGGTACATTCCCCAGTCGGGTAGCTTACAATTACGCTCCCTACCTCTCTTTTCGCCAGAGCTCCGTTTGTCAGTCAGCAGGGTGCACCGCGTGCAGGTGAAGTTGGCTTTGGTTCAAAGATGTTGATGAACCACTTACACCCTAAAAAAAATAGCACGCTAGATAGAAAACTAGGCTCTCGTGAAATAGAGAATTATATAGGATACTGAAATTTTAATTGGAACAGCCTGACTGTTCGTTTTATAGTATAGGATAAATATACGCCCAATCTATTGCGAGTTATGCGTACGTTGCCAATAAAGAGTCTAAATTGCGAGTGAAACCGCGGCGAATAGTTAGTAATATATGTTATATTACAAATCAATTTGTCTGTTTATATGTTATTAGGGCCATCATCAATATTTCGAGATCTAATTATTACTACTGGCAAGGCTAAGTGGGTTGACCATTTCTGAATTGGTTTAACTTCCGGTTATCAATGTTACTTAGAAGCTATGTTATGTATTTATTTATATATTTATTGTATACTGCTGCATTGCGTTAACCATATTTTCGGGTGTAAGTAGGTCATCAACATCTTTGAACTAAAGTCAACCACACCTGTACGTGGTGCACCCTGCTGACCCACAAACGGCTCTGGCAGAAAGAACGTTAAGGCAAAGTATTTTGTAAGTCCTGACTGGGAAAGTGACCCCATGACATAGAATATAGCAGTCTAACACAGACCATGAAGTACGTTCACATCACTTAACCTTCATTTAAAATGTAACGCAGAGGAATATTTTGTTTTATACGTCGGGTGGCAGACAAGCATACGCCCCGTCGGATGTGAAGGGGTTACCGTCGCCATATTAATGATCACAACATAAAATATCCTCCTTCCTTTCTAGCGACATCACTCACTCGCTGGAATACAACAACCCCTAAGGGAATGTTTATCTGTCTGCGGTATTCTGTGAGGTGGAGGTACTTCCCCAGTCGGGCAGCCTACAAATACTACCTCTCTTTTGCCAGAGCTTCTTTCGCTAGTCGGTATGTACCACCACGAGCAGGCTTTGGCTCTGAAGGTTGTAAGCTATTACTATCCCAAAAAATAATAGTTCGAAAATGGTTATAAAAATAAAAGTAGCAAAACACTATTGTTCTCTATTATTCTAAAATCGTAGACCATTATTATTCTCACACAGACCATGAAGAACATACAAACTTTACTTATCTTACATTTAAAAAGTAACCCAGAAAAAATGTTTTTGAGGAATAATTTAAAAACATATTAGCAAATATTTTTTTTGCCATAAAATTGGGCAAAATGTTTTAAAATTCCTATTAATTATTTAATGTTCGATAATAGATTTAAAAATATATTGTAGTCTATGTAAGGATAATACTATTCAATAACTTTCATTTTTAATTGTTTACGATGAATTTTTATTCAGTAACGGCGTTAGCTGCTATAGGCCTCTTAAGATGAAGACTGCTATTTTTATCAGGCTGATAATTTATTCGTATCTTAGGAGCAGTATCGTATTAAAAACAGATTATGGTTCGTATAATATTCGTAGCGTAATATTATATTAGTTTCGATTTACCTATGAATATTTATTCATAAAAGATAACCTTCCTTTTTGATTTATCGTAGCCATCTCAAATAGGGTCAGAGGAAATTATAGATCCTATTCTTGAAGGCTCCCATGACGTAATTGTTTGAAAATACCGCTGAGGAAAGTTTATTCTACAATTTTATCGTTCGTGGTATTAAATGTCTTATTAAACGTACTATCGTTATCGCCAATTATCAAGATGTTATGGATGGAATTTAAATTTATGGCGAGTTGTACGATAGTGGAACTTAGCGGCAGGTATCAAATCAAAGAGCTCATTCGAGCACTGCCCGTGACATAATTGTATAGAATGCAAAGAGACTACATGATATCCCTAAGTAGAGAGAGACTCCAGTGGATCCAAGATCATTGGGTCACAGACGATTCGAACTGCTCTTCCTTGTATTCGATCAAAGTTGACGAGCCCAGTGGTCGAATGGATGGCAATGGCCACTTTGACTCCGAGGTTGCGGGTTCGATTCCCGCACAAGACAAATATTTGTGTGCATGAACATGTCTGTTTGTCTTGGTCTGGGTATTTTCTATATATATGTATGTATTTAAAAAAATCTATTTAAGTATTATATCAGTTATCTAGTACCCATAGTACAAGCTTTGCTTAGTTTGGGACTGGATGGCCGTGTGTAATTTGTCCAGGAATATTTATTTTATTTATTTAAATGGAGCAAGCAAGTACAGGGGCGCACCGGCCCAGAGATGTGAACAGTACCAGCGTCGGGCTGGCCATATAGTCGAGGTGGCATTTGCCAGCCGGGCCCCAGCCTGCGCGGGCCCCCCACGGGCCTGGCTTGCGGGGCTTGAGGCAACCGTAGGATAATATACCATCTACCATCATCTAGTCTCGGGCCCCGGGCTTGTCAGCCACCCGGGCCCTTCCGGCCCAGTCCGACCCTGAACAGTACTCCATGTGAGGTCGAACCTGGACTTTATACAGTTGAAGACAATGTCGGGGTGTAAAATACCGCCTGGCTTTATTAATGATACCGATCTTCCTAGAAGCCAGTTTGGTCTTGCATTCCAAGCGGCCACGAAACTGAACATTACTCGATATGACTCCCAAGATGCCAATGCTAGGACTATTTTTCATTTCTTGTCACCTTTGGCGGAAGATAGCATTTGGTGGAAAGTATTCGAATGTATTATTCGTATATCCAGATGTTGTTGGATAGTAAAAAGGTTAAACATACAGTTGCCTTAAGTTATATTAAAACATCGGACGCGCAGCATGCGCCACAATAGCAAAATTTATTTATTTTATTTATTTATTTATTTTGGCCACTTTCCCGAATTGGTATCGGAAAACCAATGTCACTTTACATTACTACTTTTTGATGCTCTACACGAATCCGAAGTCAGAATTTCGAAATTTTGAGTTTCATGCCAACGGACGGACTTCCCTGAAAAAGAGATAAGCTGGCCTTTGTACCTAATTATCTGTACATAGTGTAACTGTTATATTATTATGTGTACAATAAAGAGAATACAAACAGACAAATAAACATTTTTTCCTTTCGCCATTGCAAGGTAACATTTCACATACATGAAAAACAATAACTTAAAGAAAAGTTACCATAGTTACCCATAGCGTATAGAACATTCCAATACAAAAAAAAAATATCACTCGCGCGTTACCAACCCACTGCTAACAGCTCCTTATCGTTGATAACCTTATTCGCCAGTCACACTACAGGTGTCAATGATTTTTTTTATGACGTAACAGTGACAATAGACGGTTGATTCCGATGACCTTTTGAAAGCTTTGCGAAAAAAGCTAAATTTGCCATTTCACCAAACCGCAAACTGCAAGAAAAAAAAAACGCAGAGGTTACGCCAAAAACCTATGAACTTCATATGTTACAGAGAAAAGTAGCTTCGTTATGATCTAGAATGAATTTTGAAACGGTCCAACGGAGATGCATATAAATAGGGTGGGAGCGTCGAGCAGTACATTCGTTGATTCAACTTCGACCTAGCACCACACAAGATGAAACTGGTGAGTTGTTTTTATCGATTTGCGTAATCGATCGATTGATAATCGATTGCAATTAGTGATGTATCTTTTGTCAGAAGTTTTGTTGTAATTTTTATAGGTCATTCTTAGGTCAATTAGAATAATGAGAGAGGTTCATGTAATAATTGTTTTGTTTTTTATTTTTAAGTATATATTTAACAATATTTTTTATTACATTGATAGAATACCGAATATAACAAATTATATTATGTAAAAATATTATTTTGTAGCCGTAATTATAAACTCATTACATACAAACTTTTTTTTGTTATTTTTAACTGATTATTTTTATTTCTAATCTTCTTAATACTTCTCTAGGTATTATTTCATGTATATTTCATAAAAATACAGTTCAAAATTTCAGTTTCATGGGTTGGTCCATGGGTTTAGACTTAGGATAGATAAGTTTAAATCAGAGCATTTTATACATATTTAGAAGATTTATTTTTACAAATTTACAGTGAATTTTTACAGTTTACTACGATGTGATAATTTATACCATTTTTTTTATTTGCTATCCCATTTAGAATAATTTGGTTAATGAAGAAAAGTTTTTTTATTCATAAATAGCATAAATGAAAATAACGTATTTACGTAGGTACTTAGGTACGTATTTACTTAACGTATTTATAAAAAAAATAAAACTAATTTTTTTTCGTTGTAATCATAAAATAATGATAGTGATGGATTATAAGTGTAGTAACACCCATTTTATATTGAATTTTGAATAAAACACGCATTTATTTCCTTAAAATAATTACTAGCAAATGATCTGGGCCGTACAAAAAAAAAATATAAACATCCCAATAATTACATATTATATTCAATGGCACACGTAAGACAGATGGCACTGCAGTTATCTCCCGTGATATATATAATAAATTGACCGGTAACATATCGAAAAATAATCTATACCTATGTTATAGTCAATACCCGAAATCTAGGCGCTCCTAAGTAAGACTAGTTAAATCTAAAACCAATAGGTTAGGGTTAGCTTGCGATCAATAAAAACCAGTCAAGCGAAGCTCGACCTACTTTGGTAGAGGGAGGTGAGATATCTTAGGTTTAACTAGTCAAACCTGGGAGCGCCTAGATTCGGGTATTGACTATAATATATACATAAGCAAACTAAAACTAAAAAACAGAATTTCGTAAATTTAATATATTATTGTGTAAATTCTTATACAAAATCATAACATGTCTGTATATATGTTTGTATATTGCACCTACCAGCCAAATAATATTTCTTCATGATTGTTAAGGTGGGCTGAAAGAAATCTCTTAAAGAGATAAGCTCGCTCTTGTACATATTCTTGTTTACACTATTTTATGTAACCATAGTATATACTATAAAGAATAAATCATTATCTTTAGAATGCCATTAGATAATAATTAGACAATAATGAGTACAATTATGATAAACTTACATAATACTTTTCATAACAGATACTAATGGAACCATTGGAATTTCAGCACAACATTGTTACTAAACCTACATAGTAAAGTCGTAGGTGCTACCCACATTTCACTAACATAAATAACATTTTAACACGCAGTCGGGTTATTTCATCTAAGAGGTATAATTTACATAATTTTACGAACTCAGAACAATAGAAATAATGTGGGCGCGAGGCTTAATCTCAGCTAACTTACTCACTTACTTCACCTTTGGGAATATTTCTTGTGATGTAAAAACTATTGCGTGTGTACAGACAGACATTCATTCATTTATCAACATATCGTTTATGAAGACATATCTTAACTCAACTTTCAATTTCAGTTTATTTATTCTTGATTGGGAAACGTACAGTTAACTATTGTATAGATCAGCGTTTCTTATCTTTTTCCGGTCTGCGGATCCCTAGAAAATCAAGCACAATATCAAGGACCCCCTGAATAAAAAAACTCAGGAATAATTTTAGGACAATTTATTTTAGCACTGAAAACAAAAACATTATATCACTGAAAAGAAAATTACATTTAATTTCTTAACCTGTGGTTCGCGGACCACAGGTTAAGAAACATAGATACTTGGTGTATAAATGGCTCACCACTACCTTTAGATCCAAAGCCAGCATCACCTTTACGTGGTGCACCCTACTACTAGCTAACGAGGCTCTGGTGAGAGATAAGGCATATCGAGACTGGTGAAGTACACCTCCAACTCACAGACGATCACAGCAAAATAACAATACAGTTAAGAGTTGTTATGTTCCTGCGAGTGAGTAAAATCACCAGACGAAAGACGACTGCTGCGTTAGCAGTGAGAGTGCGCGTAAACAATACTTCTTATATTGTAAGCGTCCATACGCTACTTGCTTTATATTACTAACTCTTACAACACTAGCTTTCGTGAGCACCAAAGCTAGTGTTGTAAGAGTTGTAAGAGTTAGTAATTTGTACAAATCTATGTTTAAATCTCGCCTTTTTTTAATCGAAATAGTTCATAGCTACGCAAAAATCGGCTTAGAAGCTAAAGATAGAGTAAAATTAAAATGGGTTGTGAGATAAATTTTTGAACCATCTAAAAACCAAGTATTCTTTAAGTATAATACTCAAAAGAAATAATAATATAACTTAAATAACAAGTTAATAAAAAGTTTGTCAAATTAAAAAAAAATATTCAGCCTTTATTAAGTTCTAGCTTTTTATTTAATTCCAATTAGTTATTTCAATTTTGTAACTGTTTGTTACCTTAATTAATCTGTTCCGTCTGTCACTGTAATTCACATTTGTAATTGTGTCGTTCCATTGTTCTGTCAGGTTCAGTTGTTACAATTTTATCTAGTTGCAACAACTAGACTGTTCTGTTAATTTTCTTCATGTTTATAATAATGTACGGAGAGTTTACAAAATAAGTTAAATACATTTGAAAAAAGTGCAAATTCGCATATTAAGTCAACATGCCGATACTGTTTTTAATTTAATAATAAAAAGATTGCTAAAAATAGTAATTAAAATCAACAATTGTTTATTGCATGATAAAAAATATATAAATTGATTCCTTTATACGATTTTATTTTCTTTGGATTTTCCAATACTTTTTTAGAATACCCTTAAATTTGGGTCATATTTTCGTTAACACTTTTATCTGATGCAAACTGCGTACTCTTAGTTTTTAATGATGAAATTGAAATACCTTTAGATATTTTATAGTAACAAAAATAACAAAATTGCTTTATAAGGTCTTAAGTTATTTTGTTATAAGAAAAAAATCGAAAAATTTGTTTCTTGTGTCTAGTAACAATTTAGTAGTCTACAAAACAGAAAGGCCGACTATGTACAACCCTACAAGTGGAACCAAGATGTGTCTTGGTATATTTTTCTATGTACTCTCTTTTGTAAACCAAACAACGCTACTCAACCGATTAGCGACATCTCTATATGTTTTAATATAAAGTATTTAAAGTATCAAAGGTGTCAAATTTGACACGAATGATGCCACTGCCACTCATTCATTGTAAAACACCCTCAGATCCTGATCACCGCCCTGTTCGGCGTTGCCGCTGCTGGCTATGCTTCATCAGGACAGGCTTACCCTGAACAGTCCAACCGCCCCCAGGCTGCGTTTGAAAGAAACGCCAGGATATTAGCTTTAGACTCAGACCTTAAAGAAGATTCCTTCAGATATAACTTTGAAACTGAAAATGGAATTAAGGCTGAAGAGCAGGGACATGAGGTAAGTAACTTCAATGTGTTTTGTTTGTAAATAATATGTATGCTAAATTAGAAGAATCAGGGATCGATCCTGATGGGATTATGTTATATGACTCGTTATTATTTCATTTTTATGAATTTTATGTATTTGTCAGCAGAGCATTTAGTTCTGGAAAAGACTGCGTCAGACTGGTGGCAAAAATATTTAGATAAATTCTGACCGAATTCGACTAATAACTCATAATTTGCCATTACTTAGAAGGGAGACTTTTTCATACTTAAAGTAACAATATTATGCTGTTAAAATACATATCTTCAAATCAAAAGGTTAATCTAATTAATCAAAATTAAATATCAACGATATGCATAGCAATACAGCCCATGAAATTAATTTCACGTTATTAAATGGAATTGAGAAATTTTGAATAAATCAGCCATATCGTTTTAAGTATCAATAAATTAACCTTTGACTTGGTGCGATGTGAATGAACACTGGATATATAATTTTACAATCTCTAAATCAACTTGAAGTGGGACTTTGTAAGTTTAATGTACTTCAAATCTTCAAAGTCTAACCTCCTAGTGCTAACAAGCTTAATATAATATAAAGTTATGGCAGATGCCGTCCCTCTTCTGCAATATCCCAGCTTCAGACAATCGCAATGTAAACAAAATAACAAGTCCACGTATGTAATAAATACTTTAAACTAAAAATATATATTTATATATGTATTATCTATAATAAAACGCGCATAGTCGGCACTGTAGGCAGCGTATTCCTTAATAAAATATTGTCGAAATTGTTTTTTGTTTTTCAGGGAGTTCTATTTTAAATTAAAATTAAAGATTCAAAGAAAACAATTTTTAGTATCTGCAATGATTATTGAAGAAATATTTAATAATCAATTATCAAAATTAACCTAATTATCAAAATTCAAGTTTCTCATTCCAACTGTTAGTTTTTCTTCTTTCTTCGTATGAATAAATAATATGAATTATGAAGTTTATATTAAATCAAACCATTTTTAATTAAAATTTTCAATCCTTTCGTCATCAGTAACATCATGGACACGGTCTCTAGTGCAAATAGAAAGACAAAAGAGAAAGAAGTAATTACATTTGTCATATTCACCGTTTACGTATACCTAAATCATAGGATTTATAATAATGCTATTTTAATATATAAATATTAATAGCATTTCTAAAAATTTAGAATTACATAAAACGGAACAAGATAAGCTATGCCATTATAATACCAGTCATATTGACCTACGTATTTGACCTAACAAATGGAAACCACGATTTTGTGATTATTTATATAATTACGTCTAGACTTCGCTGCAATTGGGCCACAATTTGAAAAATTATTAATATAAATGGCTAGATTGAGAGCTGTAATATAACAGCTGGAAAATAAATAGTATGTGTGACTATTATCATATCGAATTAGAGAATCTTGCCACAAAAAATCTATGTAGATGAATTCAGTAACAAACAAAACAGGCCAGAAATAATTGAACATTAATTCGAATAGTTTCATTTATAAAGATCCCAACAAGTTACTGTAAGGCGATTGTACTGTGTCACAATTTTAATAAAACTTATAAATAAAATCCTATACCTTACCTTAATTTAAGGTAAGGAGAGTCACATAGCATTTTATTACCGTACCCGTAAAAAAACATGTTAATCCTTCCTTCCCTTTCGATGTGAAAAGAGGACAAACGAAAAAAAAAATCACCTAAATTTATAATATTTGTATATACTTGAGAGCGATCCGTAAATAACAATAAAAACACTATTAGTTCAAGATTATAATATTATAATCTTTAAGTGAATTCAATCTTGCGATATAATTAACACAACTCAATTGTTCTAAACAAAGCCTTCGAAGTATAAGAAGGATAACCCTGAAATCAACATTCCTTTACCTTCAAGTCATGTAAAAAGACAAACACAATAAAATGGAATGTGAGAACATTAGGCCGGATCAAGATGACCTATTAGATCTTCATTCTGACCTATAGTAGTCAAGCCCGAGCCTTAGATTACAATCTCTACAAAGGGCAGTGACCATAAAACTGTATAGGCTAGTTAGATTACGCAAATAAGATTTATAGAGACCATTTAAGGGTACGGTGACAAATTGTGTGTTAAATTTGACGTTGGATCAGATTAATATGGATTTTTTTAAATTTACTTTTTATACTACGGCGGGTGGCAGGCAAGCATACCCGCCTGATGTGAAGCGGTTACCGTAGCCATATTAACGCTCGCAACATAAAATATCGCTCGCGCGCCGGCGCCCCCGCTACAACAACTCTCAAGGGAATTGTTATTTGGCACCGGTATTCTGTGAAGTGGAGGTAATTCCCCATCAGTCGCGTAGCTTACAACTACGCTCCATAAATTTAAACGTCTTTTCGCCAGGGCTTTGTTTGTCAGTCAGCAGGGTGCACCGTGTGCAGGTGAAGTTGGCTTTGGTCCAAAGATGTTGATGAAGGACTCACACCCCAAAATTCCCCCTGGAAAGATAATCTATATGAGATAAACGAAACAAGTGCTAAGTTACAAATTGTAGCTAAATCAGGGAAATTTCAAACATGTTCAAATGATTGTTTCAGTTTATTAGACTTTTAATTTCATGATTTTATATCAAAGCCATGATTTATTTTAATAACAGATGATAGGGCCAATTTTAATACAGTAAAATTACCTTAAATAATTACGAAACTGCATTGGATCATCAATAAATTATAGTTGCTATAATTTCCCACAAGAGTCGCCATTATGTCAATATTCAGAATTTAAACCAACATTAACTTGTCAAATATTTGACATTAACTATGATTGGAATTTTAGTGATTTAACTTTATAATGTCAAACACGTAACAGCCAGCAATATAGCTACTAAATGTCCCTAGTAATTAAAATCAATAAAATATTTTTCATGTTAGAAATAGCGTTTTTAACAGTGATTCCTGAAAAAACTTTTCATTGCAGATAGGGAATCTTCTCAAGAACTATATTTTTATAACATTTTTTGGATTCGTTTGTTTTAGGCGTATATAAATTAAGCTTATTTCTCTCATCTCTTGTCCTTATCCCACTTTAAGTGGCGTCGGCTCTCCTTATCCTACGGCGCTAAGATAGCCTATCTTGGGTTGTCGGGTTGAGTAAGTGGACTTTATCTATAAGTTTTACCATGCTAGTTCACCACGTCAAAGGGGGCCCTTCTCTTACATTTCTGCCTTCCCATACTCAAGCTATATATCACCACTAATAGTTAATTAATAACTTATCGGAAATTGATTACAAAACTTCTTGACATAGCGGACGCAACAAATTTGAACTAACATGATTAGTGACATTTTGTATCTAATATATATGTAAATCACTTTATTGAGATTGCTATCAAGATAGGTAAGGGCAATTCTAATAATATGCTTGAAAGGGCAAACGACACGACTTCTAACTTTGACTTTCAACATTTTCATATTGTAGTTCAATGTTAAGGCAAGGTGAAGTGAGTTCATTTTGTTTGATTTCCATTCTCTTACATCAGATTTAGTTTTTTCGTATGTTTCTCTGATAAATGCAATATTGGAAACTGTCATTACATTTATTATACAATAATATTTTGCAAAGATTTGATTGCTTTCTTCAGTTACAGAGATTGAGACTAATCAATGATTTTGTTTAGCCTTATTGCATAAATAACGTTTATTTTTACACATATTTCTTTTGGAACGTAATACATCTCGAAAATATTTATAAATCATTCCAAAAGCTTTCATTCAACAATCAGTATCCGTTCCCGTTCCGTCCCCATTCCGTTGAGAATCTGCCCTGTTACAATGGAGAATTTTGTGTTGTAGTCACCTTGACAACTAAATTACCTAGTGCATATTAGTGGATTTACGGAATGCCGCTAAAAGCCACTTCCAGATTGGGTATCAATGTCTCATTAGTTACATCAAAGTTATTTCATTAGTATTTTTACATTATTTTTTAACGTTGTTAAAATATTAATGAAATAATTTAATATCAACAATAGTTATACTATTATTTAAAAAATTGCTATAAATTTGCAATTGTTAAAAATAGTCATGAAATAACTTTGAAATACTTCTTACGTTAATATTAAATTACCTATTTCATTACTGTTTTTAACAATATAAAATAGCTATAAATTTGCAATTGTTAAAAATAGTCATGAAATAACTTTGAAATACTTCTTACGTTAATATTAAATTACCTATTTCATTACTGTTTTTAACAATATTATTATTGATGTTGTGGTTGTGTTATTTGTGCACTCTAAAAACCAATTATCATTGGTACAAGTGTTTTTGTTAGGACTGAACAAACTATGACGAAGAAAATTATTGATATACCTCTAGAACTTACATAGTTCAATGTGTTAATGGCGCGACGATGTATTCTAATTATGTTTTATGACGTCTTTTAAGGATTCGCTGTCATCTTCTGATTAACGATTGCTTGTGTAAGAACTGTAGAAGGCTTTGAAATCTGTGTCGATATTGAGATATTAGAATACTTGAGAACAGACTGAAAAGTCATGTGCGAGAAAGTAGTTACGTATGGATACTTATGACAACAACTAAGCTACTTTTGACCTGAAACTGCTGCTAGCACTTCACTGGAAATTAATAAAAACTAGGAAATTCTGTAGTTGCTGTTATCATATGTAAAGTTAAGGTGTTTTGCTAGTCAGGCTCAAACAGATTCGAGAGAGTAGTCTTTTGCAAGCGTACATTAAAACAACTCTAAAAACCGTTAAGTCTTTGCCTGAAGAAGGTAAAATTAATTATTAAAACACTAGAGAAATCATAGTCAATTAATTAATAATATTAAATGGATCACTCACCTAGTAGTAGGGAGTACGTCGGGATAGAGAAGAGTGCGCGTCTGGATATTTGCTCTGATGAAGATTTCCGTATGAGATCGATAGTAGTCCCTTTCCGACAAATTTCCCGATAAATGAGTGGCCCGTTAAATTAATTAATCCACCATAAAATTAATTCATAGGCCAATAATACGTCTCCTCATATAATAGGAGATTAAATTACTAAAGGAGATAAAATTAATTCATTGGTCGATAATAATTTATTTATTTATAATAAATTCCAGGCTGACGGTATCGAAGCTCAGGGAGGTTACCAGTACACCGGCGATGATGGTCAAATCTACTCAGTCAGCTACGCCGCTGGCCAGGGCGGCTTCCAGCCTCAGGGCGCTCACATCCCTACTCCTCCCCCAATCCCTGAGGATATCCTGAAGGCTCTTGAACAAAATGCCCGTGATGAAGCTGCTGGTATCGTCGATGATGGTAAGTTATCAAGTATAGTTTTGTGCAGTAATTGTGGCTATTACAAATGCATCTTTAGAAGAAAACCATTTTGATAACTTGTTACTAACTTTAGCTTACGAATCCACACACGAGTATCTCGATATCCTATGGGATTTTAAAATTTTATTTTTCTACGTTACATTTTTTTTTACATTAAAAACATTTGACGAGCTCGGTGGCGTAGCGGTCAATGACGCGGCTTCGACACCAACGCTCGTGGGTTCGATTCCCACATAGGACAAACATTTGTGTGCATGAACATGTCTGTTTGTCTTAGTCTGGATGTTTTCTATGTATTATAAGTATGTATTTTAAAAAAAATGTATTTACGTATGTTTATCCATTGTCTAGTACCCATAACACAAGCTTCGCTTACTTTGGGGCTAGGTGGCGCTGTGTAATTTGTCTGACAATATTTCTTTATTATTTATTTATTGCTCGATGGCGTGTCAGACTAATCGAATACGCAAATTAGGCATCTCTGGCGGTGCCTTCGTGCCCTCCGGCGGAGGTCTCCTATTTTGTAGTGTCGTCGACAACTCTTATTAGTCTCTCTGTTGGGATACGGGCCTCTTCACAATCTAAGGAGTTTTGAGGATACTCCCCCACGCTGCTCTACTGCGAGTTTCTTGAGGCCAGTGTTTTCAAGCCGCCTAAAGGCCACTGACTTGGCTTAACGACCGTAATCTATAATGATATAATATATTAGTCGTGTGGTTTCCGGCAGACTAGAATAGAATCATTCCGTTTCTTCCCGTAGATGTCGTACAAAGCGACTAAGGGAAATACATTATCAAATATCGATCAGGCCTCCCCAATCCGTTTGGCCAGCGTGGGGAGTGTAGGCCAAATCCTCCTTCCGTGTAGGACGGATGGGAGAAGGTCGTGCTCCTGTAGTGGAGACTAAAATGGACCTGATGATGATGATGATCTATAATGACAACAGCTGAGACTGACCCACGCAACAACGGCACCGAGCATCTGATTAAATTTGTATATATTTGGCTATTTATTAGTCATTACATACAGTAATAGCTTTAATATCGATAGAAACGTTAAAAGCTCTCCTTCTAAATAGTCCGATGACATTAAGAATGCGGCTGGAAGCTGCTGAAAGTGGAAGGCAGAGGATCGTATCTGGTGGAAACCATTGTGGAAGGCTTATATCCAGCAATGTGTAGATATAGCCTGATGATGATGATGCCACGAACATCATAAACTCAGAACTAATTACACCAGGCATTTTTGCTCGTAAAATTATATATTTTTCATCTTTCATCTTATTGTGTAAACAGCTACTAATTTCCTGACAAAGTCCAAAGAACATCTAGATTTGACTTTAAATTTGTAACTAAGTCTTATATGGGCGTGTGATATTATTAACATTTACTTGAGACCTCCTTAAGCCGTGACCAAACCGCCTTTGGTGCAAGTAATTTCTATCGCAAAAGGGCAATATGCAATCTGCAAATGGGCAAAACAAGGCAAGTGCGTTTATCTTCTCATTTAGGCTTTCCTGCGATGGAAAATTACTTTTTTTGTAATAGTACCGGTTATTGCTTATTACTTTAGTATTTACGCAAATGTGAAGACGGGTTATGTTACTCGAGTGTATGTATGTGTGTGTGTATATTTCTTTGGCACACTCTAACGGATTTATACATTGTCATATATAATGTCGTTCAATTCTTCTCAGCTGTAAGAGTGGCATAAAATATGTTAATTAAAATATGACGTGCATAAAAAAAAAATTCAGGAAGACAACCTAAAAAAAATGTTAGGAATTTTCATTAGGGTTTGTTTGGATAAATATTCCCAGGAATATTTATCCAAACAAAAAAAATAGATGGCGGTGTGTAATTTGTCCAGACAAATTACACACCGCCATCTATTCCCACACTAAGCATAGCTAATGTAAATAAAAAAAAAATGAAAATTTATAAAAAGTTTATTACTCTCATCAAACCCTTTCATTTGATATTATCACAGGGGTTAATAAATTAAACCGCCATTTTGCGGCTTCCATATTGGATTAAAAATAGCGGCATTTAGGCAATCGAGCATTGTCACGAGAACCGTACGAGTATGCCAAATCTCAGCTCTCCATCGGACATCGGGAAATAGGTGTTTAACTTGCAAGATTTGATTATATACACCACGTTGAAACTAAATAACAACCTGCAATGTAATTCAATTTTATGTATAGTTTTAAACTTGTCTCTTACTGTGAAAGTTTAGTTATTGGTTTTACAAATATGGATAGCAATTTTATTTAATAATGTATATTTCGATTCGTCTGGATATTGATAAATAGGTGTACCGTCTAACGAATGATAATGGTAGTGAATCTATGTGTCCAATCCACATGGACATTAAATATTGCACTGACCTTTGCAGTATTTCACAATGACCTCTCACTCTGAATCCATTGCTTGGGAAACCGAGCACCAACCTTCATTTCCACCCACATCATTCTTAACTATACTTCCATAAGATCCATAATCCTTTCATTCAACGTTACTAGTTTTTTGTACAACAATCTTGGGAAGACCTAAGTGTCAAATTGAATTGCTGTTGCGATAACATCTGTACGAGATATCATAAAGCTGTTTTTAGTCTGAATGGTTGTAATGGGAAGTTTGTACATTATAATCCACGGTATTTTGAGATGAAGTGAACATAATAGCCACTGTGTTGTCAAACAATAGGTGAGTACAGTGAAGGGTTCTCTAGCGACTGCAGATTTAAGGTCAGAGTAAAATACCTATGAGAAATTTGTGGTTTCACACTTAAACGTTCATAATGACTATACATAACGGACTATTTTTTTTCTATCAGACTTTGAGTAGGAGGGGTTTTTATTCCTAGCGTTATAAAGGTTTTCTTACTTACTGCATCGGCTCAACGAATCAATAATGAATCATGGCCTCTGTCATGAGAGAGCGCCACAGTTCTTTATCATACGAGATATTTTGCCAGGTGACGGCGTCGAGCTCCAGGAGATCTTTTTCCACAACATCCATTGATATTTAGGATGTCCAAGCAGTCGTCGACCTGATGTGCGGCCCTCTTGTGCTCGTTTGACTTTAACTGCTTAGGCGGCGTGATTTCAATTCGCCAATAATAAATATTATTATGTACTGCTGGTTGAGCCAAATGGCTGGCATAGCTACGCCCCCTTCAGAATTATCCTCCAGCTTTTTTGGCTCAAAAAATTTTTCGGAGAACCGAAATCTCTGCAACAAATAGTTTATTCTTCTCTTATTACGGTCTTAAGCGGCCGACGGAGATTGATAACTTTCGTTTGAAAAATAATTTGTTACAATCTAATTATTGACCGAACTTGCGAAACGAACGAATTCTCTAAATTGTCTTGTGTGTATATTTGTGTTGGGATATTTTTTTGAACTGGTACTTCGATTTGTAAACAATCGTTATGTTTATACTAATTTTAATATATTTTTTATTCCAGGTCAATACAACCCTGGCAAATATGGCGATGCTGGTGCCGGTCAACAGCAATTCGCGAGAGCCCAGGCTTCAGCTGGCTTCAGACAACCTTACAAATACTAAGCAAATTAGTTTTAACCATACCAGTATTATAAACACATTTTGATTTGTCAAATCGCAAAAATGAAAATGTTTAGATGAAATTTACAAGTGTCACCTTAAATGCGCACACATGGAAATTATTTACATATGCGAGAGGAACACAATTGATTCCTTCTTTTGATTGGCTGACGGTTTAACTAATTTATTGATATTGTTAAGGCGAATATTGTTTTTGCGATTTGATTTAAAATACTCATAAGTTATGCTCTAGTTACTGTTTTATGGGGAAGTAATTTGAAAATACAAGGAATAGAGTAGTAATATTTAATTATTGTTTTGTCAAATTGTAATTTGTTTCCAATCGGAGTAAGACTTTTTTTAAACACGTTTGAGACTATAGCAATGGAAATAAAATCTTTCAGCGGCTGGATCGCTTTATTTAAATGTATTGATTTCGTAAAAATGCTATAGCGTATATTACATTAACTAGAGTATATCAAAATATTTTGAAAGGCTATTTTTGAGATCTGAATCTATTCTCAATTAAGAGTTAGTGTGAAATAATTTGTGTAATTGTTAGAGTTGATAACCAGTGAGATTATACCGAAATACATATTTTTATTTATTCTGTGAATAAAGGAATAAATATTATTTTCAAATGATTTCTTTCTTTTATTGTTATGAAGTTCTGGTGATCAATTATTAAGAAGGCAAGATAGGCTTCTTGATAATAATATCGGTGTCAGTAAATACTCATAATTCGTGATTATTTCATCTCATGATTAAAATGACACTCGATTGTGAAAATAAATATTCGCTAAATAGACATATAACATCACAGATCGCAATTATTTTTATTTCATTGAATTGAGATAAACGAAAATTTCCTATAAGTAGTTGGGATTGAACAGGATAGAATAAACAAAATAGAGAATATGTCAGATGCGGCGCAACTTGATTGATTCATTTGAGCTGAGAACAAATTTCGGGAATGTGTTCATATTTTGTGGATTTCAAAAATAAACCGAATGCAAAGATTTTGTAATCGCTCTACTTTGTTCAATTGGTCTTCGGTTAGAAGAATACAGAGTGAGAGTATATTTTATGATTTATGTGCACTTTGAGCTAAAACATGATTTTTTATTTAAAGTGGTATCACTTTTGAAGGTAACGGCGTATACCTTCAGAAAGTGGCACTCCCATTAAAAAGAAGAAACGTTGCATGAAAAACACTGTGGTATTCAAATCCTATCTATCCATAAGATTATCTGATATTATCTGATCCATAAGATCATGGATTTTGACGCTTACGTGGCATATCTATTGAAATATGACATTATTGACTCGATCTATACAAAAATTCAATGTTTCCATCTCCGATACATTTAGTATAGGCATGGAGCTCATAGACTCCTAAGGAATACTCACATGTCAGGACTGATGCGCCCTAGTACTTACTTACTCTATTTGACCGCATACAACGAAAAGCTGTTTGAATCGCCGGTGACCCAATGGTCTCTGATCGGCTGGACTAGCTCTCTACACGAAGAGATGTTGCATCTCTTTGCGTTCTATATAAATTATACTAAGGAAAGTGCTCGGATGAGCTATTTGATTTTATATCTGTCGCTGAGTTCCACTCTCGTACAACTCGCCATAAATTAAAATTCCATCCATTTCATCTTGATAATTGGCGATCTACCACAGTACGCTTTTTTTTTTCTACCACGAATTGTGAAATTGTGGAATCAACTTCCCTTGGCAGTATTCCCAAATAAATTCGAAATGGGAGCCTTTAAGAACAGAGTATGTTTTTCCCTTAACAGGTTGGCAACGGATCGGTGACCAAATTGTGTTGCTGATTTTTATGGTTATTACTTTCCATCAGGTGACCCACGTGCTTGCTTGCCTTGCTCATATAGAAAAAACTGAGATATTATTAAAACTGCACGTGTATTTATTATCTACTAGCTGTTACCCGCGGCTTCGCCCGCGTGGTCCAGGGGCGCTGCCATTCATTTGTGTGTACTTTTTTCTTGTTGCAATTTTTTTACTTCGTGGGATAAAACGTAGTACCAATATGTACAAATTTTTATCATCATCGTCTGCGGATGAATTTATTTACTTTAACGCTTATAATATTAGCACCACATAAATGTTTGCCCTCTGCGGGGATCGAACAAAACACACGCATATATATATATATGTTTTGTGTATGTATATACATTTATCAATCATGTCGGTACTTAGGTTCCTTTCGACGTGATAGAAGGACAAATAATTACAAAGTTTATTTTTTATCCCATTGAAATAAGATGTTTTCCCAGGATAAAAAGTAGCTTATGTCACTCTCCAGACCGTAAACTATCCTGTTAAAAAAATCATATCGGTGCTTAGATTCCTTTCGACGTGATAGAAGGACAAATGATTACAAAGTTTATTTTTTATCCCATGGAAATAAGATGTTTTTCCGGGATAAAAAGTAGCTTATGTCACTGTGCAGACCGTAAACTATCCCAGTTAAAAAAATCATGTCGGTACTTAGATTCCTTTCGACGTGATAGAAGGACAAATGTTTACAAAGTTTATTTTTTATCCCATGGAGTTAAGATGTTTTTCCGGGATAAAAAGTAGCTTAAGTCACTGTCCAGACCGTAAACTATCCCCGTTAAAAAAATCATGTCGGTACTTAGATTCCTTTCGACGTGATAGAAGGACAAATTATTACAAAGTTTATTTTTTATCCCATGGAAATAAGATGTTTTTCCGGGATAAAAAGTAGCTTATGTCACTGTTCAGACCGTAAACTATCCCCGTTAAAAAAATCATGTCCGTACGTAGATTCCTTTCGACGTAAAAGAAGGACAAATGATTATAAACTTTATTTTTTCCCGTGGGAATAAGATGTTTTTCCGGGATAAAAAGTAGCCTATGTCACTGTTCAGACCGTAAACTATCCCCGTTAAAGAAATCATGTCGGTATTTAGATTCCTTTCGACGTGATAGAAGGACAAATGAATACAAAGTTTATTTTTTATCCCATGGATATAAGATGTTTTTCCGGGATAAAAAGTAGCCTATGTCACTCTCCAGGCCATATACTATCTCCAAAAAAAATCATGTCAATCCGTTCGTTACTTTCGACGTGAAAGAAGGACAAACAAACAAACACACTTTCACATTTATAATATTATAAGTATGGAAGTATGGATATATGGATTTCAATTGTTACTACTGTCTGATATTGTTATTGTCTGGCTATTAATAAGTGCATAGTAGGTATATTTTACCTACATAAATGGTAAAATTTTCAGTTTATTAGTGCCATGTCTATAAAATTAATGTATGGTACTGCCTGCCGGCACCCAGCCACCACCGTAACAAAGCATTTTTTTTTTTTTTTTGTAGGTTGTTCTAAGACTTTCAGTGACGACCGCAGTAGCTGGAGCAGAGACGATCAAAGCAGTCACGGCAGTCGCATGCAACTACTAACGGTAGTGGGTGGGTGCCGGCCTGGTACCAATTAATATGCATGAACTAATTGGCGGCGGGCACACCTGAAACAATTAACTATTTTTTCGATATCTTGTTTAGTTTAGAAAATAACCTAGTGAGATCACGTATCGTTTCTGATAAATAAGAACACGCGTTAACTTGAATCCGTTTATTGGCAGACTGAACCTTTTTCCATATAGTAATACCGTCATTTATAATAATTATTATTTTACCTTCATACATAACACCTCCACCCTTATTTAACCTTATATTTTTAAACACATAATTATTGGTTTCTAATTAACCTAACATACATAATTAGTGGCATAGTTCTATAAACATAATAAGTATATAAATTTAGTACAGCTTTGTTATATCTCATAATCTAACATAATTATCCCCAAATAGACACATATTCATCCACTCCATATCGGACGGGTGGCCTACGCTCTCTGACATCCGCCGCCGCCGGCCTGCAAGCGCGCTCCGCTACCGGCGCCCTCGAGCCTACCGACTGGTCCCCTTCATCCCGCATAGGCAAGGACAACAATTCTGGGCACAACCCAGAATCCTTGATTTGTGCATTATCGTTCAAAGGTGGCCCTAGATCGTGTCTCCTTAGTTGATCAATATGCCGGTGTTTTATTAATTTATCTTTTGTCTCTATGTTATAATCAGTGTTGCCTAATCTTTTTATAATTATTCCCTCTTCCCATTTGGTTTTTGTACCAAATTGCCTAAACCAGACCCTATCACCTTCTTGAAAATGCCTCTGCACCCCTCCAGCGGCTTTTTCTTGCTTACGTTGTGCGGAAAATACATATTTCTCTCTATCGGGTTTTAGACAATCTAAACGGGTCCTAATTGGTCTCCCTAAAAATAGTTGAGCAGAGTTGTCGCCGGTGGTATTATGCACCGTATTTCTATAAATTAACAAAAATCTATGTAAAGCAATTTCAGGGTCAATTTTTTGCGCTATGGCTTTTTTAATAACCTTTTTGCATAATTTAACTGCATTTTCCGCTGCGCCATTTGAGGCCGGATGATATGCGGCTGAAAAAATATGTTCTATACCGTTTACTTTACAAAAATATTTAAGTTCCTCACTCGAAAATGGGGGGCCGTTATCACTTACTATTTGTTTTGGAATTCCGTATCTCGAAAATAATTCTCTTAATTTACCTATCACTTGTGAGGCGGTGGTTGAAGTCATTTTAATTGCTTCCACCCACTTTGAGCATGCATCTATTAAAACTAGATACTTAGTTCCTGCTACAACAAAAAAATCAAAGTTAACTCGCGTCCATGGCTCGTTGGGCCAAGGCCATGAGCGTGGTTGGTGGCGATGCGGGGCGTCCGCCACCTCCGCGCAGGTAACACACGCAGCGCACTGCCGCTCCACGGCTTCATCGATGCCCGGCCACCAAACATAGCTGCGAGCGACACTTTTTGTCTTTACGATCCCCATATGAGTATCGTGTAATTCTTTTAAAACCCGTGCCTGTAGTTTGTGTGGTATGACTACTCTATGGCCCCACATTACGCAATCTAATTCTGTATATAATTCATTTTTACGATTGAAAAATGGTTGTAATTCTTTTATTGGAACCTCCTTAGGCCAACCCTCTCGAACATAACATAGTACCCTACTCAGTAACGTATCTCTTTTTGTTTCCCTCCTTATGTCATTATATTCTAACAGTAAAGCATCCGCGGCAAAATGTAAGTACGTTTGCTCTGGAGTATCATCTTCCCTTTCCCCTTCTGCCTTGTATGAAGCCATCAATCTTGAAAGTGCGTCAGCTGTGTTGTTTTGAGAAGACACGTACTCTATGGTGAAATCGTAAGCAGATAATATGAGAGCCCAGCGTTGCAATCGACTAGCTGTCATATTTGGAATTCCAAAACGTGGGCCAAAAATACTTACTAAGGGCTTATGATCCGTTCGTAACACAAACCGCCGACCATACAAATATTGATGGAATTTTTTTACCGCAAAAACTATAGCCAAAGCTTCTTTGTGGATCTGACTATACATACGCTCGGCGGGTGACAGCGCGCGCGACGCGTACGCGATGACTCGCTCTTCATGGCCGCCGCCGACGCCGGGCACGCGGTGCGCCAGGACGACGCCGATGCCCTGACTACTGGCATCACAAGTAACTACCACCGGCAGTGATGCGTCAAAGTGCGTGAGCACTTCACTGTTACTTAATAATGTTTTTACTTTCTCAAAAGCCGACCGGTGACCCTTTTGCCAAACCCACTTGCAATTTTTTTTTAACAAGTTATACATTGGACGCAAATAACTACTCAAATTTTTAATAAATTTTCCATAAAAGTTAATCATTCCTAAGAAAGATTTTAATTCAGAAGTATTACTAGGGGCTCTCATTTGTAATATTGGCTGAATCTTTTCTGGATCTGTCCTAACTCCTTCCTGAGTAATAATGAAACCTAAATATCTAATTTCTCTAGTCAAAAATTTACATTTTTGTTTCTTTATCTTGAGCCCGTAATTCTTTAATTTTTCTAATACCGCCGTCAAACTTCTAACATGCTCATCCATTGTTTTTCCCCCTATACAAATATCGTCCAAAAATATCGTTACATTCGGTATACCATTTAACAAATTATTCATGATACGTTGGAAGACCCCAGGACTCGAAGCGAGACCGTAAACTAATCGTCGGTATTTAAATAATCCACGATGCGTATTGATAACCGTCAGGTTGGCCGATTGCTCTGATAAACAAATTTGTGCATATGCTTGTGACAAATCTAATTTACTAAATATGATGCTCCCGCTCAACCTAGAAAACAAGTCTTCTATTTTTGGAACCGGATATTTATCAACCAACAAGACAGGATTCAGAGTCACTTTATAATCCGCACATAACCGTAAAGAACCATCTGGTTTGTGAACAATTACTAACGGAGTTGCCCAGTCGGAGTGCTCAACAGGCTCGATGATGCCGGTGCGTAGCATGGCGTCCAGCTCGGCGTCGACTCGCTCTCGCAGCGCATACGGCAGCGGCCGCGCGCGACAATACACAGGCTGCGCGTCCGGCCGCAAGCGCAGCGTAGCTCGCTCGCCGGTGAAACAGCCGAGCCCATTATCAAAAACTTCAGAATATCTGGAAATTATATTATTTATATGGTCACTAACAATTAATTTGTTCGAGTTATCATTACTAATATTATTGACACATATTTTTGGAATCTCGATATTAAGTTCGGCCAACCATTGTCGTCCCAAAAGACTCGTTGTACCTCTATTTATGATATATAAATCTAATATTTTTACTATTGAACCATATTTTACATTTACCTTAATTAATCCAACAGGTTTTATTCGACTACCATCATAAAATTTTAATATTAAGTTACAAGTTTTCAGGGGAATATCACTGAATTTTTCTACATACATGCTTTCACTTATGCACGACAAAGCCGATCCGGTATCGACTTCCATAGCGATCACTCTGTTATTAATGTCGATTGACACGCTTACCGGTTTATACCGTCCTAAAGACATCTGGTACACTGGTTCTTCACTGTCCGATGCGTCGCTGTAGCTGGTTTTTCTCCCAGCTTCCGTCTTCTGTTCTTTTTGGTTATCCTCCTGAACCCAGTGAGCCCGCGCATTGCTCCTCCAACTGTTCCCGGGCCGATTCCGCCCTCTTTCTGTTGGCTGCTCACGGCCGCTAGCGGCCGTACCTCTGCCGCCTATGGACCGCGTCGCCGGCCCGCGCTGTGTGAACCTCCCGTGCTGCGTGTTAAGTCCCCGCTGCACCCGGAGCCCGGATCCGGACGCCGTCTCGCTGTCCCGCACCGGACATACTCGCCGCAAATGTCCCTTTTGATTACATTGACTACATACGTAATCTCTAAACTTGCAGTGTTTATATACATGGTGAATATCGCCGCAACCCCAACAGCTGGCCGCCCGTAATGCATTCACAAGTATACTGCCTCCATTGTGGCTGCTATCCACCGCCTGAGCGTCCCGCTCCGCAGCCTCTAAGGACAATGTCAATGAGAGCGCTTTTTCAAAAACAATCTTTTCCTCTGCGAATAATCTTTGCCTAATACCGTCGCTTAGTAATCCACATATAAATTGATCTCTCATATTTTCGTTGAAATTTGTCCCAAATTCACAGTTAGCCGCCATTTTCTGTAACTGAGCCACGTACTGTGCTACCGACTGTCCGTTACTTTGCCTGCATTGTCTAAAACGATATCGTTCTGCCAACACCGATGGTTTGGGTTGTAAAAATGTTTCCAATATCGACACAAGTTCGTTAAACGTTTTATTACATGGTTTAACCGGACTGCACAAATTTACCATAAGTTCATATGCCGCGTCACCTACCACCGATATGAGTGTTGGCACTTTGACTTCCTCCTTTATCGCATTTGCTTTGAAATACATATTATTATCGATTCGGTCAATATAAAGTTTCCAATTACCGCACTGCACATCAAACTCGTTTAATTTTCCAACCGACATTGTTTTATCGTACTGTAGGTAATCCTCGTCGCCACTGATAAATAAGAACACGCGTTAACTTGAATCCGTTTATTGGCAGACTGAACCTTTTTCCATATAGTATTATTATTTTACCTTCATACATAACAGTTTCCACTCTGCATAGGTATGCGGAGAAGAAGAAATCCATATTTAAATAAATAATTATTCCTGGACAAATTACACAGGGCTACCAAACTAAGCAAAGCTTGTACTATGGGTATTAGGTAACTCATATACTCAAATACTTATTTGTCTAGTGCGGGGATCAAACCCGCGACCTCAGAGTCAAAGTGGTCTTTGCTAACCATTTGACCACCGTACTCGTCAAAATAATAATAAGTATATTTTTTTTACTATAATACAATATAACAAATAAAAAAAATATTATAGTAAAGATATATATTATTAAAAATATAATATCTATTTTTTTTTATTTTGTATTTGCATTTTTTTTTATTGTTATGAACGCCGTAAACACTCAAGCATTAACAGTTGCGCCCAGTATCCGCTAGATGGCGCTATAAGCATAGTCTGTATATTCAACAATATACATTGGTGTATCGTATGCAACAGAGATGGCGCTAGTATCTGCTTAGGAACTTAGGGATATACCTCTACAGAAGACCACAGCCAAATAACCTTGCCCTTGTTCTTGAGTAACAGCTTGAGTTGCGAGGTGTGAGAAGCTTGAGATCGTCATTGCGCGTGTCCGTCTAATAGAACACGCACTGCCAAAAATAGATTTTTCGAGATTTGTAATACCAAATTAATGTTTTTTTGAATGTGAAAATGACCAACAATCAAATCCATATCATCCATAATTTTGGACGTTCACCATCAAAAAGCGAAGTAATTCTCTTTCTACGTTTGTATGGAAATGTTATCGGCCGGAGCAATCTTAAAGAAATGAAATTTTTATTTTGCCACTAAGCCCTTGTTAATATTTTTTTCTTCTCAATTATGTCTTTTTATACTACTTAAGTAGCAAATAAGCATACGACCCGCCTGATGGAAAGCACTTGCCGTAGCCTATGAACGCCTGTATCACCAGGGGCATCACACGCGCGTTTTCGACCCTGTAAAAGCTTCTTCAGGCTCTTTTTGAAGAACCCCATGCTGTAATCTCCTGAGAAAACCTCGACAGGCACTTCATGCCATGCTTGACAGTACGCGGGAGAAAACTGCTCTGGAACCGCACAGTACGCGACCGCTTAGGCTCCAATGTATTGCTTAACATCCAACAATGCATTAATATTCGCCAGCATTGAAGGTCCCGTTGTCTTTTGGTTTGGCACCCTTTGGGACCCTAAAGGCCGTCCTTAAATATTAAGGATGATCTTTAGGTCGTAAGTGGGGTGCAAGTGGTTCATCTTTGAACCAAAGTCAACCTCACCTGCACGTGGTGCACCCTGCTGATTGACAATTGAGGCGCTTGCGAAAGTAGGGCATAGCGTATTTTTTAAGCTGCCCGACTGGGGAAGTACCTCCACCTCACAGAATACCGCAGCCAAATAACAATTCCCTTGAGGGTTGTTGTGCTCCTATGAGTGAGTGAGGTCACTAGAAAGAAAGAAGGGAAGGAGTATAGGTTGGCAACGGATCAGTGACGTCTTGGTGTTGCTGATGGGCGGTGATGATTACTATCCATCAGGTTACCCACATGCTCATTTGACCCCCTCACACATAAAAGGGTCATATTATTATACATATACATTATTTTCAAATACAAATGCTATTTATGGAGTGCACAGAGATCAAGATGGCCCCGAAATAAAAGCTCGTTAGCGAACCAGACTGCAATCTCGGTAATGGTGCTTGAGTAACTTAATGAGGGCATTAAACCACGGCGACCTTGACTTGCAAACAATCATAAGCAGTTAGATGAAATATGTATACGACCTTCCTTCCAACTTCCATGTAAATATAGTTACTGTACTTTGGGTCCACCATCAAAAAGCGAAGTAATTCTCTTTCTACGTTTGTATTGAAAAGTGTTAGTCGTGTGGTTTCCGGCAGACTAGAATAGAATCACTCCGTTTCTTCCCGTGGATGTCGTACAGGGCGACTAAGGGAATTATTTATTATCATTATCAATCGATCAGGCCTCCACAACCCGTTTGGCCAGCGTGGGGAGTGTAGGCCAAATCCTCCTTCCGTCTAGGACGGACGAGAGAGGGTCGTGCTCCTGTAGTGGAGACTAAAATAGACCTGATGATGATGATACTTTGGGTGCAGACTTAGTATTAGCTGTGAAGAAAAGACTGAAGAATGATGTATCACTTATTTTCTGCTAACACCTCCATGTCCAACAGTAAAAAAAAATTTTCAACAGGTCGCTTTCCCTCCAAGTCTCGGTTTCATTTTCGCGGTAAAAATCATGTACAATGATTGGTTGTTGTTTACCAATCACAAATGATTGAATACTAGCCTGTGATTGGTTAGCCTATCGTAAATCAGTGAAATCAAAAGCTTAAAGGGATCAGTCGCCAATGCATATAATTTAAATTTAAAAATAGAAAATGATATTAACACTAGCGAATCCTAAGGCCTCTTGTACACGCTAAGAAATTTCACCGTGTCTACTGCAGATAGGACCAATTCATCATGTACACAACAAGAATTTTGTCGGATCAGGGCACGAAAAGCACCGCACCGCAGCAAAACGTCGCGCGTCATGTCTAGCGCAGACAAGATTTTTTCTTGGTCAGCGCGGAATTAGTGTACACTGTTCGTGTGTAGAAACGACACGAATTCTTGCATAGGCCCGGCGACTTTTCTTAGCGTGTACAAGAGGCCTAACATCTTGCGTTAGAAAATATTTGGGTCGTGAAAAGGAAGGATGAAATAAATATACATGTAGCTGAGATGCGGATGCTTAGATGGATATGTGGCGTGACTTGAATGGATAAGATAAGGAATGAAATTAGAGGATATTTGAAAGTAGCACCTGGTACGAAAATGATGAAGGAAATCGCCTTTCGTGGTATGGTCATGTAATGCGGAGGATGAAAGATATGTGACAAAGGGAACGATGAATTTGAATATGAGTATGATATGAGTAAAAAAAAAAGACCTATATTGACAGAGTTTCTTTCGGCATTTCTTCTCGTCAATGGTCATTCCGAAATGCTGGTAGATAAAAAATATACCTAATTGTAAAAGACGTGTCTAAGTGCCCGCGAGGGCCCACAGAATAAAGAATTTTGACTGACTGACTTGACTGACTAGTGGATATAATAAGAGAGGAAGAGGTGGTTGGATTGTGTGAGACATGATATCGGGGGCATTTCACGTGAAGCTAATAGGTAAAAAAATTCGATGTTTCCTATTTAAGTAATATTTGATTATGTATATGTCGTCGACCTGGATACAAAATATTTTTACAGTATAAAGTCTGGTTAATGAATTAAAGGACTTTAAAGTTTTGACTAACCGGCAGGCTTGCGCTACTTAGCAGCCCATTACCTAGTTGTAAAAAATTTCATTTTTTTTTGTTTTTTTATACTATTTCGGTTGGCTAACAAGCATACGGTCCGCCTGATGTGAAGCGGTTACCGCAGCCATATTAACGCTCGCAAAATAAAATATCGCTCGCGCGCCGCCACCCCCGCTGCTAACGCAGCATCTCTTTCCATTCTGGTGACCTCACTCACTCGCAGGAACACAACAACCCTCAAGGGAATTGTTATTTGGCTGCGGTATTCTGTTAGGTGGAGGTACGTTCCCCAGTCGGGTAGCTTACAATTACGCTCCCTACCTCTCTTTTCGCCAGAGCTTCGTTTGTCAATCAGCAGGGTGCACCGCGTGCAGGTGAAGTTGGCTTTGGTTCAAAGATGTTGACGAACCTCTTACACCCCAAAAATAAATAAAGTACTAGAATCTAATCTTCATTTACATAATGAGCTTTTCAATTGCATTTTTTAATATTAAAAAGAAATTTTTTTTTTGGGAAAAAAAATATAATTCAATTTTTGAAACTTGAATTTCACATAGTTTGACCATGTTAATTTTTTTTTTCTAAAAAACGTGAAATGCCCCGATGGGGCATAACTGTAAGAAAGGCATAACTGTAGATATGACTATACATATTTATTATTTGAATAGTTGATTTCGACCAACTTGCCGGAATATTATAAATATTTTATAAAGGAAATGTTCACCTCCCTCGCCTAGGTGGGATTTGAACTCACGACCTCTCGATTACCGGTCGAGTGCTTTTCCAACAATTGAGCTACCAGGAAGGTTTGTGATGATGGTGGCGAATTTTTGCATTTTTTACGAGTTTATCTGGTAAAAGGTTAATCCGAATCACGTTGTCTATATGACAACTTTCCAATTTTCCAATCTTCAATTTTTCAATCTTTCCAATGAAAGGGTGTGGTAGAGTATCTCACCTCTCTTTCTCCAAAAACAAGTCAAGAATCGCTCGGTTCGTTTTGGCAATCACAATTAAAAACTAATCTAACCCAACTCCGTCCATTGTGTATTTCAATAACAAATAAATATTTCTAGACAATTTACACAGCGCTATCTAGTCCCAAATTAAGCGTAAAGCTTGTACTATGGGTACTAGATAACAGATATTATACTTAAATACATATTTTTTCGTAAATACATACTTACAATACATAGAAAATACATAAAAAACACCCAGACCAAAACAAACAGACATGTTCTTGCACACAAATATTTGTCTTGTGCGGGGATCGAACTCGCGAACCTCCGAGTCAAAGTGGCCATTGCTAACCATTCCACACAGCTAGTCGAATAATGACACACTATCGATTAGGCGAGACGACAATGATAAAAAATTATAAAAAATACTTATCAGTGTCATAAAATATACAAAACTAGAACGATCTGCGATGTTGAAATTTTAATAACTTATATCCGACTTGTTCTATGATCGATCAAAGTGTAATGGGAAAGTCCAATTTAAAAGAAAGAAATTATAAAAAAAAATATTAACTTTTGAAAAACAATCAAAAATACTATAACTTTTGTTATGGCACTAGCTACATAAACGCAGTATTTCACATAGCTGTCGTACAAATTTTTGTTTTAACGTATACAAAATACATAAGTGTGACGTCATAATTCAGTAGCCTTTTGTATGGAGCGTTTTCGGGAAAGTCCAAAATTGTGATTTACAAGTTATCATATCTCGAGAAGTTTTTATGCTATCGAAGTAATTCTTTCACCTATAGTTATATTACTGTGACGACCTTACATAACAAATCGAAAGAAAAAAAAGTCGTCTAGCCTGTGTGCTTGTTTGTTTGTACTTCTTTCAATTTAAGAAACAGGTTGATTGACATGATATTTTCATCAGGATAGTTAAAGGTTTGGAAAGTGATATATGCTACTTTGTATTCCAGAAAGACATCTTATTCCCATAGGAAAAATAATGACCACACAAGCCAAGCCACGGGCAGCAACTAGTATAATATAAAATAAACATTTTTAGCTACTGCGTTTCGGTTAATATGCATATTACCTTATCTTAGGTTTATGTTCACACCTATCTTAGTAGGTATATCATATACGAGTAGAAATACATCTTTAAGATAAGTCGAGCCCGGTGGTTGAATAGCTAGTAATGTACACTTTAACACCGGGGCCGCGGGTTCGATCCCTGCACATGACAAATATTAGTGTGCATGTCTGTTTGTCTTGGCTAGGTGTTTTCTATGTATTACATGTCTGTATTTAAAAAAAAAATGTATTTAAGTATTATATCAGTTACCTAGGTACCCATAGTATAAGCTTTGCTTAGTTTGAGACTAGATGGCAGTGTGTACTTTGTCCAGGAATTCTCCAGGAATATCTATATGAATAAATACGATTATATAATAAACTAGCTGCCCGCCCCGGCTTCGCACGGGTAGAAAGTGTTATTTTCTTTTCTTCGCAATTTGTATGTACATAAGAACCTTCCTTATACCTTAACGAAAATATTAAAATAAAAATTAGCAGAATAGGTCGAGCCGTTCTCGAGTTTTGCGCTTAACAACATTCATTTTAATATGGGACCACCTGGAGAGTGTACCCTCTCAAACGAATAAGAATTATTAAAATTGCTGTACAATTGACGGAGAAATCATTGAATTTAAAAAAATACATACAGTCGAACATAGAACCGCCCTATAGGTACAATAAACAACAATAATAGGTAATTTCTGGGACAAAAACTATTCCCATAGTCGCCTTGTACGACATCCACGGGAAGAGACGGAGTGATTCTATTCTAGTCTGCCGGAAACCACACGGCCGTAAGAAGGAAGAGTGGTATACGCGGAATAAATGTAGTTTCATCGGCACCACTCCCAGTGAGAATCTCAGCTTCAATTATACATATTTCGCTGCTAAACATTGACTTTACTTCAGGAAGGAGATCTTCCCCAAATTTTAATAATATTTTTGAAAACTCTTGGGCACGTAAAGTTCTATCTACAGCTTCTACTGCCTCATTGTTTTTTTTTTTCGCATTCATCTGAAACGATTAGACAGCAATCCTGAAACATTTTCGCTTTGTCACAGTTTCGTGTCACAAAGCATGTGGGTGTTTCCGTTCTGTATAAATCGAGTATAATATTGAACATTGTATTTGCGTCATTCCGCCTAGAAGTAATATATGGCTGCAATACCTGGCGATGCTGCTGTGAGATATTATTTTGGCGCCTGATTTCAGCGATGATTGCTCTCGTCAGGTATGTTTTTCCAGTCCTTCCTGAAGCATCTAAGAAACACAGTTTCCCCTCGTTGTTTAAAAGACTTTGCATCACAAAATCTTGCTACATAGCGTCCCACAAATGCACGCATTCTTCTGGTTTGTGCGAATATATACCAATCGTTCTATTTCAATTTTACCGTACACGTCTATAATAAACTGACTAAAGAGACCACGTTACCTTTGTAAATAAATAAAACGATTGCGTCTAACAGGTAAGCATAAAAGTAGCACTGCGCGGTTATTTTTTTACAATGCAATCAATATTTTGTTAAACTATTTATTGTTTTTTTAAGTAGCTTTTTTAGTTCTATTTGCTATTATAGCGTGTTTTTTAGTTATTTTTTTAACTATACTATAACTATAATTTATTGTATACACCATGTTGTTTATGCAAATAAATTTAGCTTTGTTCTGCATCAGGTGTTCCAAATATTGGATTTTTGTACCTCAATAAAAAATACTCATCAGGCTGAACAACTTTTGCTAAGGCGTCATTTTTATATTTCTTATAGTTTAGCTGAATCATTATGGTTCTGCATCAGGTGTTCCAAATCTAGGATTTTTATACCTCAACAAAAAATACTCATCAAGTTGAACAACTTTTGCAAAGGCGTCAATTTTATATTTCTTATAGTTTACCGTAACCATTATGGTCCTGCATCAGGTGTTCCAAATCTTGGATTTATATACCTCACCAAAAAATGCTCATCAGGCTGAATAACTTTTGCTAAGGCGTCATTTTTATATTTTTTATGTTTAGCTGAACCATTATGATTTTGCATCACGTGTTCCAAATCTTGGATTATTATACCTCAACAAAAAATACTCATCAGGCTGAACAACTTTTGCTAAGGCGTCATTTTTATATTTCTTATAGTTTAGCTGAACCTTTATGATTCTGCATCAGGTGTTCCAAATCTTGGATTTTTATACCTCAACAAAAAATGCTGATCAAGTTGAACAACTTTTGCTAAGGCGTCAATTTTATATTTCTTATAGTTTACCGGAACCATTATAGATCTGCATCAGGTGTTCTAAATCTTGGATTTTTATACCTCAACAAAAAATACTCATCAGGCTGAACAACTTTTGCTAAGGCGTCACTTTTATATTTCTTATAGTTTAGCTGAACCATTATGGATCTGCATCAGGTGTTCCAAATCTTGGATTTTTATACCGAGATGGAAATTTCGTGTCAACGTTTTCAAATCGATGCCATTTTCGTAATTGACGTTTCAGAAAACCATAGAATCAACACCCATATTGATATTATGACATTTCAACCCCATCGCTCCCCCACAGGAGTGCTCTTGTGTCACGTCGTTTATGTTAGATTATAAAATTGTTGTTTTCGGAATCAGCGACCCGATAAACCATAAAAACAATACCCATAACGATTTTCAGACGTTTGCACCTCCTTTCACTCCTTTAGGGGTTGAATTTTGAAAAATCCTGAAACACGTGTTTACTCATTTATCTACAGAAGTGCTCATGTAAAGTTTTGTATAAAATAGTCCAACTAATCTTGGTTCCCCATACAAACTTTGGACCCCCGTTTCACCCCCTTAGGGGTTGAATTTTCCAAATTCCCGTCTTAGTGAGCACCTACGTCCTAAAAGGAACCCCCTTGAAAAATTTGACACTCCTAGCACTTGTAGTTTCTGAGATTTCGTGATGAGTGAGTGAGTGATTTACTCTTTTATATATATAGATAATAATATAAATAAATATTGTCAGACAAATTACACAGCGCCATCTAGCCCCAAAGTAAGCGAAGCTTGTGCTATGGGTACTAGACAACTGATAAACATACGTAAATACATTTTTTTTTGTAAATACATACTTATGATACATAGAAAACACCCAGACTAAGACAAACAGACATGTTCATGCACACAAATGTTTGTCCTATGTGGGAATCGAACCCACGAGCGTTGGTGTCGAAGCCGCGTCATTGACCGCTACGCCACCGAGCTCGCAAAATGTTTTTGTATAATATAGGTATTATATGTATATACAAAAAAATACATAAATTTAATTGTAAGTATTAACTACATATAGCTTTTACAATAAAATAATTACCCGGTCTAATGTTAGCCTCCATAAGACTAACATCAGAACTGATTTTAATAATTCTTTCACCATTAATAATCCAGAAATAACATCATCATCATCACTTAGCGAAAGCATTGAACTGATGAAATGAAAAAAAAAAGCTTTTAAAATTAATGTTTAATGCTACTTATTCATAATTACGATATCATTGCTTATTTACAGTTACTATTTGGATCATCAGGAAGTTAATACTTGTAGCCGGAGTTGGCGTTGAAATTGCCCTGATGATTTGAGGACCCGAATGAACCACCTGATGATGACGACGACGAACCGTAACCTCCGGATTGACCAGGTTTACCACCTCCATTAGCATCTGGATGATATTGACCTAAAACAAGAAATATAATGATATTTCAATAATTTTTCAGAAGCAAACGAGCATGCGATCACTGTAGCCCATATATATCAGTAACATAAAATGGTCCCTGAGACTCCTATATCATATTTGATCAAGAACACCGTTGAGGGAAGTTGATTCTACAATTTCACATGGAGACACAGTGATAGGAATGTTTTTTATACTAACATGAAATACTAACTTTTTTGTAGATTAATTTTAACAAAAAAAAAAACCGACTCCAAATATTACTCTACATTTTGTATGTAGGCTGATGATGATGAAAAAAATATGGGACCAATGTGGAAGTTTAAAATAAAAAAAGTGTTTGTCAAATCTGTTTATAAATCACGGAGTAATTAAGTAATAAATATAAAAAAAAAATCAGCCGAATTGAGAATCTCCTCCTTTTTTGGAATCGGTTAAAAAGAAAACGTGCCTTAAAGTAAGATAAATAAAATCTGGAAGACCTGATCATCAGAGTTTTTATTTATCTTGCTCAATAATGGCACCAATTGTTCTTCAACTTCAAAAGATCACCAATTTACTAACCATTTGCTAAAATGATAATATCCTAATGTGTTCCAAACACAATCACCTTAACCATTTTTAAGGATCTTATATTAACAATAATGATAATGGCACTGGTAGCAATCATATCCTATTTCTGATAAACCTCCTTCATTAAAGCTAATCTTATCATTACATATAGTGAACAAAAAATGTCTTTGGATTAAGGATACCCTAGGAGTCACCGGGGCAACGTACTCAAATTAAAATATAGTTTTGGAAGACTTACTCAAAATTTTTGTCATTGCATGTTTTTGTGCCTGTTTTTTTGGCACTGATAAGTAATTACCTAATATTTCATTTTGATATTAGTTGTTGGTGCTTTTGTATGTTTACAACTTTTTCTAAGAATTCATGAATGAGAAGGTTATCGACATAGCTTTCAAATTATTAATGGTTCATCAACAGGGGTGTACGTGGTTCATCAACATGTTTGAACCAAAGCCAACCTCACCAGCAAGTGGTCCACTCTACTGACTAACCAACGAGGCTCTGGCGAAAAGAGAAGTTGGGCTTAGCGTATTTATTAAGCTGCTCGACTGGGGAAGTATCTTTACCTCACAGAATACCGCAGTCAAATAACAATTCCCTGAAGGGTTGTTGTGTTCCTGCGTGAGAGTGAGGTCACCAGAAAGAAAGGAAGGATTATAGGAATGCAACGGATCGGCGACCCCTTGGTGTTCGTGATCTTCATGATCGGTGGTGATTACTTTCCATCAGGTGACCCACATGCTCGTTTGCCCCCCTATCATATAAAAAAGAAATAAATCAGTAAGCTGTGGAAAAAGTGGTGGCAGACGGGAAAGAAAGTTTTAGAGTAGAGCATATTACGACGAAGCATTGGGCGACCTGTAAATATAATGGTAACCTCAAAAAGCAGCTGGAAACGACTGGATGTAGAAAGTTGAGGATGGTGTAAAGGATCAGAGAAAGTCCATAGCCAGCAATACAAATATACAGGCTGATGATCATGATGAGAATAATTAAATAAAGTTTGTATTGATGATTCTAAGTGCTTTTTTAAATGATTATAAATGACCCAACATCAATAACAAACTAAGACCCATAAATATTTTTAATGGCACCTTTTTAACCTTCATCCTACATGAAATTTTAATGAGTCTTCATTCAATCTATTGTTTTCTATAATTTAAATGCTGTTTTTGTAGATTATTCTTGTAATTTTTGTGATTTATGTTTTTCTATTGTATGATATTAGTTGACCATAATGTGATGATGATAGTCGACCAAAAATAAACAAATAAATGACTGTAAAAACTTATTAGACTTATTTTAAATTTGATTTATATGTATGTTTAATTCGTTAATGTAAACAATGACATAGGACTAGCCAGTGGCACGTCATTCATTTGCTTTTCATTGTTTCATTTTTTTTTCTATATGAGAAGGGAACAAGCGAGCATGTGGATCACCTGATGGAAAGCAATCACCACCCATGGAGATCAGCAACACCAAGGGGTCGCCGAACCGTTGACAGCCTTTCCTTTCTTTCTTTCTAGTGACCTCACTCATTCTCAAGAACACAATAACCCTCAATGGAATTGTTATTTAGCTGCGCTCTGTGAGGTGGAGGTACTTCCCCAGTCGGACAGCTTAACTTCTCAGGTACCTCTATTCTCTATTTGCTATTCGTCAGAACCTTGTTTGTCAGTCAGCAGAGTGGACATGCAGGTGAGGTTGGCTTTGGTTCATAGATGTTGATGAACCACTTACACCCCATGTTCATTATTTGGAGTTGAGGCTACTTACCATCATCAAATATTCCTGCAGCTTCATCCTTCGCATTTTGTTCTAACGCTAACAATATCTCCTGAGGAGTAGGAGGCGGTACAGGTAAATGGTCTCCTTTAGGTCTGAAGCCATCTTCTCCTGCCGTGAAGACTATCGAATAGGTTTTTCCATCATCTCCTTGGTATGAGAAACCACCTTGAGTCTGGGCTGCGTTGCCAGCTTCTTCAGCTCTGATACCATTCGATGTTTCATAGTTGTAATGGAATCCTGGACAAAACATTAAATTATTATAAAATGTAATAAAATTATTGATCCTGTCATTCTCTCTCTTTTGGATACTTAAACATGTTTTACACATTTTTATTAATAATATTCTTATCTACTAGCATTTCGGTATTGACCATTGGCGAAGAAGAAATGCTTGAGCTCTGTTGCGCTTTCTTGTCAAAAATACGCGCCAATGGCTACGATAGGTAAATATAAATATTAAAGAGCGAGCATCGCGTCAATGACGCGTAAACGCCGCTCTCTTCACGGCTCTTAAGACTTTTTGGACGCGGCGGTATTATGTTTGTTTACCTACTTCACATTTTCTCGCTTGATTGTCGAGCGCAATTTAATGTAATAGACATGGCAATTAAAAATAATAATAATTATTTTTCAAAACCAGTTACCTCCACCACGCTGCTCAAGAAGCTGCGGATTGGCGGGGATAAATTGTACTAAGTGTAAGAACACTCAGTACTACGCATGCTAATATAATAATTACTAGCGACCCGCCCCGGCTTCGCACGGGTGCAATGCTGATACTAAATGTACTACAGAAGGTCTTTGCGCTTTGTCCTATCCAGTCCTTCCCCAGTTATAAGCACACGCCGCCGGCTCCGCGGCCGGTACCGCCACAGCCGTTATGTCCCTGCATTTTAAATGTGTAATATCTTCTAAACTATTCATTTAAATTACATGCTGTGAAGGGCCATATTGATCTATATTAAATGCGCAATGTAATTAAGGTACTTAATTGGATAAGGATTAATTCTGTATTGCTTAAAATCGCTTCGTAAATAAGGCATTATTTCTTGTAAAAAGCAAAGGATAAAATAACGGTTATTGTGTGTTACCACTAAGAGATAGACATTTATTTTGATCTATCTCGTTGGGTTCAGCCAGCGTTTGCAATGAAAGAGCAAAAAAATGTGTTTATTTACGACATCACATTAGAAACCTCTAAATTATCAGTGTTTTTCTACTATGTTATGCATATATTATACATATAAACTTTCCAGTTGAATCACTCTATCTATTAAAAAAAACCGCATCATAATCCGTTGCGTAGTTTCAAAGATTTAAGCATACATGGGGACATAGGGACAGAGAAAGCGACTTTGTTTTATACTATGTAGTGATAAGAACTATAACATAAATCCCTCAAGAACGTTAAAATGGAAACTTTAATTTTGCAACAAGTCCTAGAATCTCGTGAAAGGATCACGAATCTTCAGATAGATAATAAATTAAATAATTTATTACGATTAAAAGCAGTAAAACTTTAATGTAACGTAGGTAATTAAGGCCAGAGATGTCTCAGAGTTTGTAGACGAACGTGCATCAATTCTGATGATTGTTTATAATAAAGGTCACAATAAGCCTAAAACTCGTTTCATGAAAAGCAGCCTTTGGACACGTAGAAAGATCACTAATGCGATGTAAATCCACTAAATATTTCCTGATGAAGAATTTTATTCTGTAGTCTCCCGGGGAATGGTGGTACCAATGAGCAATTTATATCTCTCTTATTCCACAGTATAAGTAATAGTACTACATACAGTGTGGCCGCTCCCTGCCGCTCTCTCGTGTCGACCTCACTTCCCCTCTGAGACAAATCTGGAGCAGTTTGTATGGCGCCGCATGCACACACTCTCATTCGCGCTCTGCACCGACGTCATTGGTTGTGTAGTAGTAAACATCGCGACATTTGAATGAAGTGGCTTGGGTGTGCTTATACTAAGGATATCAGAAATAGTTCCTCCTTACCATTTTCTGTGATTTCTTGATCTTGTTTTATAATTTGAGCGTTTTTCTCCTGTTCCTGCTGAGGTCGTCTATTACCAGTGTCACCACCACCTATATGATTTGAAGACTGAGAACTTTGGAAACCCTGGGAACTTTGGAATGATTGACTTTGGCTAAAGGATCCTTGCTGGAATCCGCCTTGATTTTGTGGGATGTAGGTCTTGGAAGGCAGTTGAGCTCCTGAGCTGATGGCAATAAGAGTTACGAAGGCTATCTGAAATGTAAACGGAGAAAAATATTTATTCGTGATATATAACAATGGCAAATAACCTATTTGCTAATGGCGGTAAATGTCATAATTAATAAAAATAGCGACCGAGCTTTTCTCGACGTTTCAGGAATTTTCAATGTCATTGGAATATAATAATCTTCTATGCAATAATACACAACAATTACGACATTCCTTCATCATATTTCCCTTAATCCATTAAAGGGCTGACAATGGATCGGCGACCCCTTGGTGTTGCTGATCTCCATGGGCGGTGGTGATTGCTTTCCATCAGGTAACCCACATGCTCGTTTGCCCCCTCTCATATAAAAAAGAAACAATATAACATACATTCTTCATACATTATTTCTTTTTATTAGTTTTATTTTTAAGTAGTTTTAAGATTAGATTATTTTTATTTACTATAAGTAGTTTAGTTGTATTCTATTGTTATTTGTATTTTCTTTACATACATTATGTATAGAACCTAAAATGATTATCGTGCTATCTATCTATTATTAATTTTTTAATTAATATTCTTACCAAGTACATGTTGTTTCTTTTGTGTGTAACTCTTCCTTTAAACTTTACTAGTGTGACTTTTAACTACAAAACGCCTACTTTTATACTTTACCAAAAAACGTTGAAAATATTTAAAAAGCCTCTTTATTGGATGACATCGATTTAATTGGGACCTTGAACATTTAATTCGCCAGTTCATGTAGCACTTTCTACGTCGTTGACGGTTTTATTATAAGCTTCTTGTGAACTGTTGTAGTCCAAGAGCCTACATTCTTCATTCTAATATTGTTATTCTTCAAGTACCTTTGAGGTATAAATAACTCACTTTCACATAGCAACTTTAGAGCCAAAGCCTGTCCGATTGACTAACAGCATACCCTGCTGTTGCGCAATCGAGACTCTGGAAAAAGAGAGGTTGGAATATAGTTTTATTTATAATTGATTTATTTCATAAGGAATAATTTTATCACTATACTGTTAGGTGACACTTATAAATTTGACTCCCTCATACTAACCGTTATCCCACGTTAATGTCATAAAGCAGTAATTATTTGATTAACTTAATATATTTTACATACCCACGAAACTCATATTATGTAAGGACATAGGTAATATGACATTTGTGGGAATGTTTATAATATGTTATGATGACATATAGTTAGTTTCATTTAGTATAATAAAATTAAATACATTGCTGACTTGCAATGCACTAAAAATATCAAACCTAACCTACAATGGATATTAAATTATAGAAAATGAACGTTGTGCCAAATGAAATTCTAATATCTATTATTATAGGTGTTAAGACGCACAGGAGATTCGTATTGGCACCCATCCTATTCGCAGTGTGAAAAGTAAGTTTTCTCTGCTGCTTCGGATTTGAGGTAGAGATTTTAAATGGAATTTCTAACGATACTAGCTCCTTGTCTATCAGGTAAACCAGTATATATAGCGAGTACACTTGACCTTGTGCAAAAGCAATTACAAAATAACTTTTACTAATAATACTTATCAGTTATATAATACTAGGTATACCATATCTATACTATTCTAAGAATGTGTCCACTGAAAAATATTGAATATTTAACTAGAATATTTTTTTTTTACGCGCGTATCCCGGTATTTCAAAAATCTTTTTTTAGTAAATGCATACTTGATAATAGCTACCTCTGTGTCAAATTTTACCCCCTTCAGTGGTTTGAGCTGTATGTTGGATAAACTTTTTTTTTTTATACTACGTCGGGTGGCAGACAAGCATACGGCAACCGCTTCACATCAGGCGGGCCGCCTGATGTAAAGCGGTTGCCGTAGCTATATTAACGCTCGCAACATAAAATATCGCTCGCGCGCCGCCACCCCCGCTGCCAACGCAGCATCTCCTTCCTTTCTGGTGAACTCACTCACTCGCAGGAACACAACAACCCTCAAGGGAATTGTTATTTGGCTCCGGTATTCCGTGAGGTGGAGGTACATTCCCCAGTCGGGTTGCTTACAATTACGCTCCCTACCTCTCTTTTCGCCAGAGCTTCGTTTATCAGTCAGCAGGGTGCACCGCGTGCAGGTGAAGTTGGCTTTGGTTCAAAGGTGTTGATGAACCACTTACACCCCACCAGTCAGTAACGGTTGCCTTTTATAGATACACTAAAGGACTATAAGATGTGTTATAAGTCAGGACTAGCTGTTAGTTGCAAATCCATCCGCGTGGTTTACTATACATACAATAATATATTTTATATATCATTAAAGTAGCAAATGATCATACAAGCATACGATCTGACTGTAGGTAAGCGCAGCCTATGGATACTAGTAACACCAGAGGTATCACTCATATGTTTTGGACTCTGTAAAAACCTCACGCCTTTCATGAAGAATCTCGTAATGTATAGTGGAAAAACTTCGGCAGATAGTTCATTCCACAACTTGAGAGTTCGTGGAAGAAATCTTCTCTAGAACCGTCGAACCGCGCGTGCCATCTTGGCTCTTACGTGTGAGGATGAATTCCCTGCCTGATGACGAGCGGTAGAAGGAAGCCGTAAGCTGATACCTATATTAAACTTATATTATAATTACAATGGGTCGTGTTCAGAGGAGTTATTTGATAATACTAAACACAATTATATTTATATAACAATGATTATTTTATGAAGGCTGATTACCTAGTCTTAAACTTTATTGTCGGCATCTAAAAGTTTATATAATTTATGTTTGTTAAAAATAAAGATGGAATCTTAATATTTATAATGAAGTTCGCTCACTTTTCGTTGACCATAAACAGTGATAATCGTTTTAACGAATAGTCAAGAATTTCTTTCATAATGAGAGAGAAAAAACTTCCTGCTAGATCTACTGATAACCTGTTTTTAAGGTTTGACAGCTTGATAATATAGAAACTTATAAATATTTTAAAAATGGAAAAATTCACTTCCGCCCCTAGGTGAGGGAAAATATAATATTTATTATATTCTTGCATGGTGCCCGAAATCAACTCTTTAAATAATATAATATGTTAAACTTTTTTTAAAGGTAGTAAAATAAACAAAATAATGGTCAAATATTTGATTTCAACAAGTCGGCCATGTTGAAATAAATACAATTTACCTTAGAGGTGTTTGCTGTGAGAGAGTGTACGAGAGTTGTTGCAGCGAATATAGACTGTGGAAAGCCAAGGATCGCATACATTTGGTGGAAAGTATATAAATAAATTTGTAAAATTATTAAGTATTCAGGAAAACCTATTAGCGAGTATAATGGAACACAATTTATTAGCAAACTCATGAAACATAAAAAATAAAAAAACCGGACAAGTGCGAGTCGGACTCGCCCACCGAGGGTTCCGTAGGTACGTAGTATCATTATTAAATTTGATATTTTTCATTATAAATAAGAAATAATGCATCGAAAAAAATAAATAAAATATATTTTGCAATGTGTACATCAAGCCCTTTCATATGATACCCCATTTGAACTAGTAGTTTCAATTTGAAATTTCGACACTCTATAAAAAATATAGACCCCCTATTTTTTTAGATCTATTTACAAATGTATAGTTTTGAGATTTATTCCTGTACTTGTAGTCTATAACGATGTTACTTGCCAAATTTCATAGTTCTAGGTCAACGGGAAGTACCCCATAGGTTTTGATTCCTTTGAGTGTGTCGAAATATGCGTTTCTTGCTGAATAAACGGCCGTAACTTTTTTCTACGTAAACTTAGCAGTTTGATTTTTTTTTAACTTCATGGGACCGTAGACTTGTGTATACAGTTCAAATTTCAGCTTGATACCTCCACGCATTCTCGACATAGAAATGTTTGACAGACAGACAGACAGACAGACAGACAGACAGACAGACAGACAGACAGACAGACAGACAGACGGACAACAAAGTGATCTTATAAGGGTTCCGTTTTTCCTTTTGAGGTTCGGAACCCTAAAAATGCGATAAATCAAAAGCTATTCTTAAAATTAATATATAAAATAAAACAAAATAAATTATGTTACCATAAGGCACCTGTAACTATTTTCTCAAAAATCATGTTTATAAATATTGCAATACAGGGTTCGTCGTTGTTAGTATCGACGATGTAGTAGGGTGAGCGGAGCAACAGATAAATCTTGTATGGTTTATAAGTAAATAAATTATAAATGTATACTTTACGAAATAAATTGTCATTGATTTTTTTATATAAGTGGAGGGCAAACAAGCGTGTGGGTCACCTGATGGAAAGCTATCACCACCGCCCATGGAGATCGGGAATACCATGAATCGCCGATCCGTTGCCAGACTATCCTGCTTCCTTTCTTTCTGGTGACCTCACTCACTCACAGGAACACACAAGGGAATTGTTATTTGGCTGCAGTATTCTGTGGCGGAGGTACTTCCCCAGTCGCGCAGCAGATAAATTCGCTACCTCTCTTTTCTCTTGTTGCTTCTTTCGACTTCAACCGTCCCCGTCGACGAGCTCAGTTCTCAATGCACTGATTACGCGGGTAGATCCGTGGAGCTCTTCTTCTTTTATTATGTCGGCTTTTTTCTTTACAAATAAATAATTATGTATAGTATACCTGCTAATTGTTATGGCACAGTTTCGATACACGAAAACGCAGTTTTGTTTACGGTAATTCCTTATGACTAACACATCTTACTCTACGGTTAATTACAATACGGTTAATTTCCTTACTTTAGGCTACACAGTTAATTCCCAAATCGTGACATAGTATCATCCTTATTAAAAACAATAAACCGAATGCATCCGGTGTGTTTAAAATAACAATTAAGAAACATTAATAAAACGATTAATAGGTCACGTGAACTTGGAGGGCCAAGCGAGCTTTCGAAGGTCGGGTAGGTCTAGCTTGTGTGAAGGGCACGTCACGTGGTATACATAAAAAAAACCATGAAAGGGTTTCTCCCACATATTATCAAGCTGTGGAATCAATTGAAAAAATATCGGGCTCGTGTGATACATTGCTCGATTTAATATGTAGCCTATATGATACTCACATATAACGTGGTTTTCTATTGGTAAAATAATTTTCAAAATATATAACAGTAGATCTCGTGATTACCTCCACAACCTCAGGAACTGACACATTTTATAATATTGGTATAAAATATATCAGTTCTCAATTTTTAGGATTCTGAAGAAAAATCTCTTATAGTTTCGCCTTGCCGGTCTGTCTGTCACTCCGTCAGAAACTATATTATCATAATAATATGATATACTCGATAGTGTCGTTGCGTGTATCAGTCCAATCGATCACGCAAGTTAAACAAAGTCGACCGTAGCCTGTCTATGGATGGGTTTATTTATCACGAGCTCCTCTGTGCTTCGGAGGGTACGTTAAACTATCGGTCCCGATTGTTTACACTACATAACAGTCGTTAATCCAAGTCAGTGGCAATTGGGCGACTTGAAAACACTGGTTTCCGCCAACCAGCTGTTAAACAGAATGCTAAACCCCTTGGATGGAGGGGAGACCGTATCTAACAGTAGTAGGATGATTATGTCTTGATGCCGATACATATTGATATAAATTACTAAATACATATTACTAAATAATAACGCCGATACATATTAATAAATAATAACGTCGACAAAATGTTTAAATAAAATCTATTATATATATACAAAAAAAAAATTAGGGTTCCTCCCCTACACATAATGTGGGGATGATTTTTGCCCCTTTTCTATATTACGGTATGGGCACAGATTACATAATAGTTACTACGTAAGTATGGGGTATCGTTGCATAGTCTTTCAAAAATATTGCGAGTATTTGTAATCCATTTTTCGATTCAAGGCTCAGTGCGAGAAATTTGGGTTTGAAGTGATAATTTTTGTTCAAGTTATACGGGAATTTTATAACATACTAGCTGAGTCGCGCAACTTCGTCTGCTTGTGACAGAGCGTTGATAGTGAAGCGTAAGGTTACCATTTGAAAGGTTATAGTGAGCCAATCTTAAAAGATAGACATATGCTATCACGGACTTTTTTTTAGAACAAATTAAGATGAATAATTTCGTCGTATATAATTGTTGCGTAACTTGAACCGTTTACGCAGCGCACGCAACGGAAGTTCTCATAAGGAATATTTTTTTCTCATTTATGCAACATTTTTCATTGGTGCTGCGCTCCTATTAATGGTAGCGTGATGTTATCACAGATGTTATATGGCCTATAGCCTTACTCGAATAATAGGCTATCTAACACTAGAAGAATTTTTCAATTAGAATGACTAGTTTCTGAGATTAACTCGTTCAACCAAACAAACTAACTCTTCAGTTTTATAATATTAGTGTAGATTGATATACAGCCGCATATGAATATCAATATGTGAAAAATCTCTGCAGTAGTATATATTATAATAATAAATTTAATGGAAAAACTATCACGTCTAAGTAGGCTTTACAAATTAACGAGTATTATTCGACCAACATAAATACTTGGAGAAGACAAAATTTAGAACAAATTCCAATAAAAATTACTTAGATGAAATTGTTTTTATGTAGAACAGGATTACCTGAAACTATACAATACAATACAATATTCTTTATTGCACCAAATAAAAAAAAATACAGAGGTATTAAGGTAATAAAAGTACAAAAGGCGGTCTTATCGCTAAGTGATCTCTTCCAGACAACCTTAAGGTAGAGGAAACGAGAATGATAGTAAGCAAGTAGGAGGCGCAAGTAGGAGCGGCAGAGAATAAAGGAAAATAAGAAAAGTTACACAGTGACAAGTGAGAGATAGTGAGCTTTCACAAGATTTTTAAAAGCGGACAAAGTTTGTGCACTACGAATGGTTAAAGACAGAGCATTCCAGAGAAGCACAGCTTGTACCGAAAAGGACTTAGTGTAATATTGGGAAGAGTGTGATGGCGTAATGAGGCGAAGAGTTAGAGTATGACGCAAGGCACGATCCTGCACCCCAGTGTGAAATAAGAAGCACTCTTTTAGATATTGAGGAGTTAAGGGATTAAATAAGATGGAATAAAGAAGGGATAGGATATGACTGTTATGGCGAAGTCTAATAGGAAGCCATTTGAGCTGACAACGAAATTGTGAGACGTGGTCTTATTTGCGAAGTCCAAATATGAACCGGATGCAAAGATTTTGAAGGCGCTCAAGTTTATTCAATTGCTCCTCAGTGAAATCGAGGTAACAAGAGTCGGCGTAATCAAGAATAGGGAGCAAGGACTGTGCAAGCGCAATTTTAGTGTCCAGCGGCAGAAAGTACTGCAGTCTTCTAAGAGAACCAATAGACGCGAATATCTTTTTACTTGATTTGTCAAAAAGGATACCAAGATTTCTCACGCTATCGCTGTAGCAAACAACAGTCCCATTAAAAATTACAGAAGGGAAATTAGGCCAGTCAATTTTGGATATCAACCGGGAACTACCTATGATAATGGCCTGCGTTTTTAATGGATTGACAACTAGACCGTGGGAATTACTCCATTCAGATATACGAGAAAGATCTTCATTAATAATGGAAATAGTACTTGATAGATCGTCAAAAGAAGCATGTGTGTAAATTTGTAAATTGTCTGCATACAGGTGGTAAGAGGAGCGAAGTTTAGCAGTAATTGAGTTAATAAATAGAGCGAATAAAAGTGGAGATAACACGCCACCCTGAGGTACGCCCGCAGCTATGGGACACCAAGAAGATAATGAATCCTCGATACGCACTCGCTGCTGACGCCCATGCAGGTAAGAATGAAACCACTCAATTGCCGTAGGAGATATATTGAAAGAACGCAATTACTATATAGAAACTTAAGTTTATGAACAGTGTAAAATTATGGAAAAATTTAATCCGAATATATAACAATTATAATTAATAAATAAACGACAATGTTACAGGCGAAGCCATATATGTGCCGTGGTTTGTCGTGGCATGTTATGTCGTCCGCGCATACAACCAAACCTTAGAACTTAGAAGTATGGCTAAAACCACAAATTATCATATGATATACATGTATAAAAATTAATTTAAATTTATTATAAGTCAAATTTTCATCAAAAATTTAGTGACACTGTTCGATGCCAATTTAATAAAAGAAAAATAAAAACGATGTTCCTATTACAAATAAATAAGAACCTATTAGATTGAAATGAAAATTATTGTAGGCTACAATAATTTTCATTTCGAGTTCCAACAATGTCCATTACGATATTAAATTCGCATGAACATAAGCTACAGAAACAACCATTAAATATGAAAAAACAGACAAAATTAATTGTTACAAAAACAGGTGAACATAAAAATTAGTTCCTCACCAGATGTGGGTAGAAAAAGGTATGAAAAAAGACCGGAGTTTTAAAAAGTTGTCCGTAACTAAATTTTAATTGAGATGCTCACGCAAGTTAGCTAAGTGTTAATATTTGCCGATTCCGTCGGATTCGTGGTGTGTAATGTGCTTTTAGAAAAGATAATAAGTTAATGAAAATAATTCGATTGTATAGTTTTTAGGATACTCAGCTAAAAAAAGTGTGAGACGGACTTTAATAGAAATATTGAGTTATAAAAAATCAAGTACACGTTACTTGAACCCTATCTAGATCGAAACATATAGTATAAATTAATGTCTTTGGATGATATGAAGTTGTAAATCTTCAGATTTTGTACCTTGTAGAGAGCTTTAGGTATCTAAATTAAAGTCAATACCCGCAATCTAGGCGCTCCTAGGTTAGACTAGTTAAATCTAAAAGCAAGTCGAAGTTAAGTTAGGGGTAGCTTGTGATCAACAAAACTCAACTAGGCTCGACTTGCTTTTGGAGAAGGAGGTGAGGTACCATAGGTTGAACTAGTCAAATCAAAGACATTAGCGCCTAAATTCGGGTATTGACATTACATATTTACATTGTATACATATTATTATTTCAAATACACACATGGTATTTCAAATTGTAATTTAAATTGTGCTATGAAATCTTGCTTCTGGCAAATTTCATGATTACCAAAGAATTAAGTACTTACTTAAAAAATACCGCCCAAAACATTTCATGCACAAATGAATTTTGACGAATTTTGGCAAAAAATAAAGTATTACTGTTTCACAGCACAAATAAAGGAATAATTACATAAAATTTCTTTTTTTGTAGGTTGTTGTTCTAATGATCAACGTCTACAGATCGTCTGATGATGCCTCGCGTAGAGGCGAAACACGTGTCGCAAAGACGACCACGGCAGTCGGGCCAGCGGCAGTCGAACGTTTCAACTGTTTCAGATTTTGGAGAGTCTCAGAGACGACTGCAGCAGCTGAAGCAGAGACGACCAAAGCATCCACGGCAGTCACATGTCTATCCATCCATCTATTGCGGGTGTCCTCTACCTCGCGTGTTGGCTCACGGTCGACATTCCATGACTCTTCTGGTGGTTGCCAAAAATAAATAATCTAATATCTGCTGGTAGCATGGAATTATACTATATATATTTTCCGGAATTATATCAATTATATCAGGCAGAATTGAATGATTAGAATTTTTTTGTTAAAAATTTCTGCTGCAGTCGATGATTCAGATGCAGCAGGTCTAAGGTAAAAAAAAGTTTGAAATTAATTCAAGAGAATTTAGTAGATTCTAACTGAGTCGGGGAAAAATATTGTCCTTACATGTTTTGAGGCTTACAGGGGTGTTTCTAACTGTTAAAGTACCTATCTTCATTTTAATGAAATTTGGTAGTTTAGTAAGTAACACTCTTTCAATGTTTATTGGTAATCAAATAGGAAGAAATGTAAAAATAAATTCGCATGAAATAAAGCTTAAATTTAGTAAGGATTTATTTGTTTTTTTGACTTGTGATTTGTTGCGCCGATGTCACTTTATTGTGCGACTTCCGATGAATGTTTTTTGAATAAATATTTCTTTCTCATATACCTGCATGATTTACTCTAATAAAATAAAATATCGCTAGCGTGCTGCCACTCCCGCTGCCAACGCAGCAACTCCTTCCTTTCTGTGACCTCACTCACTCGCAGGAACACAACAACCCTCAGAGGAATAGTTATTCGGCTGGTATATTCTCTGAGGTGGAGGTACTTTCCCAGTCGGGTAGCTTACAAATTCACTGTACCCTACCTCTCTTTTGCCAGAGCCTCTTTTGCTAGTCAGCAGGGTGCACCACGTGCAGGCGAGGTTGGCTTTGGCATTAGAGATGGTGAACCGCTTACATACTTTAGTTTAAATTAACAATAGACATCTTCAGCCTAGTCTATAGACCCCCAGGGTTACTTCGAGCTAAGCTATACATAATATCCAATAATCTAACTACTGAAGTTTATTTATTTATTTATTTATTCACACAATACTGACTACAACTATTACAAAATATACATACAAAAACCTTAATAAGTTACAATCTAGGTTGTAATCCACAAAAATGTGTTCATACAAAGTTATAAAAGAGGGTTCATTGACAATTACTTTTTGATATACAACAAAAAAGTGTACAGTTCAGCTTTGCAAAGTTATAATAACAGCCACTTTCCACCGTTAGGCCTCATTTACGGAGTCGCGCGCCGCGTGCGGCGGCGCCGCGGCGCGGCCCGCACTTCATTCAAATATATGGCGTTGTTTAAGTGCGTTTACGGAGAAGCGATTTCACGCGTTTGCTTGAAATGGAGCGTCTTTTGTGGCGGAGCCCACATGAGAGAGTTTGATTTGTGCATTCAAAAAATCCAATGGAAATCGACTTCAGATTAGGTGGTAGTGCCGCTGGTCTGAGTAAAACTACGTAATAGAGTATATTACAATTTATTATAACACAAATTGATACATTTCAGAACACAAAATTTTGCTAAACATGGACATCAAGCACCTAATAATGGTAGCCAGTTTGTTCGTCGAAGCTTTGCTGAGGGTAGTTCGAAGTTCCCTTGGGAGCGAGGTATTGACGGCTAGCGGCACCTTGGTTTTGCTGGCCCTGAGATCCGAAGCCACCCTGGCTACCGAAGGAGCTCTGGCTATGTCCATTGCCACCGAAAGAACCCTGGCTGCTGAAAGATCCCTGGCTTTGAGAGCCACCGGACTGGTTACGGGAGAAACCGTTTTGGGGAGCGCCGTAAAGGGAGCTAGGGCTCTGGGAACCACCGTGGGATCCGAATTGGTTACCGTTGCGCTGGAAGCTGTTACCACCTGAAAGTAAATTTTAAAAAATCTAAGCGAGTAAAGCTAAACGCGTTTACAAATCAGAAACCTAAATCTTTTCAGGTTAAATGGTTTATCATTAGATTTGAGACAAATACAGCCTCACCAGCACTCTAATGATGCTCTGGAAAAAGAGTTATTGTTATTCATATGCTATACGATTGGGGAAGCACATGCATTTCACAGATTTCAGCCAAATAACAATTCCCTTGAAGGTTGTTTTATTAGCGTGGGCGATATTTCAAAGTGTGAGTGTTTATATGGCTAAGGTAACCGTTTAACATCAGTCAGGCCTATACTTGTTTGTATCCCGACATAGTATACAGAAAAAACTTTTTAATGTTGGTATTGCCATAACTCTCAAAGCGTCGCTTTCATTTGTATACATTTTGTAAGTATATAAAAAGTTTTAATTTCATTGGACAATGTAATAAGTTAAGTCGTTTATAAAATAATAGATATACATTAAACCAAAAATGAAAAAAAGCAATTGCTAAAATGCAGTTCGAAAAGTTTATTGATCTAGTTGAGTTATTTAGAAAAATATCTGTTCAGTCTAAAGTAACAGAATTAAATGTATCTGGACCTTAATTAGTCAAAGAACAAAAGGTAATCTAGAAACAATGTTTTTTCGCAACCATCCAATTACTTAGACTCATTAGTTTTTGTATTTGTACCATCACGAGATTAAAATCTTGTGCATGACTATTGTCAATTGTAGAAAACTAACCTTGGCTGCCTCCGAAGTTGCTCAATCCGTTGGATCCAGATCCTTGGTTAGGAGGGAGGTATTGGTTGGATGTTGCGCCGCCGAAAGAGCCAGCGCCAGAGGCAGAATGGAAGGAAGAAGATCCACTTTTGCCGTTAGACCCGAAACCTCCCTGGGATCCACCATTTCCTCCGAAAGATCCGTGAGAACCACTGTTGCCTCCAAAACCTCCGTGAGAACCACCATTACTTCCGAAAGATCCATGGGATCCACCGTTTCCTCCGAAAGATCCGTGGGAACCACCGTTTGCGCCGAAAGATCCGTGGGAACCACTGTTTCCTCCGAAAGATCCTTGTCCGCCACCGTTTCCAAAGCCATTTCCACTGGAACCATGTCCATTAGCACCGTGCCCGTTGGATCCATGAGCATTTCCAGATTGGCCTGGAGGAAGATAGGAGCGTTCGAGGTTGTCCAGACGCGCTGCGGCGCTGACTGCGACCAGGGCGGCAAATATAAACTGTCACAAATAAAATCAAATGTTAGTAGAAAAGCTAATCATCATCATCAGGTCATTTTAGTCTCCACTACAAGAGCACGACCCTCTCTCGTCCGCCCCAGACAAAAGGAGGATTTGGCCTACACTCCCCACGCTGGCCAAACGGATTGGGGAGGCCTGATCGATGTTTTATAATATATTTTTCTTAGTCGCCTTGTACGACATCCACGGGAAGAGACGGAGTGATTCTATTCTAGTCTGCCGAAAACCACACGTCCAAGAAACTTAATTTAGAAAAGCTAATACGTTGGAAATATTTTTTAAGTTTTATATAAAGTTTTTGTGTATAGGTTTATTTTTGACATAAAAATATATTTTTTTTAATCTCATTATATACCATTTTCTAAGTTCTGTTATTGTACCAGCCATAACTAAAATCTCACCCCTGCCAGCAGTGTTTAAATCAAATATGACAATGAAGTTCTACGTAAAAACACTAGACTTATGATCCATAGACATAAAAACTAAAAGAGAACTGCGGTGATTATTGACCATATTAAGAAAAAAATTATTTGCCCAAAAAAAAAATAGTCGTTCGAGTATCACAGGATCGAATACAAGTTCACACTATCTGATTAGCTGGGCTACTCCCTCTTAAACTTTTTTAAGATAGGGGTAGTATAAAATAAAAGTGAACCATATACTGCATACTCGTCTATTAAATATACAAAATAAATATAAGATAAAGATGATTGATATGTCAATCAAACTAAAAGTTATCATGACGGATAATTTAAAAATTAGATAGCATCACAATATTGAATTTAAAAATTAAATATGTAAGCCAAATAATGTCTAAATATTGAATTAAAAAATTTGTAATATAAATAAAATGTCTAAATATTGAATTTTCGAATTAAACCCCCTTAATTTAGTCATCATTATACGAACTAAAATTACCAGTTTCATTTTAGTAAGATACGCGAACACTCCAAGGAGGAACTAGCAAATGAGATGCTCACACAAAACTGTGATGCTGTGAGACGAATTGACCTATTATATACCAAGTGAATTGATCCTAATCCTGCCCATCTCACGCATACGACTGACGTAATTTTATAGAATATAATAAACGAACAATTTCAAGTTATGATATGCATGGTCAAGTAATTAGTTTCCATAATATTTTTTCGCTACCAAGCGTGATGATATGACCTTGTCTGTCAATGGAGGAGCAACGGACACATTCAAGGATTACTTATTAATTAATAATGTGAATTACATTAGTTCTTTTCGATTTCATTTGCAATGAAAGCGTTAGATTGTTATCGAGTATTGTTGGGGTCTTAAGTCGTGCTTGTAATTGGGCACGTGAATCGAATGCATCGGTCGGCTTTGAGTTATTGCTTATGGAGTTGCGAAATGTCTTATAATATTGGTATATAGAGCACGTACATTGATGATAAGAGTTAATCGGTTGGTGGATTTAGTTGGAAGTGTTATCTCTCTTAATTTATAAAATAATTCTATAAAATAATTCTAACTCCGCCGGATGTGAAGCTATATAAAAGCTCGCAACATGAAATATCGCGCCGCTACTACGTTGCCACCACAGCAACTTCTTCCTTCATGAAGACTCACTGGCAGAAACACCACAACCATCAAAGGAATTGTTTTTTGGCTGGCGGATTCTGTGAGGTTGAGATACATCCCTAGTCCGGCAGCTTATAAATATGCTATGTTCTTACCTCCCTTTTCGCTAAAGACTCGTATGTCACTCACTTGAGTGTTTGAACCCACGACCTCTCGATGACCGGTCGAGTGTTCCTCCAACTGAGCTACCAGGAAGGTTTGTGTCTTATATTTCTACTGTGTGAGTCACAGTGCAAAAATATGCAAAAATTCGTCAGCAACACAAACCTTCCTGGTAGCTCAGTTGGAAGAGCACTTGACCGGTCATCGAGAGGTCGTGAGTTCAAATCCCACCTAGGGGGGGTAGGTGAATTTTTCAATTTTTCAAAAAATATTTGTGTGCCTTATTTCGGCACTGCCCAGGTCTCAGATCTTGATTTTAACTAGACAAAAAATTAGTCGTTAATTTGTCGAAATTTGTCGCCCAAAGCAAAAAATTTGTCGGGGTCCCGTTAAAAAGTTATAAGGTTTTTTTTGTGGCAGTGCCGAAATAAGCTTATTTCGGCACTGCCCACTCGGGATCTATGAAACTACAAAACATAGCGAACATATGATTTTCCCCAGAATTAGTCGTCAATTTGTCGAATTCAGACACCAAGTATCAGAATTAGTCGACCTCCCGTTAAAAAGTTATATTATTAAATTATTAAAACTATATTACGCGAATTATTAAAATGCCTGTAACTTTTTAATTACGCATCGACCAGTTGTGTTTTATATCCGACAAATTTCGACAAATTCAAGGCAACATCTGGGTGAAATCAGAATTTCGCTAGGTGGTGTAGTTTTTTTGGGCAGTGCCGAAATAAGGCTTATTTCGGCACTGCCACAAAGAAATACTTATAACTTTTTAACGGGAGATCGACTAATTCTGATACTTGGTGTCTGAATTCGACAAATTGACGACTAATTCTGGGGAAAATCATATGTTCGCTATTATTTCGGCACTGCCACAAAAAAAACCTTATAACTCTTTAACGGGACCCCGACAAATTTTTTGCTTTGGGCGACAAATTTCGACAAATTAACGACTAATTTTTTGTCTAGTTAAAATCAAGATCTGAGACCTGGGCAGTGCCGAAATAAGGCACACAAAATATTTATCTAGCAAGTTGGCGAAGATAACTATTTAAATAATAATAATAATATATTTATATTATGAACCGGCAGATGTAAAGTGGTTACTCAGCCTATAGACGCTTTCAGTACAAATAAACTGGTGCGCTAACTCTCAGGCTGTTAATGCAGCATCTCCTCACGTCTGTCATCGTCACTCATAGGCAGGAACACAATCCTTAAGAATATTGAAAACTGACTGCGGTCTCCTATGAGGTATACGTACGTCCCCAGTAATCCTCGACATGCCCTACGTCTCTTTCGCCAAAGCTTCATTTGCAAGTCCATAGTATACACCACATGCACGTGAGGTTGGCTTGGGTTTTAAAGATGATGGTGAGCTACTCTTACATCCTCAAATATGATATTTCTCATATTGCAAAAGCCTTGTTTGCCACATTCAACACACAAGAAACACTCAAGAAACGTTGCCAAAAAGGGAAGTCAAATTCCAAAAGCATCCTATACCTACCAATTTTGTTCTGATTAATTTCATTTTGATTTCCAAGGCAGCTGTAGATTAACCCCATTAATTGTTCATTGTCTTTTTGGTGTTAGTCCTGGCTACACAGGAGACACAGTGGTGGGAATGACAAAAATATTGGAAAAACAACGAGTGGAGTGGAGGCCACGTATGGGGCGACGAAGCATAGGGCGCCCCCTGTCTAGATAGACCGACCACCTCAAAAAAGTGCAGCGGATAGTGGTTGGATGCGGAAAGCGGAGGGTCGCATGCAAAGTGGAAAGCATTGGGAAAGGCCTATATCTAACAGTGAGTAGATACAGGCCGATAACGATGATGATGAACTGATACGTCATTGGAAGACTAAAACACTGATTGTACATTATAATTCTGATAAGCTGTGAGCAAAGAGTCATTTTCTATGGCATAAAATTAAAATAAATTATTGATATTTTTTACCCGATTTAACGGAGAGTAATATTTTTAGTAAAATAAATAAATAAATAAATAAATCTTTATTTGCGTAAAACATGGTATAGTTACAATACGATCTTAAGTGCTTAAGTAGGGCGCTCATGTCTTGCCAATAATTATTCTAGCATGCAAATATTCATTTTAATTTACAACTTATGCTCAAGTGGTCGTTAAGCCATTTAAATAATTTATTTTTGAATTGACTGGTATTTAATTGTTTGAACTCGCCCGGAATTTTATTATATATAAAAAACCACACATCGCTAGGCAGCTTTTGACATATTTAGCTGATCTAGCGACATCCTTTAGTACTAATCTACCAGGATCTCTCTGCAGTCTGGCATTTCTATCACCTGCTTCTATAAACAGTTCTTTATGTTTAATAACAAAGTGCGTATGTATATGTCGTGGCTATATCGTAGATTTGCTCACTTCATGAAATGCTCGAGGATTTCATGAAAGGGTCGCATTTCATGATGTGGGCAACTTAATTTGACCAGATCATTAAATCGTCAACATTTCACGGTTTTGTCATCTACATTTGACCGGATCGTATAAATAGGATGTCCATAAAATATTGAATAATAATCCAGAATATGTTAAGAACTTATTTAATGTCATTTAAGGTAAAATGACAAAAAGAAAATGAAACAATTTTTTTAGGAAACTTCTTTACCTAACCGTAACTATTTTACGATTTGATCACAATAATCTTGACCATTTCATGAAGTAACCATTTAGTTGGCCATATCGAGAAACGATTTCTTATCATTGATCTGCCCAAACCACATCATGATGTGGCCAACAGACACTGAAATAATAATAAATAAATATTGTCAGACAAATTACATAGCGCCATCTAGCCCCAAAGTAAGCGAAGCTTGTGTTATGGGCACTAGACAACTGATAAACATACGTAAATACATTTTTTTTTGTAAATACATACTTATGGTACATAGAAAACACCCAGACCAAGACAAACAGACATGTTCATGCACACAAATGTTTGTCCTATGTGGGAATCGAACCCACGAGCGTTGGTGTCGAAGCCGCGTCATTGACCGCTATGCCACCGAGCTCGTCAATATATATATTTCATGAAATACGACCATTTCACGAAGTGAACAAATCTACGATATGGACACGACGTAAATATGAAATTCAATAGCACACCCTAAACCGATCGACAAATTTCAACTTAATAACGGATCATTATAATTAATTAATAATATTTAATTCGTCTCAACAGTGGATGTGATGTAGGATATATTATTTTAATATAGCGTAAGCGAAAAAAAGTATTTTCAACCGAAATCAGCAGTATTATTTTCATATATTAGGAGACTTGAAAACACTGACATACGACAACCGGTAGTTGAGCAGGGGTTTGGAACCTAATATCAACATTCGAGGTCTCTTACAAATTAGCTAACTGTTGAATTTATATTAGTTTTAAGTAATATTGTGTTATAGTTTATTTGTAACAGTGACACTTGTAATGTATTTTATTTATGTGTCGTCATCAACCTATATTAAATTCATCGCACTGCTGGGATTCTCCCCTCAATAGACAGGGTTTCGTGACGCGCTGTTCAACTGCAGGTTAACGAAGGCCAGTGTTTCCAAGTCGCCTAAAGACCACTGACTTGGCTTAATGACTGTCATCTAATGTTGTCATTACCAGGCCAGGACCGACGGCTTAATGTGCCCTCCGAGGTACGAAGGAGCTTGAGATAAACAAACCCATCAGTGGACAGGCTACGGCTGACGTTGCTTAACTTTTTATTTTATTTTTTATTCTACGTCGGGTGGCAGACAAGCATACGGCCCGCCTGATGTGAAGCGGTTACCGTAACCGTATTAACACTCGCAACATAATATATCACTTGCGCGCCACCACCCCCGCTGCCAACGCAGCATCTCCTTCTTTCTTGCGTATTTCTTTCTAACTTGCGTATTCGATTAGATTGATATGCGCAACGGCGCCATCGAGCTCCTCGCATCTATGTGTAAAAAAGGATATATAATAATTAATAAGTCCAACATTGGGACCAACATTTGAAACCGATCTAATAAGAATACTTTGGACAGATCACAATTTAATAGTAACAATATGATTATCAAAGTGCAAACCAGTAAGTCTCTGTGATTGCGAAATACAACTATTGTCTGGTCTTCAATGTCTCAGATCTCAATGGATTGCTGTAATTTGATGCGATAATCTTAAACACGTGTAATGAAGGTCTTTGAACTCATTGTTAACCTAATGCAAATTATTATTGTCGGTGCTATTTTTCAAAATGAAACTACAATTGCACTAATTAAAATGGATTTACTTTTGCTTAACAACCTCGTTTGAATCTCGTGGCCAAGTGAAATTAAAAAACAAATGGGGGTGTAGTAGTGTCATGGACACTATTATGATTCCCCCCCCCCCCCCGCACGCGATGTTCAATAGTCCTTACTTAGCGTAATAAATTCTTGGATCTTTCATCTATCCAGAGGTGTGATTGAATTTTTGATGTAGAGCATAGATTCGAAACTATAACGACAAACTGAGCCCCCGATTTTGTTATCATTAATTTTTTTTTTGGATTTCCCGCATATGGTACCAAATTTAAAGACGTATTCGTGTCAATAAAATGAAAATGAAATTATTTATTTTGCCATCCATTGTGTCCTTTTGGTTACATAGACCCATTTTACATTTTTCATAAATAATATTTCTTATTTATTGTATTTTTTTTTATCAACTAGCTTTTCGTTTTAAACGAAGAAACTCGACGGAGAACTAAAGTTGTCGACATAGCCTTCAGAGTTTGCAAGCTGAAGTGGCAATGGACCAGTCACATCTGCCGAGTAAGTGATGGCAGATGGGGAAGGAAGGTATTAGAGTGGAGGCCGCGCGTAGGACGACGTAATGTTGGGCGCCCTCCTACTCGATGGTCCGATGACCATTAAGAAAGCGGCTGGGAGCTGCTGGATGCGGAAGGAAAGCATTGGAGAAGGCTTATATCCAGCAGTGGGTAGATACAGGCTGATTATGATGATGATGATGATGACTAGCTTTTCGGTATTGACCACATACGACGATATGATGGTATTGACAAGTCGATCATTCATTCATTTAGGGTTGCTAGACTAATGAATCACTTGAAAAATCACTAATAAGATACCTGTTCCGATACGATATGAATGGTCGATACTCTAATGATAGGCTAGCACTATAATGATATTAATGACTGATGGCTATACAATAATCTTAAAAAATATTCTTAAATTAAAGTTTTAACTACACACATGTTTTACCCGACGGACGAAGAAGGGAGGGTTATGGTTTTTGAGTGTGTGTGTGTATATTCTTTAGCACGCTCAGCACCTAAACTGTTTGAGGGATTTCAACATAGTATGAGGTGTCATTCGATTCGTCTCAGCTGTGAGACTGACATAGGATATATTATTTCAAAATGGTGTCCGCGAAAACAAATTGGACGATAAAAACAAAAAAAAAAATTATATTTTTCTAACGGGTTTTTTCAGGTAATAAATTATTTCATTTTCTTTCTCAATATTTATAGCCGGAGATTTGTGGTAATAATTGAACTGTATTAAAATGGAAATGTAAATTATTTGGTAAGCAATTGCGTTATTTAATTTTGGAATCATCATCATCATCATCAGGTCATTTTAGTCTCCACGGTGATATTTTATGTTGCGAGCGTTAATATGGCTACGGTAACCGCTTCACATCAGGCGGGCGGCTTGTATGCCACCCGACGTGGTATATAAAAAAAAAACAAACGATGGGGCCGCATATCTGAAACTTAATTAAGGCGTGTAGCAGAGACAATGAAATGAAGCGTTGACAATACCTACTACTTTCTCTTCCTTACTTAACTCCAACTAACTATACCCGAAAGAGCGTCATATCATAGCCGAGCGAAACGCCTTACATACCCGGACGTCACCGGTCAGTCTCATTCTCTTATCACAAAATAAAATTCACAGCTCGCCTATCTTTCACAGTTTTCACTTCAAAAAATATTTCACTTCATAAAATATAGATCCTTATTACTTCATATGCATTAGGCGGTGACCAAAGTAACCCATACATGTCAAACGATGAGACTAGTGCAACTTCCGGTTTTAAACTATTAAGGCAAAAAATCGAGCGCCCACACACGCGCATATAGTTTTTAGAGAAAACATGATTCAATAGAATTAATACACGAATAGCAACAATGCAAGATTCTATATATTAATCAAACAACATTAAATGTTTTAAAAATTGAAAAATACACCTTACCCACCTAGGTGGGAAATGAACCCACGACCTCTCGTCTCTTCGATCTCTATCTCGTCTCGTCTATTACCGGTAAAATAAAAATAGAAAAAAAAAACAGTCTCAATATTTTTTTTTTAGCAATCACGTGTATGAAACCAAATATGCATTAAAATGCATATAAATGAAAAAACATAAAAATCGGTCTAGCCGTTTCGGAGGAGTGCAACATTATCAAATACATAAAAAAAAGAATTATGTATGGCCTTTTGTACGTGACCAAAAATTCAGCTTCAGCGAGGTTTATGTACCATGTACTGACTGATTGGACTCATCGATAAGTAAAGCATTCCACCCGTTGAAATCTTTGAGCTGATATTTTGAAAAGCAAGTAAAAGATTTCAACGGGCCTTTCGAATTGTTAGGTCAGCTGCTAACTTTTGTATAAAATAATGTAGATTCTTGTTTGCCGATTCGATTTATTTCCGTAGTAATAATTACTTATATCAATGAATATAATAATTCCTCACTAGATTGATACAAACTATTAGATACATTTTGACGAGCTCGGTGGCGTAGCGGTCAATGACGCGGCTTCGACTCCAACGCTCGTGGGTTCGATTCCCACACAGGACAAACATTTGTGTGCATGAACATGTCTGTTTGTCTTGGTCTAGGTGTTTTCTATGTATCATAAGTATGTATTTACAAAAAAAAATGTATTTACGTATGTTTATCAGTTGTCTAGTACCCATAACACAAGCTTCGCTTACTTTGGGGCTAGATGGCGCTGTATAATTTGTCTGACAATATTTATTTATTTTTATATAAATGAGAGTGAGCGAGCCGTCCAGGTTACGGGACCTTTTGCAAACTTAATTTGTTTGAGGTGGCCGTGGCAGGCAGGTGAAGTTGGTTTTGACTTTAAAAATGTTGTTAAGCCACTGACACTCTCACGTGTGTATGTCGCAGCCAATTCGCGCAAAATCTGCCGCATTGAATACGACTATGTGTCTTACAATAAATAAAAATATAAATCAGCCGGGGGTAACACCGTTGTGAGTGACTCAGGGGTGTCGAGAGGTGTGCTGCGCTTTCTACGTAGTCACTCGCAACGTTATTCCCTTTAAAACTTCTACACCTGGAGCATATAGCTCTGACGACTCCTCTCTGGGCGGTCAATGAAAGCGAGCCAGAGCTGAGAGTTACGTGCCTTCTTGGGTTTCAACTCGGACCGACGAAGACACGCCGGAGACGAAGGCCCTGAAGGAACTTCATTAACTCTCCAACAGCTCGCTACAAGCTGCCCTGCGGGTTTATTTAATACTAGCTGACTCGCGCAGCTTCGTCTGCGTGTGACAGAGCGTTGATAGTGAAGCGTAAGATTACCATTTGAAAGGTTATAGTGAGCCAATCTTAAAAGATAGACATAAATGCTATCATGGATTTTTTTAGAACTTTTTAAGATGAATAATTAAGTCATATGTTGTTTACATAACTTTAACCGTTTACGCAGCGCACGCAACGGAAGCTCTCAAAAGGAATTTTTTTCCGCATCTTTTTTGCAACATTTTTCATTGGTATTCAGCTCCTATTGGTGGTAGCGTGATGTTATAATATAACCTATCCATCGAGCCATCCTCGAAAAATAGGCTATCTAACACTTTATCTAAAGACTTCTTTAATTCGAATGAGTAGTTCCTGAGAATAGCACGTTCAAACAAACAAACTCTTTAGCTTTATGATATTAATTAGTATAGATTATTTTTTCTTATTTCATTAAAATAATAACCTATGTTATCCCATAATGGAGCGTGTAAAAAATATGAATTAGATGAAATATATATTTTTATGAATTCGTTTTACACTTTTAATAATTGCACTTGATATAAAATTAATATAGATTACAAATATTAAAATCTTGGCAATTAATTAGACTTCTTTATAAAGGTCGAAAGAAGTTCCTAAGAGTTTCGACGACGATTAGCATCAATCATAGTATTTTTTGTCTAAATCTTGACTAATTTTATAAACATCAAAATCATTGAATTGATATGAATAATCCTTTGCAATTAATTGGATAAACTTACTGACTAACCACATTTTGTTAGTGCATTGACCGGGGTAAAAGAGGTAACAAGAGTAGGAAAACAGAGGATGATTGATTGTTCACTCACTGATTGTAATGTATGACTCTAATTAGTACATTATAACCAGAAAAAAATAATAAAGTAAAAACATTTCAACAAAAAAACTAAACCTTCGAAAAAACTGAAAAGCAAAAAATAATGTTTTTATTGATGTTAATAACTAAGTCATTAAACTAATTTAAATACACCTAAGTAATCTTGAGTCGTCATACATTACAATCAGTGAGTGAACCAATCAATCATCCTCTGCATTCCTACCCTGGGTTGAATTTTTTTTTCCAAATTTATGTGGATGTCTGGTACCCTCCGAAGTTGGTCCCACATAAATTTGGAAATAAAAAAACAATCATTAAACCGGATTACTCTATTTTGTGCGTGATCATACATAAAAAAAATATATACGCGTCGACTTGAGAACCTCCTCCATTTTTTCGTCGGTTAAAAAGAGTGTTTTTTTTACAATTCGTCGAGTAGAGAACTGGCATATGGCTCGTCTGAAGTGAAGCGCTTAATGTAGCCATGTAAATGCTCGAAACTGCTATTTGGCTACGGTATTCAGTGAGGCGGAGGTACTTCCACAGTCGAGCAGCTTAAAAAATACGCTATGACCTACCTCTCTTTTCAACAGGGCGTCGTTTGTCAGTCAGCAGGGTGCACCATGTGCAAGTGATGTTGGCTTTGGTTCAAATATGTTGATGAATCACTTACACCCCAATTTTTGTATGTACAAAAACCACTCTCTGCTAAGCCGTTTCCACCTGAGTTACTCTGTTGTTTTAGTTGCGATTATGCTGCCATACGCAAAGACCTCTCGCAAAAAGCTTTGGCAGATATTCTGTATTAAAACGAATAGTTAAACCTACTTGAAAAGATAACCGATGATGTAAGTATAAAGAATCAATATTTACTTATGCGTTAAACACAATAATCATGTCAACGACTTTTTTCAACAATTACCTCATTCCTAGTTTCCGGGTGGTAATGGTCGTATGCGTGCCTCGATAATTAGCAATCTCGATGGGAATCAATTATCTGAGATTTTTTATTTCAATCAAATCAATCTTTATGATATTGACTGATTTGAAGGTTTCAATTGATGGGACCGGAACTGGTTGGGCTATATAAGGATGTTGATAATGTTTTCGCAGTATTTAGTGGTGAGTATGTGAGATTTATGTTATGTGAGATTTGGCCGTGTGGTTTCCGGCAGACTAGAATAGAATCGCTCCGTCTCTTCCCGTGGATGTCGTACAAGGCGACTAAGGGAAATACATTATAAAACATCGATCAGACCTCCCCAACCCGTCTGGCCAGCGTGGGGAGTGTAGGCCAAATCTTCCTTCTGTCTGGGACGGACGAGAGAGGGTCGTGTTCCTGTAGTGGAGACTAAAATGACCTGTGAGATTGGTCGTAGTAACAGTACGGAGGATCTCCGCTAACTTGTGATTGAGTAGGCCCTAACGCCTAAGCTGAAACCGATTACCATCGACTCTTTTGAATGCAAAAATCAAACTTCAGCTTTGATCATTGGTAACTGAGTTTAGCTTAAATGGTGGTAACCCTTAAGCTCTAGCCATCAACACGAGACACAATCTAGCACTCCCATCTAGACCCAAATTAATCAAACCTTGTACCAGGGTACTAGAAAACTGAAAATACATATCATCATCATCATCATGGTATTTCCCTTAGTCGCCTTGTACGACATCCACGGGAAGAAACGGAGTGATTCTATTCTAATCTGCCGGAACCCACACAGCCAAATACATACTTAAATATATTATTTTTTGTATTTGCTATGTTATTATATGTAATGCATACATATAATAACATAGCAAATACCCAGACCAAGACAAACTGACATGTTTCATGCACACTATTGTCTTGGGCGGGGAATGAACCCGCGACCTCGGAGTCAAAGTAGAATAGAATATAATTATTTGCTTAAATGTAGGTATACATGTGTACAAATAACATTAGCTGTTTGATCCATTACATTTTCCAGAAATATTTAGGAATGAAAATATACAATAAAATTAATTAATCACTGTTATATTCTAAAATGTATATTAAACTAAAACTAATCTAGAAGCATATCTAATTTATCTATAAACCAAAGAAAAAGTTATGGGATAAAAATAAATATATAAATAAATACAAATTTACTTACAAATAAAAAATATTCTTTCGGCAGTGTTCTCAGTTAAAATTAGATTAATAATGTCAAATTATATCAATTTAATAAAATTAATAATTTCAATTATATAAGGGTCATAACCAGATGGATATAATTAGTATAAATTAAAGTATTAATGTCATTATATAATAATAATAATGACATTAAAAAAAGTTATATAAAATGATTTTGACATGAATGATGACATTAAATAAAATGATAATTTTATTAAACGTCAATCAAATCAAGAACAGTATTGTCATGCTATTAAAGTAATTCATCTATCGAATGAAACATTTTCTTGTGCCATGTAGTGTACCCATTCGACCGTTCCTAGTGTAATATATATTACAGAATGCCCTGAAACGATGCATGTTCATATCTATTAACTGCTGATAGCATCTAATGCAAGTATATGTATAATTTGCAAAATTGCTTTTTCTAAGGTTATTCACGTTCGTAAGGTTCACGAGCTCGTTGACATAGTACCATTAAAGATTCAAGGAGTTTACGAGATGTTAGCTTAATCAAGATTATTAATTTAAAAATAAGAATTAAAATAAACACATTAAAAAAATATATATATATAAATGTTGTTTAGGGTCGGCAACGTACATGTGATACCGCTGGTGTTTCTGATATGCTACCGTAACTGTTTTCCATCAGGCGGACCTTATGCTTGTTTTCAGCCTTAGTGGTATAAAAATAGAACTGTAAGGTTCGTCGCCAACCCTTATTCATAACACTGCTGGAATACGGATCTCCCCTCAATCGAAGGGTTTAGAGCATACTCCACCACGCTGCTCGACGGTAGGAGCGCGGAGGTCAGTGTTTTCAAGCAGCCTAAAGACCACTGAGTTAGTTTAATGACTGTCATCGGATGATAACAGCCGGGTATGACGGCTTAACATGCCCTCTGCAGCACGGAGAAAGTCGAGATAAATAGTCCCATCCATAGACAGGATGCGGCCGATGTTGCTTAACTTCCGTGTTCGATTAGACTAACACTGATTTCCACTATAAAGTATATATATATACGAGTATATAACACTGTAAAGTATATTTCGATCATCAAACGCTTTCTGTTGATACCCACGAAATTTCCACATTAACGTTTAATGTGGAAATTACTAATCGCTATAACTATATACATCAATACTGACGTTTATGGATTAACATTAAATAGTTTTAAACAACGAATTCTAAAATTGTTATGTAACTGATTGTATTGTAGGTATTTAAGTTTTTTCTTTATATAGCAATTATACATATGTATGTTTTTGCGTGTGTATCTATATATGTATGTATATGTATGTGTATGCTTACGATTATTGTACGATTATTGTGATTACTGTTTATACGATTATCAATGCAGTGTTCATATTTGTATACTCAAAAATTTCATTGTACTTCACTTGTCTAGGTTATGGAAACCTGTCGCACGTGATATGTTTGTCATGCTGTGTGTACTTCAATTTTGGTCATATAACTAGAACTTATACTACTTAAATGAAAATTGTTATATTTGTTGTAAGACTGTTTGTACACCTATAAATAAATAAATAAATAAATACAGTCATCACGAACAAAGGCAGCTGTGAACCAGAAATACGTAGACGAATTGGCATGGCAAAGACAGCAATGAGTCAACTGACTAAAGTTTGGAGAGACAGAAACATCACGTATCGTACCAAAATACATCTAGTTCGCATACTTGTCTTTTCCATCGCACTGTATGGCACAGAAACATGGACGTTAAAGGCTGCCGACAGGCAAAGAATTGATGCCTTTGGACTGTGGTGCTGGCGCCGTATGCTACGGATATCATCGACGGCCCACCGTACAAATGTCTCTATGCTAAAACAGCTCAAAATAGAGAATGCTCAGCGTCTGTCTGCAACCTGCTCTCAGCGCATACTACGATACTTCGACCATGTGGCACGTAGGAGTGAAGATAATATAGAACGCCTGATGGTGGCTGGAAAGGTAGAAGGAAAAAGACCTAGAGGCCGAAGTCCCAAACGGTGGTCAGACCAAATATCCGAACAACCGGATATCCTAATAAGTGCCGCACTACATCAGGCGAACGACCGTAATCGATGGCGACAGCTCATTGACAAAATGAAAAGGAGTCACAATCCTCAACAATGAGGGAGCAATATGGAAGATAACTATATACATATACATAGTCTTTCGCCAGAGCCTCTTTCGTTAGTCGGTAGGGTACACCACGTGCTGATGAGGTTGTCTTTGACTCTATAATTGATAGTAAACTACTAACACGTTCATCTCAAAATGAGCATGAATTATACGCATCTGTAGCCCGATTGTTTACATTTACATACCTATGCACCAAAATAAAGAATTATTATTGTTTTTATTGGCCGTGTAGTTTCCGGCAGACTAGAATAGAATCACTCCGTTTCTTCTCGAGGATCTCGCACAAGGCAACTAAGGGAAATACATTATAAAACATCGATCAGGCCTCCCCAACCCGTCTGGCCAGCGTGGGGAGTATAGGCTAAATCCTCCTTCTGTCTGGGACGGACGAGAGAGGGTCGTGCTCCTGTAGTGGAGACTAAAATGACCTGATGATGATGATTGTTTTTTACCCATGTCAGTGGAAAACGAGCACTATTCCCAAGTAAATACGATATGGGAGCCTTCAAGAACAAAGTCAATTTTTCCCATAAAAGGCTCGCAGCGGAACGGCGACCCATGGTGATATCTATGGGCGGAGTTGATTACTATCCATCAGGTGACTCACATGCTCGCTTGCCTTCATCTTATATAAAAAAGTACAACCCGCAAAGTCTGTAAACTATTTGTAAAAACTCGAGCAAAATACCAATACAGTAACAGAGTTGCAGATTTTTTTTCCAATCAAATAATTATTCATTCAATGAATGTTTCTTTAATCAGTAGCTAACCTTTCAATCAATAGGTCAAAACAATCAACCACTAGAAAAAAACAAACAAAAATAATAATGTATAAATATTACCGAATACATAATTAAGGTATGTAGATATATTCATCTTCAGATCCCGAGACTTGTGACACGGGTGTAGGGATAGGGGCCCCTTAAACCTACACCCGTGCCACAAGTCTCGGGATCTGCTTGGGTTTCTCTCTCTGCCACACGATGGACCCGGCACCCGCACGGTGAATCCATGGAAGCTAAGAAGTTCGTCAGTAAGATCAGTAAGTTGATCGATCAGACTTTGATAGTCCTTGATTTCATACGTCCTTTCAGATCCGTACAGCAATATTTCCGGGCAACTGAATCTTCTTCAGAAAGGTAAGAGCTTTAATATCCATCAGGCAATGAAAGAGCAGCACTTGCTTGCTCAAAACCCGCTTCAAGAGTATGCTTATTCGAGCTGTAAAAATATATATAAACGGACCATAGGAGATCATTACGGCAGTAAAAATGGACTATAAAGCGCTTACACAATAATAAAAGGAAAAGAACGTGAACACAAGAAAGGATTTCATCTATAACATTTCAATAATGGTTTTTTTATACCACGTTGGCTGCCAGATAAGCATACGGCACGCCTGATGTGAAGCGGTTACCGCATTCATGTTAACGATCGTAACATGAAACATCGCTCGTGCGCTGCCACCCCGGCTGCTGTTTTACCCCTGCGGGCGTAATTACACTATGGGGTATTCATTAGGATCCAGTCGAAATCTTTGGAGCGTGCCAAACGTGTGCGTAAATTTAATTGATTATTACATAATTTAATTAATTATTGTGTAATTTAATTTATTATTAATTTAAATGATAGTTAATTTAACTCATTATTGATTTAATTGATTATTAATTTAAATTAATTAATAATATCGCAAGAAGCTGATGGATGCAAACGGCACAAAACAGACCATTCTGGAAAGACCTGGTGGAAGTCTGACGAGGCGTATGTTCAGAAGTGTACGTCCTTTGGCTGAAATGATGAAGATGACGAATAGTGTACGTCAGGCGTAGAAAAAAGACTGAATGAATGATAATATTTTTATATATTATACATAAAAATAATTACCGCACCTACTATGCAGGTTCCACTACAAAAGCCCTACAAAAGCCCTCAAAAGCAATATTATCTACATACACGTTACTCCATCTAGTGAAATGATAGAATAACACACTACATTAATCAAACGAGCAGTTTTGTTATGTAAAGGTCGGCAAACAAAAGATACTCGTAAATGCTATGATTTATTAACTACACAAAGCATGCTTTTTCATGATTTAGATACGAACCCTAAAAACTGCGCCATCTACCGTAAGCTTTTTAAGTCACTGCTGACATCTAGTCGTAGTTTGAGTAAACCGTATCACAAAGATCTATAAATCAAACGTTGTTTTTAATCGACTGTGAAGGAAGTTTTTAAATTCAATTCTTATGTATAATGTATGTTTATCTCGGCTTCTTAGCTATTTATTTATGTACTTTTATGTATGAAACATGTAATTGTAGAGGCATAATATTCCGGGTTAGATTTATGTTTACGAGATAAGCTTGAAATAGAAGATATCTCATTCACCCACAAGAGGAGATTACGGCTTTTGGGTAAATTTGTTATTTTGCTCTTCTATTACAGGCTATCCTGACCATTATATTGTTACACCTGTATTGTTCCGTAATATTTACGTATTTAAACAGAAATCCTGAAAATTTTATAATTTCTGTACGTATCTCCTGTAAAGAATGAATACTTAAATCTACATTAATTTGTAAATTATCATGGGGATGATTTGGAGATTTAATTTAAATATTTTGTTTATTTTCCTTTTTTTTTTCATAATGTTTTTATCTAGAGGATTGCGGCTTGTTGCGCTAAAATTGAGACGTCTTGTCTCTGTTTTTAGTTCTGGAAAATTGGTACCTTAACCTCAATAAAATGATATTTGATAAAATAGGAACATTATATTATATATACTTTAACTTAATTGTTATTTATGGGATAGATCCAGGGACATCCCGGTGTTTTCTGTAGCTAGAATTATAAATAAGGTAGTAAACAGTAAAGTTCATTGCAGGGGGTAAAACTGAACTCACACTTAAGGGATCCTTGCTGCAAAGTTGTTGCTCCTTGTTGAGGAGTTGTTTCGTATTCGTTGTTCTATAATCGCACCGCTCGCCATCGACAGGGGATTTATCCTCACACTTACGTGGTCGCATACTGTGCGGTTCCAGAACTTTTCTCCTACCTACTGTCAAACTGTGGAACGAACTGCCTGTCGTGGTTTTCTCAGGAGACTATAGCATAGGGTTCTTAAAAAAGGGCGTGAAGAAGTTCTTACAGGGTCGATAACGCGCGTGTGATGCGTGTGATTGGTGTTACAGGCGTTCATAGGCTACGGTAACTGCTTACATAGGAGGGTATGTATGCTTGTTTGCTATTTTAGTGGTAAAAATACCGGAATCAGGCGTATTTTTGTGTCAAAGATTAGAATAGGCTTCAGATTTGTAAGCCATCAAGAGTAAGTAAACAAGGATTTCATAGTAAATGACTAAGATACTTATTACTAAGATAAATTCTGCCGTTTCATAGATTTTGTAGAACAAGTATGCACTTGTATAAGTTGTTTTTTCGTAAGCAGATTTTTCGTAATTGCAAAGTTTACTTGAAATGTTTGCTTAACGAACTGTTATAATGTTGTAGACACTACGATTTATGACACAATAATTATACACTAGTTGTCATTTTACAGTAATTTAATACTGATGAAGACATTACTTGCTTATCCGGTGAGTTGTTTCAACAAATCTACATTTTTTTTTATAATTGCTCAGCATATTGGCGCCACTTCGCCTGATGGTAAGCAAAAATAGGAGCCCCAATCGCATCGGCAACGGACAAGAGACCTAGATGTCCTGTCAGTTGACGCCGCCATGCTGGCCTACAAGATGCTTCTTCACGGTTCGCTTGAAGAATCCCATATTGTATGATTGAGGAAATACATATGCCGGCAACGCGTTCCACATTTTAATAGTGCGACATCTAAAGAGGAACTCGATAGCGTCGTTACTCGTGTCAGTCTGATCGAACACATAAGTTAAGCAACGTCAACCGTGGCCTGTAGGGCTCGCGTAGTGCCACTCCTAGATAGCACGCGTGAGAAAACATCCCTTGAATTTGAGAGTATACGATCATTTTGGTTCTAAACTGTGAGCTTTTTTATCGGGTGATAAACAAGCTTACGACACGCCTAATGTTAAGCGATTATCGTAATCATATAGACGCAATATGAAATATTGTTCGCACGCCGCTATACCCTCCAACGCAGCAACTCCTTCCTTTCACTCGCAGAAACACAACATCCCTCAAAGATTTTTTTTATATTTAATTAGCCGAGCGAATGTAGGAGGCAGTACTATTTACTATGTCTCATAGCTGACATAGCTTTGCCATATATGCCAGTATTATTATGTAATAAATAAATATTTCTGGACAATTTACACAGCGCCATCTAGTCCCAAATTACTAGACACCTGATAAATGTACTGACATACATTTTTTTTTGTAAATATATACTTTTAATATATAGAAAATACCCAGACCAAAGCAAACAGACTTGTTTTGTTTATGCATACAAATGTTTGTCTTGGGCGGGGATCGAAGTCAAAGTGGCAAAATGGCAAAAAACGGAACCTTTATGGATTCGTCATGTCTGTCTGTCCGTCCGTATGTTTTTCCGAAACTATAAGAACTATACTGTTGAAACTTGGTAAGTAAATGTATTCTGTGAACCGCATTAAGATTTTCACACAAAAATAGAAAAAAAAAAACAATAAATTTTGGGGGTTTCTCATACTGAAACTTAATACGTCTTAAATCGTAACTTTTATATTATGTTACTTGCTGCTACGGAACCCTTCATGGGAGTCCGACTCGCACTTGGCCGCTTTTTTATTTTATACTACCTACGTCGGATGGCAGACAAGCATATCGCCCACCTGATGTAAAGCGGTATCCGTATCATATGGATACAGATACCACTTTACATCAGGTGGGCCATATGCTAGCAACATCAAATATCGCTCACGCGCCGCCACCCTCGCTGCCAATGCAGTATCTCCTTTCTTTCTGGTGACCTCACTCACTCGCAGGAACACAACAACCCTCAAGGCAATTGTTATTTGGCTGCGGTATTCTGTGAGGTGGAGCTACATTACCCAGTCGGGTAGCTTATAATTTACTCTCCCTACATCTCTTTTCGCCAGATCATCGGTTGTCAGTCAGCAGAGTGTAAAGTTAGCTTCGGTTTAAAGATGAACCACTTACACCCCAACATAGTTTTAAAACTGTCATATAGTTACTTACTAAACTATTAATCGATCTTGGCAACCATGTGGAAATTTTTCCATTAGCCCCGCATAATTTTACTCACACATCTTGATACAACTCACAATGTACGCTATGTAGTTAATTCCATAGGAGTAAAAACGTATGGCTCATTTATCTATTGCAAAGGAATACAACGATATATAAATATATAAACTAACTGTAAATCAACCTTAAGCATATAAGATTAGAGATCAAAATTCAGTGGCATGGTGACTCGAATAATAGGTCCAATTCTCCCATATTGAGATGAGATGAAACTAATAGCTATGTAAGTCTAAACGGAGGTCAGTGTTCGATATTTTTTGCTGGCCATCTTTATATTTTAATTACAAACATTTGTAATTTGTATTATAATGATGTTTAATGCTTAATTTAGCGTTAAGTTGTTTTATTTTTTGTGGTCGTGTGCGTCGGGTGACCTTTGAGGTGTGAGTGATGTGACCCCTCGTCCATTACATCGCGATTTCGTTAGGATATCAAATTATTGAAGATTCCAAGCATAGAGACAGTTCTGCATCAATCTAAATTCAACCCACAGCTTGAATATTGGTCTCCTTTAAGGGAGTTTAGAACATTCGACGAGCTCGGTGGCGTAGCGGTCAATGACGCGGCTTCGACACAAACGCTCGTGGGTTCGATTCCCACACAGGACAAACATTTGTGTGCATGAACATGTCTGTTTGTCTTGGTCTGGGTGTTTTCTATGTATCATAAGTATATATTTACAAAAAAAAAAAATGTATTTACGTATGTTTATCAGTTGTCTAGTACCCATAACACAAGCTTCGCTTACTTTGGGCCTTTGGGGCTAGGTTGCGCTGTGTAATTTGTCTGACAATATTTATTTAGTTATTTATTTATTATTCTCCATCATGCTGCTCAACTCCGTGCGGAGGCCAGTTTTTTTTATATACTACTAGTGTAGCAAACAAGCATACGGCCCGCCTGATGGAAAGCAGTTAACATAGCTTAAGAACGCCTGTAACACCAGAGGCATCACACGTGCGTTGCCGACCCTGTAAAAACCTCTTCACGCCCTGTTTGAAGAACCCCATGCTATAGTCCCCTGAGAAAACCTCGACAGGCAGTTCATTCCACAGCTTGACAGTATACGGGAGAAAACTTCTCTGGAACCGCACAGTACGTGACCACTTAGGCTCCAATGTGTGAGGATGAATTCCCTGTCGATGGCGTGCGGTGCGACTGTAGAAGGAGGCCGTTGGCATCATGTCAAACAACTCCTCTGAACACACTCCATTGTACAGACGGTAGAACGCACAAAGGGACGCAAAATCTCTTCTCAGACTTAAAACTTCTAAACCGTTTGTTAGTTTGGGATCGCCGACAATCTAGGCGCTCCCGCCCATAGATGGCAACAGTACACCTTAAGCGGCCGTACTTGAGCTTTGTAAAGCATAAGTCTTTGCCGCGGATTGAAGTACTAAGTACTAAGCCAGTGTTTTCAAACCATCTTTGGGGTGTAAGTGGTTCATCAACATCTTTGAACCTAAGCCAACTTCACCTGCACGCGGTGCACCCTGCTGACTGACAAACGAAGCTCTGGCGAAAAGAGAGGTAGGGAGCCTAATTGTAAGCTACCCGACTGGGTAATGTACCTCCACCTCACAGAATACCGCAGCCAACTAACAATTCCCTTGAGGGTTGTTGTGTTCCTGCGAGTGAGTGACTTCCAGAATGGAAGGAGATACTGCGTTGGCAGCGGCAGTGGCGGCGCGCGAGCGATATTTTATGTTGAGAGTGTTAATATGGCTACCGTAACCGCTTCACATCAGGCGGGCCGTATGCTTGTTTGCCAGCCGACGTAGTATAAAAAAAAAATGTTCAGAAATATATATTTGTAAATTGTTTTTGTGTAATTTATCTCAGTTAAAACACCTTCAAAATTAAAACGGCTTCGCTATCAACGATGATTGATTTACAAATACAGTTTTTGTAACTTATGTTGTAGACTATCAAGTAATGAATGATCGGTGCGGGCCATCATCATATGTTGCAGACTTGGTTCATTTACAATATTTACGCAAATGCGCTCGGGGTAAAGGTAAAGCGAAGCCATTATGAACATTGCAGTGCGTGGTTACTCTAACATTCCGACTTGGTTGCCATCAAATTATGTACTACTTGATTGCGCCCGAGATTTAGTATGCGCGTATCCTGGGATTTAATGGGAACTTTCAAAAATCCTTTCTTAGTAGACCTCTAGTCCTCATATCCTTTTGACATTAAAAAGGTCTATCAAATCCTTTTCGGCCAATAAGCTATTTTCGCTATATCTCTGAGGATAATTGAGATTTTGCCATGGAACAAGTGTCCCCAGGTTCAGAATTTAATTGTGGACCGAAGGTGAAGGAATTTTGAAAATTAGCTGGATAGTTTTTGAGAAATTTTGATAATTGTAAAAAGTCGGGAAAAAAATTCTATCTTTTTTTAGTAAGTAATTAAATAAAAAAAATACTATTACATATATTGAAAAAATGAGGAAAACGCATCTTCGAAGATAGATTGCGCGTCGATTGAGATCTCTCCGAGTGAAATTAGTCAATAATTGTGTCCTGTAGGTGTGTCTTTACGAGCGTGAAAAAAAAAATATTTTTGACATTGTGCTCACGAACGCTGACGATGTTCGTAAAATTAAAACTACGTTCAACAAGATTCCGATCAAGAGAAATCATTTCACACAATTACAAAATTCTTATTAGTCTTTTGCTGGCAACCAACATGTATGGCGCTTTTGTCAACACCCAGCAGTGTTTCAACTAGAGAGCTAAGATATTCGATGTACTTCATTTTTGAACCATCACATAAGGTTTCTATGCTGTTGCCGTCTGTGTCACACTGGTGGCACGCTCCGAGCAGACTACTAAAGACCGCTTTCATACGAGACAAATTCATCAACGATCTCAAAGTTATCTCGACCACCGATGAGTTTCATGATGCTCTTAGCAAATTTCAAATACGCGATGTTGTACAAGGATTCGCTGCAACTAGAAACATGATTTTGTCAGGCACCAAGGAAACTAATGACGGTTTGGTGCCTACACGTCTATTTCATTATGTGACCCAGACGACCCTAAAAGCATGAAACCAGTCTCATGGAAGAAATTAGTTCTGAACCCGATTTATATTCACAGTTTGTGTGTATTGTCAGTGAGCGGAGTCAAGATTACGCGAAGCGGGTTGACGATTGACATTACTGTGGACGGTCTGTGCTATCTACCGATACCAGAAAAACGGCCGAAATCGTTGAAAATGACAAAAGATGCCAGATTTTTCGCTAAACGGTCCAAAAAATCGTCTTTCGTGAAATTCGCCATCGTCGATGACCACAGCGACGATGACCGAGATACACCTTCAACTGACAAGGATTCTGGATTTTTCAGTGGCACAAGAAAACCTCTAGATTTTGATTTGTAGTGGATAGATTTTGATTTGTTACAATAAGTGCCTTCGAGTCAAGGCACTTATTGTAATTTCTTATTAGACTTCTTATTGTATTTCATTCAGTGCTTCATTGAACTATGTAACAAGATTTTTGTTATGTGCATGTTAAAAAAATAAAAATTCTTTTCGCAAGATTTGTTTTATTCTTAAATTCATTTTCAATGGCTCCAAAGATTGCGGGAACTGCAGGGTCTGTGGATTTTTTTATATGAAAGGGGAGGCAAAGAGCATTTGGTCACTTGATGGAAAGGAAACGTCACCGCTCACTGAGTTCAGCAACACCAAGGGGACGCCGATCCGCTGCCAGCCTATATTCCTACCTTTCTTTCTGGTGACGTCATTCACTCGCAAGGAATTGTTATTTGGCTGCGGTATTCTGTGAGACGGAGGTATTTCCACTTCCCCAGTCGGGCAGCTTAAAAAATACACTATGCCCTACCTCTCTTTTCGCCAGAGCCTCGTTCGTCAGTCAGCAGGGTGCACCACATGCAGGTGAGGTTGGCTTTGGTTCAAAGATGTTGATGAACCAGTTACATGTCGAATGACTTTTTGGCGCAAACTCTGTGAGCGCGGTTCTCCTTCTATATAAATTTTCATAATTTAATGTTTTCATAATTTTATGTATTGATTCATAATAGAGATAGTATGATGCAAGTAATCATTTGAGAGCATAAAAAATACTCTAATGGTGTTATTGTTGACAAGCAATGAAAGAACAAGAAGATTCCTAACGATATTTTTCGGCATGTCCCTGAAGCCGGGAATATGATAAAGAAATAATACAAAGACGGATTCAAAATGACGTAGATTCCAGAGCCGCAAAGCTATTTGATAAAAATAAATACATACCAGGTAATTTATTATAATATTCTTCTTCTAATATAATAATATAAAATTCTCGTGTTTGTTGCCAAACTCCTCCGAAACGGCTGGACCGATTTTTATGAAATTTTGTGTGCATATCGGGTAGGTCTGAGAATCGGCCAACATCTATTTTTCATGCCTTTAAATGATAAGGGTGATCCACCCATAAATATTTTATATATATAGCAAAACAACGTTTGCCGGATCAGCTAGTATTATAATATAAATAATAAATATTGAAATCGATCCATCATTTCGATTTTTTCTATCAACCAAAGTAAATAGTATTGCGAGAAATGAGATGGACTAAATGCTAAATTATAATAACATATATTCTTTTCAGTGCTTCAGTTTATTTGGTTATCGAATAAACTTGGTTTGAAAGTCCAAAATTACCAGCTAAGAGTGCCCTAACGACATCGGATACCAAACAAACCTGCGGTCCATTTGACACATGGAAGAATGCTCGTGCACTGGCATCCCCGCTACTACTCCTGCATCGTTTGCTTAACGGCAGACTACACCAGGTGCAGATGAGGTTGGTTTCGGCTCTAAAGTTGGTGCCAATTACATCCCAGGATTATAGTATGCAAGATTCATGTAAACATTCAGTTCTTTTATATCATTAAAGTGTCACACAACTAGCACACAGCCCGCCTGATGACAAATTACCGAAGCTTATGAATGCCTGTAACACCAGAAACATAACAGGCGCATTATTGACTCTCTAAAAACCTCTTCACGCTCTTTCTCCTGAACCTCCAACTGCCTATCGATGTTTTCTCAGGAGACCCTGGAAAACCTCGATAGGCAGTTCATTCCACAGCTTGATAACGATAGTATTATCATGACCAATAAATCTCTGAGAAGGAATTTAACAACACCGCACCACCGACTTTAGAAAGGTCATAATTTAATAGTAAAAAAAAAAAAACAGTACACATAATATATCATTTTATTTCCGCATGAGGTTGTTCAAGACATGCGTGAAAAGGTTTCTAAAGTTTCGTGCGTGAATGGCAATGCGTGAGTGTTCTACCATAAACAAAGGGTGGTCGACGGTGAAGACGACAACCTGTATGCTGTTGAACTACTATGATAATGGAGGTGGCAGTATTTAATTCCCTTAAAAGGCTGTCAACTGATCGATAACCCTTTGGTGTTACCGATCTCCATGAGCGGTGGTGATTGTTTTCCTCCACCAGGTAACCCACATGCTCTCGTTTGCCCGCCTCTCATATATATATACTCACTACGAATTTCTTCCTATACATATATATATGAAGAAATTCGTAGTGAGTTCCAAGGCTCAGTAGAATTACAGTAATTGTTCACTGTTCATTGCCTTTTTAATGGTTGTTACTGTTAATACATACTACTACATAGGAGGCCCAGTAGTGGGAATGTGTTGTGGGCCTCACTGGTGTTTGTTCTCACTAAGGGAGAACTTTGTTGCTCGTGACTGTGATCGCTAGAATATTGCCATCTCCGATTTCTTTGTTATACCTCCTGAGATACTTAGTAATTTCTGCATAGACTTCATTACAAAAGAAACATACATATATTTGCTAAAAGTCGTATATTTGTATCGTTTCATATTTACAAAACTTACAACTAAATCATTGTACAAAACATTTTTTTATACATTTTCCTTACACTATTACTGTCCATTTTCATCGCTGAGTACAAACTTAACACTAATCATAACAAGAAAGCCATTTTACAGAAAGTAATGGATTGAATTTGAGATCACGATTAATATGAAAAAGAATAGCTTTATGAGATAAATATTAAAATAATAATAATTGAAATGGAAACAATAATAATAATAAATCAGTTAGAAACAGTTGTTAATAAAATATTACATTGAAGAATGAAAAGGAGGATTTGAATAAAATAAATGAAACAGTTCATAAAGAATTTTAAATGAAATAGAAATGTAGAACAGACGCTAAGATATTGAATGAAATACAGTCTGTTTTTCACTTAATGACTCTTCAAATAACTTAGGGTTCACAGGGCAAGTAAAGATTAACTTACGTATAGACAAGCTTAGATCGTAATGTGAAATCAACAGTTGAAGCAACACCTGCAAACGTTGACTTAAATCTTAAGAGTTATCAGCAGAATGTTGGTTCAACTACAAAATTTCCTTTTATCACATTGTTTACTTTTAATATTTGTATCCAGATTGCGAGTTGAAGTTCCCTGAGCCAGAAGGCCTGGACGGTCCAGCGTTAGGAGTTAAGTATTGGCGAGAAGCGGCACCGCCAAATCCTGACCCAGAACCGCCGAAACCAGACGCCTTAGCTCCAAAACCAGAAGCTCCTCCGGAACCACCGAAATTAGATGCTCCACCGGAACCGCCGAAACCGGATCCTTTAGCGCCGCCGAAACCAGAGCTAGCACCGCCGCCGAAACCAGAGCCAGCACCACCGCCGAAACCAGAACCAGCGCCAGAGTTAGAGTATCCGCCGCCACTAGAGTATCCACCTGCGCCAGAATAACCACCTGATCCAGCTCCTTCACCGTGGTAAGAACCTGAAAAGAAAAGAAATGTCATGGTTACTATATGCGGTGAAGATTTCCCTTCCTGTGATATTTTAAACTCAGTCTCTTAGTTCTTTTATTCTATTCTATTTATATTATTATTCATCTCTATTAAGAAAGGTTGATAGACCTCACTAGAGTCAGCAACAGCATTTTTATATATACTACGTCAGATGGCAGACAAACATACGACCGGCTGACGTGAAGTGGCTACAAATAGGTGTTTTTAAAAAGTATTGTATTATAAGCCTATGGTGTATTAAGATCCGAATGTCGTCATCCATTCACGTCATCAAATAGAGTGATCATATCGTCACTAAGCAATGGCATCATTAGATAAATATCTGACCTTTATTACAATTGCTGACATTCTCATAACAAGTTAGGCGGATGATTCTCCGTCAATTTGCGATTACAAAATGTTTGGCAATAAAAGATCACGCACATGCTTTTTCATTGTTCATCCGCGTATTGTTTTGGGGCCATGAAACTTGCCAATAAATAATAATCTTATAAAAAGTAAAGTTATTGTAAAGATTATGTAAAAATTTACTGTATGTGTATTATTAGCTGTATGTGTAAATTTAAATAAAATATTACAAAATTATTACTATTAAAATAGAAGGTTCTCTGTTTCTCCGTTATTTATTTAAGTTTGTGCGAAATGTGTTCAGTAATCAATTGACTGATCTTTACGTAACTAGTAACGGAATCTACTGAGTTAACTGGATTATGTATTTACTTAAAAAAATCGTTTACATTATTATACCTATCATAGAAAAATTACATCAAAGAGTTATTATTATGAGATACTACGTAATTGTTCAATGGAGAGAAATATCTTCCATTATATAAATTAATCTTGTAAGTTATGGAATTCGATTTCAGCACTTGGAGAAAAATATGTCAAGATACTCTACCCGAAGTCTTATGTACTCGTTATGCACGCTTAGAATCGTGTGAGTCGATTGAGTCAAAGCTAAATTACTGTTCTAGACTCTAGATATTTGTTGTCCTACATTACAATAAGTACAAATTGAATTAAGTATTTCTATAATAACCATTGAAGAATTCAAAAAATTTAAAATATATATAATACCTATTAGAAGTTAAAACGGTAATTTACTGGCCACACATACAATAACAATCACATCAGAAAGTTTCAAGGCCGTGACCGCCAGACACTTGTAACTTCATGAAGATATTATGGAGACCTTTTTGGACCATTAGCAGTTGGACCAGATAAAATTTTGCATGTTACCCTTGGAATTACTTTTGTATCTTTTTATTTGAGTCTCTTTTTTTTAGTTTTTATTGTGTATAGTTGGGATAAATCTATGATTTATAACCGACTAAGCTTTAAATAATGATTAGACTGAATACTGGATAATTTATTATATTGCACTAATTTATTATTATATTTATATATATATTTCTATATGAGTTCAGAATCGAATGGATGAACATGATAAATAATTATTTGAATACACAATAAAAGACGTGTCTAAGTGCCCGTAAGGGATTCAATGAAATTCAAACACATAATTTATATAAATATATATTTATTTTCATATAAATTAAGAAAATAAATATTATTATTATTTTTTTGTCTTTTGATTACTGCAATCTGTCTCCTTCGTGGGACATTCATCAGTATGCTGGTCGGTGCTGATGCTGGCGTGCTCGGAATGTGACCTGTGTCACACCCTTATTGAATAAACAGTAGATTTACGAGTACTGTGATTGGATTAAATCTTGAGGGAGTTTGCGCTTTAATAATCGAAACATTGACATTATTGTAATTTTTGCACGCTGTTATATACAGCAGAATATGATGGACTATGTAACTTTACTAACACCTGTATATTACCCATATTCTTCGCAAATAAACTTTTGATTGATTTGATTGATTGATTGATTTAGTCGTCGCGCTTTGTTGTGGTCTTCCATTAGTCTCCGTGCAAAGGTGTTTGGATGTTATAAATGAAAAATTATATATAAATAAATCCCTATTTCCATTGGTCACGGCGCCACGCGTGAATGGCTGGACCGACTTCGCTATTTGTTTTTATGTTGTGTTTATCATTGTGAGGAGAATGTTCCGCGGAAAATTAGGACATTTAAGAAAATTGAACGACCATATTAACTTTTCTAATGTAACGTTTGACAGAACTGTCAGTCATTTTATAGTTTGCAGGAAACCAATATTCATTGTTAAAAACAAACAGGATAACGTCTCTCGGGTCAGGAAGTGATTTTGCAGGTGGGCAGGACAAAAAGTGATGTGTTAAAGTATCTATTGCCTATACGACGAGCTCGGTGGCGTAGCGGTCAATGACGTGGCTTCGACACCAATGCTCGTGGGTTCGATTCCCACATAGGACAATCATTTGTGTGCATGAACATGTCTGTTTGTCTTAGTTTGGGTGTTTTCTATGTATAATAAGTATGTATTTACAAAAAAAAAAATGTATTTACGTATGTTTATTAGTTGTCTAGTACCCATAACACAAGCTTCGCTTACTTTGGGGCTAGATGGCGCTGTGTAATTTGTGTGACAATATTTATTTATTTATTTATTATTTATATGACCACCACCGAACCCATCAAACAAGATTACTAATACAAGATGGGTGGCCAACCTATCAAAAGTTGCTTAACTTACTCGATCGTTGTTACACATCACTGGCTAATTGAACATGTTCAGTTGACCCCAGCTTTGAACTCTAGATCTGGTTTAGTCGGTAATTAAATTGCTAGGTAGGTGCAATCAATTCTTACATAATGGGTTCCGTCTATTCCATAAATGTCAAAAAACACCACACAAACCATTTTAAGCGATTTGAAAATCAATTAATGAATTTCAATAGGGATACTTAACAAGTGCGATTTTTCAAAGATTAAATTCTTTAAAGACCGTAATTATAGACATATATAGTTTTTGTTATGTATATTTCGTATTATTATGTATATTTCGGGGTGTAAGTGGTTCATCAACATCTTTGAACCAAAGCCAACTTCACCTGCACGCGGTGCACCCTGCTGACTCGAACGAAGCTCTGGCGAAAAGAGAGGTAGGGAGCGTAATTGTAAGCTACCCGACTGGTGAATGTACCTCCACCTCACAGAATACCGCAGCCAAATAACGGTTCCCTTGAGGGCTGTTGTGTTCCTGCGAGTGAGTGAGGTCACCAGAAAGGAAAGAGATGCTGCGGTGGCAGCGGGGGTGGCGGCGTGCGAGCGGTATTTTATGTTGCGAGCGTTAATATGGCTACGGTAACCGCTTTACATCAGGCGGGCCGTATGCTTGTCTGCCACCCGACGAAGTATAAAAAAATTTGGGATAATTCTATGAAATATATAATAATAGATAAAATATATAGGTTTTTAGTTTAATTTAGTTTTCTATAATTAGATTGTATTTTTTAATACATTAAAATGTCGTTTTAATGTAATTTCATCAATATAGATATACCTATATTGCCTGATATGTTCTTACACGCGACATCTAGTTTCAAACTAAGCAAAATGTGTACGAGCCACTGAATTACCAGACTTAACCGGGATTGACAAATTATGGTTCATAACTCGTATTTCGAGTAGGTACTATAACCATATTTGCAATATTTAGTATAAATTTTAATTTTGTTTTTGACTCGTTCAATTTTGTAATAATATTATTATAAATTCTTTAATTATTTTTTAAGTTTATACAGAACTCTATAAAAAGAAATCAAAATCCAATAATGAATTTCAATACGGATCCCTAATTTGATAGTTCATCAATATCCGCCTTCCATCATATAACATATATTTATATTGACAAGCAAATATATGTAATATAATGTAATTGTTCATTGCTTAAGCATTGTCTTAGAATAGGCCAGGTCTTATGGGAATATCAGATTGTGAGGCATTGATTAATATCTACTTGATCAATCGACGTTCGTTATATAATGCTGGGAATGTCTGCGAGCTTTGTTATCATCAATCAAGCTTGTGGTGAACGATTGGTTAATTTGAACTAAAAAAATGTATAGAAAATTCTTTCTTATCGTGGAACATTTGAAAGATTTCCTTACATTTCATTTAGTGTGGAGGATGATTGAAAAATAGGTCATCAGATATTTTTTTGTCTTTTTTCACACTAAAGATTTTACTACTTTTTTATACTTCGAGATTTTATTAATCTAACATAGCAGATGGGGGAGGACGGTATTAAGAGACCGCCCGTAGAACGACTAAGCATTCGACGCCCTAATTCTAAATATTCCGATGACCTTAAGGAGCCGGCTGGAAGCGGCTGGATGCAGAAGGCGGAGGATCGTACTTGGTGGAAAGGATTGGGTATCCAGCAGTTGGTAGATACAGGCTGATGATGATAGTAGAAAAGTAGAATTAAGTTTATTGGCCAATCGCATAATAAACGAAATGCAGGGCATGTCGGCAAAATTGGAAACGAAACGACATAATCTTGTCTTGAATCTTAAAAGCTTAGGTACATATTTAATTTTTGGATTACGATTTAACCTCAGAATGGTCATTCCGAAATGCTGGTAGATAAAAAATATACCTAATTGTAAAAGACGTGTCTAAGTGCCCGCGAGGGCCCACAGAATAAAGAATTTTGACTTTGACTTTGACTTTGACCTCAATCTGCGAATTTTCATAACTGGAGCAAAAACTTTACTCTGGCTTTTGACCATATTTTTAATATTTTTTGACCTCTTCTCATGACTTTATAAAAGCTCGTTTGTGTAAATAAATTTATGATGGTTGAGTATAAAAAGTGCAGTTGTTTTTGTTTGTTTCCCTGCCGGATATGAGCTGAAACAGGTTTTTTATTGGCATCGTCTTATTCATACTTTTTTAAAATAAATAACGTTTAAAGACACAGCTAACAATCTGTTCGTAAAAAAAAACTGAAAACAGATAATGAATTTATAATATATGAATATGACCGAGGAGCTTCATAGCGTCGTTGCGCGTGTCAGTCTAATCGAATACGCAAGTTAAGCAACGTCGACCTAGCCTGTCAATGGTTGGGTTTATTTATTTCGAGTTCCTTCGTGCTTCGGGGCGCACGTTAAGCCGTCGGTCCCGATTGATGTCATTAGATGACATTAAGGCCAAGTCAGTGACCTTTAGGCGACTTGAAAACACTGGCCTCCGCCAATCCGCAGTTGAGCAACGTGTGGTGGAGTATGCTTCAAAGTCCTTCGATTGAGGGGAGACCCGTATCCTAGCAGTAGGTTGATGCAGATGCACAATATGATCAACTTCAGCTTGTTGGCGCGTTTCATCTCTATCTAGATACCTACGAAAGGCGAAATATTTTTTCTTGTACACACAAGTTCACAGTTAGCAATATTTAAAATTTAAATACCTGCCTAAAAGGCTAAAAATGTGATTAAAGTTTGTACGAAAGTCCACACAGAGGAAATCGTACTACTTCCCCAGTGAAGCAGCTTATAAATACGCTTTTACCAAAGCCTTTTTTGGTATTCTGCAGGGTGCACCACGTACAGGTGACGTTGGCTTTGGCTCTAAAGATCGTGGTTATGTGACTACATACAACTCAATCTCGAAATTGATTCTTAATTTCTCCCTCAGCAGCCTTATTTGCCTACATTTTCCACCGTCACAAATTACAGCACAATTCTCCATCTTTGTTTTAAGTTCTCACACATTACTAAAGACTGTGAGATTCATAGATACGACACGCGATTATGAGCTTTATCATAATTAACATAAGAGGTATTTAGAACGGATATTTTGTAACATTGTTAGTACGAGTATATAAGTACAGAACGATTATTGTCACACCTAAATTATTATTGTATAGTGTTAAGCTGCATTGTGTATTTTGATATATTGCATTTTTCGTTTATTCGGTCATTCAACTATATATAATAATGAATCCCTATATTCCTTGGTCACAGCATCATGCGGCTTTGCTGATTTCACTATATCTTTTTTTCATCTATTTGGTATTGTCGCAAGTAGGTTTTATATAAGAAAAAAAAAATGAAGTTTAAGAAAACTGAACGATCATAATAACTTTTCTAATGTAACTTTATGTCGTTTGACAAAACTGTCAGTCATTTGATAGATTGCGCGAAACCAATTGGAATTCAGTATTCATTGAAGACAGTGTGAGTGAGTGGGGTTACCAGGAAAAAAGGATTCGGTGACAGAGCAGAACTTTACCTTACAAGTGTCTTTAGACCCCGAGGTGGCAACCAAATACACGGCAAACGTTATGTGAATCGGTGTATGTATGAATAAATAACGTGTGAAATTAATGCAACACAAAACACTTTCGCGTATCTTACAAAACGTAAAGCTGGGCACACACTGTCGCAACCGCTATTATCTAGATGAAGGCTTTATTACTGTCGTCATTAATAGTGCGATTACCGACGCACTTACGCTATTACGCACTTATTACGTTTTGACATCTCTATCTTTCGGCATTTGTGTCTATGTCTGAGATGATTTTGGGACAATTTTGGAAATAGACGTTGTCGACGATACTGGCCATATTAAGCGTTTATATTTAGAATAGTTTTGTTATTTTTGAATGTTGCTATTATGACATTTTGAATAATAAAAATCTTGTACAAGAGAAAACATAATATCTATCATTTTTCTCTAATAGACGTTTTAGGAAATTGTTGTTTTAGGAAGTTGTCGTTTTCAGCCTGAGGGCTAAAACGTTAGAATAGCCCTTGCTATTGTAAGTACGGAACTAACCGCGATAGATCAAGGATTTACAATAGAGAAGTAAACAATAGCGAAAGTTTAAAATTATATATCAGAATATCGCACTTGAATAATTTATTTATATAAAAACAAAATACAGACTTTCATATACTTATTATTATATGAATGAGGGTTTTAATAAATAATATATATTAATTCGAATTGTTTTGCTGTATTATCTGCCCGTCTGTAATTTAGATTTCATTTCCTAATAATTACACGTTTATTGATATTATTAATTTTGTTACTTACTTAGTTAAAAACAACGATACGCTGAAAGTATGTCCGATTTTTTTTTACATAATTTGTAACAAATTTTACTTGAAAAAAATAGCTAATGCGCGAGAAGAAAATGCTACAAAATTTTAGAAATTTATTGATTCAGTAAATGAATAGACTAAGAACTTTTTTTTAAAATAACTCAAATATTAGTATCTAACGAAAACGTGAATCATAATTTCAAGTTAAATAAAAAATCCAACATTAATATCGACTGCAAAATTTACCGACTAGCATGTTGCCCGGTCATAAATATTAATTCGTTCCTCCCATCAAAGATTTCATAAATTAATACATTTCCTTTTAAATAGTAGCGTAATATCAAAGGGTGACCTTTTCAGAACTAATGGGCGTTTATCTCGGAGCGCCATCGGCGTTGTGAACCACGCCTTACACGGCACGACCCGACCTGCCTGGGAGCTAAGTGTAACATCTTGCTTATAAAATGTACCTTAATTTAAAGCTAAGTTTGAAATAAGTGGGCAGTATCGTGACTGTAAAGTTTAAAATTGTTAACCTTGATCTTCTTTAGGTGTTTCTCCAGCTAGTGAAGGTTAACCACCAGCGTGATAAAACTCTTCTTATCCTTAGTTCTACGGAACATCTCAGCGGCACTGGCTATCACGGTCCAATCTCGGATCTTTCTTAGCCAGGATATCTTTCTTCGTTCAACTTTTTCCTCCCTGCGACTATACCTATCATAATCAGCAGAAGCAGGTCGTATTGCTGAGGTCAAAGATATAATATGTCACATGTCTTAAGATGTAGAAGTAGAAACTAATTGTCGAGAGGATCTTAAGTATTATCCACGATGTAAACTCAGTTCTATTTACTGTTTAATAAGCCTCTGAAGTGCCCATGAGAATATTCATCCTTGCGAAATCGATAGTGATGCACCACCATGTTTAGAACCAAAGATAACTGGAGACTCGGCGTTTTTAGCGACGATGGCAGCAGGTGAGCAAGACTTCGTGTATTGCAATCATCTATATGCTTATGGTAACTGGTTTACATCAAGCGGACCGTACCCTTGTTGGCAGCGGGTGATAAATAATTTTCTGACTAAATGAAATAGCGACCTAATAATCACATTTATTTGATCTTTGGTGAGGCTGACAGACTGAAAGCTCAATTAACAACTCAAAGTGCTTTAGGTAATTGACGTAATTAATAGTATGTGCACTTAACTGTATTAAACAGTAGCTCCTGTTTGTATGTGTTGCATACATGGTGTAAATATTTAACATAGTAAACACCTGTCTAGAGAGTAAATAGTAGCAGGAGATAAAAGTGGAAAGATAAGAAGAGCTAGCAGAAGAGGAATATCAGAACAGAAAAGAAAATAATTGAACTTAAAAAAAAAAGAAAACAGGACATGGAAAGGAATATAGACATTTTAACTTATTAAAAAAAAAATTAAAAGAAGAGGACTTTTGAGATAGCTCTAAGGAATAGAGAATTTCGGTAACAGAAATAAATAGTAAAACGAAATAAAATAGAAACTACAGATGACTTAGTTGAAAAGAAGAACAAAAAAAATGCTATTAAATATAAAATTTGGCCTATAATTATAGAAATATGACAAAGCGGAAGTTAAAAGTGAGCCCAGATATAGAGAATAGTGAAAGTGAGAATAGAAGAAAGCCTAGATATCTTGAATATTATAATATTGAAACACAATCAGATGGGAATTCGGAAACTACAGATTATAATAATTCATGGATCATGATTTACTTATCAGAAATAAATGAAAATACTCTTTTATAATTACTGTAAACATACAGTTAACGTAGATACGCTTATAGCCTAGCAGGCTGACTAATCAAAGCTAGGTAAATAGAAAAATAATAAAGTAAATATAAAACGCAGTCCTTACATGAATCTGACCACTATAGTTTAAGCAGAAAAATACAACTTGCTAAGGGTCGTATAGAGGCATAAGTTAGCATAAGTGTAAATGTTTAATATACTTCTGAAGCCCAGGTAAGTATATTATAAACATTGTTAACAATTTCTACTGACAAAATCAATTAAAAGATACTCGAGGTAGAACTAGTTATTAGAAACATTTAGGTAGTTGTAAGCTGAATTAGTGATTCGAACTAAACCGCTCTTGGTAAAGGGTAAAGTTGAGGAAGGTGTGGACTGACGCTAATAGCTATGGGCTAACTCCAGTTTGATTTATAAACTGGACCGTTCTATTGCACTAACTCTTAGACTTTATGATTTGTTCAAGCTAAGCTTGAACTTATAATAGGTTTGGCCATCAGAAAAATATTCTGTTTGAACAAAATTTGACCACAGTAGAATATAGAGCGCTATTCATAGAGACGCATTGGAATTTTGTGTGATGTTATGCAGCGAATTAAGAAGTTCCCTTATGATCATTATAATGGAATATCTGTGTAAATACAGTAAGAGTACTATTAACTAATGTCTACTGTGTTTTGATAAATTAGTTTTGATCACGAAAAGATAGAACGAATTGTTTATATCCTTTGATGTTTTTTATGGGGCTTTTACACTACATCGCGACCAAGCTTTTGTGCTGTAAAATAACTGCCACAAGGAGTATCACTTTCACCATTCTTGCATGTATACCATAGAGCCTGCCGGCTAAGCTGAACCAAATTCCCATCGGGTTTATTGCTAGCAAAAATCGGACTTCTGTTTAAATTTGTTATAATCATCTTCAATTAAATCGGTAGATTGCCTTCGCCTCTACCGATTATGATTATTACTATTAGCACAAATTTAAGGTGAAGTTATTCGTAATTAAAAATCCGATCGTAATCGGCTTCAGCTTCGGCGGTAGGGCCTCAGTTATGGATTAATAAGCCTCAAATTTGATATACATATAGCTGTATGACGTAGACATTCGTTATACGATTTTTGGAAAAATTAGAAAGAGATCTATATGCGCACGAAGTGGAGAGAGAAATATTGTTTTTTACGTATGTGGAGTTGCTCTGTTAGATATACTAAGTTATTCATGGCGAGTGTCTAATTATGAGAACACAATCTTGAAGTGCATTTAATAATTCTGAAGTCACCTTTTAAGTCAAAGTTTGTCTAGTGATTTGAGATATGCGTTGTTTGATCAGTCAGCATAGCAGTTTTCTCTTTTATATAAGAACTAGCTTCCACTCGCGGATTCGCGCGCGGTAATCTTTCTAATAAAAAAAACATCCTATGTCCTCCCTAATATCTTTGAGAATATGTGTACAAATTTCATAATGATTGCTTGGGTTGCTTTGGCGTGAAAGCTTAACTAACAAATTCATATTTATAATATTAGTAGAGAATTTGTTGCATGGTCGAATTTGTATACATGGAATATTTGTTTCAAATAGTGATGTAACTGAGCTAGACTAATAAAGGAGTCAAAACCGATTTTTTATTTGTCTATCAATCTGTCTTTTTTTATTTATGAAGAAGGCAGAGTATATGTACTGGTTTTGAGTAATCTCTACAAACTCCTATTACAAAAAGCTAATAAAATGCGCATTTTATTAGCTTTTTGTTTATTGGCATTTTATTAGTTTTTTGTTGCCTTGCATACACACTCGAGTAGTTTTTAATTGAGATCCAAATGATTTAAAATTTAATTTTACGGGAGAAGCTTTTATTTCATATTGAAGCAAACAACCAGAGTCCGGCTAAAATATTAATAATTGCCATAGCCTATGGACAATTGCAACACTAATCCTCTTCGCTGACCCTGTGAAAACCACTTCACACGCTATTGTTCGTTTTTGTCACGCGGTCATCGCGGTTAAAAATGACGCAGTCTAATTTTAACTGAATAGTGGCTAATCTTATATTATTTATATGTGTTTTATCATGGTCATACCTACTTACCTACTACTAAACATAATACATTAAGAGTCGTATGGCTGAGAGTTCGCGGAAATAGATATCCTTTAGAGATTAGTAGTCGCCGTAAACAACTATATGTTTGTGTATGAATGACAGAATATTATAAAACAATATCCAAGTTGCTTAATATCTGTATTTATATAAAGTAACCATTACTGACTGATCTATCAACGGGCAGCTCAAACCACTGGACGGATCTGGTTGAAATTCTTCGTAGCTATATGATAGAAATCGTCGTCGACAACCCTTATTCATCCCACTAGTAGAATAGGTCTCCCCTCTATCGAAGGGGTTTAGAGCATACTTCACCACGCTGATCAACTGCGAATCAGTAGAGGCCAGTGTTTTCAAGCCGCCTAAAGGCCACTGACTTGGCTTAACGACTGTCATCTACTGACAACAGCCAGGACTGACGGCTTAACGTGCCCTCCGAAGCACGGAGGAACTGGAGATAAATAAACCCATCCATGGACAGGCTCCGGTCGTCGTTGCTTAACTTGTGTGTACGATTACACTGCCATGCGCAACGACGACATGGACCTCCTCATGATATACGAGTAAATATCCACTTAGAAAGAACTAGGGATAAAAGAAATTAGGGATACGCGCGAACTAAGTCGCAGACGCAAGCATACATTTGCTTGCAAAAGGGAAAATGTGACTGACTGATAGATCGATCAACATATTGCTTAAACTACTAAACGGATCGGGCTAAAAATTATCATGACGGTAGCTATTATGATGTAAACATCAAATAAGAAAGGGTTTTTGAAAATTCCCATGGGATATCGAGATACCTGCCTATGAAAATTAGCTCGAAATGTTCACTAGTGACCCGCGCTGGTGTTGCATATCAGATCACGATGTAATGCAATTCTCACGTCGTTTTGCAGATAATAAGGTAAAGCAATTTGCTCATGACGTATTATACATGCTCAGAGATAAATATGTGTTTTAGACATTACGACAAGCCCTGAAATATCGAATCGTGCCTTTAAGACCACCCAGGAATGTGTAGTGACGAGTTTAAATGAATAAGGATGTCGACACCATATATTTATTCTTGATAATAATAAATATTCCTGGACAAATTACACAAAATCTAGTCCCACATGTTCATACACACAAATATTTGTCTTGTGTGGTAATCGAACCCGCGACTTCGGAATAAAAGTGAGCATTGCTAGCCATTCGACCACCGGGCGCGTTTATACTAAGCTGATACATTGACAGTACTCTTACTATTTAGACTCAAAATAACTTCAGTTGACATTAATTGGTTATCTAATGCTAAGCTTTTCTTGAAAGTGATTTTGTTGTTTTTATTTTGAAATTACTTTTTATTTATATAAGTAACATAACTAATATAATGCAGACAATAAAAACTAAACTAAACTGTGTAAACCTATCTTAACAAAAACTATCTAAAGTAGGTCCGTGAGGCAGCGTGCCTAAAACGCTAGCAGCGTTACCCCTTTGAATGGCGATGCTTAGCCTCTGACCCAAGTAAGCGCCGGCTCTTGGGTCCCTGGTGGCTTGAAAAAGTCTCTTTGAAATGTCTTCAAAAAGACTCAAGGCACAGGGGCCCCAAGGACCGAGGGTTTCGACTCCGAAAGGGCTGAATAGGTATTGGGAGCCGATACCTCGGTATTTTAAGATTTTGTTCTTCTCCGCCAGCTCAGCCGCCGCTCCAGCTCTCACCGTGGAAACCTGAAGATGTGACGGGGCAAGGGTGTCCACGCAAGTGGCGTCCCAAACCAGGCACCTTCCAGTCTTCCACGGCATGAGAGACATTCCGTCCGGCCTCTTGCCATCGTCACGCACGATACCATTCGGCTCTAAAATAGCCGGTACGTTGACGCTGGCAAGAGATCGCGAGTTCTGTTTGAATTTTGAAATTCAAACAGAACTCGCGATGACAATAAATTATTCAACATCTAAGTATATTGTACCTAAGTTTCCGCCATGTTACATATGTTTTCCTCTTTAATACTATATAGAAGAATATTATAAAGAATTGGCTGTGTGGTTTCCGGCAGACTAGAATACAATCACTCCGTCTCTTCCCGTGGATGTCGTACAAGGCGACTAAGGGAAATACATTATCAAACATCGATCAGGCCTCCCCAACCCGTCTGGCCAGCGTGGGGAGTGTAGGCCAAAACCTCTTTCTGTCTGGGACGGAAGAGAGAGGGTCGTGCTCCTGTAGTGGAGACTAAAATCACCTGATGATGATGATTATAAAGAATAGAAGAGTTACATGTACAATGGCGGACTTATCCTTTCTTCCAGGCGACAATAGAATGTTGGACGGCGAACACTGCTATGGATTTGGTAATTGGTACGATTCAATCTGAATGTATCAAACAAATTTCATAGGCCGACCTACAAGCCTGCGTGAATAGTACTTAGAACAAAATAATACTGTAATGATGCAAGGTAAAATAGTAACACGACTATAATACTAAAGACTAAATAGATACGTCCAAGTTATAAGGCAGTCACGAAGTACTAAAAGTAATGCAAATGGTCTAAAATCATCCCAGTTTGTAACTTGTCAGTTGCTTAATTCAATAACTTAATGCCAAGTCAACTTTTGAAACTTTATTTAGTAAATCACGATTTTGTTACCAAAAGCATTCGTATGCGATGGAGTGTTCTTTAATTTGTATTTTTTTTTTTTTGTGAATACGATTACATACTGATTTTTTTAAATATTCTATATTATCTATTTTTTAGTTAATAGCAATCTAAATAAACACTATGATCATTTCAGCAATTGCATTTTTATTAAGTTTTTAAACGTATTAACATCCCAAAGAATATATTTTTTAAGAACAATCTTAGTTCTTAAAAATCTAGTTCTTAAAGTAAAAAACCGACTTCACCGCACTTTAATTTTTCACTTTAATTTTGTTGATTCATGTGCAAGCCAGCCAGCCAATTACAATGAGGATAATTTATTTTAGATATTCCAATCAGTAAACATAATAAAATACCGCGTAATATAAATATATATACATGTACATATTTTCTTCTTGAGTTACACTATGCTACCTTCATAAACTTGTATAGAAAATCGTCTCCTCTACCCTTAAATTTTTCATGGAAAAGATTCACTATAAGTCCGTCTTTATTTTATTGCTGTAACTTTATAGGTATAAAATTATTCTTTTTCATTTTATTTGTAATGTAAATAAACAGTATTTATATTAAAGAGTTAAGAAGCGATTATTTCGTTAAAAAAAGAAAGGTCCCATACCTTTCTTTTTTTAACGAAATAATCGCTTCTTTTAGAATTAAATGCAATTTGTTTTTGTGAAATAGAATAGAGAAAATAATTATGTATGACTTCATCCATATAATTACAAATATACAAGTGTTTTAACTGAACTATTTTAAAACATTGTACAGAGGTACGAAACCCTTCACATACGAGAGCGACTCGCACTTGGCCGGTTTATATTTGTTTCCTTGGTACTGTACTAAGAATATTTTTTATTTATATTGATTGAGATGTTGTTATTCAAAACATTTTTTTATTGAATTTGTAAGTAACAATTCTATATATACTAATGATACATGATTGATCCGAGTTACCGACCATTGACTGACAAAATGATGCAATGTTCAAGTCATTGCTTCAAGTATCATCATCCTTACGTACATTGGTATAGAATAGTGCTTGACTCAATAACAAAGTTTGTTGATAGATCCGATGAATGCGTATTTACCACTTAAGTCTGTAACTTAAATTATTTGTTATGAAGTTAACTGACATAAAAGCGATATTACAAAGTTATTTAAATATTTATGTAGTAATGAAGATCAATAGCTGTCTATACTATATTTTACACTATACCTATATGATAGCGAAAATTAAACTTCAGCTCCGATTAATGACAATTGTGTTTAGCTTCGCTGGTAGAACTTTAAAGCTTTACTGACGAAGCTGAAATTGTTTGTCAATAACTTAAGGCGAGGTGAGCCAGCGCTAGAAACAATATGACAATTCCGCGAGACACTGACGACTCTGGCGATCGAAAATCAATTGAATAATCGATTAAAAATTTTCATGATGTATTAAAAATAATATAATCTATCGGGTATAATACCTCCAGTTATTTATGACCTTTTTTCAGTACATGACTTATAATGTCAAATTACATATTTTAAGAATAAAACCCAAAATAGAAGATAAAATGACACGAAAAGAGGTAACTTTGTGAATTTATTTTATCGAGTCAACTTCATCAAAATTAAATCATGTTTCCATCAGATATATTCCCTAGTATATCTCTGTTTATTACTTCAAAGATGAATTCTAAATTGTGGATTTTGCAGTACCACCCCGCCATTTTTGAGAATCAAAATATTCCATGGGAATAGGTTTCGGCTTAGGCGATGGGTCCCTACCGCCGAAGGGGTATTCTGTGAGGTGGAGGTACATTCCCCAGTCGGGTAGCTTACAATTACGCTCCCTACCTCTCTTTTCGCCAGAGTTTCGTTTGTCAGTCAGCAGGGTGCACCGCGTGCAGGTGAACTTGGCTTTGGCTCAATGACGTTGATGAACCACTTACACCCCAAGGTTTGATTTTCGCCATCAAAAAGTCCGATGGGAATCGACTACAGCTTAGCCTGTGGGTCCCTAGGTCCGGATTGCAAAGTTACTCTAATGTCGAAGTATCTTCATTGTAATTATATTATTGCGATGTTCAGAGCCCTGCACTGGGCGGTCACGAAGAGAAGGTTCCGATCTCGCACCATTTTGTAACTCATCAGTCGGTTGGTAGCACAGTAATTTATTATTAGTGTGACTACGCTATAAACACTATGAGGATATTCTCCTTTTTGAACTTTTGAAGTGAACCAGTCGCGTTTTAATAAAATATATAGATAGTACATAAAATATATATTATGTAGATTTAGGATACTTTTATTAACAGCTGTGACAGTGTAGCCATGAAAGTATTCATCTGAAAACTCCTATTTTGCTAAAATCTTTAATGTACAGGCACTGTCTGATTTATTTTAATTGAACGTATATAGATATAATGTTCTTTAGTAATTTTAACTTGTAGACGTCTAGGCAATTACGATGTTTAGACATACATGGTTAGGCAATTAGCCTAATAGACATGATTACATACAGCGATGTCTATAATTTTGAGTAGGTACAATGCATAAAATGCTTTTTTTAAAAACATCACAAACAATAAAAAAAAACCGAGTTCATCTAAAATTGTGGTCACCACCACAGTAACTGATTACCGGCAATAAGTCTCACAAGGTTAACCAACGTATAGTTAAGTTGAACTTTATTGCTCTCCACATTAGTAAACATTATTTTGTTTAAATTACTCTAATTTGACCAATGATTGGAATTATAATGTGAGTTGTATAGACAAGCCTTTTTATATATTGATAGTTACATATCTCTGTATGATTTGTTGTTTTTTGTAATGTTTTTTATTGGTTATTGGCTACATTTACTAGCGGCCGCCCGAGACTTTGTGTCCGTATTTTCAATGAAATAAATTATTCTTAGATACGCTTCTACTGCGAGTAATAAGTGAAAATATACACCAGATTTTATGTTACACCTCAAGCGATACAACTGTGAAAACGACATTAAATTTCATACAGTAGTTTTAAAAAAATTCGCGTATATACAGAGGACAGCAGACAAACAAAATATCTAAATATTACAGTTTAGATTTATATCGATCTTACGAAGACACTTCGTATTAGATTGTTAATTGATGTTATTTTGTAACAGGTGATATTTTGCAGAAGTCAAAATTACAGGCACGCAAAGAAGTGTAGATCAAATTGACTGTTCGTATTATTATTTCTGAAATCCTTTGACAAATCTATAAACATATCGAGACAACTTTTATTCTATGAGAAGGGGTCAAACGAGCATGTGGGTTACTTGATGGAAACTACACCATTAGGTTCACGTATAGTGATTTTGACATATAGTGATATTGTCGGATAAAGGGAATTGCGCGTTCGAAGTATATAAAGTTTGTGCATTATTTTTATATAATAGGGGTGTATGTAAGTTGCATTTATAAAGCTTTTTTTATTATTTTTAGGTGACTACTGGGTGAATGTGGAGCGGACCGAAGACTCATTGGGTTTTGCATTTGTCCACGAGAGCTACTGCCAACAAACCAATCTACAGTATATTATTTTATGAATTCTGGTCAAAAAAATGTCGCAACGAAAGCTAGCCTAAAGTATAGTTTAAATTTACCCATCCTGATTAAAAGATTGATGCAAATAGCTCTATATATAGTAGATTATACTGTAAAAACCCACGATGTAAAGATCCTTAAGCGATTGATTTATCAGTAAAAATATAGATACTATAGTTTAACTATTAGTAAAAAAATCAAGTCCATTGCTTTTTCAAAATTCAGATCAAATTTAAAATTTCTGGTTTGTATTGCTAGTAACTTAAAAAATTAAAAAAAGGACTTACCATCGTCAGAGATACCGGCAGCTTCATCACGAGCGTTCTGTTCCAAAGATTTCAGAATTTCTTCAGGAATTGGGGGAGGAGTAGGCAAATGGGCGCCTCGGGGTTGGTATCCATTCTCATCAGCGGTATATTGGATGCTGTAGTCTTGTCCATCATCGCCCTTGTACGCGAAGCTACCCTGGGACTGCACGCCGTTTGTGGCTACACCTGAAGCATCAGCTCGGATTCCATTGGAAGTTTCAAAGTCGTAAGAAAATCCTTCAGCTGTTACATCGCTGTTAAGCTTTAAGATTTGCGCTCCAGCGTCTTCAGGGCGGCTGCTTCCTTGGCCACTGTATCCACCAGCGCCGCCGTGTCCACCGGCACCGCTGTAGCCTCCGGCACTACCAGCGTTGTAAGCATTTCCAGCATGTTGGGTGCCGAATCCGCCCCCTTGGCCTCCGCCGAATCCTGAGCCGCCTCCAAATCCGTTACCACGGCCTCCAGCGCCTCCGTGACCTCCGCCGAAGCCAGCGCCGCCACCGAACCCTGATCCCGACCCACGACCACCGAATCCTCCAGCAGGACCTCCTCCAAAGCCACCTCCGTTGTATCCAGCTCCATCAGATCCTCTCGGTGGGAGGTATTTATTGTCAAGGCGGTCTGCTAAGCAGACGCCGACGACAGCCGCTAGTACAATCTGAAAAATCAATCAGTGATGTTACTCTTTGCACTATCGTATCGACGACTTGCGAATAATAGCTTCATTTTATCGATACTCTCAATCGTCAATCATTGTTCTGTCAATTCTTTTAACGTTTGTACGTGATACTTTAATGATTGATTTTCATGTGTGTTAATAATGATTTTTTTTTGTCTGTATTTTGTTGTTTAATAATGATTATAGTACTGGATAGGTAATGACAAGTTTTTGCGGTAAACGAACAAAGTCTAAATGTTAAACTTGAATTTAGTCTCTCAAAAAATGTAATTACAGCTTTTTGTATGACTTGGATGAAAACAAGTTTTATGCATCTTTGTCATTAGCTATATGACACACAATTTTAATTATAAAAAAAAAACTAGATCTCAAAATCAAGGTCTCAAAACACATTAATTCTATGGAACTTTGACGTAAAGGACATTTTTTTTTTACAATTTAAAAGTTTAATTAACTTTAGACAAATAAAAATATAGTTTAATTAATTTTTTGATACACATTTATTCTTTTTTATTTTGAAAAAATATATGTTCGATTAAATAATCGATATATTAAATATGACAATTAATCCTGACAAATCAATTTCCTAAGAATCGATAGCACGTAACGAACCTCCCTAAGGGTAGGTACTCACCAATTTCATGTTTATATAATTTATTATGTTAATAGAGCGTGTTTACTCGATGCCTTACGATGTTCCACTGTGATGAGCCCAGGACGAGCCTCGATTATATACCAGCCTCCCAAGATGGTAGAACGGTGTGCTCACAGAAATTCGTACCACGGTCATTTCTATATCACTCCGATTCGATTGGAACGTAGGTCTTCCTACATTACGAGAATGTGTATCGAGATTTGAGAGGTCGGATTTTTTGTTATCAGTAAGATTTTATAATATGTCGTGTCGGATGCAAACATGCATATGACTCGACTAATTAATGTAGGCTCGCAATATCAAATTGCTGACGCGCAGCCTCACTCACCGGAAAACAACAACCCTAAAAGAAGTTACTTAGTAATGAATTTGTGTTATTTTTATAATGTTAGAAAAATGTACTATAGATACCAACAATCAATTGTTATTTCGATAGGTATTTATTTAAACTTCCTGCACAAAATTGTACATAGGCGGACTTAATGCTATACTAGCATTCTCTACCAGTCAACCTAAGGACATCACCCAGAGATAAGACATGGCAGGAGCACAGAGAGTCTTAATGTATTCAATGTTGATAATTGTTCATGGAAATAAATGTGGCTGTACATACCTAATCTTTCATAAAATTCTTTCATAAAATTCAACTAGCTAAAGTTATAGCTCAGTTTAAAAAAAAAGAATATTAGGCTTAACTACTGGGACAAAATTTTTCGTAAGCTCTCTACAAGTATATTTTGTAGTTAAATATAGATCATTACTTTTAAACTTTCGCGTTGCATGATTTATGAAAATAGCAACGGGAATTAACGCGATCAAGCATCCTTATTAAGGTATTTACATTATCTTTCATCAAACGTCAGGCAATAATGCTTCATGCTGATCGCGTTAATTCCCGTTGTTATTTTTGTTAATTGTACATATTATATTTTTATACAATGTCGGATGGCAAAAACAGCCCGTTTGATGTGAAGCAGTAACAGTAACTAGTGGAATCAACTTCCCTTAGCGGTCCCTGAGGTCCGAGCCTGCAAGTGATTACAATTGCAGGGGTAAAATGGCGATTCCGTGGGATTTTATGTGGGAAGTTTTATAAAGTTTTATAACGTGGGATGTTTTATAACGCTGATAAGATAACAAATCAGTTTAGATAGGCAATTAGATCAATTTAGGTCACGCAGGCTTTTGATATATCATCATCATCATCAACATGCATCTACTCACTACTGGGTTGCTTGCCTTGATTGATTGGATGCCTTCCCCAATGCTTTCCACCAAATATGATCCTCCGCCTGCCGCATCCAGCCGCTACCAGCCACTTTCTTAAGGTCATCGACTATCTAGATCTAGATTTTTGATATATATCTAGCGTGCATTTTAAAATTATTAATGTTACTGTTGATAAAAATCCTGTTTTGAATCCTGAAGACTTTAGTCTTCAAGCTGCCGAAGCTTTCCAAAAGCTGCCCAGCCCAATCGATTACGTCTATCGATCTCTTTGTTGAAGTTACCTCGGTCAAGCTGTATGGAATGTCCAAGGTAGACATAGTCTTTAACCACTTCTCTACTTTTTAACCGGGTTATGGATGACAACATCGTTGTACATGACTTTCGTCTTGTCGAAATTCATCCCCAGCTCCACGGATCGAAATGCAACATTGATATCGGTCAACATACGACCGAGATCCTGCAGCGATTCAGCCACTATGGCCACGTCGTCGGCAAAGGTGTGAGATTATAATAAATAATTTAGTTATATATTAACTTTAAAATAAATAATATAGTTTAGTTATATATACTTTTCAAAATAAATAATTAAATTAATATAAAACAAATATTTAAGGCCGGCTCCCATACAACAGACATGATTTTTTTGCTGTTTTTATAGATAATGGTACGGAACTCTTCATGCGCGAGTCCGACTCGCACTTGGCCTTTTTTTAAATTGCCTCCGTAGGTATTCAAGTCAAAAACAATGTCACGCCAAATCGGCGCCTGTAAAACTATGGTAAACTACTCCTTATTAATCATAGGTACTAATGGTCATATTATTTTTATGTAATATGACTATATTATTAAGTATCTCTTTTTAATCACGGGTCAAGCCCGGTCATTTGATAGGCGTACGCGGGGATATGGATCCAACGCGTAGAGGCCCCTTTGAGAAGTTTGATGTAATGTTGTACGCCCGCCGTGACCCGCTCTAGGATATGTCAATGGAACGACATACCCATGAGCAGGTCTCGGCAGGCGTTGAGACTATTGCGAAGTGTGATGGAAAATAATTGGGCTATGGGGATGAGATCTGGGTGAACTTAATACCGGGCTATTACAGAAGAGGGACGGACGCCTGCCATAACTGCTTTTATTGCTAGTTATTTGAGGCAGGCGGTGGCTTGCCACTCACTAGATGGGGCCCCGAAATGCCATGAAAACGGCCGGGGGCAACACCGGTGTGAGTGACTCAGGGATGTCGAGAGGTGTGCTGCGCTTTCTCCGAAGTTACTCGCGGCGTGATGCCCTTTAACACTTTCACCCCTGGAGCCTAAAGGCAAGCCAGAGCTGAGAGTCCTGCGGGCCTGCGAGTTCTTGTGTTTACACTCCGACCGATGAAGACACGTCGGATACGAAGGCCCTGACTGACTATCTAGAGATTCGGGTCCGTGGTGTCGCTACTCACTAATATTATTATTAATATTATTATTTTATTTTTGACATTTACTCGTATATATAACAAACGCATGGTCCGTAGTTATATGGATCTTTGCTCTACATCATTGTTATTATGTGTCTATAGTTAAGGTATTCCGAATTACAAAGAACGCATATACAACTTAACATACATAAACCATGAAAACAGTACACTCTTTTTTAAAAGTCGAGTATAAAAGTGTGAGTACAATGCTTTTTTCACATGCGTAGGATTTCGAAAAACACATTAGATCTAATAGAAGTTATACATGCAAGCTCCGTAAAAATGTAATATTGAAAATATATATTGCAATATCAAACAATATACGCTTTTAACGTTCTAGTATTAAAGCTTATACTGCCTTGTATAATTATATTGTACAAAATATAGTCTGTCACATAAAAAATGTGAGATTACAGTGTGTTTAGAAACAACAGAGATGTGATTGTGAGGACAATAATTATGGTGGCTTATTCGTTATGAAAACATACAGAATAATATTTTGTCACGCTGAGCAGTTAGATCAGTATTCAAGTAGTTGATCGAAGCTATACATATAGTCAGTGGCATTAAAAAATAAACAAAAAAGAATGTGAACGACATAATTATTATGTATCGATTGTTAATAAAAAAGAACTAAAAAGTCTACTTACCGTATTTCGCTCATTCAACCCATATTATAGGGGTTAATGTGATAACTATAAACTGTCATTAAGCAGCGGTTGCTATTTGGGATTAAAAATGGTAGAATTTAATTAATTTGTGCATTATCATAAGAACAAAATGAGCGTACGAAATTTCAGCATAGACGGACACCGCCGTTAAACTAACTAAAGCTTTGTGAAAATACCACATTGCCAAGATACATACAAATTTATAACATAGAATATACGTATTTATATTTATAATACATAATATATGTATTTATAGTATTAAATTAATTGTTGTCCTACGTTTTATAGAAGTCGCTTTGGCCTAGGAAACTTGAGAGAAAATATCGTTAATTTTATATAGCGTTGTCATAACCGTGTCGCACATTGTTGTGATGTTCTCTGAATGAAAAAAAAAACAGTACGAAACACTAAACAGAATATCGTATCAATCTGTCTCACTTCCTTACAAATTGATGGATGTAAGTTATTTATATATTATATGAATTGCCTTAATGCCTTCAAAATACCATATTCGGCACATAAATAGACTGATGCTACCAAACTCTAGACTTACATCACACTGTTCTAGTCCCTTCGTAATGGCAGTAAAAACATACAATAAATTACCTGACATAATAAAAAAAGAAGAAAAGGAGATTACTTTTACAAAAAGGTTAAAGGACTTTTTGCATCAAAAAACCTATTATACTGTCAAAGATTATTTAGACGATAAACTATAGAAATCTTCAAACTATCTAAAGGAATAACAAAAACATAATAATAAATTGAATTTTTTGATTATTTTTCTATATACTTACATTTATAATATATTACTTTACATTACAATTATATATATTTTTTTATATACTTACAGAAATGATTTATAGACTTTTTCTTTTTGTTATCATATAATACAAGTGATATGCATGCAAATTGATAATTGAAGAAATTTTGTAATTTATGTATGAAATTAAGAATTTGTAATTTGTAAAGATATTGAATGATAAAAATATGTATATTTGCAGTGCCCTATCTGGGTTCATGTTTGGAACAAATGTAACAAACCATATGTACACCACCTATTGTATACAACATGAGAGCAATAAATAAATAAATAAATAAATAAATGAATGTAAAATACGTTTTCTTATATGAATGTGATGGAAACTATGAATTTGTCTTAAGTTTTTCTCTATCTACGTCAAAATGGTATTTTAACAAAATGAGGTTCAAGAAAAAGCTATCTGATCTTATTTTTCTTTCGTTTAATATACTAGTGTTTTGTATTTTTCCTTTACAAAATCGATATAATAAAATTATCTGTAGATAAGGTAGGTGAGAAGGTAAAAAAAATATAAGGGGTCTTAAAAGAGCAGTAACAGCTAAATCAATTATTTTTTTAAACTTTTGGCTAATTGTCGGTCGGTATATTTATACAAAATTGGATGCGGTTTTATTTACAATTGTATTTTGATTGTTTTACCTTGATATTATGTCGCAAGAAGAGGAATTATCTACCTTTAATATCTACGAGTACACTATCTATCTAAAATGAATACTAAAAACCAACACATTTTAATGCTGACACTAAATGGATTAAAATACAACTTGTATGCGTTAAGAAAGTATGGACTAATCCGAAGCGTAACAAAGCGGGCCACTAGATAATAATTTTATTGTTAATTTAAAGTCCACTCGAATGAACTCGCGACCCCGTTGGTACTTAAATTAAATAACTCTACATAAGCACCTAAACTTTCGACATTATACGCACAAGAACATTCCCTACACAAATCGCATCCTCATGGTAACTGATTCAATGAAACAAATTGTTATTTGCGCGGCACGACGCAAAATGCGCGCGTGAGTCATCCGTGAGAATACAGTACCGTCTTGTAATGGTTCATGAATTTCTTGGATAAATTGTATGTAGGTAACTTTTTTTATAACACGCAGGTGGCAAAAGAACTCGCCGGATGATAAGTTTATTATATGCATCATGTAAACTGTCACTCACGCAAATCATTATCTAAAAATATACAAAATTAAATGTTGCTCGCGCAACGATGGATAAAGATGGGTAAGAATAAACATAAATATTTTGTTGAGACATTTTTTTATTTGTTTTTAATTAAAACAATAAATAAGCAGTTAACTTACCGTATTCTACTCTTCAACCCCTTTCTTTTGCTAACTATATAATAAAGATTAAAGAAAAAATATAAATCACCATTTATTACAATATAAATGGCGGTATTTAATGTAGCCGTTCATTGTAACGAGAACTGAACGAATGTGCCAAATTTCAGTTCAATCGGATGTTAAATGAAAGAATTTATTTGCCCAGAAAATAGTACAAATCGGTGTTAGTTAGGTGTTATCATCATCATTATCAGCCTGTATCCTACCAACCACTTTTTTGAAGTCGTCGGTCCATCTAGAGGGAAGCGCTTCGTCGCCCCATACGTGGCCTACACTCTAGTGCTTTCCTCACCCATTTGCCATCGCTAATTCGGCAGATGTGGCCAGCCCACTGCCACATCTGCTTGCTGACTTTGAGAGCTATCGACCACTTTGGTTCTCCATCGAAGTAAGGTGTTAGTGTTTACACTTATATACTTTAACTTATATATTCCGTAAATTGGATAGCATGCAAATATTAAGTATGTGAAAACTTGCAATACATTATAATCAAATATAAATTTTCCGCATAAATTTCATTATTTGTTTACTTTTCTTTTTTACAAAAATTTGTATTTACAATATAAATATAAAAACATAACATTATAAATTACTATAAAAAAGAGTTACAACTTCTTTCATATTTGTATTATTATAAAAAATAACAAAAATGTAAATAATTTGCAATTATATAAATATAGTAATTATTTCTCAAATTTTATCGTGTAAGGATTCTCTCACATTAAAGTATCTGTTTGCGACCAAAATATTACGTAGGATTTTTACGAATTTTTTACATTACATCGAATTTTATTAATGTTGCGAGCTTTATATGGCTACGGTAACCGTTTCACATCAGGTGGGCCGTATGCTTGTCTGCCAGCTGACGTAGTATATAAAAAAGGCTCGATTGATGCCCTTAGATTGATAGATTGCCCTTAGATGCACATGTCCAGAGACTGCGGTAACTGCTTTCCATTAGGCAGACTATATGTTTACCTTTCGTGCTTCGGACCTTCGGAGGGTATGTTAAGCCTTCAGTCCCAGCTGTCGTCATTAGATGACAGTCGTTAAGCCAAGTTAGTGGCATGAAAACACTGCCCTCCGCCAACCCGCAGTTGAGCAACGTGGTGGAGTATGCTCTAAACCCCTTCGATTGAAGGGAGACCCGTATCCCAACAGTGGGATGATTATGGGTTGATACCGATGCTTACCTTACTGTAGTACGAAAGTTCATAAATCACTATAAGTAGTCAAGGTTATCTCAATATTCTTAATAGTTTGGCATTCGGCAATATATTTCCTAATTGTGGGAATAAGATAGCATTGTTTAAATTAGAGTAACATCACTCTCAACCAATTTGGAATAACAAGCTTGCATTCATAACTTTTAATGTCTTAATCAAATTTGAACGTTTGTGCCGATTGACAACTTAGCTTTCATAGACGGAGCAATGTACTAAGCATTGTTGCCTGGCGCAACGACGGCGCGACATGTTAGAAATGGATTATTTTAATTGGAATAGAATAGAATAAATATTTATTTGCATAAAACATGGTAGGTACATTAGTAGTGGCAGTAGGAACTCTACTTCAATCAACTATAATGCATGTGAAAATATCAATGGCGTCGTCGACACGCATTAAAGTCAGAGTTATCATTTACTGATACAGTGTATAAAATTTATAAGATGAAGCATAAGGCAATTACGAATTGCACTTTAATATGCTTCGGCTATACCACGGAAATCAAACTACAAACGTTACTACGTGTGCCAAGTTTTGGCTTTATTTTTATATGATGTTTTTAAAAAAGTTTATATCTAATTAAGTGTTCATAACTGTATGTGTACCGTTTAGAACGTTTTATTTTTATCAAATGAAACGTAGTGTAACTTTTTATAAGTTTTATGAACAAATAAATTTTGTTGTGGCGATTAAGCCATGATTTATTTTTTAATACAACTGCATAATCTATAAAATAAGTTGTCTATGCAGAATAGCATACGCAAATTCTTGAGCTCTTACCGATTGACCTCATGTAAAACACATTACCCTCCTTTTGATTCGTTACCAGCAAATATTTGATGCCATTTTAACAGTACGTTTTGCATGTTTTTTATTACAAACTTTTATTCGTTTTTTTTTTGAGAGGGGGGGGGGGGGGAAACGAGCATGTGATCACCTGATGGAAAGCAATCACCACCGCCCATGGAGATCAGCAACACCAAAGGGTCGCCTATCTGTTGCCAGCCTATCAAGCCTATCTAAGAAAGAAAGAAAAGAAGGATTCCTTTCTTTCTTTCTTTCTGGTGACCTCATTCACTAGCAGGAACACAACAACCCTCAAGGGAAATGTTATTTGGCTACAGTATTATGTGAGGTGGTACTTCCTCATTCGGGCAGCTTAAAAAATACGCTTATGCCCTACCTCGCCTCTTTTCGCTAGAGCCTCGTTTGTCATTCAGTAGGATGCACTACGTGGAGGTGTAAAGGTATGAAAGGTGAGGAGGTATGAAATTAAAAAAAAAATATTACCTTTGTAGAAACAATAAAAAATACTATAACTTTTGTTACGGCACTGGCTACATAAACGCAATATTTAACATAGCTGTCGTACAAATTTCTGATTTAATGCATATAAAATAGCACAGTGTGACGTCATAACGTGGTGGCCTTTTGTATGGAGCGTTTTCGGGATAGTCCAAAATTGTGATCTTCAAGTTATCATATCTCGAGAAGTTTTTATGCAATCGAAGTAATTATTTCACCTATATTTATATTATTGTGACGTCTTTAAATAACAAATTGAAAAAAAAAATGGGATACAAGCCTATTAATGTTCACCTAAATGCCGCCATTTTTAATCCACAGGCCGTCACAAAATGGCCATTTAATATTTCCACATTAATGAATGAATATTTATTGAATTAAGTAACAAAGACTCATGTTATTAGTAATGCTTATAGACTATGTTAGTAAAGATATTAAGCTGATATATTAATTTTAAAGTGGCCATTATTTACATTAATGTCCGGTCACCCGTAAAATTCACATGGTGAACCAAACGTTGTCGATTTATATACTCATCTGTACAAATAAATTGTTAGAATCCTTAAATTTTTGATATGAATCTAAATCGGACCTACAAAATGAGCATTGAATCTTTCGCTCCGAGGTCCGAATCGACCCATTACAAAAGATACCTTGAGACATTCGCACCGTCCAACCACTGCGGTGTGAATGGTCCCATTTAGAAACAGTGGTTGGGCGATTCACACCGCGCCGCGGTCCTCATGGTGCGAAACAACTAAAGACCCATATTATGATCGGGTTGGGTACCAAATGACAGGGTTTGATGAACGAAATAGAGTAAATGAACTTTTTAGTTCTTTTTTTATTAATACCAAATACAACTTACATCAAAAAATCATTTTTTTTTTTTGTTATAGGTAATTGTTTTATCTTATGTGTCAAATTTTCATTAGTGGTTGGTTAAGTAGTAAAATAGTATTCAATAAGATATTATTAAACATATATGAAGAAATTAACTAAGTAGGTATGTATTTGATTTTTTTTTACCGAATACGTTACTTCAAGCAATCGAGCAGGCAGACTGTGGTCTAAGCAGTTTGTCGGTATCAATTCATAATCATCCCACTGTTGGGACGGGTTGGCGGAGATTATTCAAACACATTGTATGAAGACAGATTATACACCACACAAGTGGCAAGTTCGTATCACCGATCGCCACGTATGCTATAGTCGTTTTTATTAACATTACTAAAATTCGGTATAAGTGGTTCGCCATTATCATTAGAGACAAAGCCACGTGCACGTGCTCGTTTTGCACGCTTCCGACCAGGAAGCGAAACTCTGGCGAAAGCGCGGTAAGACCACGGTACATCGATCTCAATTAGGGATGTACCTCCACTGCACAGGAGATCGCAGCGATTACAGTTCTTGCGAGTGAATGTGATCACCAGAAATGGGCATATATGGCGTTACTAGGGCGGCTACCAACTCGCATATTGCAAGGATTTGTAGACTATGGTAAGGATTTAAAATAAGATGAAACGATTTTTCCAATCGCGATACGATTTAGAAGCTATAATATAACCTCACTCGCAGAAGGACGATCAAGCAAATGTTGTTGATTGTCAAATTTTGAAACATTGAATGTAAATCCATTAACATAGATGGTAATCCAAATAGAACATTAAATGAATGATAGATGTTACATTCTGTGTAGAATAGTTAAATTACAGAAGGTCCACATTTGATTTCTGCCTAATCGGCGCCAGCCATCAACTACGTCCCAACTCCCGAAGCTGAAGCCGATTACATCGGACTTTTTGGATTCCAAAATTATTTTGATTACTAAAATTATCTTCAACGACGTCAACGCTTAATCATTCCACTACTGGGATACGGATCTTCCCTAAATCGAAAGGGTTTGGAGCATACTCCACCACACAGCACAACTGTGGGTTGATGAAGAAAAAAATATCCTAGGGTTAAGCTAAGTTCTTGACAGACATCTTTAGCTTAGTCGGTAAAACTTTAGGGTTTCTTTCAGCGGAGCTAAACATAATTATAACATGGAGCTAAATTTACCTAAGTACCAATAATCTAAACAGTAGTGCTATTTTCGCATTTAAAAACTCTGATAGTAACCGGCTCAGCTTCGGCGGTAGGTCCTCATAGAAAAAAACGTGGTGCGTTTATTCCTCGATTATGTGCGTTTATAGGCTACGGTAGTCGCTTTACATCAGGCGGGCCGTATACACGTCTGACATCGGGCATCTTAAAAAGTGGATAAATTTCATCACTATATTTATACATACACTATCAACGGACCGGACCGTCTGTATATTTTTATTATTTTCTATAATCTTACAGAATGAATGATATCAAATGGTGTTTTATGTATAAACAATTACCTTTACAAAAGTTCCCATGAAACACTTTATACAATAAATAAAAAAGAGATATACATAGTTTTAGATTCAAGGCGAGATAGATCTAACTGCACTACCGAAGACATTTGATGGATGCTTTTTTATGCCACTAAAATGGCAAACAAACATACGGCCCGCTTGATGGAAAACAGTTACCATAGCCTATGAAGTTTGTACCCTAGTCTGTTAAAACCTTTTCACGCTCTTAGCCCGTGCATTGCCTGCCCGTGAACCCCATGCTGTAGTCTCCTGAGAAAACCACGACAGGCAGTTCATTCCACAGCTTGATAGTACGCGGGGGTAAAGGAGGGAGTTGCTACGTTGGTAGCAAGAATGACGGCCCGCGACCGTTATTTCATGTTGCGAGCGTTAATTAGGGCAATCGCTTCACATCAGGTGAATCGTATACTTGTGAACCACCCGACGTAGTATAAAAAAAAAATGTGTTGATAACAAATAAATATTCCTGGCCAAATTACACACGGCCATCTAGTCCCAAACTCGGCAAAGCTTGTACTATGGATACTAGATAACTGATATAATACTTAAATACATTTTTTTTTTGTAAACACATAAAATTACATACCCACATATAATACATAGAAAATGCCCAGACTAAGATAAATAGACATGTTTATGCACACAAATGTTTATCTGGTGCGGGAATCGAACCCGCGACCACAGAGTCAAAGTGGCTACTGCTAACCATTCGACCACCGAGCTCGTCAAATGTTGAAATACTCTTAGCAACAAGTAAGTAGAACGCAGTACTCAAGCAAGACCTCTAAAAATAAAGACGGGCCTAGACGCGTAGCTGTAACGGGTCAATTGTAATTGGTCTATAAATCTAGCTTATAACTTATTTATGGTCTAGTTTACTGGCTTTTGTGGGATGAGCTTCGATGTGAGAAACAATATTGACGTGAGAACGAGTGGAACGTAGGCTTAACACAAATTCACACGGTGACAGTTACAAAGTATCGGCTAGAAATTATTCGAAATCATATTTCTTTAATTAACTTTTTAACGGCTCTGCATACGAGTTCTTTAGTGCTGATGAATACATCAGAAATTAATCATGAAAAGTACTGTCATAGGCGTTGATTTTTTTTATTATTAAATGTACATTTTTTTAGAATGAAAATAATATTCAACATCTATACAGAAAAATAAAATTGGTGTCTGTTTGTAATATTAAAATAATCACATTTTACTAAATGCATATGGATGCATACACGATACATATATTAAAATAACATTTTTTTTACAATTTTGTCTGCCTGACTGTCTGTTTGTTCTGGCTAATCTCTGAAACGGCTGGACCGATTTTGGACTTTCACTGGCGGATAGCTGATGTAATAAGAAGTAACCTAATCTAAATTTATCACGGGCACAGCTAGTTATGTTATACGAGTATAAATGGTTTGGATAATATGGACCCAGAGAACGAGCATCATCGTTTTCCAAGATTATGGAAGATTATCCATTTGAAATGCGTTCGCCAGCGCGTAAGCCAAACTTAGTGAGTGTGGGTGTGATTCCACATCTTCTCGCAGACACGTTGAGAATAATTTAGAGAGGTTTTTTATTGCCATGATTGTTCTGATAATAAGCTAGAAGATAGTGGTCTCTAAGTATAAAAAAATATTTATCGGTATCGTAAAATATACAAAAGTAGGACTATTTCCGATCTTGGAATTGTAATAACTTATGTCCGACTTATTTTATCGTCGATCAAAGTTTGGTGGATAAGTCTAAAAGGATGAAATTATTAAAAAAAACAGGCCAAGTGCGAGTCGGACTCGCCCACCGAGTGTTCCGTACGTAGGATCATTATAAATTTGATGTTTTTCATCATAAATAAGAAATAATGCATCGGAAAAAATAAATAAAATATATTTTGCAATGTGCACATCAAGCCCTTTCATATGATACCCCATTTGAACTAGTAGTTTCAATTTGAAATTTCGACCTCCTATAAAAATATAGACACCCTATTTTTAAAGATTTAATTACAAATGTATAGTTTTGAGATTTATTCCTGTACTTGTAGTCTATAACGATGTTACATGCTAAATTTCATAGTTCTAGGTCAAGGGGAAGCATCCTATAGGTTTTGATTCCCTTGAGAATGTCGAAATATGCATTTTTGGCTGAATAAACGGCCGTAATTTTTTTTTACGTAAACTTTGCAGTTTGATTTTTTTACAACTTAATAGGACCGTAGACCTGTGTATGCAGTTCAAATTTCAGCTTAATACCTCCACGCATTCTCGACATAGAGGGTCTTGACAGACAGACGGACAACAAAGTGATCTTATAAGGGTTCCGTTTTTCCTTTTGAGGTACGGAACCCTAAAAAGAATAACTTTGGTAAAACAGTAAAAAATACTATAACTTTTATTACGGTACTCGCTACATAAACGCAGTATTTAACATAGCTGTTAAAATTGTCGGCAAATGGTCGTATTGCACGGTAGCAAAACTTGTTCAAATATTATGTAAATAGATAGATATAGAATATGCTTCATTTGCAGTATACAAACTACAGAAACGATACAGTTAGGATACAGAAAATAACCTTAAAAACGTATCCTTAAAAAGTAGTTATATATCCTTAAAAACCATTTGTATATTTCAAAATAATGAGGCTGCTCTATTAAATGCAACCTTCATATTAATATCAGTATCACGTTTATATCAGTCCGTTCATAAAAAGTTTTCAGACAAATCTAGAGTACTCTAAATGGGTACTATCAATTTAAAAGCACAAGGATTTCATTTAGAATAATATATCATCTTTAATATAATAAAGAGGCTTTGATTCGTATTTTTTTTGAAGGCAAATCTTTGAAAGTTTTAATTTTATTAAACTAACTTGAAAGGAATATTTGCAGAAAGGTAACGTTCTGCACGAGTGCGGCAAATTATTACAACAACATTACTCATTTGTATTAGGCATACTACCTCTAGTGTTAGGGGTGTAAGTGACTCACCAATATTTTTATAGTCAAAGCCAAACTCACCTGCACATGGTGCCGCTTGCTGACTTGCAAATAAGGCTCTGGCAAAAGATATAATATATATTCTTGGAAAAATTACACACTGCCATCTAGTACCAAACTAGCAAAGCTTGTACTAAGGAAACTAGATAACTAATAATATAGGTACTTAAAGATATATTTTTTGTAAGTACTTAAATAATTATAATACTTAGTAAACACCCAGTACAAGACAACCGGATATGTGAACAGTTAGACATGGGTAACTCAGTAAAATTTCGAGTAGCGCTAGCACAGCTTACTGCGCCGGCTCACTGAGTTAACGCAAAATTGCGCTATGGCGCGCCGCGCGCCTTTGCGCGTGGTGCGCTGGATGTATTGGATGGTTGACTTTGACACTTGCGTTGAAACTGCGCCGTGCGCCAACACCTTTTAAAAAGTGTGTTAACACATCAGCGCAGTGAACTGTGTTAGCGCAATTGCGCGGCGTAGCGCAGTGTTACCCATGACTAGTGCACACAAATATTTGTCTTGTGCGGGGATCGAACCCGCGACCCGAGAGTCAAAGTGTACACGGTTATGCACCAGAGTAAAAGTGCCATTCGACCACCGGGCTCGTCTCGAGATAGGAAAGGCGTAACGTATTTGTGTGTTGCCCGACTTCGGAAGTACCAGTGGAGGTGGAGGTCAGCTAAATAACAATTCTATTAAGGGCTACTGTGTTCCTGCGAGTGAGTGAAAAAAAGGGAAGGAGTAGCTGTATTGGTAGGTGACGAGGAACAATATTTCATATTTCCAGCGATAGTTTATATGGCTACGTTAAGCACTTCACATCAGGCGCGCCATATGGTTCTTTGCCACTCGAGGTAAAGAACAATTTGAAATATCGTACCAAATATTTTTAGTACGATGTCAAATTCATCAAATCGAAATCAAATTATTATAAATTAAACAATTATAACTTATAATATAAATTAAAGAATATCTTAATATATAAAAATTTCGTGTCACGTTGTTTGTCCGCGATGGAATCCTAAACTATCGAATGGATTTTAATAAAGTTTTGCACACTGTGTGCAGTTTGATCCAACTTGAGAGATAGGATAGTTTATAACTCATCGGAAAAATTAACGTAAAAATATTTAAAAGGTGACACGAAGTTCGCCGGGCCAGCTAGTAACTTATAAATGAAAGAATTATAACTTATAAATTAAACAATTATAAACTGTTTAATTTATAAGTTGCGCAAAACTTTCAGCACGCCCCGCGTACCATGATTCACATAACACGGAACTCAAACGGATAAATCCTTGTAGAGAAACCGCAAACAACAAATAGTATCCTTTCTATTCGTGACTATACGTACGTACATAAAAATATACATGTCTGTGCGTTTGTCTGTCTTACCTTCACTTGTTCACGAACTACCGTTAAATGTCAACTCGTAGGAATAACAATTTAGATTCAATAATATAATAAACACACCTTAAAACCAGAGCGTTTTGTTCACCATACATAAACTTGTTAGTGTCTTCTTATCCGACTGTATCGAAGCCCAAAAGAACGATTATATGTTTTACGTAGAGTACTCCACCAATACGCAGGTGAGCAGCGTTGTGGAGTATGTTCTAAAACCTTCGATTGAGGGGAAACCCGTATGCCAGCAGTGGGATGATGCCGATGCCGAACGTAGGGCGCATTGAAATTATTACGTAACTTATAAATAAAACAATTTATATAATTTAAATAATATTAATTTACTAATAAATTAGAAATATGTTTAAATTATACAATACAAACTTTGAAAAAAACACACAATAAAATAAATTAAAACTAAATACTAATTAAACAACGATAGAATATTACTTTTACCTATAAAATATTATTTTTAGCTAAAAAGTAATAAATAATAATATTAATTAATTTAATAATATTAAATAATTTTATTGTATTTACTGAAAATAAATTAACATTTGTATAGTTTAAAGATAACAATTAATATAATTGTACAGTTATAGAGGTGACTTCTTTTTAAAAAAGGCCCACCACACATTCCCATTACTGTATTTCCTGTGTAGCCAGGATTAACAGCGGCGACCGCCAAAAAAAGGCAATGAACAATGAAGTCCATTGCAGTCCCGGGCGTAAAACTACGGAACTATTACTTATACTGTGCTACGGCTGCCTTGGAACTCACAACGAATTTAATCAGAAGAAATTAGTAGGAGTAGGAAGCTTTTGGAATTTGACTTCCCCTCTTAGCAATGTGAGAGACAGCAATATGGCAAATAAGGCATTAAAAGCCTAAAGAGATGGCTAGTCAAGTGAAGCTCAACTGCCGTGCACCACGGATTTTAAGTTTCTAACACTATTAGAGACCTGAAATATTGAGTTGTTACCTAACACATCGATTCTAATAATATGAATTGCAAAATCGTCTGAACGCTTGGTAATTCTCCCTTGTTGCTACCAAATCTGAATAGTATACTACCCCGGATGCAACTTGCAATGAATTCAACATGTCATCCCGCTCCCGCTGCCAAAGGTCACACTCCCAGAGAACATGGTGTGCTGTTTGATCGAATTCAGAATTAGCAGTAGAACATTGGCATAAGGGCGACGGCACTAATTTAAACGAAAAGAGTTTAGCTTTAAAATTGTCATGTCCAGTTAAAAATTGCGCAACGGGGTGGTCGACTTCTAACCACTTTTTCTTTAATCTATCTCTTACCGATTGAAAGAACAGATACAAGTGGCGTCCTTTGGTAGAAGTTTCCCACCTTTCCTGCCATTCAGACAGCAATGTTTCAAATACTTCATTAATAGGTTTGAACAGTCTAACTATTTTTTTCACGATCACGCGTTTTCAAGAAATCAGGGACCATATTTTTAGATGTATTTTTGAATTGAAGCGCGGCGTTGTACTTCTAAGTCTACCGGTAACCCACCTGCTAGCACGGGTAGTGCCTCGGTGCTTACAGTTCTATACGACTTACATAAAAATATCAGAGCAAGGCGCTGGCTTTGAAGCAATTTACGACGTGCTGCACCTATAGTAGCCCTATCTGCCCACGCAGGTGAACCGTACCTAACACAACCCAAGTATGTGGCGGTATAAATAGTTTTTAACGTTTTGAAAGTTAATCCCCACGTAGAGGTAGAAATTCGTGTTAAGGCATAGAAATTCTTTTTTGCTTTTTCACCTACTTGCTTCATGTGCTCAATATAATTAAAATTTCTATCCAAAAGCAAACCTAAGTAACAAACCGAACCCCTATTAGCAACAGATACTCCATTAAAATGAAATCGCGGTGAAACCTGTAAATTTCCCTTAAGCAAGAGTTGATATGTTTTATGTGGCGCAAAATCGAGACGATTACGATAACCCCAATCTGAAATTAAGCCTAGGCTAGTGTTGGCTAGTTTCTCTATGCTAGATCTTGAATTAGCATTGATTAATAAGAGACTTCGTTTTATAATTTGTTGCCGCTTATTTATTTACAAAGGCGGACTTGGGGTGTAAGTGGTTTATCAACATGTTTGAACCAAAACCAACTTCACCTGCACGTGGTGCACCCTGCTGAGTGACAAACGAAGCTCTGACGAAAAGAGAGGTAAGGATCGTAATTGTAAGCTACCCGACTGGGGAATGTACTTCCACCTCACAAAATACCGCAGCCAAATAACAATTCCCTTAAGGGTTGTTGTGTTCCTGCGAGGGAGTGAGGTCACCAGAAAAGAAGGGCATGCTGCGTTGGCAGCGGGGGTGGCGGCGCGCAAGTGATATATTATGTTGCGAGCGTTAATAAGGTTACGGTAAGCGCTTCACATCAGGCGGGCCGTATGCTTGTCTACCACCCGACGTAGTATAAAAAAAAAAAATCTTATCTCTATGAGCTTATATCTCTATTAACATAAATTCCCTTTCATTCGTCCTTAGTTAACCATAAAAGTATATGTTAATTACTCTATAAAATGATCCGTCTCTAATCAGCCACTATATAACTACTTCCGATAATAAATTACCGGTCAAATGAACCATCAATTAATTAACTAATAATTCTTCACATATCATTAAATGTATTTTAAATTTGGACGTGCTTGTCAGTGCGGAGAGATATGGACAGTTCATCATTCACAGCTCACAGGGTCAGCAAGGTATTTTTTACCCGACTGCGCCAGAAGGAGGGTTATGTTTTTCGAGAGTATGTATGTATGTATAATTGTTTGGCACTCTCTAGAGCGTTCAGGCTGTAGCCTGAACGGCTCGATGGATTTTAGCTTGAGAGGTGTCGTTAGATTCGTATTTACTGTGAGAGTGACACTGGGTATATCAAAATAAATAAAACTAAAAAACATAAAATAGAAACGGTAATTTAAAAAACTAAAAAACCCGACTGCTTTTTGTGCTCTGAATTCACTAAGCCTTCTAGAATGGGTCCCGACTGCTACATGTTTTCTTGTTTTAGGGGTTTTTCATTTCCAAATTACACAGAAAAGCAGTCGGGTTTTTAGTTTTTAAGATTACCGTTTTTAATTACTGCATGTTCGAAGCATACAGCCCGCCTGATTTAATGCGATTACGGTAGCCTCTAGACTTTAGCAATAAACGCGTATTTTGACTGAGGTCTTCTCTTAGCTATTTCCCAAATCGAGTGCAAAACACCTCGCTTTTCATCAGAACCTTTTTTTAATAATTTTTTATTAGCAGGGTGCATCACGTGAAAGCGATTTTTGACTCTCCTTAAGGGTGGTGATGAGTCACTTACACCCCAAAGTTATTACATTCCTTCTACAAATAGTATTTCCGTGGCAGGAGTAAGCCGGAGCTAATCGAGTTTACACCTAAGGTCAGCTTACCTCAGTGACTCATTGATCTGGAAGCTATGCTATCACTAACTGTACTAAAGCACTGTAGCACAGTAAACAGTTTTAGCAGTAGAACAATACAAACGTTAAATCTTCACAAATACGCTGCTACACGATCCTCGCAATGCACCGCTCATACCATACTAGCACTGCTCCGACGTTACAGTTACGGTTTGGGCTCCTAATGATCGTACCGGACGTAAATACTCAAAAATTGCTCCAGATTTGTTATACACGATGGGAATCACGATGCTAACCTTTAAAAACCTTTTCACGTCCTTTTGGAAGAACACCATGCTGTAGTCTGCGGGAAAAAAACCTAACATTAAATCAAGTTACATCCCTAAAAAAATTAACTTTGGTTTATTTGTTAACTAATTCTTTCTTAAAATATTTTTTGCGAGTACTTATCACCGGACGTTTCCAATTAGTGATTTCATAAATTAAAAGCTATTTGTTATTCCGCTTCAATTCATGTTTTATCATTGCAATTCGAAGAATTACTGTTGATTTCAACAAAAAACATGCAGATAGAAGCAGGACCCAATTAATTCATGTAATAAATCATGACGTCATTGTCCATTACTCAGCTTAAATTAAAGCAAAAACTTCAATTACATACGCTATTTATAAATCATAAAATATCGAGGAGGAATTGAATCAAAAAATCGGTGTTCTTTCCTATCTTAAACTGGTTGACCCGACACGCTGTCCAGGCTTCTTAACAATAAATATTGAATTCAAAAGGTTTCGTGCAATCTGTCAAATATCAGTTTTTTTTTTGATACTAAGTCGCGTGGCAGATAAGCATACGGCCCGCCTGATGTGAAGCGGCTACCGTAGCCATTTGAACGCTCGCAACATAAAGTATCGCTCGCGCGCCGCCACCTCCGCTCGCTGCCAACGCAGCATCTCCTTCCCTTCTGGTGACCTCACTCACTCGCAGGAACACAACAACTCTCAAGGGAACTGTTATTTGGCTGCGGTATTCTGCGAGGTGGAAGTACATTCCCCAGTCGGGTAGCTTACAATTACGCTCCCTACCTCTCTTTTCGCCAGAGTTTCGTTTGTCAGTGAGCAGGATGCACCGCGTGCAGGTGAAGTTGGCTTTGGTTCAAAGATGTTAATGAACCGCTTACACCCCAATACAGTTCTGTACAACGACATAAAGTTACAATAGAAAAGTTAATATGGTTGTTCAGTTTTCATAATTTTTCTAATTTTCCTCGCAACATCCTATTTTTTCTTTCATAAGAACCTTCTCCTGACAATGAAAACAACAACACTTAAAGAAATAGCGAAAATTTGACCAGCCGTTCACGCGTTTTGGCGAAATCGGTCCAGCCGATCTCAAGGGACCAAGGGAAATAGGGATTCATTTTTATATATTACTAGCGGCCCGGTACGTGCTTCGCTACGTATAAAGTGAAATAATAAAAAAAAAAATTGGAACATCAAATTCATTTATTCAAACAAAAAAAAAATATTAATTGCTAGCTATTTTAAAACTTAATCCAATACATTTGGATAAACAATTTTTTTTTTGAGCATGAATAAACAAACGTCTGGGGGGGTACCGACTCTTGAACAGGCAACATAAAGTCGAAGTACGTCCAAAATGAAATGACCGCATGAATGACATAACAACATGCTTGTACTGTCAACACTGATAAAAGTTTCAATTTGACAGCACAATCACCATCTGAAAAAAGTTTCAATTTGACAGCAAAATCCCCATTCACAAAATGATTCGCCATTTATTGAATTAATTTGTTACAAAAAATGTGATAAATGAAGAACCGCTCTACCGATTTTGTGCAAACTTCACATAAACCATCTAATAAATAGTCCGAACAAAGCCTAAACATTTGGTTTGGATAGGTGAGCCCCTTCTTGAGTTATAAAATTACAACGAAAAGTGGCATTGATTTTTATATATATAGACTAGCTTAGGGGAGCTGCCATTAATTAATTTGTATATATTTTTCTCTTGTTGTAATTTTTTTACTTGGTGGGATAAAAAGTATGCGCTACTTTTTATCCCACCAAGTAAAACAATTACACTCTCCAGACCGTAAACTATCCCCGTTAAAAAAATCATGTCGGTACCTAAGTAGCGAGTAACCTGAGTTACTTTCGACGTAAAAGAAGGACAAATGATTTTAATTTTGAGAATTATTAAACTTATGATAACTTTCAAATGGTACATCCGATTTAAATGATTCAAAAAGTAATTTACAGATACTGATATAGCCTTGAACACGATGAATGAAATTTACTTTGATAAGAATTAATACCGTAATTATGTAAATAGCTTTCCAATAAACGCTTCATGAATGCCAATTTTTTAAAGTAGTGAAATGGATATAGTATATTAACCTTAAGAGATATACATATGCCACCGCGGACTTTTCTGTAGACCTATATAAGATACACAATTCCACCATACATTATTTTGTTGTATCTCAAAGGGTTTAGGCAGCGTTTTCGTTGAAAGCTCCCAGACGGCTTATTTTTTCCCGACATCTTCAACAAATACACAGAAATAAATACAAAAACTTAGCAAATTATATACTAAAACCTTCCTCGAGAATCACGCTATCGAGTGGTGAAACCAGCTTGAAAATCGGTCCAGTAGTTTTTGAGTATATAGCGAACAGACCGACAGACAGACGCGGCGGGGGACTTTGTTTTATAATATGTAGTGATAGATAGATACTATTATGTAACTTCGCCTTAACTTCCATGCCATGATATATAATGCGCAATACAAATCTATATTCGGATTGTAAAATAAAGGGCATTGTTTTAATTCCTAGCATTATATTGCTCCAGCAACAACAAATTCTAAGCCTCTAGGCATATTGTACGTATTTCTCAAGAATTCAAGTGTTGCGAACTGTTAGTTCTACATAAAAGTACATACATAATGCCACTGCCTGATTTGGAGTTTTCTGTGCTTCGAGCAATTCAACTTTTTTTTTATACAGGAGAAGGGGGCAAACATGTGGGTCACCTGGTAGAAAACAATCATCACAGCCCATGGAGATCAGCAACACCAAGTGGTCACCCATCCGTTGCCAGCGTATGCTCCTTCCTTTCTTTCTTGTGACCTCACTCACTCGCAGGAACAAAACAAACCTCAAGGGAATTGTTATTAGCTGCGTTATTCTGTGAGGTACTTCCCCAATCGGACTACCTTTTGCGCCACGTGCAGTAGAGGTTAGTTTTGGTTCAAAGATGTTGATAAACCACTTAAACCCTAAATTATGATCCTTCTGATTTTTTTTTTGGGGACGGGGGCCCACCACACATTCCCACCACTGTGTCTCCTGTGTAGCCAGGATTAACAGCGGCGACCGCCAAAAAAGGCAATGAACAATGAAGTCCATTGCAGTCCCGGGGGTAAAACTACGGCTGTCTTGGAACTCACAACGAATTTAATCAGAAGAAATTAGTAGGAGTAGGAAGCTTTTGGAATTTGACTTCCCCTCTTAGCAAAGTGAGAGACAGCAATATGGCAAATAAGGCATTAAAAGCCTAAAGAGATGGCTAGTCAAGTGAAGCTCAACTGCCGTGCACCACGGATTTTAAGTTTCTAACACTATTGGGGACCTAAAACATTGAGTTGTTAACACATCGATTCCAATAATATGAATTGCAAAATCGTCTGAACGCTTGATAATTCTCCCTTGTTGCTACCAAATCTGAATAGTATTCTACCCCGGATGCAACTTGCAATGAATTCAACATGTCATCCCGCTCCCGCCGCCAAAGATCACACTCCCAGAGAACATGGTGTGCTGTTTGATCGAGTTCAGAATCAGCAGTAGAACATTCGCATAAGGGCGACGGCACTAATTTAAACGAAAAGAGTTTTGCCTTAAAATTACCATGTCCAGTTAAAAATTGCGCAACGGGGTGGTCGACTTCTAACCACTTTTTCTTTAATCTATCTCTTACCGATTGAAAGAACAGAAACCTTTCCTGCCATTCAGACAGCAATGTTTCAAATACTTCATTAATAGGTTTAAACAGTCTAACTATTTTTTCACGATCACGAGTTTTCAAGAAATCAGGGACCATATTTTTAGATGTATAGTACATTGAAGCGCGGCGTTGTACTTCTAAGTCTACCGGTAACACACCTGCTAGCACGGGTAGTGCCTCGGTGCTTACAGTTCTATACGACTTACATAAAAATATCAGAGCAAGGCGCTGGCTTTGAAGCAATTTACGACGTGCTGATCCTTCTGATTTATTAATACTAATAGACAGGTGGACCTAATTTTACTATTTTTAATAGTTAAGAATATTATGTATCTCTCTTAATTCACGGGTCAAGCCCGGTCATTTGATAGGCATACGCGGGGATATAGATCCAACACGTAGAGGCCCCTTTGAGAAGTTTGATGTAATGTTGTACCATATATATATTAATATGGTTTGGGGTGTAACTCCCTACAATCTTTAGAGTCAAATACAACCTCAGCATTAAACCTATACGGCTAGCGAAAGAGACTTTGGCAAAAACTCACGGATTACCGCAGCTAAATAGAAATTCCCTTGCAGGTTATTATGTTCCTGCTAGTGATTGAGGACGCCATAAAAGAAGATATTTCCGAGCGTTTAATATAGCTACGGTAACCACTTCACATCAGGCGGTATGTTTTTTATATGTTTATGCGGTCGTTGGTTGTCTGTCACTCGACGTAGTATAAAAAACATCGGACGCGTAGCATGCGCCACCATAGCGAAATTTAACGCGGCATTTTCATTTTCGGAGGCCATTTTAGCCCATTTCGCGTAGAAGTATCGAACTTTTCCGAATTGATATCGGAAAACCAAGGTCACTTTACTACTTTTTGATGTACCAGTAACGATGTAACCGGTACGACTTTTTGATGCTCTACACGAATCCGCAGTCAGAATTTCGAAATTTTGAGTTTCATGGCAACTGACGGACAGACAGAACGACCGGACGATTTTATAAGGTCAATAAATTTCGCTGAAAATGTAAAGCAGGTAGGTTAAAGCTGAACGCACTTTTATCCTAGACGAGCGCCCCGAACGAACCGAATTTTAGAATCGTCGTCAACCCTTATTCATCCCACTGCTGGTATATGGGACTCCACTCAATCGAAGGGGTTTAGAGCATACTTCGCCCCTCTGCTCAACTATGGGTCAGTGTTTTCAAGCCGCCTAAAGGCTTAACGACTGTCATCAATGAAAACAGTTTGGACCGACGGCTTAACGTGCAAACCAAAGCACGGAGGATTTTTAGAATACTTTATATGAAATCTTATGACACCTCGCACACCTATCCAAGCCGAATTATCCAAATCGGGAAGGGCGGGTAAGTATGCGAAGATATGATTTCATTTAATGAATTCTAAAATTCGATTCGTTCGAATCATTCGACTCATTCGGCTCGGATATTCATTCAGCTTTCAGCGACGAGTTCAGTCCTGTATAAAAAGAAACAATACAATTACATAAAGATAGCAGATTTCGCTACTTAACCCTAAAACAGCTGTTATAAAATGTAAGGCATCCGATTACACTTTCATGAGGTTTCAATAGATCCAAGGATGGCAAGTTGATTCAATATAATTACTATATACCGAACTTAATGTACTAATGTGTACACCAGTATCTCATCACGATTCTACAAATGTAAGATTTCTTAATCTCATTCATTTATTTAGCTAATGGATAGGTATGATACATAATTTCAATTTGCATTACAAATTTAAGTTAAGAGGATATTCGGTGAGGTACAAGATAATGCTGTTGCATCATACATCATGCCTATTATCACGTAATTAGAAAGAAAAAAAACAGCTTTGCCTCTAGAATTAATGTAATTAAGAAAAAAATGTTTGCAAGTTCCTTTATTCAAATGTTCAAAACGTTTGACATTGCAACGAAATTGAATACGAGTATGAATTAATTATAATACGTACATATTATATCTTTGTTTTGTTTCTTTTTAACTAGTCATTTTATAATACTAGCAAATTTGATCATAATTTAAGGAAGTGTCTTTCTGGTAAGGTAGGAAGGTAGTTTTCTTCCACGAAACTTGAGATTGCCGTAGAATATTATTATATAACAAAGTAAAATCTATAATTATTTGTTATGATTAAAAATAAACGCAGCTTTATTATCAAAATAGCAAAATGTTGAAACATTAAGTCAATTAATACATTATATACCGCGAACGGTGAAATTTTGAAATCAACTTCGCTCAGCGGTTATTCCGAACATTTTACGAAATGAAATTCATGAACAAGAAAGAGCCTATATTTCTCTTAATTAAAAGGCTGGCAGGTGACCAACGTGCTCGTTTGTTATCTTTTTTACACAGGTCTTTTTGATACAGGTTTTTTTTTAAATTATTAATAAAAAAAATCTGTATTATTTACAATCTTTATTAAGTACATATAATAATGCCAAATTCGAAAGAAAAAGTATGGAAAATATTTTGTATGGAGAGAACGCAGACTGTATATCCTCTTAACGTTATCGCCCTTGATTATTTAAATAGGCAATTCAGACCAGTTACTGCAGTCGAGGTCCATTAGAACTTATCTGTATCTAGGATATGATTATATTTATAGGTCATCTTTTATATGAGTTTCGACTATGACTTTATCTTGTGATGGATCCTAAGCTGTATACGGACTCTTTATTAAATATAAGAACGGAAATTAACGCGATCATGCATAAGGGTATTTATTTACATACCTTTATTATTGCCTGACGTTTCGACCAGGTCGCACCGACCGTGAAGTTACCTTACCTTATGCATTAAGATGATAATGCGTTAATTCAACGCAAAAGTCTAAAAGTTATTGTATACTGACTCATTCGAAACTTCCGAAATTTCTTCTGAATTGTTGGGTTTGAAGACTTTCAGGTATTTTTATGGGGAGTTACATTGAAAAATTATTAGATTCTATATTATCGGAACATAAATGATTTAAGAAAATTCTGAAAAGTGTCTGAAGAATTCATATTCATTACATATCTAGTCTAGCTAGCTTATCTCGTGTTTGTTCCATGATCGCAACGGACTTTGTTCTACGGATGAGTTGATACAAGCATTAAGATCAACTCTACTGGAAATTTTGTGCTTTCCGTTATATTTGGTAAGTTATTTCGTGATGTCTGAAGACAGATGTAATTTTTTTTTTATAATATGACAGTGGGCTAACGAGTATGTGGGTTACCTGATGGAAAGCAATCACCACCGCCCATGGAGATCAGCAACATCAAGGAGTCGCAGGAACACAACAACCCTCAAGGGAATTGTTATTTTGCTGCGGTATTCTGTGTAGGTACTTCTCCAGTCGGGCAGCTTAAAAAATATGCTATGCCCTACCTCTCTTTTCGCCAGAGTATCGTTTGCCAGTCAGCATTCTTTGGTTCAAACATGTAGATGAACCACTTACATCCCAAAATATATGCACATAGAAATCTTTGGTTGACGAGATAGTCCGATGGTTAGATGGAATTCGACTTAAGAATGCCTAAGTAGCCTGCTTGCAAGTGAAAAGGGAAGTGGCTACCAATCTCCTTGTATGCTCGGTTGGTTTACCCAGTGCAAGACCGGTGCGGGTAAAGGTCTAGTTGGTATATTAGACGAGAGACTCGCAATCCTGTGACCAGACCAGAAGGTTGGTGCACAGGGGCGCATTATCTGTAGGGACAGTGTTTTTTTTTATACTACGTTGGGTGGCAGACAAGCATACGGCCCGCCTGATTTGAAGCGGTTGCCGTAGCCATATTAGGGCTCGCAACATAAAATATCGCTCGCGCGCCGCCACCCCCACTGCCAACTCAGCATCTCCTTCCTTTCTGGTCACCTCACTCACTCGCAGGAACACAACAACCCTCGAGAGAATTGTTATTTGGCTGAGGTATTCTGTGAGGTGAAGGTACATTACCCAGTCGGGTAGCTTACAATTAGGCTCCCAACCTCTCTTTTCGCCAGAGCTTCGTTTGTCAGTCAGCAGGGTGCACCGCGTGCAGGTGAAGTTGGCTTAGGTTCAAAGATGTTGATGAACCACTTACACCCCAAATGTACGTGTCTGATGGAATTGCTATTTACATAGCATCTGCGGCCGGCTAAAGCGTTGGCTATTTAAGAAAAGCTACCGGTATAAGTCCGTGCGAAGTTGCGGGCGCAAACTAGTGTTATTATAATTACTGTTATTAATGTATTCATAATAATTAAACTACATACGTAATAACGAACTCAGTGCATATCATTGCATTTATTATGTAGGATGTATTTAAATATTATAATCAGATTACCGCAAAGTAATCCTTAGTTATTAACCTTTACAAATTACAATTTTAATGCCTGCTTTTATTGCAGTTATTGATGTCCTGTTACGTTAAATATAGTCTTATTTAAATATCAACTTATTGGCCGCCTTTATGTCAATATAAATAGGGTTCTTTTTCACTTGACTACCAAAGAAGGGAGAGCAACGTTTTACTATGTATGTATGTACCGTATATTTTTTTAGATGATAATTATGCATACGGCTCACCTGATATAAAGCAGTTACCACAGCCATGTAAACGAGGCGCTGCCCCCGACGCCAATATAGCAACTCTTTCTTTCCTGGTGACCTCATTCACACGCTCACACTCATTCACTCGCAGGAACAGAACATCCCTCAAGGAAATTGTTATTTGGCTGCGGTATTCTGTGAGGTGGAGCTACATCCCCAGTCGGGCAACTAACAAAATACCCTATGCCCTACCTCTCTTAAAATAACAAATATTTTAATTAGATCCTGAGTAGGAGTTAAATAAATCGTTGCTTCGTGAGGTAACTTTTACAGCAGTAATAAATATTACATTATTCTAAGAAGACCTATGATGTAGTATCCTAATACAAGTACAGAATATAAATAACTCAGTATGATTGACTTCATTAATGACACGTTTAAAAATAACTAATAACATTTATGTACCTACTGCATAAAATAGTTGTAACCAAGCTGAAACCGATTGCCATCGGATTTTATGATTGGGAAAATCAGACTTCAGCCTAAATTTATGGTACTTATATTTAGGTAAGCGCGTTGGCCGTGTGGTTTCCGGCAGACTAGAATAGAATCACTCCGTTTCTTCCCGTGGATGTCGTACAAGGCGACTAAGGGAAATACATTATCAAATATCGATCAGGCCTCCCCAACTCGTTTGGCCAGCGTGGGGAGTGTAGGCCAAATCCTCCTTCCGTCTAGGACGGACGACAGAGGGTCGTGCTCCTGTAGTGGAGACTAAAATGGACCTGATGATGATGATGATAATTTAGGTAAGCTGGTAGAAGCTCTGGGGCTCTACTGACTAAGCTAAAGATGTTTTTCAATAACTAAAACGTATGACCTATTTTTCGAATCAAGATATTCGGTGGTAAACGGCTTGAGCTTCGGTGGTAGGGCTATCGGCCAAGCTGAAGCCGATTCCAATCGGATATTTTGATTGCGAAAATCTAGTTTAAATTTGCACCAATTGTGTTTAGCTTAGCTGGTAAATACTATGAAGCTTTACCGACAAAGTTACAAAAATTTGTTAATAACTCAAACCTTAAAATAATAAATAAATATTTAATAATAGTAGTTTATGAAACTGTTGCATAATAAGGGTTCTTAAAATACGAGTGTGAGTTTATAACATGAGCCGAAGGCGAATGTTATAATAGACCACACGAGTATTTTAAGACCTAATTATCTGCAGTTTCATACACTACTTTATCTAATCTCATGAAATATATGATAATAATATTTAAAATACAACCATGAAGTTAATTTAACAGCTTTATTTCTTACTTATAAATCCATTTGCAGATCGAGCATGCGTAGTGCGCATGCGCGACGCGACGCGCGGCGCCGCGTTCACAGATTATGTAGAAAAATTTTGTAAAGTTGCAATGTATTTGCATTGCAACCTGTTTAAAATACCTGTATCCAGGGCTAAAGCTGTATCGAAATGGAAAAAAAGTTATTTTTCGTTACAGTTGTCCATACGACAACTGTATCGAAATAGTAGTTTATGAAACTGTTGCATAATAAGGGTTATTAAAATACGAGTGTGAGCTTATAACATGAGCCGAAGGCGAATGTTATAATAGACCACACGAGTATTTTAATACCTAATTATGTGCAGTTTCATACACTACTTTATCTAATCTCATGAAATATATGATAATAATATTTTAAATACAACCATGAAGTTAATTTAACAGCTATAATTCTTACTTACAAATCCATTTGCAGATCGAGCATGCGTAGTGCGCATGCGCGACGCGCCGCGCGGCGCCGCGTTCACAGATTATGTAGAAAAATTTTGCATAGTTGCAATGTATTTGCATTGCAACCTGTTTAAAATACCTGTATCCAGGGCTGAAGCTGTATAGAAATGGTAAAAAAGTTATTTTACGATACAGTTGTCCATAGAAGAGCTGTATCAAAATAGTAGTTTATGAAACTGTTGCATAATAAGGGTTATTAAAATACGAGTGTGAGTTTAAAACATGAGCCAAAGGCGAATGTTTTAATAGACCACACGAGTATTTTAATACCTAATTATGTGCAGTTTCATACACTACTTTATCTAATCTCATGAAATATATGATAATAATATTTTAAATACAACCATGAAGTTAATCTAACAGCTATAATTCTTAGTTATAAATCCATTTGCAGATCGAGCATGCGTAGTGCGCATGCGCGACGCGCCGCGCGGCGCCGCGTTCACAGATTATATAGAAAAATTTTGCATAGTTGCAATGTATTTGCATTGCAACCTGTTTAAAATACCTGTATCCAGGGCTGAAGCTGTATCGAAATGGTAAAAAAGTTATTTTACGATACAGTTGTCCATAGAAGAACTGTATCGAAAAATAACTTTTTAAATTTATTTTGATAGCTTGTGCGTAAAGACTGTCATTAAGATACTGTGTTTAGTTTTTTAATGTGTAATTTTCAGTATGAGATTAGATAAAATAACTTTTTAAATTTATTTTGATAGCTTGTGCGTAAAGACTGTCAATTAAGATACTGTGTTTAGTTTTTTAATGTGTAAATTTCAGTATGAGAGTAGATAAACAAATATTCGGTTGCAATTGGTTTTGCCTTTTCGTTTACTTTGAAAGGCTATTGGAAAGTGACCTGTTCAATAATAAAAAAATAAAATAAAAATCCAATTATGATAGCGGAACTATAAACTATAATGTGAAACTATAGTGTTTCACTTACATATAATATAACGGAATATATTCCGAGACTTTACGGACGCTCGGATATCAATTTTGAAAGCAATCGATCCAGTAACTAAAAAGTTCAAAATGACGGTCAGTTTTCTTCCAATTTTAAAAATGGGTCACATTCTGAGATTACATAAACGCTAAGGTATCAATCATTCGTCTTTTGTTTTATAAAGGTTTTCTAGATAACCTAGTTCCTCTCTACCTAATATTGTCTGCCGTCACAAATAAATATGCAAGAAATAATATAAAATTAGGCTGACGTCGTATATACATAATATGTTTGACTAGCGTTTATACTATACTTAGGCTGACAGGAATCGAATACTACCATACAGTGGTTGTACTCGACCAGTTAATCAATCTTATTGCTAGGATGCATCACTCGAATTTCCACCATTTAAAAAAAGTCGTAGATTCAGACGTAAAATAGTGGACGGACAGAGTGATCTCATAAAGATTTAAAAATCGGAACCCTAAAAAGATCATTTCAAATCGTGAGAACTGCAATACGCTAAGAAACATTTTAAATCTTACAACACAAACCACCCTAGTCAGGACACGGCTGAGTTAGCCATCATTTAAAATGGAATGTTAAATATGACCTCATGACCATTGCTACACAAATTTCACAACCAAATCATCCCACGATAATATCGAAATCTGAGCTAAATAGCATTCGGCTAATCACTACTTACATGACCTCCCGTGCGGTATTATAAATCTACTGAATTATTCCATTAATCACAACTGCTTAATATTAGGCTACTCGATAAGGTGTGGCTTTCCTTATCTGATTGTCAATACAATCATATCAACTTTTATTGCAATCTAATAGATTTTTGACAGGTTAACCTCTCAATTTACTGAGTTTCATAAAATCCCACCCGTGACTATAATTGCTTCGTTATTATTCTACAATATAGTGTTGAGAGTTATGTTTTTCAAGGCTATTTATGACTAACTGTTCGACTTTATATCTCTTATCGTTTTCCGAACTGTTAACTGCAAGTACTTAAGTTAAAAAAAAAACAGTGCATAATATTTTATTATCGATCCACGTTTACTGCTGATATAAGTAACTTTTCAGTATTGAAAAAGATTTTATAAAATCGATCAAGATATGACCTTTTAACTCTGATCCTGAAGCATCTTGTTGGCCACTATAAAGAAATATATCACGGAATGTTCCGATGAGCTATTTGATTTGATACTAGCCGCTGAGCTTGTTCTTACTTTCTCGTATAAATTGTCAATTTACTACAGTACAGTACAGCTTTTTAAGATATTTTCTACCACGATCGGTGAAATGATGGAATTCATTTCTTTCAGCACAATCCCCAACAAATACGACACGGGAAGCTTCAAGAAGAGAGTCTGTATTTTCCTAAGAAGTCTGACAATGGACAAGCGACTCCTTAGAGTTACTGATTCGTAAGACAGGTGGTGATTACTTTTTTATATACTACGTCAGGTGGCAGACCAGCATACGGCTAACCTGATGTAACGCGGTAACCGTAGTCATATTAACGCTCGCTACATATAATATAGATCGCGTACCGCCACGCTGTCAAAGCAACAACTCCTTATTTTCTGGTACTCTCACTGACTCGCTGGAATACATCAACCCTCACAGGATTTGTATTTGACTGGTAATTTGTGAAGTGGAGGTAGTTCCCCAGTCGAGCAACTTACAAATACGCTGTATCGTACCTATCTCTTGCCAGAACCTTTTTCGTTAGTCGGCACGGTGCACTATATGCAGGTGGGATTGGGTTTAGCTCTAAAGATTGTGGTGAGCCACTTTCACCCCCTTTCTTTCCATCAAGTAGCCCACATGCTCGTTATAAAAAAAAGTGGCAGGCCCTCCACATATTACTCATTGCTATGTCTCCTACGTAGCCAAAGTGGCGACCCTGAAAAAGTCAATGAACAGTAAAAATCACTGCAGTTCTAGAGATGAAGCTACAGCTACTCTAGACTTGGGACTTACAATGAATTTAATCAAAAGAATTTAATAGATGAAGAGCACTGGTTCCCAACCTTTTCTTTTTCACGGACCATTACTAGGTTTTTGTTGGGAGTAGGGTCTCCAAGTGTTATATAAATCCATTACTCTATAACTCGAGTTATTAATATTTTTAATAATGGTGCTCAATCTCTTTCATTATCAGTTTGTATCAAGGACCATAATTTTACCTCTCACGGACCACCGGTTGGGAACTCCTGATGTAGAGGAAGCTAGTGCTGCGGACGATTTTTTTAAGCCGTTAGTTCCGGCTGTTGTCAACAGATGACTGACCTACGCCAACCCGCAATTCAGTAGCAAGGTCGCGTTGAACTCTCTTTGATAGAGATAACACGCGTATTCCAGCAGTGGGAAAATGTGCTGATTTAGAAACAGTTGAAAAAGCTTTGCCATTGTAAATGAGCTAAGTATTTTATTATAGTGAATGAGTGATTCCGAAATTGGTAAGGATAATTTTTTATAATCGTTTAAATCGATTATGATTATATTTATGACTTAATAGATAAACAGATTGAACCAGATTTGGGGTGTAAGTAGTTTATAAACATCTTAGAACAAAAAACAACTTCACCTACACGTGGTGCACCCTGCTGACTGACAAACGAAGCTCTGGCGAAAAGAGAGGTAAGGAGCGTAATTGTAAGGACCCGACTGGGGAATGTACCTTCTCCTCACAGAATACCGCAGCCAAATAACAATTCCCTTGAGGGTTGTTGTGTTCCTGCGAGTGAGTGAGGTCACCAGAAAAGAAGGAGATACTGCGTTGGCAGAGGGGGTGGCAGCGCGCAGCGTGCGAGCGTTAATACGGTTACGGTTACCGCTTCACATCAGGCGGGCCGTATGGTTGTCTGCCACCCGACGTAGTATAAAAAAATAAAATAAAAAAACATCGTATAAATAATAACGTGTCATATACATCGCTAACAATACTATTTCTAATAATTTTAACAAAAAAAACCGACTCCAAACATTAATCTACATTTATGTATATAGATACAGGCTGATGATGATGATGATGATGAAAAAAATATGGGACCAATCTGGAAGTATACTCTTTCAAATAAAAAAGTTTTTTTTTTTCAAATTGGTTTATAAATCACGTAGTAATTAAGTAACAAACATTTAAAAAAATACAGCCCAATTGAGAACCTCCTCCTTTTTTGGGAGTCGGTTAAAAAGAGGACCTCAATGGCGTAGTTACGCGTGTCAGTCGAGTCGAACATGCAAGTTGAGCAACTTCGATCGTAGCCTATCCATGATGGGTTTATTTATCACGAGCTCCTCCGTATTTCAGATGGCACGTTAAGCCGTCGGTAGCAGCTACTGTCGTTAGATGACAGTCGTTAAGCCAAGTCAGTGGCCTTGCGACGGCTTGAAAAGACAAGCCTCCGGAAATCCGCAATGTTGTTGATCAATTTTCCAGTGTCCGATTGAACTGAAATTTGGAACACTCGTTTGGTTCTTACAATATCTTCTTAATATATAAAAAAATTCGTGTCACGTTGTTTGTCCGCGATGGAATCCTAAACTACTGAACCGATTTTAATAATGTTTTTCCCAGTGTGTACAGTTTGATCCAACTTGAGAGATAGGATAGTTTATCATCATCATCAGGGTCATTTTAGTCTCCACTACAGGAGCAGGACCCTCTCTCGTCCGTCCTAGACAGAAGGAGGATTTGGCCTACACTCCCCACGCTGGCCAAACGGGTTGGGGAGGCCTGATCGATATTTTATAATGTATTTCCCTTAGTCGCCTTGTACGACATCCATGGGAAGAAACGGAGTGATTCTATTTTAGTCTGCCCCAAACCACACGGCTATTATAGGATAGTTTATAACTCATTGTTAATGTATTTTTGTTTCCGGGATCAAGAACGCCAAAATTGGCCATTTTACGCAAAAATCGCAGTCAAAATGTAATATGGCTCTTAATAGAACTTTCTGATGCCCGTTGATTTACGAAGATCAACCTGCTCTAGCATAGCGACATTGACGTTACTCTATTTACCAAGTTAGTTACACTTAACCGTCCATAATAAATCTTAGTAAACAGATCTGACTCAAGGTTAGTGATCGCACCGCATTGTAACCATCCACGTAATATGTGGAGCTATCATTAACATCTCCACATACAGCCTTATATGAACAACAAGTTGACGAGTCAATAAGTTATTCTTGTTTTACTTAAATGAATACTAAAATTGGGTTACCCTTGTACGTTTCTGTAAAAAAATGGTGGAAACGATTACTATTTACGCTTTTATAAGAGAAGGATACATGTGGGTCACTTGAGTATGTAGGTAATCATCAAAGCTCCTAACCAAAAGGTTACTGGATTTTAAGTTAATTTAAAAATTTGTTAAGGGATCTGTTGCCTTTTATAGGGGAAATATAGGCAAAACATCGACGAAGGATACTAAACTATACTTACTTATATATACCATATATATATACAATCTATGATGTATTAGGGGTATAAGTGGTTCATTAACATCTTTGAACCAAAACCAACTTTACCTGCACGCAGTGCACACAGTGGCTATGGTAACCGCTTGACATCAGGCGGGCCGTATGCTTGTCTGCCACCCTACACGTAGTATAAAAAAAACCCACAGACCCTGCAGTTCCCGCAATCAAGACCAAGACCGAGAGGTCTCAATCGACGCGCAATATATCTTCGAAGATGCGTTTTCTTCATTTTTTCGATATATGTAATAGCAATTTTTTAATTAATTACCTACTAAAAACGATTTTTTTAAAATTTCTCAAAAACTATCCAGCCATTTTTCAAAATTTATTCACTATCGGATCCTCAATTAAATTCAGAACCTGGGGACACTTGTTCCATGGCGAAATCTCAATTATTCTCGGAGATATAGCGAAAATAGCTTATTGGCCGAAAAGGATTTGATATATATTTTCAAATTCAAAAGATTATGGTATTGAGTTTAAGGAGAGACTTTGCATCCCTTTGTGTGTTCGGTTCGAAACACAACCCTTTGTTTATAACCGGTGATTCAATGGGTTATATTCCGAACCGTTTATACAATTGGTGTGTTTTATTTGAAGCCTACAGTCTCTGTCAATCTTCATGATGAGATAATAAGATGAGATCCATGTGAATGAGATGCGAACTACATAAGAGTCTATAGTTTTTCTCTGTCTACTAAACTGATTATAAAACGTTATATATATACATTATAAAACATCGATCAGGCCTCCCTAACCCGTCTGGCAAGCGTGGGAAGTGTAGGCCAAATCCTCCTTCTGTCGGGGACGGACGAGAAGGGGTCGGTCTCCTGTAGTGGAGACTAAAATGACCTGATGATGATGATGACTAAACCGATTTGAAAACCATGTCACAAGTTGTTAATTAACACCACGAATCCTGATTACCATCTTTTTTTCTCCAATGCCCTCCGTATTTGTACCTTTGAACTTTAAAAAAAATATATCAAAAGATGCGCGTCCATTACGCACCACATGCCGCTCGATTTAAATCAGAAACACAGACGAGGTCGCGGTCTCGGGTATGTCAAAATCGTACCCTGTGGGGATTACATTTATGGGTAATGCTTTAAGTTTATGCAAGTTAGATTAATTACTTATTCGTTTGGTATCATATGTATTTTGTTTATACTTCATCTACGTAATAAATAAATAAACATAAATATTTCTGGACAATTTATACACCGCCATCTAGTACCAAACTAAGCAAAGCTTGTACTATGGGTACTTCTTCCTAGTTGGTTCTCATAGTCCTGGACTCATTGCTTTAATATCTCACGCAAGTAAAGCACTGCTTCACATTCTGAATGAGCATCTTAATGAGAATGACCAATGGGCAATTTCTTTCGAAAGAGATTGCCCCTGAACAGGCCTGTTTTGTAAAAGATAAAGGCACCCGCGAGCAAATTTTTAATGTGCGCCAGATCATCGAGACGGCGGCGCGAGAGTTCAACAAGCCTACGTACATTTTTTTTTATATTAGCTCAGCATATTGTCTCCACTTCGCCTGATGGTAAGCGAAAAGAGGAGTCCCAGTTGCATCGGCAACGGACAAGAGACCTTGATGTCTTGTCAGTTGACGCTGCCATGCTGGCCTACAAGATGCTTCTACAAGCTTCGCTTGAAGGATCCCATATTGTATGAATCAGGAAATACATATGCCGGCAACGCGTTCCACTTTTTAATGATTCGACATAGATAGGAGTTGCCAAACTTTTTAGTACGCGAAGGAAGGAAGGTACATTTGCTTTGTTGATTTCTCGAAAGCGTTCGACTCAGTAAACTGGCCAGTATTATAGAAATTCTTGCTGGAAGTGGGCACCCCGAAACACCTTGTCCACTTACCCAGGCGTCTATGCGAGAACGGATCAGCATCGGTCAGAACAGACGCAATGCTGTCGAGTCAATTCCATCCTGATGCAGGAGTACGCCAAGGTTGCATAATTTCACCTCTACTATTCAACATCTTCCATCTGTCTGGGACGGATGAGAGAGAGTTGTGCTCCTGTAGTGGAGACTAAAATGACCTAACGATGATTCAACATCTATACTGAGTGTTCAGTTTGCGAGTGCACCAGGAAAGCTGCAGTCCGCGATGAATAACGCTGTATTATCAAAGTGATCACTCATCGTGATTCATAATGATGACCACGACCACTCTGGCAAGAGTGTACCGACTAAGAAGAAGAAGAATGGGTAGTAGACAACTGATAAATGTATTTGTGTTGTAAATAAATACATATAATATATAGAAAATACCCAGACATATGTCGAGCTCGATGGCGTAGCGGTCAATGACGCGGCTTCGACACCAACGCTCGTTGGTTCGATTCCCACACAGGACAAACATTTGTGTGCATGAACATGTCTGTTTGTCTTGGTCTGGGTGTTTTATATGTATCATAAGTATGTATTTACAAAAAAAAATGTATTTACGTGTTTATCAGTTGTCTAGTACCCATAGCAAAAGCTTCGCTTACTTTGGGGCTGGATGGCGCTATGTAATTTGTCTGAAAATATTTATTATTATATGCGCACACATATTTGTCATGTGCGAGGACCGAACCCGCGACCTCGGAGACAAAGTGACCAATTGCTAGCCATTCGACCACTGATCTCGTCAATATAATATATTTTTTGTCATCGTTGTCAACCCTTATTTATCCCACTGCTGAGTTACAGGTCTCCCCTCAATCAAAGGGGTTTAGAGCATACTTCAACACGCTATTAATTAACTGCGAGTTAGCGGCGCCGGTGTCTTTAAGCCGCCTAAAGAGCACTGACTTGACTTAACGACTCTCTTCTACTGACAACAGCCGGGACCGAAGTACAGAGGAGCTTGAGATAAATTAACCCATCTATGAACAGGCTGCAGACGACGTTGCTTAACTTGCGTGTTCGATTAGAAATACTCGAGCAACGTCGCCATTGAGCTCCAATGTTGGATAAGTCATGTGAAAATAGTTCCTTTTATTTATTTCTATTCATTGGGCAAACATGCATACGGACCACCTGATGGAAAGCAGTTACCTAAGCTAATAGACGCTTGTAATATCAGGGGCACAACACACGTGCGTTCACGTGAAAACTTGATTAATGAACTCGATTCCCACATAGGACAAACATTTGTGTGCATGAACATGTCTGTTTGTCTTAGTCTGGGTGTTTTCTATGTATCATAAGTATGTATTTATAAAAAAAAAAATGTATTTACGTATGTTTATCAGTTGTCTAGTACCCATAACACAAGCTTCGCTTACTTTGGGGCTAGATGGCGCTGTGTAATTAATCTGAAAATATTGATTGATATTGATTGATTTACCTGAAAATACATAAAACACAAGTGATGAAAGTTGCTATGCTAATATTATCGACCAAGGTTACATTTACGCAGACATTCAATGGGATAGGGATCCACCACACATTCCTACCACTGTGTCTCATGTGTAGCCGGGATTAACAGCGGCGATCCCCCAAAAATGACAATTAACAATGAAGTTCATTGCAGTCTCGGAGGTAAAACTATGGCTGCCTTGGAACTCAGAACTAATTTAATCAGAAGTATGAAGGTTTTGGAATTTGACTCGCGGTTTATTTATAATCGGTTATATTATCGCAGTTAATTAGACGGTTACACCTTTAACTTTAAATTTATTGATTCATGAGATCACTGCCGGCGGATTCAATCGTGTGAGATTGAATTTTAATAAGGTAGCCTATTATTATTATATCATCATCACTAAGTGCATACCGTACAAATAAACTAGCTTATATTTAACTTGGTTTGAGTTGCTAAATATTGTCGGAATAAAAATAGTGGAGTGTAAGAGGTTCATCAACATCTTTGAACAAAAGCCATACTCACCTGCACGTGGTGCACCCTGCTGGCTTACAAACGAAGCTCTGGTGAAAAGAGAGGTAGAGTATAGGGTATTTTTAAGCTGCTCGACTGGGGAAAAGTATCTCCAGCTCACAGTATGCTTTTTGAAAAAATGTATTAAAGTAGGTATACATAATATCAGTGATCCAGTACCCATAGTACAAGCTTTGTTTATGATTAGGCGCTGTGTAATTACGCTAGGAATACTTATTTATGATTATCCAAAATAGCCCGCATTTTGCACATCTCTACTAAATGATCTAATATGACGATGACATCAGTTGCGAACGTCAAAGATCAATCTCTTACAAGTCAGACAGACCTCAGGCGATACAAGATTTTGCATAAAATAACAATCAACACACACAACTAATATTAAATAGGTACCTACCAGGATTTCCTGAACTGATTTCCCCCGGGCGGGATTCTTCGGACATTTTTATCTACGTATTCTGGCCATTGTAATAAATTGATAATTACTGAGGAGCTCAATGAGGTCGTTGCGCGTGTCAGTTTAATCGATCACGCAAGTTAAACAACGTCGACCATAGTTTGTTTATAAGGGTTAAGTTTAAGGGTTTAAGGGTTAGGTTATTTATAAGGGTTTATATTTAATTTTTAGATTGGATTTGGATTGACGTGCTCGGTGGTCGAATGGTTAGCAATGGTCACTTTGACTCCGAGGTCTCGGGCTCGATCCCTTCCTAAGATAAAATATTTGTATGCATGAACATGTCTGTTTGTCTTGGTCTGGGTGTTTTCTATGTATTATATGTATGTATTTATAAAAAAAAATGTACTTAAGTATTATATCAGTTATCTAGTAGCCATAGCATAAGCTTTACTTAGTTTGGGACTAGATGGCGGTGCGTAACAAATTACACTCTTTATTATAAGCCAGAAATATTTATTTATTATTTATAATAGTAAATAAATATAAATAATAAATAAATAAATATTCCTGGACAATTTACACAGCGCCATTTAGTCCCAAATTAAGCGAAAAGCTTGTACTATGGGTACTAGATAACTGGTATTAATACTTAAAAACATTTTTTTTTTGTAAATATATACATATAATACATAGAAAACGCCCAGACCAAGACAAACAGACATGTTCATGCACACAAATATTTGTCTTGTGCGGGGATCGAACCCGCGACCTCGGAGTCAAAGTGGCCATTGCTAACCATTCGACCACCGAGCTCGTCTAATTTTAAAGCTATATATATTACGGTCATTGTAATAAATTGATAATTACTGAGGAGCTGAATGACGTCGTTGTGCGAGTCAGTCTAATCGATCACGCAAGTTAAGCAACGTCGACCGTAGTTTGTCTATGGATGGGTTAATATATCTCAAATTTCTCCGTGCTTCGTTACGGGCATGTTAAGCCGCCGGTCTCGGTTGTTGTCATTAGTTAACATGTTGTGATAGTGGTTAAGCCAAGTCAGTGGCCTTTGGGCGCCTTGACAACACTGGCCTTTTTTTTTAACGATGGAAAAATGCTCATGCATCCCAGGCGGTCGAGGAGACGACGTGGGTACGTCGGACTCTTACCCGGCGTGCAAGGGACCCCTAAGGACCCCACCGGGTAGACCTACCGACTAAAAAACCACCGGTGTTCCTTCTCGTCGCCTGTGGGCGGGGTTCCGGGTACTATTGACCCGCTGTCCAACGGAGTGTGGTCCTTGAGCGGATGGTGTGCCAAGTGTTCCTGGTATGCCACCAGTGGATGATAAAACCAAGTTATCTTGATAGAGGAGGGTCCACAAATGTATCTGCGGGCATCCGCCGGTGGGGTAACGTGGGGGATGACAACACAGAACTATACCAACCCACAGTTGAGCAGCGTAGTGGTGTACGCTCTAAATCTCTTCGTTTGAGGAAGACCCGTATCCCAACAGTGGGATGATTATGGGTTGATGCTGTACCGATTATTATTATTAATGAAACTCCCTTGGCATCAAATTATTCATTAAATTCCGACGCAGATCCACGGAGAGACAGAGACGGATATATAGGCTCCTATTTCCGGTGGAACGCAAGAAAATATTAACCTAACCAAAATCTACGCAAATGTAACTAAAATACCATTTTTTGCATTGATAGATGGTCGATCATTATTAATAGAATGAAAATGTGGTACAATTGGGGACAACAGTATTTTTTTTTTTATAATGATAGGGGGCAAACGAACATGTTGGTAACCTTATGAAAAGGAATGCCCTTGGAGATCAGCAACACCAAGGGGTCGCCGATACGTTGCCAGCCTTTTAAGGGAATTAAAGACTGTTCTTGAAGGCTCCTATGTTGTAATTGTTCGGAAATACCGTTGAGGAAAGTTGATTTCACAGTTTCACCGTTCCTGATATAAAATCTCTTAGGAAAAGTACTGTTAATCGCCAAGTATCAAGATGGATGGAATTGTATTATAATGAAAGTATTTCTTTTTAACCGACGAAAAAACGGAGAAGGTTCTTAGTTCGACGCGTATATTTTTTATTTATTTTTTTATGTATGATCACGCACTTCTCTTTATAGAGTAGTCTGATTTTGATAATTCTTTTTTTATTGGAAAGGGTATACCCCGAAGGTGGTTCCATATAAATTTGGAAAAAAAAATTCAACCCTATGGGTAGGAAAACAGGAAATGAATATTCATCAAAATAGACCCCGAAACCACGGAACTTATTCTGATGAAACTTTTCACAATTAAAGACCCCGACATGCTTGAGGTTTGTGTCGAAAAAAAATTTAAATCGATCATGACCTTTAGGAATGATCACCAAATACATTTTCATATGAGATTTTCCATTGAAATCAATGGAAAACATACACTAAGCGAGTCTACTCTCTACACTCAACCTCGATTTCAGCCCCGTGGGCTAAAATCCAGCCTAGTAATTTTACATAGGCACTAGTTCATCAGGACAGGTATAAAATAAAAACCTAGGTCTTTATCAAGACTAACAGCATAATTATACAATTTAATCAAGACTAAATCCATCATTCAAAATGGCAGCTTACATGTACAAATTAAATTTATCTCAAATCTGTGACTTACAAGGCTATAATTATGAAATCAGTTACATTATGACGAGTTCGGTGGTCGAATGGTTAGCAATGGCCACTTTGACTCCGAGGTCGCGGATTCGATTCCCGCACAAAACAAACATTTGTGTGCATGAACATGTCTGTTTGTCTTGGTCTGGGTGTTTTCTATGTATTATAAGTATGTATTTACAAAAAAAATGTATTTAAGTACATTTATCAGTTGTTTAGTACCCATAACACAAGCTTTGCGCTTAATTTGGGACTATATGGCGCTGTGTCAATTGTCCAGAAATATTTATTTACTTAATATCATAAACAAACAAACCGTTTCTCATTATTTTTAGAATGAACGGAAAAAATATGAAAAAATATATTCTCTACTCTTTGTATGTCTTATGAAAATAACAACGGGAATTTATGCATGAATATAACTGAAACTGAAAATAAATAAATAAATATTTCTGTACAATTTACACAGCGCTCTCTAGTCCCAAATTAAGCACAAAGCTTGTGTTATGGGTACTAGACAACTGATAAATGTACTTAGATACATTTTTTTTTGTAAATACATAACTTATAATACACAGAAAATATTCAGACCAAGACAAACTGACATGTTCATGCACACAAATGTTTGTCTTGTGAGGGAATCGAATCCGCGACCTGGGAGTCAAAGTGACCATTGCTAACCATTCGACCACCGAGCTCGTCAGTAATAAAATAAAGCTGAAAACCATAAATTGTTTTTGTAATGAAAAAACAAATAATTTAATGAACAAACGAACTTTTGTATCGTTCGTAATACGCGGCGCCGCGTGGCAGCCCTTGCGATCGGTTCCACATTCGACTCAGAGGTGAAGTGAGTTCGACATGAGAGAGCAGTAGGTAGTCTCCATACTGTACTTATACTGCGCTGTAAATAAGTACTATTACTTACACAGTACTTTGGCTCTAAATGGTAATTCCGCTATTACCCCGCAAACATAGTATTTAACATTAAAATTAACAAAGAAGCAGCATCAACATAGTATAATAGTGCACCGACCATTTATGATCTACATAGTATGTTGTAATAATGTAAAAGATCGATCGATAGACGATTTGCTGAGTCTCATGTTGCAAACTTGCGACATTTCATTCGGTAACTGCAGTTAGACAAACTTACTTCAAATAAAAAAAGACTTATTTATATTTTATTTGACACAATATTACAATAAAATTGGTTTAAAAGTAACATTCTCTTCCAGTATACTTGAACTTACAATATTAGGTTATGTGAACAATATGGTGGATGATAGCAAAGATTTAGTAAAATGTGATATTTAAAACGACGAAATTTAAAATATCGCTGGAGCGACAGAACAGACTGATATATGCGAGCTTGATGTCAAGAATTGGCAAAAGCTTGCTCTAGACAGCGACAAGTGGAGAGTACTTATGTCGGAGGCCAAGACTCACTTTGGGTCGCTGCGCTAAAGTAAGTAATGTTAAATATATATATACAAATGTAGCAATAGATATGATGCAAACTTAAAAGCAAAACCCAAAAAAAAATTACTTTTTCGAAATATTACATTTCACTCTCTATCTTATATAGTAGACTAACAAATACTAAGACTAAAAATAATAAATAGTATATATAAGGCATGGCAGTAATATCCAAATTACTTTATGAATTACTTACTTGAAGTACAAATTTAATTACTGAATTATATAAAAAAAAGACAACAGTTGAAACAACTAACATAATTTGTCGTAACTACCTTGGTCCAAAAACAACAGATATGTTTGTAATATTTTTACTGTACTTGCATATGTAAAAGTTATTAACAACATAAACAGATATTGTAGTATAGTACAAAGGCGAACATATCCAATGGATCTCTTTCAGTCAACCCCTACATGTTCTTTAGTTTGCCTCCACTCCTTAGTGCTTCGGAGGGCACGTTATATTAGGCAGGTTATATGCAGGTGCAGAAGATGTTCTTATCATGTAACACTTGGCGCGTGGGGTAGCAACTCCGCAGTATCCTCAGGAACGCTGCTGACCACCTAAGTTTACGCAAAGCTACACACAGAATCGTTAAAAAAATTGTGGCAGTCTGGGAGTGCCGACAGAAGTGAAAATCTGAACAATTACGTGTGTATTTTTTGAATCCGTCACGAAATATTTTTTGAATCGTCAGGATATTTGAAAGCATTCCCACTACTGAAAGCATTCCCATTTTCTAACTGTCGTACTTGTATTTCGAGAACGAGACTAGTGTGGACCCAAGGCGGAGAGCAAAGGTCGACTGACGAACCAATAGCGCATAAGTTAGCATGCGGAGCCCGACCCGCCCGTCCCGCCACCAAATTGACCGGTGCCGGTCACGGTAACAGTGTCGCGAGTTCAATGGTTTTTTCCCCTCTCAAATAATGCCCAACTACCAAAATATTTTAAGGACAATATGCGATTAGTCGCAAATAAAAATAGCTCGTCTGTCTAATTTGATGCATGCGCTCAACCCGAGGCGATAATAGCCCACCGCACCAAGCACGACCTATTACGTTATAGAAAATACTCCGAATTATTACTTGCGTAAAATACTTGTACAAGCTTGCTCCTATTGTATGCTCCTTTCAGTTTACGAAATGAAATAAGTAAAAGATTATTCGATAAGATACATTAGTATCATTATTGGATTCAATGTCATGAATGCGTTTGATGAACAGCTACTGATTTGTTGCAATTTTTTGTTGCAGTTTAGCGCTTTGTGTTGGTTTTGGAAATAATTCTGCATTCAAGTATCTAAACGATTTCATAAAAAAAAAACTATATTTGACTCGTATGTTCTAATAGCTCGACTTCGCCGGATATTAAGCGAGAAGAGGAGCCCAAATCACATTGGCAATGGACAGGAGACCTTACTATCCTGTCAACGGACCCTATGCCTGCAGCTAATGCGCACCTGTGCAACCTTTCGGTTATATCACAGGACTGCTAGTCTCTCTCCCAGTAAACCAACTAGGCGTGCACTACGTGCAGGTAATTTTGGGGTGTAAGTGGTTCACCAACATCTTTGAACCAAAGCCAACTTCACCTGCACGTGGTGCACCCTGCTGACTGACAAACGAAGCTCTGGCGAAAAGAGAGGTAGGGAGCGTAATTGTAAGCTACCCGATTGGGGAATGTACCTCCACCTCACAGAATACCGCAGCCAAATAATGCTTCCCTTGAGGGTTGTTGTGTTCCTGCGAGTGAGTGAGGTCACCTGAAAGGAAGGAGATGCTGCGGTGGCAGCGGGGGTGGCGGCGCGCGAGCGATATTTTATATTGCGAGCGTTAATATGGCTACGGTAACCGCTCCAATTTAGGCGGGCCGTATGCTTGTCTGCCACCCGGCGCAGTATAAAAAAAAAGGTGAGGTGAGGAGGGTGAGGTGAGGCTTTGGTTCAAAAATGTTGATGAATCACTTACACCTTATTGGTAAGGGGAGGTAGCTGCCCTTATGTTCGCACCTGTCTACGCCCTTGTCGAAAACGCTTAAAATTTTCACGTAGGTATATCTGAGTGCGTTCGATTTAGGGCGCTAGAATTATGGAGTACTGTTATATTGTCTACTGCGCTAATATTTTTTGTACTGCAACATCGATACATTTTTCGTTTCTAATCGTTCGATCTAATCGAGATACATATTAGGACTATCAGAGCATATCAAATACCAAGGTTGGTGTCAAGTTGTAACGAGCCATTGTTCCTTATGGTTTATTTTGAGTTCTTGACCCTTGGTCCTAACCTTATGAAGATATTGTGTATTTTAGATGTATTGTGATCAGGAATTCCTCATTGACAGGATCTTTTGTTTGTATATTTAAGTTTTAGTGATAGGTAGAGAAATAAGGTTTTTATAGCAGCTCATAATTATATAAGTTTCAGTTGACATGTCCTTTCTCTAAATCTTGCGAAACCTGCCTATAAAATCGGTTTACGGACGATAATTTTACGTGATAACGTCATAAGAAAACATCTGCCGATGGAGTGGAAGGGAGCTGGGAGATAGATGCGTCACAAGCCGAACGTTTATGCCGATCATGACTCTCTATCGCTTGTTCCGTGCTCTCGCTTACACGCTCGGCTCAGGTAGAACGTGACAATGAGTCATGCTTTTTCGCGCGTGCAGCCGGCGTTGATCGATTTATAAGAGGTTATCACGTCAAGAAAATCTAAGCAAACATCGGTCACCAATTTAATTCAGCTGTCAAAAAAATCGTAATTAATTTAATTTTCTTGCGACATACTACTAACCTTATTACCATGTTATTACATAAGATAATTAAATGTCGAAATAATTAAATGAGTGTAATATTTTGCGTCTAACCAATCAAACTTTGACCTATCTGTCAAGTCTAGACATAAGGTAGCCGAATTGCAACAAACTGATGTAGCCAGTTCTGAAAGGTTGCATATAATTATGGGGTGTAAGTGGTTCATCAACATCTTTGAACCAAAGCCAACTTCACCTGCACGCGGTGCACCCTGCTGACTGACAAACGAAGCTCTGGCGAAAAGAGAGGTAGGGAGCGTAATTGTAAGCTACCCGACTGGGGAATGTACCTTCACCTCACAGAATACCGCAGCCAAATAACGGTTCCCTTGAGGGCTGTTGTGTTCCTGCGAGTGAGTGAGGTCACCAGTAAGGAAGGAGATGCTGCGATGGCAGCGGGGGTGGCGGCGCGCGAGCGATATTTTATGTTGCGAGCGTTAATATGGCTACGGTAACCGCTTCACATCAGGCGGGCCGTATGCTTGTCTGTACCCGACGTAGTATAAAAAAAAAAAGAAAAGATATTGACCTAATGAAACTCTTAATTTATATTTGCAAATAATAAAATTATGATAAATTTAGGGTGTAACTGGTTCATTAACATCTTCGAACCATAGCCAACCTTACCTGCACGCACCCTGCTGACTGACAAGCGAGGCTCTGGTGAAAAGAGAGGCAGGGCATAGCATATTTTTTAAGCTGCACGATTGGGAAGTACCACCACCTCACAGATTACCGCAGCCAAATAACTATTCCCTTGACGGTTTATACCTCCACCTCACAGCATACCGCAAGCAAATAACAATTCCCTTGAGGATTGTTGTGTTCCTGCAAGTAAGTGAAGTCATCAGGAAGAGAGAGAGGAGTTTCTGCATTGGCAGCGAGAATGGCAGCGCGCTGACGATATTTTATGTTGCGAGCGTACATGGTTACGGAAACCGCTTCACATTATAAATAAATATAACTTCGACAGAGAGTTTGATATTAAAATATATGATGGCTAAGTGCGTGAAAAAACCTCAGGAGACATACTTGCGCCACCTTTTCAGTTAAAATAATATCCAAACATAACAACAAATAAGTTGTACCTATATTATAGCCATAACTAACCTTGACTTTGACCCTGTATGGTCAACATCCGGATACTGCAGACCCCATTGACCCGAAGCAATTAGGGATACACAAAAACTCAGACGAACAAAAACATTATTATGCTAACGTTACACAAGAAACAAGAAGCAATTTGAGCTGATTACAAAAATTATTGATATTTTTTCCTGATTGGCATTTATTTTTTATGGAATTTTCGATAATCATCGATGATTAGGTTGATCGTAGAATTACATAGCTAAATTTATGGAAATCAAAAAACATCCGTAGTTAAATATTAATAAATTGTTACTGCGCCATCTATTGATTAGCAGTCACATTAAAACGCAAACAAGTCATCAAGAGATCGAAGTTTTGGCTGGTCGTAAATAATTTTAATATTATGTGTAAGTTTCGGTTATATTGAATAGATGTCGCTATATGTTTGATGTTTGTAATTTGCATTGTTTGTATTTCTGTATATGTACCTATTTTATACTACTGAAAAAGTGTCAAACAAACCAACCTGATATTATGGTCAACAGTTCTACGTAATATAAATTACTAGTGCTCTTTCTTTCTCGATTGAAGAACATTTTTGGTTTAGTTGCACATTTAAAGCAGGTATTAAAAGAAACCTCGAAAATGAGTTACAAAAAAATTTGTTTTCCATACAACTAAAATTCTTCAGATTTGATTTAATAATACCATTATATTTAAATTTAAAAATTTAAAGAATTTTGTTTCTAAGGAACTGGATCCTGTATCATGTATAAATGAGGAAAAGAGAAGATAAATGAAGTATTTTTAAAACAAAGAAACTACTGCTCTTATTTTTTATTTACATTTTAGCTTGCTTCATACATTTAATAATTGAAATTAACTAGAATAAATAGTTAACAAATTTTTCTATTAATAATAATATCCTCGTTCGGGGTCATATCGTTGTTGTTGTTTTGGGCCACTGAAATCTTCGCCAACGATCTTCTCCGTGGATGAAGACTGGCCGTATGGTGAGAAGAATGAGGAATGTTTCCTTTGCTGCTCTGATGTAATAGGTCTTCCATATTTGCCGAGATCTGTATCAGCCTCCTCAGGTTTGAAATCTTCATGATCTTTCGTAAATGGTACTCTTCCTTTATGCCCCCCAATTTCTGGTCTGTATGTAGTACCTTCAATTCCAGGAGTTACGTTAAATTCAACTAAAGGTCTGCCAAATTCATCTACTGTAGGTTGCTTTTCACCTTCTACTGTCGCAGTGAAATAACCAGGTCTGTAAGTTGTGCTTGGGACTTGACCTTGAGAATATACGCCGGGTCTTCTAGGTGGGGTTTGGAAACCAGGCCTCCTAGTGCTTGTAATTTCAGAACCTGGTGTAATTTTGTCAGCATCTATATTAGAGCTAGTCACCATAGGCTTGTACGTTGTTTGATAAGGTGATCTTGATGGAGTTTGCTGATACAAATCTTTGGTTGAATCGATTTCAAAACGACTAGAATCTTGAAGGGGCATTTTAGTAGTTGATACAATATTGTACCCTTGTGTTTCAGGTATATACCGATTAGTGGTTTGCTGTCCAGGTTTACGAACAGGTTGAGATACTTCAAAGCGTGTGCTTTGCGATGGAATGGGAGTAGTAGAGGGTACGATGCCAGTTCTATCTCTATCTCTACCACCAAAGTAGCCTTGTTGTTGTCCTGTTGTTCTTTGGGGAATATTTTGTACTCCTTTTTGATCTGTTGCAGTTGTATCATATTGTTGTATAAATTGTTGCTCAGGACGGGCTGTTTGCTTTTGTTGGAAAGAAGGTAGGCGGGTTGATTCAACGGTAGAATATTTGTTTGGCTCGTTATAATTTCTAGTCAAATCATTAATTACACCAGGTGTTGTATCCGTTACAACAGAAAACATGGGTTCATTTTGTTTGTTGTACACTCTAAAGTCTTGCTGAGACACGGGTCGATTGCCAATGTCGATTTTTTGCCCTGGCCTTAAGGAAGGTGGTAGTTTTTTATTTTCTTCTATGTCATCATAGTCTTCTTCGTGGCTAGATACATCCGGTGTCATGAAAGGCTTAGAAACTTTTCCCTTTTGCTCAAAATATGTTTTATGGTCTGCGTCTTGTGTTGATTTTGGAATATCCTCGAACTTCCTTTGCGGTGGTAAGTACTGATATCCCGATTCTCCTTCAATTGGTTTTACAGTTGTGTATCTATTTTGATTGCCAGGACGTTGACCAGAAGTTGGTCGGCTAATATCTTGGTAAATTTTACCAGGTACAAATGTCTGACTGTCGTCAAATTCACTTTCGTTACGTGGAGTGAATAATGTTCCTTGGCCAATACTAGGTCTTGTCGTTGAAGTGTATTGATTTATTTGACCAGGCCTTTGAGTGAATGTAGGCCTTCTAATATTTTGATCGAAAGTTGAGATTTGGCCTGTTATTGTATCTCGGCTGTCATCATATTGAGGATTTCTTTCAGTCTGTGATATCAATGTTGATTCTTGTTCGTCGCTTGGTCTTATGGTGATATATTCATTTGGTCTAGGACGTTGAGATATAACTGGCCGCCTAACATTTTGATCTATACGAGTTGTATCTGGCACATTTATATCACCGTCATTAACTTCTGAGTGGAAGTCTGGTCCTTGAACATTACTGGAGCTGTCAGTAGTGTACTGATTTATTTCACTAGGCTTTTGTTTCATAATTGGTCTTCGTATTTTTTGATCAAAACTAGTAACTGTTCCTGGTAAAGTTATGCGACGATCATCAGATTGTGGCGCAAAAGTTGTTACTTGTGGTCGTCTAATATTTTGGTTATATCTATCGTATGACTTTTGACTTTCAGTGGGTATTCCAGACACATGATGTTTAGGTAAGTTGGTTTTGAGTTTCGAATCTACTATATTAGATTCAGTTCCAGGCAATCTTGAAGAGACTCTGTTAGGTACTTGGCGATCTTTATCGTCAAAGTCCTCCTCAGGTATATTTATAAATCCTTCATTGTGATCAGGACTATCTTGAGATTTGACATACTGATCATATGTTGACGAAACGGACGGAGTGGGTCGACGCAACATAGTTTTATCTGCAGGACGATTGTTTGGTTCAGAAATTGATTGATCAGTTTCTTTGTCATATATGTTGCCTTCTTTGTAAGTATGATAATCATCTAATTGATCAGGTGGGCCCCTAGAGGGTAACTTTCCACCTGGACGTCTTCTATTTTCTTGAAAACCAGCCTCTCCTTCAGTCCTACTTGGGAAATGTCCGGGACGTCTTGAAGGAACTTTATCAACTTGTTCACTTTCATAATCATCTTCATCACCATCGACAAAACGTGAAGAATCATCTGTCCTTAAAATAGGGCGTCTTGAGGGTATTTTACCAACTGGTCTCTTTCTATCACTGCTATCTCCAGCATTGAGATCTGAAGCATATTTCTCTTCTTTTTCTCCAGGGATCCTATATGCGGGACGTCTTGTAGGAATTTTATTAATTGTTTGTCCTTCTTCTTGGTTATCTGAATTAACGCTAGAAGGTTGATCTTGTTCGTTAATGTTTTCGTTATATTTATTGGTTCTATCTCCATTAGAAGATGTAGGTTTCCTAGTTCCAGTGTGAGGTATAGCTTGTTGATATCCATCTACCTGATCAAATTGATCTTCATCAGGGATACTAGTCTCATTTATATTCATTTTATTCGTTTTTGATGGGCGCCTTCCACCTTGGAATTTTTTGTGGCCATATTTGGCCTCATCGTAAGTACCTATAAATATAAAATAATTATTATTTCATTCAACAGACTAATACGATGTTTCAAAGTGTCACTTGGGTCCAGTAGCAAATAAAAACCTTTATTAATATGTATTAGCTACTTTTTAAGTATATTTTATAGAACTAACTTTTGACCGCGACTTTGCTCCGATGCGATTTGATTTCTGGTTTACTACCCATATTTAATTAATTAAACTGTTGCTCTGTTTTGTTCTTAAAGTAGAATAAATAAAAGCAATAAAAATATTTTTTTGTGACTCACCATCATCAGATATCCCTGCTTCTTTATCTCTAATAACTTGATCGATAACTTTCTGAATGGCTTCGGGAATTGGTGGTGGTGTTGGTAAGTGATCCCCTTGCGGTCGATAACCATTTTCATCGGCAGTGTAAACAATACTATAGAGCTTGCCATCATCACCTATATATGAATAACTACCATTTGCTCGCACTCCATCGGCGGCATTGCCACTTTCATCAGCATGAATTCCATTGGAAGTATCATAACTATATGCGAAATAACCGTCAGGAGTAATGACATTATCATAATTAAGAATGACAGCATTTCTATCAGATTCTGCTTGTGGTCTTTCTGGGCGAATATAACCAGGCTGTACTTGACTTATTCCTGGATGTATAGAACTAGACGGGAATGATCCAGCAGGATAACTAGTAGGAAAAGCACCAGGTGTACTACCAGACGACTGACTGTAATTGGGAATAAGAGTAGTTGGAGATGTTGTAGAGAATAATTGCTCCTGCCCAGGTACTGGTCTTCCAAATTGATCTATTTGAGATGGGAACTGTTGTCCAGGAAGTTGTGTTTGTGGGAAGTTAGATCCTGGTTTACTGTCTTTGTTAAATTGATACTGGTTTTGTGATGGAGGTTGGCCTAACTGGATATTGTTGACTGGTTGAACAAATCCTTGAGATGCCAACTGTTGGCCCGGAGTCAAATTGGGCTGAGATATACCAGCACTAGGAATGAAATTCTCAATGGTTCCATCATATGAACCAGAAGGTAATAATCCAGGAGTAGTACCTTGCTGGTAAATATTAGTGCCTGGTGTGCTAGTTATTAGGCTTCCGTCAAGATTGTTAACATATTGAGGAAATCCAGCAGTAGTGCCTTCAGGAGAAATACTTGGAGCTATCGTAGTTTGTTGACCAATATTACTAACACCAGGGCGTTGATTAACTTGATATTGACCTGTAATTTTATCAGGAGCTTGAGAAACAACCCCAGGCCTGGTAGTGCTAGTACCAGGGATAATACCAGGGCGATTGATATCTGTTTGATATTGATTCAAATCACCTTGATTAACAACAGGGCGGCTCTCTCCTACAAATGGCCTATCAGGAGTAGGTGTTACTATAGTTGATCCAGGATACTGGGACGAGATTAAACCAGGTTGCTGAGACGGGATTAAACCAGGTTGTTGAGAATGGATTAAATCAGGTTGTTGGGATGAGATTAAACCAGGTTGTTGAGACTGGATTAATCCAGGTTGTTGAGACGGGAATAAACCAGGTTTTTGGTATGAGATTAAACCAGGTTGTTGAGACGAGATTAAACCAGGTTGTTGAGAATGGATTAAACCAGGTTGTTGGGATGAAATTAAGCCAGGTTGTTGAGACTGGATTAAACCAGGTTGTTGAGATGAGATTAAGCCAGGTTGTTGAGACGAGATTAAACCAGGTTGTTGAGACGGGATTAAACCAGGTTGTTGAGACTGGATTAAACTAGGTTGTTGGGATGAAATTAAGCCAGGTTGTTGAGACGAGATTAAACCAGGTTGTTGAGACTGGATTAAACCAGGTTGTTGGGATGAGATTAAGCCAGGTTGTTGAGACGGGATTAAACCAGGTTGCTGACCAATAAGATTAGGTGGTTGATATCCAAGTGCAGGGGGAAAACCAGGTGCAGAAGTCTGGAAATCAACGAAGGGTGAAGTTGTTGGAAAACCTGTAGCTGTATTTATAGAACCGAGAGTCGTATCGAAGCCTTCGCCAGGAGGATGGGTCGTCGTTTGAGTGAATGCATATGAAGTCGTAGTAGTAGGTACTTTCTGGTAGTACTCAAAAGGAGCTTTTGTACTGGGACTGATAAGCCCCGAGTCGACATCAACAGGAGCTTGAGAACCGAGTCCTCTATTGATTCCAATATCTATTATCGTGTCTTCAGGTGTTACAGGACGTCCCCTTAATATTCCCACAGGTCTTTGCGTAGTAGAATAGGATTCCTTTGGAAACTCGAAAGGCACTTCGATATTCCCTGGTACTCCTCCAGAAAATTTCGCACCAGGCGGAGGCAGATAAGTCCTATCCAACTTTTCCGAAGCCGTAAGGCTCACAGCCAAGAATAACTGAAATAGAAAACAGATATTCATGTTAACGTCACTTTCACTGTTAAATCCTAGAACCTCATTTGATGCTGAATCACTGAATCTAGTCCTATTGTCACTGATCACTTGCGTTTTGTAAATCCAAATGCACTACACTTCATGTCACGGAAAAGTATTAATTTATACACACCAAGAACGTCTTCATCTCTATCGATGTATCCTCTTCAGGACTCGGTTGAGATGTGTGTCTTCACCAATCAAAATATGATATTTATACCTTAAAATTAACCTCTAATGACTATTTACGCGTACGTGAAGACGTGACAGTCGGACGTACGGCGTGACAAACCCCTAATTATTGCTGTCAAAAGCCTGAACAAGTTATTAAGAGTGTTTATTTTGTTTCATCATTTTATTGTTGCCCATATGATATGAATATTTTCGACCTTGACATTTGTAATTGCTAGGAGTGCAATCGGTGGTGACAACGTGAGGAATTAGCCTGGCCAGTGACATAATGTAGATACGGCGTCTAGATGAAAAATGACCGAGCCCAAAAATAATAATTACGGTATTGGAGAACACCAACAAAATTAGCTTGTAATATATTTAATTTTAAGACGTGAGGATCTTTAATTAATTATTAAGACTTTTAATTGTAATAGTTTAATTGTATTTATCACATTGAAATTGTATAATTAAGAGATTATAATTTTAAAATCTCAATTGAAATAAAATCTAAATAACAAAATTAAAACAATTATGATTTGATGAGCTTGGTGGTGGAATGATTAGTAATGGCCACTTTGACGAGGTCGCGGATTCGAGCGGATTGAACATCTTTATGTGTATTTAAGAATTATATCAGTTATCAGTCATAGTACAAGCTTTGCTTAGTTTGGGACTAAGTGGCAGTGTGTAATTTGTAGAGGATTTTTTATTTATTTATTTATCTATTTAGAAAACCAACAGATTACAAATTATGGTTAAATATATATGTATTATTAGATCGTAATGCCAATGATAGGTTTTCCTATTATAATATTAATAAACATTCAAATATTCTTATGAAGTTAAAGTATATAACGCTTATTGTAGTTGGCAGTAGAAAAATAACGGGATCAAAATTTAAATTAACATAATTTATTTATTATTATTTATGCAGTTTTGTCCTTTATAACAGCCATTGAAGTTAAAAGATTAAAAAATATAATCATTATTGTGCGCTAAATACACAAGTTATCTATCATATCGAAGAAGTCATAAAATTAATGAAACATTATCATCATCGTCATTATCATTTCAGCCAAAGGAAGTCCACTCTGCTGTACATAGGCCTACTCTTAAACTTCCTTAGAGATCGGTTTTCTTCCGTTTGCATTCATCGGCTCGCTGCGATCGTTACTAAATCGTCCGTTCATCTAGTGGGGAGCCGGCAGAGCTTCTCAAATCTTGATTACCACTTTTGGACCTTTCTGCCTCATCGGCCGTCAATTCTGCGAGCTGGACCACGTGCAGGTGAGTTTGGCTTTGGTTCAAAGATGTTGCTGAACCTCTTACACCCCAAGTTAGTCGCAGATTTCGTTTCTGCAAGTAAATATTTGATATATTCCTCAGCATCTTTAAAAACTTTAAAGGCAAGTCATATCTGCATGTAGTGCACCCTGCTAACTGACAAACAAGGTTCTGGAAAGAGAGGTTAGAGCATGCCGAAATCGACTGCGAAAGTGCCTCTACCTCACAGAAAACCGCAGTTAAAAATAATACCCTTTCTTGGGTTCCTGAGAATGAGTGATTTCACCAGCGAATGTGAGAAGATGCTGTGATAACAGCGGAGGTGCCAAGTAATATTCTGTATTCTGTTAAGCGACTATCGCCGTTTTATATCCGCCGGGCCGTATGCTTGTCTTTTTTTTATACCACGTAGGGTGGCAGACCAGTGGCCCGCCTGATGTGAAGCGGTTACCGTAGCCATGTTAACGCTCCCTACATGAAATACCGTTTGCGCGCAACCACGCACGCTGCCAACGTAGCAACTCATTGATTTTTGGTGAACTCACTCACTCGTAGGAACACAACAATTCTGTAGGGAATGGGAATTTGGCTGCGGAATTCTGTGAGGTGCAGGTATTTCCCCAGTCGGGCAGCTTACAATTACGCTGTACCTTACCTCTCTTTGGCCAGAGCCTCTTTGGCTATATCAGCAGGGTGCACCACGTGCAGGTGTTAGTTGTCTGGCGTATTTTTTTAATGAAGTCAGAGTATGTCTCTTAACAAGTTTTGGGCCCGATTTCATGCCTCGTCACTTACTGTCTACTTTCGAACAATCTAGTTTCAATTCAAATGTCTTAAATTAGATTATTTTCTACACAAAAGACGTTTCGTGCCGTGATTGCAAACATTTGATCATGGTAGACACTAGACAATTTATAAATTACCTAGCGATCATCATCAGCTTGTACCTATAGGCTTGTAGATGTAGGCTTTACCTAATCCTATTCACAATATATTTTTTTTTTTTGCAGGACGGGAGCCCACTACACATTCCCACCACTGTGTCTCCTGTGTAGCCAGGATTAACAGCGCCGGCCATCAAAAAAGGCAATGAGCAAAGTCCATTTCAGTCCCGGGGGTAATACTAGGGCTACCTTGGATCTTACAACGAATTTTATCAGAAGAAATTAGTAGGAATATTTCACAATATATTATGATCCCTCTCTTTCCTTCCCTGTACCCCGCCTTCACTCTTACTTTCCTCCCGATCTGTCACTTCAACTTGCTGACTCTGAGAGCTATCTCAACAACTTTGATTCTTCGTCGAATTTCCTCGTTTCCATTACGATTCCTTAGAGAAACCACGATTACCCTGTCACTTCGAGTAATTCATATTTATAACCTACATCTAGTATTATTAAAAAATGCTGCCCATTTTTTATACATTTTTAGGCAAACAATCATGGTCTGTTTGACGAAAAGCACTTACCGAAGCTTATGGACACGCGCAATGGTATCATTCGCTCGTTTCAGACGGGTTGACAGAAACGGAAAGTAGGCAAGGCTTATGCTGCGGCTACACTACCGTGATATGCCAATAATTATTGCCATAATTTCAACAACGCTTAGGTGTAACCACGATTTATGGCCATAATTTTACAATGCCAATCAATATGGCAAATGGCGGTAGACAATAGCTCCGTCGGCGGTCTTTTTTCGCACATCAAAGAGAATTACCGCGGTAATTAATGCGTTTGTGGCCACACTACCGTTTGTCCAATGTGCAACATGAGCTCAACGGCGACGCACGTATCGACCGACATGGAGTGGTCAAATGAAAAAAGCTTGAGTTTTGGAATTATTCCAATGCGAACCGTATCTTTATATGGGCTTTCAGTCGGGTATCCCCCGATAAAAATCGCGGTGTACAAAGATGATTTGAAGAAGAAAAAAGACCGAAACCATCTAAATAAATATAACAGCTGCTTCAACCTCCATCTTGAAAAATGATATTTTTACCGCCTAATTTGTATGCCTGACATATCTAGGTAAACTCTAGTGTAACCACTTCACGCAGTATGTTAAACGGTAATTTAATGCCACAATTATTGCGGTAACAGCCCGGTAGACGGTAAGGTAGTGTAGCCGCAGCATTACAGGGTATAAGCATGGTTGTTTCACTTCATGCTATTTATAGCATTGATATGCAGCGTATACGCTTCTTTGTTGCAGCCCGAATGGAGATTTTGTATACATATTGAAATTACATAATAATTATTAAATAATCTGTGATAATCTTTTTCTTCAGTGCATTTGACAAGCTGTGTGGTCGAATGGCTAACAATGGCCAGTTTGACTCCCATTTTGCGGGTTCGATCCCCGCACGAGACAAATATTTGTGTGCACGAACATGTCAATTTGTTTTGGTCTGGGTGTTTTCTTGTATTATATGTATTTTTACAAAAAGATATATGTACTTAAGTATAATTACAGCTTCCTAGTACCCATAATACAAGCTTTGCTTAGTTTGGGCCTAGATGGCGGTGTGTAATTTGTCGAGGAATATTTATTTATTTATAATAGGCAAACGTTACTCGCTGATCTACCAACACAAACCACTGTAGGTGTCCAGTGCACTGCACGAATCGGGTTGAAATTTGGCATACGGGTAGCTATCATGACGTTGCCAACCTATACTTCTTCCTTTTCTTCTTTCTGGTGACCTCACTCACTCGCAGGAACACAACAACGTTGTATTTCGTAGTCGGGTTACAGTTTTCTTAATTTTTGCATGTTATCCTCTCGTACGCCCATAGATTTCAAAGTTATGTTTATTCAAGCTATATTTCAGGTAATTAGGTCAGGGTTTATTATTTTATTATAATGACTTTAGATAAATTATTATCTAAAGTCATTATAATAAAATAATAAACCCGTTTTCAGTGACTAAACTTATGTAATCTAAATGTCAAACAGGCAATAGAACCGTGACGATAATATGACCTGCCCTATGAGAAATAGAGGAATTTATGGGGTTGAATTTGTTATGCACGATTCTTATATGATGTACGTAACGTGGTTAAACGTGCATTACATATAAAATGTTATTGGCTCTCGTGCGCATTAATATATTCATAAAATCAAAATCCCTAAAGCTTTATTACGCAGAGCATTTGACGAGCTAATAATAATAACAATAGTTAACTAGTAGTCGCACAAGACTAACATTTATGTGGTGTATGAGGTATAAGGGGCTCAGCATAATCTTTAAAAGAAAAACTTTCAAATTCAAATAAATATCCACGCAAATTAAATTTACAATAGTAGGTAATAAATAATTATTCCTGGATAAATTACACACTGCCATTTAGTACAAAACTAAGCAAGGCTTATATAGTACAAGTACAAGGTAACAGGTATTATACTTAAATACATTTTTTTAGTAAATACGTAGGTACTTATAATACATTAGCAAACACCCAGACCAAGACAAACGATAATTTTATGCAGCCGGCCCTCAGACAGGAGTGGTCCTGGATGTGTCTCCGCGGACCGCAATGTGCATACGAACTGTCGATGTTCAAATGTGTCCTGCAGTTCACACTATGACGCGCAGTTAACTGCCTTCTTCATCGACCCGCGAGCCAAGTGATCCACCGTTCAGGGTAGTATATTCATGCACACAAATATTTGTATTTTACGGGGATCACACCCGTCATCAAATCGTCAAATAACCGATCAAAAAAAGCGACCCCGGAGTCTTAGGGACGATTGCTAGCCATTCGATCTTCGGGCTCGTATTTTTTGACATTTGACAATTAATATGAAAATGTATGATTATAAATAGTACTTTATTAGTTACTAGCTAGACCAACAGACGTTGTCCTGTCGTCTTAACATTGAATACCAATTGGTTTCGTACAATCTGTCAAATGACTGACAATTCTTGTCAATCGACAGAAACCTACATTAGAAAAGTTAATATGGTCGTTCAGTTTTCTTAAATTTTAAAAAGGAAAAACGGAACCCTTATAAGATCACTTTGTTGTCCGTCTGTCTGTCTGTCAAGAATTTCTATGTCGAGAATGCGTGGAGGTATCAAGCTGAAATTTGAACTGTATACTCAGGTCTACGGTCCCTTGAAGTTGTAAAAAAATCAAACTGCTAAGTTTACGTAGAAAAAAGTTACGGCCGTTTATTCAGCAAAAAACGCATATTTCGACACACTCAAGGGAATCAAAACCTATAGGGTACTTCCCGTTGACCTAGAACTATGAAATTTGGCAAGTAACATCGTTATAGACTACAAGTACAGGAATAAATCTCAAAACTATACATTTGTAAATAGATCTTAAAAAATAGGGGGTCTATATTTTTTATAGGGTGTCGAAATTTCAAATTGAAACTACTAGTTCAAATGGGGTATCATATGAAAGGGCTTGATGTACACATTGCAAAATATATTTTATTTATTTTTTTCGACGCATTACTTTACTTCTTATTTATAATGAAAAATATCAAATTTAATAATGATACTACGTATCTACGGAACCCTCGGTGAGCGAGTCCGACTCGCACTTGTCCGGTTTTTTCTTTCATAAGGACCTTTTCCTGACAATAATAAATTCAACATAACATAAAAAGAAATAGCGAAATCGATCCAGCCATTCACGTGTCATGCCGTCACCAAGGGAAATAAGGACTCATTTATATATATGACTAGCTTTTGCCCGCGAAGTCGCTCGCGTGAAATTCGTTTTCGTATTTTTTTTATATATAAAGTATCATATGTTACTTCTGATACCTCCAAGAATATGTGTACAAAGTTTCATGATGATCGGTTAAGTAGTTTTCGCGTGAAAGGGTAACAAACAAACGGACATTCACTAGGGATATATTACTAGTATGTAGATGCAAATGTATCTCCTGAAAGTGACCCTGGCGAGGCCCATGTAATCATCTAATACAAATTCTGAGAAAAGAAGCGAAGGTATAGTGATGTGCATAACTAATTATATTCGGATACTATTTATCGATTAGCCTGTCGTATTATGTCGTATCGAGGATACCGTATCGATCTTTAGGGTCCACGTTATTACGAAGGAGGTCACGCTAAACACGACGATATCCACTCGACAATGATCGCTATTGTCTTTTGTAATTACTTTTCGGGTCCGTGAACTGTGATCCGTGTTTAAGGGTCATTTAGTCGTGAATAAATTATGTTTATATTAATTTTATATATTATTTTAATAATTTTCAAGTATAGCCTTCGCTATACAGTACTGTAACACTGCCTGTTAACTCGCAGAATCAAATGAGTTTTCGTAATTGCTGGCGGAAGCACGCAAAGTAGTGTAGATCAAATTGCCTGTAAATTTGACTTCCGCAAAATAACACCTGAATCAATTAGTTATTTATTATTACTAAATTTTAAAACAATATAAGTAACTTATAAATAAAATACCTACTTAAATATAACTTAGAAATAAATAACTATAAATAATGAAGCCCCGCCAAATCGTTACCCACTTGAAAAATGCCCAAAAGGCTGGCAGCATTGCCACGTTGAATGGCAATGCTAATCCTCTGGCCGAGATATTGGCCAGCCCTTTGGTCATGTGATACTTCGATCAATTAGTTATTTTTCGTAAATTATCATAGAGGGAGATGATCATTGTCAGAAATTGATCAGGAATAAATAATAAATATACATTACTGGACAAATTACACAGGGCCATCTAGTCCCAAAATAAGCAAAGCTTTACTATAGGTACTAGATAACTGATATAATACTTAAATACATTTTTTTTTGTAAATACATACATATAATACATAGAAAATACCCAGACCAAGACAAACAGACATGTTCATGCACACAAATATTTGTCTTGTGCTGAAATCGAACCCGCAATTTCGGAGTCAAAGTCCATTCGACCACCGAGCTCGTCAAATAATAATAATGAATAGAATGAATTATCACGGACAGAACTATTGTCGCAAATAGACCTGATATCGTGGTATTAGACCGGGTGACGAACCGTGCAATTCTCGTTGACGTCACCATTCCCCATGATGAGAACTTCGTTAAGGCCGAGAAAGAGAAACTTTCTTGTACTTAGACTTGGCCCACGAGGTTACCAACATGTGGCATGTGGACTCAACGATTATTGTTCCGATAGACGTATCAGTTAACGGACGAGGTGATGGTCGAGCTCGACCATCACCTCGAGAGGCTCTCGCTAGGCAGTTGGGTCAAGAACCAGATACAGAAGGCGATTCTCCTGGACACGGCCCGCATCGTGAGAAGGTTCCTCACTCTGGAGCCCTGACCACCGGTAGTTTGAGTCTTCGCTCCACTACCGGCGGGTGCCCCTGTTTTTTTATATTTTTAAATGTATTTTTTTTTATATTTATATTTAAAAATGTAAAAAAGAGAAAAATATTAAATAAAAGGAATATAATAAAATCGGGCAAATAGGAGTCCATTTGATAACTTATGGGTTATAGACGTGCTCTTTCACAACAGGTCTCATGAAAATAAAAAAAACCGAATCCAAACATTACTCTACATTTATGTATGTAGATACAGGTTGATGATGATGATGAAATATGGGACCAATCTGGAAGTATAATCTTTCAAATATTGTTTTTTTCAAATCGGTTTATAATGAATTGGGGTGCAAGTGGTTTATCAACATCTTTGAACCAAAGCCAACTTCACCTGCAGGCGGTGCACCCTGCTGACTGACAAACGAAGCTCTGGCGAAAAGAAAGGTAGGGAGCGTAATTGTAAGATACCCGACTGGGGAATGTACCTCCACCTCACAGAACACCGCAGCCAAATAACAATTCCCTTGAGGGTTCTTGTGTTCCTGCGAGTGAGTTGAGTAACCAGAAAGGAAGGAGATGCTGCGTTAGCAGCGGGGTGGCAGCGCGCGAGTGATATTTTATTAGCAATATAAAATATCACTCGCGCGCTGCCACACGTTGCCGACACGTTGACACGCCATAACTTGACGCGGTGGGCACGTTTCATATAAAAAAACTTGTTCTTGAATAAACGACATTTTTCTGTTTACATTCAGATTTTTAATACTAGCAGACAAACCTACGACCCGCCTGATGTGAAGCGGATACCGCAGCTATATTTACGCTCGCAACATGAAATATTACGGGCGCGCCACCACCCCCGCTTCCAACGCAGAAACTCCTTCGTTTCTGGCGACTTGGAATTGTTACTTACAACACACGTACGCTGAAGCTTCTATTTGTTTAGTTTTAATGTTCTTTTTTTTTCATGTTTTATTTTATTTTGTATTTTTATTTTTAATATATTGTCACTTTCATTAACTCTGGAAGAGCGGTCACTCCTAACACAAGCAATTGTTCTGCTTAAAAGGAGTACCCAAACAATTGTAAGGACAGTGTATTTGGCAATAATAAATTTTTTTCATTTTTTCATTTTCATTTACTTGGCTGCGGTACTCTGTGAGGTAGAGGTGCCTCCCCAGATTGGGCAGCCTACAAATACGCTGTACCTCTCTTTTGCCAGAGCCTCATTCACTAGCCTGCAGGGAGCACCACGTGCTGGTGAGGTCGGCTTTTTTTGTTTCTACCGTAGAAATACAAATACCATCTGTTTACCTTGATAATGCCTTAGCGGCGAAACCGGTCGGTAAAATTAAATATAATTAAGTGGAACAGTACAAGTGTTTTATTATAACGTTATTATTACAGTTTATTACTACGTTGGTAATCAGCTGGTCACGAAATTAGCAATAAATAGTAAGATTTAACAGGCACTTTAATGTACACTACTATGCGTGCTTTCAATGCAATATATATTTCTCTTACGTTTTGTGGTACTTTTTTGGGGTGTAAGTACCATAATAAGCTCGGGGTGTAAGAGGTTCACCAACATCTTTGAACCAAAGCCAACTTCACCTGCACGCGGTGCACCCTGCTGACTGATAAAAGAAGCTCTGACGAAAAGAGAGGTAGGGAGCGTAATTGTAAGCTACCCGACTGAGGAATTTACCTCCACCTCACAAAATACCGCAGCCAAATAACAATTCCCTTGACGATTGTTCTGTTTCTGCGAGTGAGTGAGGTCACCAGAAAGCAAGGAGATGCTGCGCTGACAGCAGCGGGGGTAAAGGAAGGAGTTCCAGAGTTGGTAGCGGAGGTGGCAGCGCGCTTGCGATATTTCTTGTTGCGTTAATATAGCTACGATAACAGCTTTACATCAGGTGGGTCCTATGCTTGCCTGTTACCCGACGTAGTATTAAATAAAAGTGTGGTATCAAATACTGAAATTAGATAAGGTATTATGAAATGAATGTCTCCAGAATCCATAATCACGCCTATGGCGAAATTACAATCCGATCTTTCAGCCCAATGTTCTTTGAATCTTTCGAGAAAATAAATTTATTTTTGTCTAAATAATACTATCTTCCTTAATTGATGTATTATGACAATAAATAAGACTCTGCTGAATGAAAAGTTCATATGTACTATACAATAGAACGATTTTTTTATATCTGAAAAATTCCAAACAATCACCAAAAACTTTACTATTTTTACTGCGAAACAGACCCTTAGATCCTAGATTTGTATTAGTTGTACGTGTATTAAGAAACATAACTTTCATAATAACTAAAGAAGTCAAATTTCTTTGTGCATACATCATACATACATAGATGTGCATTATTATCATCAAAAGACATTCTAAAGACACACTAAAGCCCTCTATGGATACGTTGGAATTACCTACTGATCGTTTAATTAAATTGAATATTTTTTCAATTGTTATTGCATTATTGTTTTTAAGGATTTTATATTTTAGTTAAGTGATTGCTGCGCGTACCCCTTGATGCAATCTCACGTACCCCTGGGGGTACGGTTACCACTAATTGGGAAACACTAATCTAGAAGGAAGAACTATCAATCACAACATAACCACTAGTAATATAAGACGTACTAGAGCGTTGGCACCTCTGTTTCTACGCACTCACAAGTACACAAACATAATCTAAAGAGTATTGTTATTTGAGTACTGTCTACTGTAAGTTTAATGAAATATAGCAAAAAAACATTGCATTTGATTTCAAGTCTTTATTCAATAGTTCATAACAATATTTTAAATTCTGTAACCATCTTTATCATTGTAGGTAGGTTGTCGGTTTCTGCTGCCGAAACCAGTTCTGCTGTTTCCGTTCCGTTGGCTAGAAGGAGGCAGATAGGCATTGGTCACTCCGTTAGAACCTTGGTTGCCAAACAAAGCTCCGTTGCCTTGACTTCTTACACCAGCAGTGTTTCCGTTGGCTCCGCTTCTGAATCCTCCATTGCTACGAAGTAGTGCTGCATTCGTGACTACACTATCATCATCATCATTGTTGAAGTTCTCTTGCGAGTACCTATTTCCGTTGTATCCGTTTCCGTTGTATTGATCTCCGCTGCCGTATTTAGCTTCGTTGTAAGAACCTATGTAGAATATAAATTAAATATTTTATTGTAGACTTCAATAACTGCTTATCATTAAGTAGTTCATATGTTTGTTTGCCTCAAACAAACATATGTACTACAAGCTTTGCGCTTACAACTGATAAATGTACTTAGATACATTTTATTTGCATATACATATTTTAATACATAGAAAATACCTAGACCAAGACAAACAGACATGTTCATGCACACAAATGTTTGCCTTGTGCGGGTTCGAACCCGCGACCTCTGAGTCAAAATAGTCTTTGCTAACCTTTCGACCGCCGGGCTGGTCGGAATATATTTTAGAAGAATATTATCTGTATCCACATATATTATACTATTTTGTTCGCATATCATCGCATACGCACCATCATCGTAAATACCAGCTGCTTCATCACGGGCATTTTGCTCCAAAGCCTTCAGGATTTCTTCAGGAATTGGAGGAGGAGTGGGGAGATGGTCGCCTTCTGGCACGAAGCCATTCTGATCAGCTGTGTATCTGTGAAACATTAACATCCTTAATAATTATGAGCATTACGGTAACGTACGAGTATGGAGGATATTTTTTTGATTCTAAAGATGATTTTGACCTTAAATGGGCCTTTAATGGGTAAAGAACCAAGAGCAAAAGCCTGCACGTGGTGCACCCTGCTGACTACGAAACAAGAGTCGAAAGAGAGATGGAGCACCACAACGTTTAATACGGAGCACCTTAATTGTGACGTACCTTCATCTTGGAGAAATATATATACTTTTTGGCGTTTCTTGGTAAATGAAGTTATCAGGTTGAACCTGCTATAGCGGACGATGTTGCGATTGCAAGAATGGCAATGCTTGAGTAAAACGCTTTTATGCTTCTGATACTGCTGTATATCGGGCTGGAAGCTTGTTCCTCGCCAGAGTGAGAAAGAAAGTAAGTGAAAGAAATAATATTAGTATTACATTACCTGATGCTGTAAACCTGTCCATCATCACCAGTATAAGAATAACCACCCTGAGCCTCAACACCATTAGTTGCTACACCATTTTCTTCAGCAGTAATTCCATTTTCAGTTTCATAAGAGAAAGAGTAAGTTTCACCATCGTTAGAAGAATCTTGTCTGAGGATTGCAGCATTCCTTTCAAAAGCAGCTTGGGCACGTTCCGGTCGGTTTTCGAAACCGTTGCCAAAACCATTCACATTGTATTCTCCGTTGTTTCCGTTTTGGGAATACCCATTTCCATTTTGGGAGTAATCATTTCCGTTCTGATTGAAACCGTTGTTTTGAGAGAATCCGTTGCTGTTTCTGGCGTAGTTATTGCTGTTCTGGGAGCCAGGGCTTCGGTACTCTTGAGCCGGAGAGAGAGGAGTTTGTAGGAAGTTTCCTGCTCCTCCTGAACTCCGAGCGTGAGTGGGAGGGAGGTACGTCTTGTCCAATTTATCGCCATTGGTCCAAGCGATAGCGGCAAGAATGATTATCTGTAAATTTGAATTATCTCAGTTTACCGGAGCATTAGTTGTAAATGGCTTACTATCAAGACGAGCCAATAGTAGTCAATTCTTAACGCACCTAGACTATTAGATGCACCGAACCTGAACGAGATACTGGTAAATAATAGATAGTGTTTAAACACTCAGGGTGTCTGTTAATTGTGAGATCTTTAAAGATTGTGTGTGTCGAGATAAAGCTCCTTACATACTATCCGCTTCTTATGACGTCTCTTACAGCTTGTTTGCTGGAAGAGATCTCTTTTAGAGATAAGTTCGCTTTTGTGAACTACATTTAAACACATGTAACCTTTTAATTTGTTATATGCAAGAAAGAATATATAAAAAATCGGTTGTCTGTAAAGTCGGTTTAGTGACGATAGTTGAACGTGACAACGTCATAAGAAAATACTGATGGAATGTTTGCATTTTTCAAAAGAAAATTTTAATGGAACGCCTCAGAGCGAGGTAACGCCGCATACGTCTTGTTTTTTCGTGCGTGCAGCCGGCTCCATCGAATTATAAGACGTTGTCACGTCAAAAAAACAAATATTAGGTTGGGGAAAAAGTCTTTTCGTATTTTCGTATTTTATATGAAAATTCAAAACATTTTTTAATAAAGTTTATTTACATTTAACTAAACTATGTAGGTGCCATTTTGTTCGATAACTTTTTGCCATCTTGTAGGTACAGACATGATCCCATTACTATAGAAATTTTGGGACTTCTGTTTAAAAAACCACGACAAGTGGTTTTGGCAGTCTTCTCGTGATGTTAACCTGACATTGCCTAAAGAATTCTGAAGAGACCAAAACAGGTGGAAATCAGAAGGTGCCAGGTCAGGACTATACGGCGGATGCATTAACACCTCCCAGTCAAACTTTCTTAATTTTTGCTGAGTGGCTAAAGATGTGTGAGGTCTAGCGTTATCATGATGAAAAATCACACCCCTTCTGTTAATTAATTCCGGCCGCTTTGTCTCAACTTTTTGCTTTAATCTCATCAGTTGTTCACAGTAGAGTTCAGAATCGATAGTCCTGCCTGGCGGTAACAGCTCATAATGAATAATGCCCTTTCAATCCCACCATACACACAGCATCACCTTGTTGCGGGTTAACCCGGGTTTTGCCAGAGTCTGTGAAGCCTGACCGGCCTTTGACCACGACCTTTTTCGCACGTTCTTGTCGTACGTGATCCACTTTTCATCACCAGTTATAAGCTTCTTCAAAAACGGTTCGCTTTCATTACGTCTTAGTAAAGAATCGCAAATGAGTACACGGTTCATTAGGTTTCTTTCAGTGAGATCGTGAGGCACCCAAATATCGAGCTTTTTAGTGTACCCAGCTTTTTTCAAATGCGCCAAAACTGTTTTGTGGTCAATTCCTAATTCTTCAGCTACGTCATAACTATTGATATGCCGATCTTGCTCCATTTTTTCAAAAATGGCATCAATTTTATCCGTAACAGGGCGACCAGAGCGACGTGCATCTTTCACATCAAAATTTCCTGATTGAAAACGCTTAAACCAAATTTGTGCTACTCTCACAGACACTGCACTAGGTCCATAAACGTCACAAATTTTTTTCGCAGCTTGCGTTGCATTGTTACCTTTTTTGTAGTAAAATTTTAAAATGAATCGAATTTCTTCATTAGATTCACTCATCTTGACAGTAAAAAAAACAAATGAAAATCACACATTTACCTAATTTGAATTTGGAATTATCTTTTTTAAAATTTAAACTTTTTAAAGATATCAAAACCTGCCAGATACAAATGGTATAACCAAAGAGATTTTATTACAAGTTCATACATACTATAATGCGAAAAGACTTTTTCCCCTACCTATTATATATAGTGATTCCGATTATAGTGCGTAAATTTGATCTAAAATTTAATCAAAATAAATTTCTTTCTTTGCATTTCAATCGTGATAATTTCAGTCGGTATAAATGATGAAATGGCTTCTGATAAATGATTCAGGTCATTACCACATTGAAACTGAAGTTCAACAAGTTCAAGTTATAATGAAAGTTTGATGTGTTGCAACATTTTTAGAATATAATAGATCAGTTCATTTGTTAAACATAGGTGAGATGTTGAAGATGTTGTTTTACAATAATTATACCTCTATGTTTTGTGTGTGTTATACTTAACTCTGTATTATGTCAATGTACATTATAGTAGAATTATAATTGTAGTAGTCTAAAAATTATACATTACTATCATTGAAATAATTGTTATTGGAATAATAATATTTGTCAATAAGCTATATCAATAATTAAGTAAGTTAGTCTTAAAGAATTGTTTTAAAATTGCGCAATTGACGGTTAATACATCTAACCCTGAGATTAGCTATTTAAGTTTGACAGTATTGATATTGGTTTATTATAGGATTAATTTGTTGCAAAATGAACTTTCTTCTAAGATTTATTCAGGAGGCCACGATATGGAGTTCTTTAAGAAAAGCGTACGTGATTTTTCCTCGGTTTAAAGTCGTTGACGAGTGATGACACTGGTGTTCCTAGCATTTATAGACTATGATAAATGCTTATCATCATGGAGGTCGTATGCTTGTCACTTTAATGGTATAGAAAAGGAATATTTACTAAATAATATGATCTGTGGGTATTATATAGCTACGAATATGCTTTAAAACTTCTTATGCTGCAATCAAACTACCTATACTTTAAGTATTATTAATTTCATTTTCATAATCAATTAAAGTCGTAGAATGAATAATTTAATCATACTAGGTATATCTTGGACATATTAAGTATAAACCTTCTTTTATCAATTCGATAATCCTACATTAGTACATTAACATAAAGTAAATTAATAAGCAAGGAATTAAAAGCTAACTTACCAATTTCATTTCGTATTTTTTCTCAACCAAACCTCATCAAAGTTCAGATGTGTACTGATAATATGCAATAACATGTACAATATATATACTACTTGCACCCGTAATCGATCTACATTGAACATAGTCTGATTCAAATCGTGGTTCACTATTGCTTAATCAGAACATAATCACGAAGATGGACTCCTCTAATTGTGGTGGATGACTTTATGCAAACTTCAGCAATAACTGATTATAAAAATCAGACTAAACGTGGAAGAGGTAATGTAACCTATAAATAGATAGTTGTGTTCATGCGAGAGAGTGACTAAAAAGGAAGCAGTTGCTGCAATGGCATCGCGACAGCGAGGGCAGGACCGCGTGGGTAAAACTAACTAGTTAATCGTTATGCTTGTCCACAAAAATATTAAAAAGAAACTAAACATCAAGTATTATTATGTGACGGATGTTGCCCTAACTCGACAGTGATTTAAATTTCAATGTAGTAAATACGAACCGTACGAGGGTACTCGACTCTCAACTGGCCCTTTAACTGATACATAAAAAAATTCATCATTTCATTTTTATGTTTATAACACGAAAGAAAGACAACAAGCAAATGCATATTAATGTATGCTTACTTACAGAAGGAACATTTGCTATGATAACCAAAGAGAAATTATTAAAATATAATTGAATAACTACTCGATCACAATGGATATCATTAAATATAAGTTTAGTTCCTCGGGATTTTTTTTCATCAAAAACGTTATATCAAGTGCTTATAAATTTGACTAAGTCATCAATCACATTATACAACGACTACTGTGTCTGTCAAACGATTACTTTTTCGATATTTATTTTGTTGCATTTCGCATAACTCGATCCATTCAGTGCAAATTCGATTTGAATGCCCCTAAACGTATGGCACTTAAGCTCATATGCTTGACCTTGTATAGAAGCTGGCCTTCTTCGGTCTTCGAACAAACTGGTGCGCTTCCTAAGCATCGATAACAATTATCAGATAAATACACGATAAAGGGCACAGGTTAAGTGTTTTATCGATTAGAATTATATCAATGTTGATGCCGATGATTGTTGGAGGAACTTTATAGGCATTTTTTATTAGTAGAATCACTTGTACTGTTCCACTTAATGAGTTTATTTTACTAATCTGTTTAGCCTTACGGTATTATTAAGATAAATAAACAGGAGTTATGGTTTTTTCAAAACATTACGATAGAAAGAAAAAAATAGATCAAGTTATCGTTTGTTTTGGATTATTTTTTATACGAGAGGGGAGCAAACGAGCATGTGGGTCACCTGATGGAAAGCAATCATCACCGCCCATGGAGATCAGCAACACCAAGGTGTGGCCGATCCATTGCCAGTCACAGGCAGCAGAGGCAGACAGTTTAACGCCAGCTCCTGCATACAACTGCATGCAATAGCAACTCCTTCCTTTCTTTCTTTCTGGTGACCTCACTCACTCGCAGGAACATAAAGACTGTGAGGTGGAGCTGCTTCCCCCAGTCGGGCAGCTTAATAAATAATAATAAGCCCGCAGGGCAGCTTAATAAATAATAATAAGCCCGCAGGGCAGCTTGTGGCGAGCTGTTGGTGAGTAACGACATCACGGGTACCGAGTCTCCAGAGAGTCGTCAGGGCCTTCGTCTCCGGCGTGTCTTCGTCGGAAGGAGTGTAAACACAAGAAGGCCCGCAGGACTCTCAGCTCTGGCTTGCCTTCATTGGCCGTCCAGAGAGGAGCCGCTAGAGCTATATACTCCAGGGGTGGAAGTGTTAAAAGGCATCACGCCGCGAGTAACTTCGGAGAAAGCGCAGCACACCTCTCAACATCCCTAAGTCACTCACACCGGTGTTGCTCCCGGCCGTTTTCCTGGCATTTCGGTTGCCCATCTAGTGAGTGGCAAGCCGCCGCCTACCGCAAATAACTAGCAATAAAAGTAGTTATGGCAGGCGTCCGTCCCTCTTCTGTAATAGCCCAGTATTTAGTTAACCCAAACCTCATCTCCATAGCCCATTTATTTTCCATCATACTTCGCAATAGTCTCAAGCCTGCCGACACCTGCTCATGGGTATATCGTTCCATTGACATATCCTGGAGCGGGTCACGGCGGGCGTACAACATTACATAAAACTTCTCAAAAGGGGCTCTACGCGTTGGATCCATATCCCCGCGCATGCCTATCAAATGACCGGGTCTGACCCGTGAATTAAGAGAGGAATAATAATAAATAAATAAATATTTCTGGACAATTTACACAGCGCCATCTAGTCCCAAATTAAGCGCAAAGCTTGTGTTATGGGTACTAAACAACTGATAAATGTTCTTAAATACATTTTTTTTTGTAAATACATTTATAATACATAGAAACCACCCAGACCAAGTCAAACAGACATGATCATGCACACAAATATTAGTCTTGTGCGGAAAACGAACCCGCGACCTCGGAGTCAAAGTGGCCATTGCTAACCATTCGACCACCGAGCTCGTCGTCTTCGTCGAGTTAAAAAATACGCTATGCCCTATATCTTTTTACCAAAGCCTCGTTAGCCAGTCAGCAGGGTCCACGTGCAGGGGAGGTGGACTTTTATTCAAAGATGGTAATGAACACCCTACACCACACTACTTCAGATAATTATGTATCACAGTCCGTAATACAAGCTCCACAATCTGCATTCGTGTTTTTCTGCTATTCTCATAGGTTGACTGGTAGAGGTTGCTTTGTGGTCTATAAAGTTCAAATGAAATGAGAAGCTCGATAGTGTTGCGCGTGTCAATATATTTACGTATGTTTATCAGTTGTCTAGTACCCATAACACAAGCTTTGCTTACTTCGGGGCGCGGGCTAGATGGCGCTGTGTAATTTGTCTAAAAAAAATCTAATGGTACACGCAAGTTAAGCAACGCCGACCATAGCATGTCCATGGATGGATTTATATTATCTCGTTAAGCCGTCGTCCCGACTGTTGTCATTAGATGACAGTCATTAAGTCAAGTCTGTGGCTTTTAGGCGACGTGAAAACACTGGCCTCTGCCAACCCGCGGTTAAGCAGCGTGGTGGAGTACGCTCTAAACCCCTTCGTTTGAGAGAAGACCCGTATCCCAGTAGGTGTACTGGCGAAAAGAGAGGTAGGGAGCGTAATTGTAAGCTACCCGCCTGGGGAATGTACCTCCACCTCACAGAATATCGAATTCCCTTGAGGGAATGGTTATTTGGCTGCAGGCTTGCTAACACAACAGCCCTCAAGGGTTGTTGTGTTCCTGCCTGCGTGTGAGTGAGGTCACCAGAAGGGAAGTAGATGCTGCGCTGGCAGCGGGGGTGGCGGCGCGCGAGCGATATTTTATGTTGCGATCGTTAATATGGCTACGGTAACTGCTTCACATCAGGCGGGCCGTATGCTTGTCTGCCATCAGACGTAGTAAAAAGAATGAGTTGAAAGTTGACGTTAAAACTTAAAAAAAAATAAGTAAACAGTCCCAATGGTCTGTGTCTCAGTACCGTAAGTCGTAATCTTCTGGACGAAGACTTTTGAACTTGATATTGAGGTTATATAGTTAATTTACTTCGATGTTATTTTGCGGAAGTCGAATTTACAGGTAATTTGATCTACACTATTTTGCTTGCTTCCGCCGCCAATTATGCAAATTCCATGCAGTTTAATCGATCACATAAGTTAAGCAGCATCACTGCTTTCCATTCGGCGGGCCGTATGCCACATCATTGGTATAAAAAAATCGTCATTAGCCTGTATATTAATGAGTTTATCTCGAGCCTCTCCGTGCTTCAAAAGGGGCATTAAGCTGTCAATCTCTGCTCTTATCATCACATGACAGTCATTAAACCAATTTGGTGGCCTTTGGACGGATGGAAAAAAACTGGGCTCCGCTAAACCACTGTTAAGCAGCGTGTTGGAGTAAACCCTAAACACGTTCGATTGAAGGAAGAGTTGGGGTTTAAGTTAAAGCCGATTCAGATCTAGTTTTATAAATCCGAAAATTTGAATTCGGTTTATAATATGTTAGTAGCAGACATCTCTATTGGTAGAGCTCGTCGGTCCCTGCTTTAACCAGCAGGGACAGGGCTAAGCATAACAGGCTATTTTTTTTTTATATATGAACGGAAGGCAAACCAATCATCGAGTCACACGAGTCACCATTGATGAAAAGAATCACCACCCATGAAGATCAGCAACACCAAGTGGTCGCCGATCGATAGACTCTGTTCTTGAAAGCTCCCATGTCGTAATTATTCGGAAATACCGCTGAGGAACGTTGATTCCACAATTTCACCATTCGTGGTATAAAATGTCTTTTGAAACGGTATATGGTAGATCGCCAATTATTAAGATGATATTAGATGGAATTTTAATTTATTGACGGCAGGTATCATATCAAACAGCTCTTCCGAGAATATACATTTTTTTTTTGTTTGCTATATAAGGTCGTCACAGTAATATAACTGAATTGCTGAAATAATTACTTCGAAGATAAAAACTTTACTACGACAGAATGACTTGAAAATCATAATTTTGAACTTTTCCATTACTTTGTACCAATATAATAAAGTATTTTTAATCAACTTAAAAAAAGGAAGAGTTTCAACTCAATTCGACTGAATATTTTTTTTGTATGTATGTTATTCGATATCTTTGCGAATTGTGAACCGATTTTCATAGTTCTTTTTTATTTGAAAGGGTATGATTGCAAGGTGGTCCCACATTCACCAAGTCAGGATCTGGTGATGGGACGCCAGGGAAATCAAGGGAAACCCTTAAATTTTGTTAGCACGTATGGTCAAATTACATTTTTTTTTATTTGAAAGGATAAATGCGAGGTGGTCCTATATTCACCAAGTCAGGGTCTGATGATGGGATCCCAGAAAAATCGAGGGAAAGCCTTAAATTTGCCCTGTGGTAGCCGGCAGAATAGAATTGTGCCACTCCATTGCTCTGCGCAGGATGTCGTACAAAGCGACTAAGGAATTTTGTGTCACGCAATAACTTTTCTCCCGAAAGATGGACAGCAGCGTCTGCCGGGGTATTCCACCAATAAGCTGCGCTTGCCAACTGAAGTCGGTTTCATTTTTTTTTTCACCTGCCCCCAGGTGGGATTTGAACCCACGACTACTAATTAAGCTGAAGATATTTGTCAATACCTTTAACCTACGGTATTTACAAATTTAACCCAATTTCTTCTATGACCCTTTGACGAGCTCGGTGGCGTAGCGGTCATTGACGCGGCTTCGACACCAACGCTCGTGGGTTCGATTCCCACACAGGACAAGCATTTGTGTGCATGAACATGTCTGTTTGTCTTGGTCTGGGTGCTTTTCTATGTATCATAATTATGTATTTACAAAAAGAAAAATGTATCATATGTTTATCAGTTGTCCAGTACCTATAACACAAGCTTCGCTTACTTTGGGACTAGATGGCGCTGTGTACTTCGTCTGACAATATTTATTTATTTATCTTTGAAAACAAAAAATCCGATGTTTCAGCTACGGCGGTAGGGCAAAAGATCAGCCCCCTTACCACCATCTCTTATTGCGATTCAATAACTGAATAGAATGCTTATTCATACCAATGAATAAGCGACTCTATTCTATTTGAAACAGATCATGAACAGCCCCCTTACCAGTCGCTTATTCATTGAATGAATAAGCAATCTATTCAATTATTGAATCACAATAAGAGATGGTAGTAAGGGGGCTGTTCATGATCTGTTCATTACTGCATCACAATTATCGTTAATTTTACTGTGCTTAATTTTTTTATTACCATTATTGTTATTTTTAATTGCTTGAAATTAATATATCATTCATTCATTCATTAACTTAAGTTTAACACGAACTTAAGTAAAGTTTGAATTTTGCAATCAAGAATTTCGTTCGTAATCGCCTTCAGCTTAAGCGGTAGGGCCCCCTCTATCCCAGCAGTGGGACGAACATGCGTTGATTTGGATGCTGTTGACGTGGGTGAGCAATACCAACATTACTTGTACTGTGGCAATACAATACATATCAATATAAGATAATTTTATAGTGCCATGACTATCGTAAGCACGTTACAATCAATGCAATGACAGACAGACGCCCACTCACTTGTTACATCTTAATTCGTAGTGACTGAGTGTAGCGATGCACAAACTAGGGGATATGTTTAAATGTATTAACAGATTTGTACGTTTGTTTGTAAAAACAATTTATATCAATGATATTATAAATAACTAGCGACCCGCCCTGGCTTCGCACGAGTGCAATGCTGATACTAAATGTACTACAGAAGGTCTTTGAGCATTGTCCTATCCAGTTCCTCCACAGATAGGGACACGCGCCGCGCCGGCTCCCCGGCCGGTACCGCCTCAACCATTATGTCCCTGCATTTTAAATCTGTAATATCTTTGGAAATATTCATTTAAATTACATGCTGTAAATGACCATATTGATCTATATTAAATGGACAATGTATTTAAGGTACTTAATTAGATAAGGGTTAATGCTGTATTGCTTAAAATTACTTCGTAAATAAGCCATTTTTTCCTTTACATTTTAAAAGGATAAAAAATGGTTATTGTGGGTTATCCTTAAGTGATAGACATATACCATCGCGGACTTTTTTGTTGACCTTTTTAAGGTGTACAATAATGTAGTACCTACATTATTTTCATTTATCTCGTGGGGTTCAGCCAGTGTTTGCAATGTAAGCGCATAAAAATGAGTGTTTATTTACGACATCACATTAGAAACCTCTAAATTTATCAGTGTTTCTCTACTATATTATACATGTATTATACATATAAACCTTTTTCTTGAATCATTCTATCTATTTAAAAAAACCGCTTCAAAATCCGTTGAGTAGTTTTAAATATTTAAGCATACATAGGGACGGACAGACAGCGACTTTGTTTTATACTATGTAGTGATACGGAAACCGTTTTCTGATGCAATTTAATACGGGTATACCATATCTGGTATACCCGTATTAAATTGCATCAGAAAACGGTTTCCGTCGCCTGGGAGATCTATGAGTATGACTATCACTATCCCCATCATTGAAGGTTGTTGTTACCTGCGAGTGAGTAAGGTTACCAGAAAGGAAGCATTTGCTGCATTGTCAGCGATGGCGGTGCGGGAGCGTTGTTTCATGTTACGAGCTTTAATATGGCTACGGTAACCGCTTAGCATCAGGCGGACCGTATGCTTGTCTGCCATCCTATGATTCGGTGATCTGGAGAGTGACATAGGCTACCTTTTTAACCCGGAATGACATCTAATTCCGACGGGAAAAAAAGTTTATTAAAATAATAACCACGCAGGCGAAGGCGCAGGTAATAGCTTATATAACAATTTACCAGTGTATAATTAATATAATTAAATTCTTTGAGTATTTTACACCCAGTAAGAAATGACCTGGTGACCTGTGAAAGCACTGTGAAACCTGTGGCTTCCTAGGAAACCTGGTGCAGGCGCCAGTTCTCCACAGCTTACTTGTTTGTGCTGCGAAATTCCAAGTTGCAGAACATGATTTTGGGGTGTAAGTGGTTCATCAAGATCTTTGAACCAAAGCCAACTTCACCTGCACGTGGTGCACCCTGCTGACTGACAAACGAAGCTCTGGCGAAAAGAGAGGTAGGGAGCGTAATTGTAAGCTACCCGATTGGGGAATGTACCTCCACCTCACAGAATACCGCAGCCAAATAACAATTCCCTTGAGGGTTGTTGTGTTCCTGCGAGTGAGTGAGGTCACCAGAAAGAAAGGAAGGAGATGCTGCGTTGGCAGCGGGGGTGGCGGCGCGCGAGTAATATTTTATGTTGCAAGTGTTAATATGGCTACGGTAACCGCTTCATATCAGGCGGGTCGTATGCTTGTCTGCCACCCGACGTAGTATAAAAAAAAAAAAACATGATGATAACGTTAAGGCTTGTTGTTATGTTGTTAGGTATTTCTGGCTTGGAATTCCGTTCAGCACCTTACTTGTGACCATACAAAATAAGTTGTTTTTAGCTTGAATGAATAAAGAATAGAGTCCGCCTGATCTAAAGTGGTTATCAATAGACTCAAGGAGGTCTGTTCGTGCTCACCCTTTACGCGCGTAATAAAAACTAGCGACCCGCCCCGGCTTCGGTCGTGTTTTTTGCCCAATTTTTGCAACATTCTTTATTGAAGCTCCTATTGGTCGTAGCGAGATGTTATGTAGCCCATAACCTTCCTCCATAAAACGGCTATCCAACACTAAAAGAACTGTTCAGTTTAACTAAGTAGCTTACCTAGAGAGCTTTATAATATTCGTATAGATGACGAAATATACCCTGGCGAAGCAGGGATAAATGATAATATGCTAAATAAATGTAGAGCAGAGAGATCTTCGAGTCAAAAAAACGAGGACCTCTGTTCTTGGCCATCACCACGCGCTACCTGGTGCCGGCTGGTTTAATATATAATAATTATAATAGAAAAAAATTATTTCCGTGAAGTATAGTAGGTATATATAGAGCTGTTAGGGTTCTTGAGACAATGTTATGCTTAGATACGACGGACCCTATGCTTACAGCTAATGCATCCCTGAGAAACCAACCTTTCGGTTATATATATTTACTTATAGTTATATATCTATTTGTATTATACCTATTGAATATTAACAACTAATGATGCGCCACCTACCTAATTTTATCATGTATTCTCTGTTCTTAAGGTTGTCTGGAAGAGATTGCTTTTAGCGATAAGACCGCCTTTTCTACTATTTAATTTGCAACTTTCTTGTATGTATGTGTCATATTGGTGCAATAAAGTGTATTCTATTCTATTATATCACAGGATTGCGAGTCTCTTGCCCAGTAAACCAACCAAGCGAGAGGACCGGCCCCTTTACCCGCACTGCCATCTCGCTCAGTAAACCAACGAAGCACTCAAGCAGATTGGTAGCAGGTTTTACTCTCCTTCAAGCGGTACATTGGCACTCTTAAGTCGAGTGAAGCTGTAGGTATTGGGTCCGTTGTTAGATACAGATATATTTTACAAGCTTATGTAAAAAGTCAACTAAAATAATGAAATAATAATAATAATCATTTATTTCGGAATATAAATCTATATTTTAGTTAGTAATAATTTAAGTTATGTACTTATGAACTAGTGTTAGTAAGAAATAATGGCAAAAAACCAAGCTTATTTTGCGGCACGGTTTGAAGGTGCCACATGGATATTGGTCCAGTGTTTGAGGATTGGCCCATCAAACCTTTCTGTAACAGTTCTTATAACTCTGTTGGGGCTGACACGTACCCGCCTCCACAGGGATGCAATTCTTTTACGCATTATGCAGTAGAAGTCATCTATGCGTTGTTCCGCAAACATCCCTGAGGCGCTGCAGTATCGCGGCAGCCTCATCAATGCCCTGAACGCGTTGTTGTATTGGACGCGTAGGACGCTGTAAGCCCTTTTAGTATAGTCGACCCACAGGCTGCAGGTGTAAAAAGACTGACAATAGGCCTTAAATAAGGTCACCTTCGCCTCCCTAGTACACCCGGCAAACCTGCGGATCAACATATTACTTCGTACTGCCAGCGCCCTACGCTCTCTTTCTATGTCCATGTCGTCATTCTGGTCTGCAGTGACCCAGTGGCCCAGGTATTTATATTCTGACACTATTTTTAGGGGTGTACCTTTTATTGTAACTGGCGGAATCAAAGAATAATATTTGTTGCCCGCCCGAAACACAAGTAATTCACTTTTGTTAGCGTTATACCTAAGCCCATGGGCCTCCGTATACCTCTCACATATGCCAAGTAGTTTTCTAAGGGCGTTGATTGAGGGGCACAGCAACACCATATCATCGGCGTAACTTATATTATTAACAAATGTACCATCTATGGAACAGCCAACCATGGCATTGCTGAGCTCCTCAATCAACCGATTCAAATACAGACTAAAGAGCTTAGGAGATGTCAAGCCTCCCTGCCTAACCCCGCACTCCAGCCTGTATGTCCCGGATAGCGAGCCCGCCCATCTAACCATATTGTCTTGGTGACCATACCAATACTTGAGCAATTCAATGAGTTCACCCGGTAGTGTGGTCTCTAAATACAGCTTTTCCCAAAGCTTATTATAAGACACCATATCGAAGGCCTTGGAGAGATCAAGAAAACACGCATAAATGGGTGTCTTCCTGTCCGTGTAATACCGGACAGTATGCTTGAGGCACAGAATTGCAGACTCTATGGACAGTCCTACTCTAAATCCAAACTGAGTATCGTGAAGTGTTAGATATTTATCAAGTTGTTTGTCAATCATACTGTCGAGTACTTTAGCTAATATTGTTGCCAACGATATGGGCCTATAGTTTTTTAAATCTGAAGCGTCTCCTGTACGGTTTTTTATTATAGGTATCACTAGTCTTCATCATAGCTTCAGGCATATATGAATGACTGACACAAAAACTATAAAGCATTGCCAACACCCTGCCCAAGTGCACACCAGCATGTTGCAAATGCTCGATGCTAAGCGAGTCATGCCCAGGTGATTTCCCGCGTGTCATACTCCTTACTATGTTTCGTATCAAACATAGTAGTAATCCTTTGCAGTGAAACTCATGAATGACCCCAGCGATGGTCGCCTGAGAGGCAACGACTCCTCATGAGGTCCCAATGGCGAATCAACTTTAAAATGTGTTTTGAATAGTTCAGCAATTTTTACAGGCTCACTAACACCCTCAACACTCGTGGGCAAGCTCGACCTGGGACTTAGTTTACTGGTCTCTTTCCAGAAATTATTAAATTGTTTGTTAGCATGATGCGTTGCTATGATGTTTAACCGTATTTGATCAGCGTTATCTTGACACCATTTTAATTTACTCTTAGAAGCTTTTCTGGAATTTACCATAGCATTAAAATAGTGACCTGTTTTCCGTGAAAAATCCAGTCCCTAAATGCAAGTCGAGCCTCCCCATGAAGTTGTTTTACATATTTGTTCCAGCCGACTACATGTTTTTTTCTACTGGAAACTTTTTTAATACTACTTTGGCTTGAAGCTTCACTTTAAATATTTATGATGTTATCATACAACTTATCAATTATTTTCCTATGCTCTAGATTACAGCAATGATACTTGCTACACTCTCTGAATTCTTCCGGAAAATCTACATGCTTTAGATTACTATTACAATTTTTTTCGCATAATAATATCTGTTGTGGGGTTCTTTCTCCCCATATAACAGAATTCATTTTCATTTCATTATTTTTTGATACAAATTTAGTGCCAATTAAATTGAAATTACATTTCATCTCAAGTGGAAAGTGATCTGACCAATAAACATTATAATGTATTTTTACATCTACTATCGCTTTCCACCCAGCTTCCGATACTACACAATGATCTAACCAGCTTTTAGTATGGTGAATATCGCTTACATACGTGTATGAGTCCGATTCTCGTCCCAGTATGTCCATATCTGCATATCTCCAGCTCTGTTCCGCACAGAAGTCTTTGAGCTCCTCACCGAAGCGAGAACTCGGTTGGGCATTAAAATCACCCAGTATAAAAACGGAATGTATGTTACACTCTTGTACAAGCGCAGCAATCTCACCAAGACACTCCGTGTACTCAGCTAGGTTATCCGCCGAGTCCGTAATAAATATTTGTTGGTATATAATAATAAGTAAATATTTCTGGACAATTTACACAGCGCCATCTAGTCCTAAATTAAGCGCAAAGTTTGTGTAATGGGTACTAGACAACTGATAAGTGTACATAAATACATTTTTTTTGTAATTACATACTTACAGTACATAGCAAAAACACCCAGACCGAGACAAACAGACATGTTCATGAACACAAATATTTGACCTGTGTGGGACTCGAATTCGCAACCTCGGAGTCAACGTGGCCATTGCTAACCATTCGACCACCGAGCTCGTCAAATCAACTATAAAGTTAGTTAAAAAATAGAGTAATAACCCAGTGCATATTGTTAAGGTGGAAATCTATTTACTCTCCAATCATAGTTGGAATAAAGCCTAGGTAGGTATAGCGGTCGTCCCTACAGAAATAGAAGTGGAACAGAGTACCCACCATACATTCCCACCACTGTGTCATAATACAACTGTGTCTCCTGTGTAGAGAGCGGAGACCACCAAAAAAGGCAATGAACAGTGAAGTCCATTTTTTTTTTATACTACGTCGGGTGGCAGACAAGCATACGCCCCGCCTGATGTGAAGCGGTTACCGTAGCCATATTAACGCTTGCAACATAAAATATTGCTCGCGCGCCGCCACCCCCGCTGCCAACGCAGCATCTGCTTCCTCTCTTTCTGGTGACCGCACTCACTCGCAGGAACACAACAAACCTCAAGGGAATTGTTATTTGGCTGCGGTATTCTGTGAGGTGGAGGTACATTCCCCAGTCGGGTAGCTTACAATTACGCTCCCTACCTCTCCTTCGCCAGAGCTTCGTTTGTCAGTCAGCAGGGTGCACCACGTGCAGGTGAAGTTGGCTTTGGTTCAAAGATCTTGATGAACCACTTACACCCCAAAATCCATTGCAGTCCCAGGGCTGAAACTACGGCTGTCTTTGAACTCAGATCACATTTAATCAGAAGAAATAGAGGTGGACAAATGATATACAACTGTACACTTACTGATTGCATTATCTATATCATGTCAGATATTTAACATGATTAATAATAAAGGCTGATGAATGTAGTAATTAACCTTCTAATTGCAAAAAGAGTATCTCGAGCGTACTCGCAGGCAGTCGCTAGTATGTCTCAATATAAAAATTTCGCAACAAGTCAAAGGCTATTAGTACACAAGAGCTGGTTTAATTATGAACATCGGTATGGTTACAGCAATTTGCAGGTAATAATGTTTCTTCAGCGTTATTAATAACTGTATATAATAATCATTTAATTCAGGTAATGCTTAGATTTGGACGCTGTTATGCAAAATCGATCCAACCGACAAACTATGCTGGATTGAGAGATATATAAATAATAAATAAATATTCCTGGACAAATTACACACGGGCATCTAGTCCTAAACTAAGCATCGGTACTAGATACTATGGGTACTAGATAACTGATATTAGATAGTTTGTAGGTTGTTGTTCTAACCATCAACATCTACAGATCGCCTGAGTATGCTTCGCGTAGAGGCGAAACACGTGTAGCAGAGGCTACCTGGCTGCTTACGAGCTATTTATCTTAACAAATTTAAAATAATATCACATCCCAGCCACTCCATACAAATGTCACGTCGTTGACTACTACATAAACAATGACGTCTGTGCATAGCGTAAATGAGCGTGTGTGCGTACGGCGCCATGCAAACTGTTCCAGATTTGTCTCAGAGGGTAGGTGAGGTCGACACGAGAGAGCGGCATGGCGTGGCCATACTGTAAGTAGTACTTATACTGTGGTAATTTACTGAATTTAGTATGGCTTTTCCCACAACGAAAGTGCGAGTACGGATCCACGAATACTTGCCCTAGCCCCTAGCTCCGCCCCTGCTCGTTCATTGTGAATGTGTTTGCGCGACTCCGAACTACATGGAAAAGTTTAAATTTGCCGCGATGCCTCCGCGTTTGCACTTTAGATGTGGACGAGTATTTAAATACTGACCTTTATGACTTTCAAAACATTACATTAAATTTAATAACGTAAAAAATGCCACTGAAAACACCTCTTTGGAATAAAATTTTCATGTCGGTCCGATAGATGTTTCTAGAGTGTGTACTGAGCAAACTTAAAATCTATGACTTAAAGTTATAACTGTAAGGAAGGGGTTTAGAGCATACTCCACTCGCTGCTCAGCTGTGCGTTGGCAGAGAACATCATTGTGAAACATCTTCCTTCTTTATTAATCTGATGGTGAGCCTAATCATGTGATTGAACATAATTTACTTATAACAAAAAAGAACTATAATTTGTATAAAACTTCTCACAGCATGGCTACCAGCATATAAATTTCATAAGTCATCTTTATTGCACACACGGTTAGATCTATACGTTATTATTGTTCTAATTATGGTGTTGATAAATATGTGCATGTGTGCTAACTTTAGGGCGGCCGTTCACAATGCAACTGTTTGTTTCGTTTGTATCGTCGTCGTCGTCAACTCTTATTTATCCCACTGCTGGAATACGGGTCTCCACCCAATCGAACGGGTGTAGAGCATACTCCACCACACTGCTCAACTGCGGGTTGGCGGAGGGCAGTGTTTTCAAGCCGCTTAATATCCACTGACTTGGCTTAACGACTGTCAACTAATGGCAAAATCCGGGGTCGACAGCTTAACGTGGGCACGTTAATCTGTCGGTCTCGACTGTTGCTTCAGAGGGCTCTGAAGTACGGAGGAGCTCAAGATAATACAAATCCATCCATGGGCAGGCTACGATCGAGCTCCTCATTCGTTTGGTTTTCGTCTGTATTGGCAAGTTTATTCCTTCGAGGAATCTTTTACAGTACCTTTGAGTTTAAGTGACGAAATGAAACAAATAAATATCGATTATAATCATATGTATTATTTGTTTTTGCGGCGTAAGTATCTTTGAGCTAAAGCCAACCTCAACTGAACGTGGTGCACTCTGCTGTTAGACTAACGAGACTCTGGCAAAAAAGAGTTAAGAAACAGCGTATTAATAAGCTACCCGACTGGTGGAGTATCTTTACCTTTAGCCAAATAACAATTCCCTTGAAGGCTATTGTGTTCCTGCGTGTGCGTGAGGTTGCGAAGAAGAAAGGAGATTGCTGCGTTGGCAGTGGCGGGTAGCGGTGCGTGAACAACATTTAATGTTCCCAGCGTTAATATGGCAGCGGTAACTGCTTCATTTCAGGCGAGCCGTGTGCTTCTCTGCCATACGACATAGCATAAAAGAATATGATAAGAAACGGAATCATACACACTCTAAAATAAACAAACGTATCAATAATACTTATAATATACACAAAGATAAAAACATAAGTAAGGTCAATTTCTCACATTAGTGCTAAACAAGTTATTTATATAAACTTGTACACATAAAGGAACGTATAGTTTGCATTGCAACAATCTTATCTCAATCAATCAATTCATTTATTACTTACGAGTATTAGAATACTTACATAGTCACATAGTATTATATATCATCATCATCAGGTCCATTTTAGTCTCCACTAAACTTCGTACTAAATGTTCTTATAAGTATTCTGAATAATGAATAAAAAATACCAATCTATATAAATAAAAATGAATGTTGCTAGGCCAAAACTTGAGAACGGCTCGACCATTTCTGTTAATTTTTATTTTAATATTTTCTTTAAGGTTTTGTGTTGTAAGTGGTTCATTAACATCTTTGAACCAAAGCCAACTTCACCTGCACGTGTTGCACCCTGCTGACTGGCAAACGAAGCTCTGGCGAAAAGAGAAGTAGGGAGCGTAATTGTACGCTATCCGACTGGAGAATGTACCTCCACCTCACAGAATACCGCAGCCAAATAACAATTCCCTTGAGGGTTGTTGTGTTCCTGCGAGTGAGTGAGGTCACCAGAAAGGAGGGAGATGCTGAGTTGGTAGCGCGGGTGGCGGCGGGCGAGTGATATTTTACGTCGCAAGCGTTAATATGGCTACCGTAACCGCTTCATATCAGGCGGACCGTATGCTTGTCTGCCACACGTCGTAGTATAAAAAAAACTGCCGCGGTAAAGCTATTGCATAGCATTTTGTATCAACTTATGCAATTATAATTTTATTTATTTATTTTATTCATGCAGTATTGCTTTTTCTTTGATATTAATTCAAGTTACACTTTTTGAGCGTGGTGACCGATAAGAAAACAAATTTTTCTATTATTAAATAAATAAAACGAGTTTCGTAGAGTCGTACAATACGTCTAATCGCACGCACACAACGCCGTGTCGAAGACTGCCGAACTGAAACGACGTTAGACGATGCACGGCCTTCAAGCCACACCTCCTTGCCCGTCGGAGTGGGGAGCGTGAGGTTTTTTCGTTACGGAATTTCTGGATTCGGTCCCCGCGCTCAAGGCCCGCGATAGAAGCTATGCAATAGCTTAAAAAGATTCGTTTTAAAGGTAATGATATGGCCTATGAACTAATACAAACATTTAAAGCAAAATTTTAACTAAAAAACAAAAAATAAATTGTAGTATTAAAAATTTTCCATAAAATTATCTAAATTTACCAGTTTTTCAATGTTTTTACAAAAACTAACCCTATTAATGTATTTGCTTTTTGTATTCTGAGAATACATTTTGAGATTATCTACAAAACGGTATCAAAATTACTGCTATGGATGTCATACTTTAAGAGTTGTTGTTTGAACAGGACCCTTGCGCGAGCGGTCAATGGTTATTTTGTAGATAAATAAATAAATTGATGTAATGAGCAGGATAGATAGACTTTCTATCCCACTCATTCACCTAACAACAATAGCAAAACCTGTCCAATTATTTGATGCCACTGGCCACTAGATGGCACTAGTGGTATTTCTACATCGCGCTATGGTTGTGTGTATAGGATTAGTTAAACCTTAAGGGTAATTTATCGTCACTCGATACGAGATGGCGTTAGTGGCAAAATTGTAACTCGTTATTAAGATTTTCTTTGTTACTCATATACCTGTTGTACGGAAATTTTTTGTTAGTAGTGGTATTGAGAAAAACCCAGTTGTAAACCTACATGTGCAATTAAATATCGATGCCTTACGGCCGAAAAGGTATAAGAGGCATATTTCAAACTTTACAGGAGAGTGATTTAAAGTTAAAATTTTATGAAAACACACCTCCTTGCCCGTCGGAGTGGGGAGTGTGAGGTTTTTTCGTTACGGAATTTCTGGATTCGGTCCCCGCGCTCAAGGCCCGCGATAGAAGCTATGCAATAGCTTAAAAATAAAAAAAAGGTCTATGGAATGTTCTTTTGGAGAGAAAAGACGTAAAAATTGCGGGGAAATGTGTTGTTTAACCACTTTCTACACGTGCGGAGCCGGGGCGGGCAGCTAGTAAAAAAAAACAATAGCTAAACAAGTACGAGCACTTGTAGGATACACTTTATGCAGACGAGGTTGTCTATGCGTCTGGATGCAATCGTGCACCACTTGCACGCCACTTATAAGTGGTTTCGAGTGTGGTCGGCCTAAGGTTACGCACAATACATCACAAATTCACAGTCAATATCACGATTACTATCATTAGTGTGCGTTCACACCAGAATTAGCCAATCAGCAATTTCAACTAATACGATGTGTGAGAAAGTGATATGCTTCAATCCATATTCATGCCACTGCTGGGTTTAGATCGTACTTTGACGAGCTCGGTGGCGTAGCGGTCAATGACGCGGCTTCGACATCAACGCTCGTTTGTTCGATTCCCACATAGGAAAAACATTTGTGTGCATGAACATGACTGTTTGTCTTAGTCTGGGTGTTTTCTATGTATCATAAGTATGTATTTACAAAAAATGTATTTACGTATGTTTATCAGTTGTTTAGTTACCCATAACACAAGCTTCGCTTACTTTGGGGCTAGATGGCGCTGTGTAATTTGTCTGACAATATTTATTTATTTATTTTATTTTTTGTTTTATTTTTAAGTGATTTTAAGAATAGATTATTTTTATTTACTGTTCAGTTGTATTTTGTTGTTATTTCAATTATGAAGAATTGATAATTTCTTGGGACCAAGCTGTTAATGTACCGCAAAATGGCAACCAAACAATTTTTATGTAGCAAGAGCCATACATACTCGTAGAATAGCAGAAGACTGATAATGATTTTACGCTTTTAGAATGTTTAATTTGCGAACGCTTTGTAATTTATCCACTAACATTATTATTTATTTGCTAACATTTTATATTCTATTAAAAAAGTCTCAATCGTTTTTTATCACCTCTAAAATGATTTTAGTGCCCCTAGAATGTGACTATTTGCAAAACAAGAATCCTAAATTTTTATTTGGATTTCAAAATCATGAACATCGCGGAGTTATAGGTACATCTGCTCACGATTCTAAACTCTTGTTTCGTCAGAGATGCTTTAATGAAATGATTTCCAAATATTTGTATCTTGGCAAAAACATCACGATCGCCATAATTTAATTAAATTAAAACTTATAAGTGTTAGTACAAGTGTGTGAGATTAATGTGTATAATTTAATTTCAGAGGTCTCCCGAGATGAACCGATGACCTTAAAAAGTTATTGGAAGCGGGTGAATGCGGAAAGCAAAGAATTATGTAATAATATAATGTATAGTAGAATGTAGACACAGGCTGATCCACCGTTTTTTCGTGGTCCTACTAATTCGTCCAATTAATAAGTCTGCGAGAGAGACCTATTTCTGTCTGTCCTATTATATCGCTCATTCGCTGCAATATGGTCACAATGTACATTATGTCGTTGTTGCACGTAGATCACTTTTATGATTGTCCAACCAAATAACATTTCAAATTAATGGCATCAAAAAAAAAAAATTAATTAGGTACTTCTAAATACATTTTCTAAGTTAAAAAGAATCAGGAGGTAGAATTAGCATATTAAAATAAATACCAAACTGACGTTCGAAAAATGCATGTCGACTTAAAATGTGTCTTTGTTGCACCAAATGAGCGATATGTAGAATCAAAAACAAATCAACCTCTCTGTAGCTAACATTATGATAAGAACTCTCGCAGCATGAAATATCGTTCCTGCGAGTCAGTGACGTCACTAAAGAAAGGAGCTACGCTATCAATGCAGCAACTCCTTTCTTTAGTGACCTCACTTATTCGCACGCAGGAACAATACAACTCTCAAGGGAATTGTTATTTGGCTGCCTGCGGCATTCTGTGAGGTGTAGGTACTTCCTCAGTCGGGCAGCTTACGATTACGCTGTACATTTGCCTAAGCCTCTTTCATTAGCCGACAGGATGCACCACATGCTGATGAGGTTGGCTTTGGCTCTAAAAACTTTAATTTTAGAATAGTTGGGAGCTTTTGGAGAAAAATACAAATTGTTCATGCACAAAGCTTTCATTTATTTACAATTTCAATCACACAGTGATTTTTTCATATAAATTCTATACATTTGTTTATGTACAAAATATTAATTCACTAGATTTTTTTTTACATTTTCAACATGCTCATTTTAATCTAAAATTGTACTAACTTTGGTTTTTAATTTTATTTTAGTAAACGTAACCGGTTTCAGGGTTAAAACTTGGCGGCTGTCGTGAACTGCTGAAGGAGGGTGCAGTTGGTGTGAAGGAAGATTGCTGAGGTCCTGTTAGCTGAGATCCTTGGGCACCTGGACGGTTGTATTGGTAAGATTCAGAGTCTGGCATCGCTGTCTTCGATCCACTCTGCCCATTTTGACCAGGTTTGTACTGACTCGAGCCCTGAGTATTTTGAGGGCCGCCTTGAGATCCAAATGTACTCTGTCCAGGTCTGGAACTAGTTTCAGTTGAGGGCTGATCAGGTGTTCTTGATCCAGGTACAAAAGACTGGCCAGCTAAGGTAGCAGCGGGACCTGTTGTGGGTCCAAATGTAGACTGGCTTGTTCCAGGTTTAGAGTAAGTACTTTCCTGACCAGGTCTATTGAATTGGCTGGAAGGCTGCTGGGAACTGGGTTTGTTTTGTTGATAACCAGTTGATTGGCTACCCTGGTTGGTTTCAAAAGGAGAGCCTCCTTGAGGTCGGTTGTATTGATATCCACTATCCTGAGATCCACGTACGTTAACTCCTTGTTGACCGTTTTGACCAGGGAAGGTAGGAGTTGAGCCGGAAGGAGTAAATTGATTCCTGGATCCCTGGTTGTATTGACTTGTCTGGCCTTGGTTGAATGATCCAGCAGGGGAGGTGGTACTTGGTGCACCATATTGTTGAGCAGGGCCTTGAGCAGAACCTTGGGGTTGGTTGAATGAAGAACCAACTCGCTGACCTTGGTTGAATGATCCACTGGCATCAGAATGAGCAGCTCCATTTGGAGTACCATATTGTTGGGAGGGGCGTTGGGCAGAACTTTGGGGTTGATTGAATGAAGAACCACCTCGCTGACCTTGGTTGAATGATCCACTAGGCCCAGAAGGAGCAGCGCCACTAGGAGTACCGTATTGCTGCGAAGGGCGTTGAATGGAACCTTGGGGTTGATTGAAGAAAGACCCACCTTGCTGACCTTGGTTGAATGATCCAGTAGGACCAGAAGGAGCAGAGCCGCTAGGAGCACCGTATTGTTGAGATGGGCGTTGAGTTGAACCTTGGGGTTGATTAAAGGAAGAACCACCTCGCTGACCTTGGTTGAACGATCCACTTGGCCCAGAAGGAGCAGCGCCACTAGGAGTACCGTATTGCTGCGAAGGGCGTTGAGCGGCGCCTTGCTGTTGATTGGATGAAGAACCACCTCGCTGGCCTTGGCTGAAAGATCCACTTGAACCAGAAGTAGAAGCACCGCTAGGTGTACCATATTGCTGGGAAGGGCGTTGAGCGGAGCCTTGCTGTTGGTTATAAGAAGAACCTTGGGGTTGATTGTAAGAATAACCAGCACCTTGACTAGGAGAAGCACTATTAGGTGTACTATATCGCTGAGAGGGACCTTGAGTAGCACCTTGGGGTTGATTGGAAGAAGAACCACCTTGCTGACCTTGGCTGGAAGATCCAGTTGGACCAGAAGTAGAAGTACCGCTTGGTGTTCCATATTGCTGGGAAGGACGTTGAGCGGCGCCTTGCTGTTGATTGGATGATGAACCACCTCGCTGGCCTTGGCTGAAAGATCCACTTGGACCAGAAGTAGAAGCACCACTAGGAGTACCGTATTGCTGCGAAGGGCGTTGAGCGGAGCCTTGCTGTTGGTTGTAAGAAGAGCCACTATTTTGTCCTTGGTTAAAGAAACCAGTTGGTCCACTAGAACCAGATGGCGAGGTTGGAGCTCCATGTTGATGAGAGGGACTTTGAGGTTGGTTAAAAGATCTAGTACCCGAGCCTTGGCTGAAAGGACTAGATCCAGAACTTCCGGAAGCGCTAGAGCTCGAAGGGCCAAATGGCTGAGATCCTTGAGGTTGGTTGTATGTGTAACCAGATTGACCTGCGGTTGAAGATGAAGGTCTAGAAGCCTGGTTATTTCCTGCTTGGTTAAATACTGATTGGCCTTTGTTAAATGATCCACTAGATCCAGACCGGCCTTGATTGAAAGTCCCGCTAGGTCCCGACTGGCCCTGGTTGAATGACCCGCTAGGTCCCGACTGACCCTGGTTGAATGCCCCGCTAGATCCCGACTTGCCCTGGTTGAATGATCCACTAGGTCCAGATGGGCCCTGATTAAAAGACCCGCTAGGACCAGATTGGCCTTGGTGGAAAGGTCCGTTTGGTCCAGCTTGGCCTTGATTAAATGGCCCACTAGGTCCAGATTGTCCTTGGCTGTAAGGGCCAGCAGTGCCAGTAGAGCCTGAGGGACTAGTAGGTCCTCTAGATCCTGGGCCACCAGGAGCGCCATATTGTTGTGAAGGAGTTTGACCTTGTCCAGGTTGGTTGTAAGCGGCACTGTTACCCTGACCAGGCTGGTTGAATGAGGAGGATCCAGAGTATTGTTGCGGCGTATGACCGGAGTCTTCTTCAGGATTATAAGCACCTGCAACAGAGTAAAGGTAAAAACATTTTATTTAGAATTATTTCATAAAACACGTACGGAAAGTAACCCCTTAATGGTAAGCAGTCGCTCAAGTATGTTGATAACTTATAAGTTGTAACGTCAGAACACCACTGGCATCTTGATAATACCGATGCCAAGATATTAATTTGTTAATAATTCTGATGGAACTAGAGAATGGTAGAAGTACTAGATTATGGTACAGGACGGGGGCCCACCACACATTCCCACCACTGTGTCTCCTGTGTAGCCAGGATTAACAGCGGCGACCGCCAAAAAAGGCAATGAACAATGAAGTCCATTGCAGTCCCGGGGGTAAAACTACGGCTGCCTTGGAACTCACAACGAATTTAATCAGAAGAAATTAGTAGGAAGCTTTTGGAATTTGACTTCCCCTCTTAGCAATGTGAGAGACAGCAATATGGCAAATAAGGCATTAAAAGCCTAAAGAGATGGCTAGTCAAGTGAAGCTCAACTGCCATGCACCACGGGTTCTAAGTATCTAACACTATTGGGGACCTGAAACTTTATGGTACGGGAGTTAGATGGCACCGTTGTGTGTGTCAGCCTACGTGCAAATCGAGTAGCACGACAACTGCATCGTTTTTGGATATAGATTTAATTTACCATGTTTCTTCATACTACATTAGACGACCCCGGTGGTCGAATGGCTAAGAATTTCCACTTTGACTCGCGGGTTCTATCCCCACACAAGACAAATATTTGTGTACTTGAACATGTGTGTCTTGGTTTGGGTGTATTCTATGTATTATATTATGATAATGAATTTACAAAAAAAATGTATTTAAGTTTATCTAGTACCCATAGTACAAGCTTTGCTTAGTTTGGGACCAGATGGCAGTGTTTAATTTGTCTAGGAATATTTATTTAGTTGTAAAATGAATCGTTTGAGCAGCTTGAAAACACAAGCTGCCGTCAATCAAATCAAATCAAAATGTCTTTATTCCTTAGACTTTATAAAGCACTTAAAAACGTCATACAAATTAAATAACAAGAACATGTATCTAAATCATTACTACTCTAAATCCGCAGAGCATAGATTCTAATCGGCAGTGGAACAGCATGGCGTGTGATTTAAACCCCTTCATTTGGTTGGAATTTGGACGAGGATGAGTTAATGATGATAATTAACGGGGAAACGTCTCGTTTTTTATCTACGTGTACTTAAAATGAGATTATCAACAAGGTCATCTGTACATTGACATTCAAAATTCAGTACAAGGTTTTTCAATTAGATATTATGAGAGTAAATTGTTTGCTGCAGAATCTGCTTGCTATTTAGAGTTCCCTACGTAAAGGGTAGGTACTAACGGAATCCCATTCCTCTCGTTCATTCGTCCGTTTGTCTGTCTGTGCTTGTGTCATATGTGATTATGGGTCTAGTGGCTAAACTATTGAAGCTATAATCTTTAGTCATATTTGACTATTTATATATATTTCGTACCCAAACAAAATCATAAAAAAATGGGGTGTAAAAATAATATTTTATCACAATATTTTGGGGATAATTTATTTATATAATTATCACTACATAGTATAAAACAAAGTTGCTTTCTCTGTCCCTATGTCCCTTTGTATGCTTAAATCTCTGAAACTACGCAACGGATTATGATGCGGTTTTTTTTAATAGATAGAGTGATTCAACTGGAAAGTTTATATGTATAATATATGCATAACATAGTAGAAAAACACTGATAATTTAGAGGTTTCTAATGTGATGTCGTTAATAAACACATTTTTTTGCTCTTTCATTGCAAACGCTGGCTGAACCCAACGAGATAGATCAAAATAATGTAGTACAGTATTGTTCACCTTAAAATGGTCTACAAAAAAGTTCACGATGGTATATGTCTATCTCTTAGTGGTAACACACAATAACCGTTATTTTATCCTTTGCTTTTTACAAGAAATAATGCCTTATTTACGAAACGATTTTAAGCAATACAGAATTAATCCTTATCCAATTAAGTACCTTAAATACATTGCGCATTTAATATAGATCAATATGGCCCTTCACAGCATGTAATTTAAATGAATAGTTTAGAAGATATTACACATTTAAAATGCAGGGACATAACGGCTGTGGCGGTACCGGCCGCGGAGCCGGCGGCGTGTGCCTATAACTGGGGAAGGACTGGATAGGACAAAGCGCAAAGACCTTCTGTAGTACATTTAGTATCAGCATTGCACCCGTGCGAAGCCGGGGCGGGTCGCTAGTTAAGTATAAAATAGAAATTAAAGACGTGGAAAGGCATCAAAGTCACCTATTATCCCAAATGTTTTTACCCAGTTTTTATAAGAACCTAGGACACTTAGTTTCTTCGTAACTAGGAACTGGATTATTAGTAAATTAAAAATCTAGAGTAGGCTGTTTGTGTTTAGAAATCGATTAACGTGTTCTTATCTTGGAAATTTTTGTTTAAGATATATGTTTTAACGCCATCTTTTACCGAAGAAACGGATGCCCTACCCCACACGCAACTGAGTAACTCTATTTGCTAGTAATTGGTTCTATAACAAATATACGTGATTGTCAAGTTCGAATTAGTGAGAAAACTCACACTCATCATTCAGACACAAACTTTAACCTTCCAATAATAATTTTAAGTCGCCTGACTAGGAAAACGTCATCGTGTCTGTAGCTGCCCCAGAAGGGCGAGAGTGCTCTTACACCCGTATTTATAAACAAGTAATAGTAATTACTTGAGTAAAAGTAATTACTTAAGTAACGATTTGTATTCTATAGTTAAGAAACTGCTCGAAGTTAGAACTGTCAAAAGTTAGAATTCTCAACCAAGTAATAGTCACCATTTCCTTTACTCAAGCATTACTTTGAGGTACCCAGTATACTGCAGTTCTTTGCTTTGAGGTTATTTTACTTAAAAATGGAAACTTTAGATAGGATTGAAGCGGTTTTTGCTGTTGTAGACAATTTATATGATAATATATTAGTAGAGATTGAAGTTGCTGAACCTAGAAATCCCAAGGTTTACTTTCGTGATGTAGATCTATTTCATGACTATTCGGAAGATTGTTTTAAAAAGATTATTATATTATATTTGAGTTATAATTATTATAATATATTATGTTATTATATTATATTATATTTAAGAATAAATCCTTTTCCAAACTCGAGAACGGTTTCTTCCTGTCTACTTCTTGAGTCATGTTTCAAATTCACGGAAGGATATTCAAAGAAAAATAACAACATGCACGCCGACCCAAACTGTTTTGATTTCAAAAGTTTCGTTTACGTACTACGGTACCGGGATTATTTGACAGAAATTAATGTATAAACTTTCTAAGTAAAAAATCACGAGTCGGCATTTAATCCATATGTAAAAGTAAACGTTTAAATTTAGTAGGGTTATATCATGTCAAACGTTTTGTTTCTCCAAGGATACATTCTTGTATGACGAAAAACATCAGTAAAAATAATGTACTTTTTACAATTTAAACTACTTTAAATAACGTTATTGTTATTATAAATACAAAATAAAGTAATATCAAAGATATTAATGCAAGATTTCATAAAATTAATCTAGACATTACATTTGCTTTTTAAGAAACGAAACGCAGTGACAAAGTGTTGCCACACGGGAACACCCGCTTAGCGGCGACTGTTACTTGGGCAATTGCTCAAGTAAGTAACGTACATTACTCAACTATAGAATAAGATTTTTTAAATAAGAATTCTAACCTTAAGTAATGACTTCATTAAGAAATTACTTAGCAACAAGTAATTACTTCTCTATAAATACGGGTGTTAAACAATATGTATGGACTGAAGCATTGCCCGCGGCACAAAACAGCCTTAGAGCAACTGTGCCACATCTCACGCGATTCGGCTCAAATGACCGCGAGGTCGGTGGAACCATGAATGATGGAGGGTTTGCCCGACCGGAGAAGTACCTCCTCCTCACAGAAGACTGCAGCCAAATACCATTAAGAAGAGTCACCGACGATTCGAACTACTCTTCTTTGTATTCGGTCAAATGGAGCCAGCAAGTATTGGAGCGAGAGATGCGAACGGTAATTGGATAGATTCTAATAGTAGTGTCCTATAATGGAGAGGACACTTAATAGTTCAAAACAAAGGTTGCAGTGATGCTAGCGCATAGACAAAGTCAAAGTCAAAATTCTTTATTCTGTGGGCCCTCGCGGGCACTTAGACACGTCTTTTACAATTAGGTATATTTTTTTATCTACCAGCATTTCGGAATGACCATTGACGAGAAGAAATGCCGAAAGAAACTCTGTCAATATAGGTCTTTTTTTTTTAAGTTAGTTCTTCTTGTATTGTATTTAAAAGCTACGACAAACGAATACATCAGGCGATCCTTATGTTTATTTGGCACCCGACGTTGTATAAAGACATTGCATAGTTTAATGACTGTAATGTATTTTATCCAATTATATAAACACGTTTTTGCCTTATTAATGGTACACGCAAATAACCCGGTCTATTAGTAGCAACAAGCTAAGGACGAATGGTTTGCTAACGGCGAGTGAAAGTATGCACGTTTCAGTCTGGCTAGAAATATCCTGTCACGTTGAAGACCTAGTTTAGTATCTGCAGCATCTGGTTTAGATTTCAAAGCTTAGTCAATTTTCTGTACAATATTCCTGGATTAAATTACACTGCGCCATCTAGTCCCAAACTAAGCAAAACTTGTAATATGAATACTAAATAATTGATAAATCTGTAGAAATAAATTATGTAGAATACTGACTTGTGCAGGGATCGAATCCGCAACCCTTGAAATCAAACTGCTATGTTTGATTGTTACCCATTCGATATATTGGTTTTACAAATGGTTCATTTAACCGACGAAGAAACTCCGTCAACAAAACGGTAGTTTTTATTTGTCTTGGTAACAAACTATACATAAGAATTTCTGATAATCATCCTAAATAATAAGATATGATTTATTCAAAGTGACGTTACATTTTTTTTCACCGTGTAGCTTTGAACTTCGCGGCCTTAAGGGTTTATCTTCATATACATACGAGTACTCAATGTACATATATTGTATGTGTAGGGTGTAAATGAGACACCACGACCTTTAGGTAATACACATACCAAAACAGAGCCAAAGCCAACCTCACCTGCACGTGGTGCACCCAGCCGACTAGCGAAAGCAAACAAAAAGCAAAGAGAGGTTGAGTTCAACGTATTTAATGTATGCTGGGGATTGGGGAAGTACCTCTACCTCAGAGAATATCGCAGCGAATAATTCCCTTGAGGGTTGCTGTGTTCCTGAAATGAATGAAAATGAGTTGCTGCGTTGGCAGCGGGGGTGACGGTGCGCGAGCGATAATAATCATGTTGCGAGCGTCAATATGGCTATGGTAATCGCTTCATATCAGGTGGGCCGTATGCTTGTCTGCCACCCGACGTAGTATAAAAATGATCTATTTTTCTTTTTTTTGTACGCGATAAAGTTAAATAAAAAAATAATTGTACATGTAATTAATTTACATAATACGTGAAGCAAAAACTTTGTACCCCCTTTTACGAAAAATGCGCGGACGGAGGAATATGAAATTTTGCACACTAGTAATTTATATAGAGAAGCAGTGTAAAATTCTAATATATCATCTCACCATCATCATCTCAGCCATTGAAAGTCCACTGCTGGACATAGGCCTCCCCTCTAGATCTCCAATAAGACCGGTTGGAAGCGGCTTGCATCCAGCGCGATCCTACGGTCTTAATGAGGTCGTCTGCCCACCTTGTCGGTATGTCCACCCACAAGGTGGATAGACGACCTCATTAAGAAAGTATAAAATATATATTTTTTTTAATTATGCATAAAAAATACATTACACCAATATAAAAATATTACACACACTACCATGCATTTGACACACATGCATGCATACTCTTTATGGTCGAATTTCAACCAATGGGCGACCGCTAGTTAATTTAGATGGTTAATATTTTTTTTTTTTAATATTTTCTTTGCTTTTACTGTGGATAATGAAGGTTATTTACCTATATATTATTATAATATCTAACTATTACACTGCATATGGATATAGCAATTTTTGGCAACATAATATTAATTGCTATTGCTTTAACACAAATATTGTTTTTAGTAGTTTTTATTGCAATAAATTGCAATCAATATAACAGGCATTAATTTTAATTGCTTTTCGCAAAAAGCATAAGGGATGACGAATTGTTGGACGTTGTTTTTGTACTGTATCTACTGTAGAAAGGTAGACAAGCATACTTACGGCCCGCCTGACGTGAATCGGTTACCGTAGTCATATTAACGTTCGCAACATGAAATATAGTTCATGCGCCGCCATTCCACTGCCAAGTCAGTAACTTCTTCATTCCTGGTGTCCTCACTCACTCGCAGGAACACAACAACTCTCAGGAGAATTGTTATTTGGCTGCGGTATTCTGTGAGGTGGAGGTACTTCCCCAGTCGGGCAGCCTAAAATAAACACTATGCCCAGGCAGGGCATAGCGTTTTCGCCAGAGCTTCATTTGTCAGTCAGCAGGGCGCACCACGTAAAGGTGAGTTTGGCATTGGTTCACAGATGTCGATGAACCATTGATACCCCTAAATTATTGTGGCGAGGTCTCACTGCCATCTATAGAACCAAAGCCAACCTAATTTGTACGTGGTGCACCTCACTGATTAATAAACAAGACTGTTAAAAAAAGATAAGGCAAAACGATATCGAACTGAATGAAGAGGTACCTCCACCTACTAGAAGATCGCAGCCAAATATCAATCCCCTGAAATGTTATGTGTTCCTAGTGCGCAAGGTCACCTAAGACGTGTTATATAATATGTGTCATATGCCACCAAATATATAATATATCTAGAGACTATATTATATGGTAGCATCTGTATAAGTGATGATGCCACAAATTGGAGCCAACTCAGCATTATGCTGTGGCCTGATTAAGTCAGACCCCAGCGCTGATTTTCAGCTGGAACCAAACCAGCTGGAACCAGTGACACCACGGATGGACAAACAGATGCAATATAGGTGTTTGTGAACCGGTAGCGGGAACCAGTCGCTTTGTGTAAGCACCCTTTGACTTAAAAACTAGGTAATATGATTATATTTACCTTCTTGAGTACCGGCAGCAGCAGCTTTGGCGTTCTCCTCAATAGACCTGAGGATCTCGTCAGGAATAGGAGGAGAAGTCGGCAGGTGGTCACCCTGAGGCTTGTAGCCGTTCTCGTCAGCTGTATACGTCACTTTGTACACTTCACCGTCATCACCAGTATAAGAATAACCACCCTGAGCTTGAACACCGTTGGTAGCAACTCCTGACTCTTCAGCAGAAATCCCGTTTGAAGTCTCGTAGTTATATGAATAGTTTTCACCGTCATTTTGGTTCTCATATCTTAGAATCTCAGCATTTCTGTCTGATTCTGCTTGAGGACGGTCAGATCTTTGTCCAGAGGATCCATCTTGAGTTTGTCCAAAACCTTGTTGTCCAAATCCACCTTGACCGGCGTTTGAGCCTGATTGACTGTATGCTGAGGGACCAGATTGACCAGATTGACCAGGTTGCCCATATTGATTAGATGGAGCTGATTGTCCTTGTGCAGATGATTGGCCAAATTTCGATTGTTCGGTTTGCTGACCGAAAGCTGGTCCAGAAGATTGGCCAAATCCTGAAGATCCAGACTGCTGTCCAAACCCTGATGATCCAGACTGCTGTCCAAACCCTGATGATCCAGACGGTTGACCAAACCCTGATGATCCCGACTGTTGACCAAATCCTGACTGTCCTGCTCCAGACTGGCCAGCGGATCCAAATCCAGTTGATTGAGATGGTCCTGAAGGCTGTCCGAAGTTGGAGTGTCCACCGAATGAAGACCCTGGACCTGATAGGCCTCCAGGTCCGGATCCTGGAGCAGTCAAAGAGCCAGGGCTGCCTCCAGCGGACCCAGCACTCGCAGGAGGGAGGTAAGTCCTATCTAACTTAGCTGCATAGCCATAGGCTACTATCGCTAAAATTATAAGCTGAAACAAAAATTTTACTTTAGAACATAAGCAAAGCCTTTCATCTCAATACACCCTTTCTAATATATATATAAGTCTTTCGTCTTAATACACCCTTGGTGTAACACAAAAGACGAAAGGGAGTAATTCTACTGATGAAGAACGTTTACAATTGTAGGTATGCAAGTCAAAATAGCTAAATAAAATTCTACGTCCCCATACAAATTTACCAATTTATCAAACAATTTGTATTGGTTGCAGTGGTTATTCTTTTCTATTGTAAGGCTGTTCAAACAATTTATATGAATAACATTTATTTTATTTCGTTAATTTTGAAATTGCTTCCACAGCAAAGTTGTCAATGAGTAGAATCACTACATTTCATATGGTTACACTGGTTTTGGTATACTCTGTTTGTTATTGATAAAATAAGAAAATCTTTATAAGAAGCACAGATGAGACCATTTATCACGAAACTTTTCATTTTTTTATTAAAAGCTGTCAAATTTAATAAGTAAATAAAAAATATGTAAAACAACTTTTTAGTTTGTACATAAATGATAATCAAGAATTTCAATCCTGCTCGATTATTAAAATTATGTTAAATTGTAGCGAAATTAAATTAGAGTAAACTTTATCACTAATGCAAATTTAAATAACAAAAGATGTAACAGAACTCTTAAGCTTATAATTCGACATACATTAGATTCGAGATTTTAAATTCTGTTCGATTTTTAAAATTGTATTAAATCGTCGATAAAATTAAATTAATGCAACATTGTAATTATCACAAATGCAACTTTAAATAAAAAAAAATGTAATAGGTACAACTCTTTAGTTTTCAATTGTACATAAATTGTAATTAAGAATTAAAACTATGTTCGATGTTTAAAATTGTAATGCGAAATAAAATTAGTGTAGAAATCACAAAATTATCGCAAACGCTATTTCAAAAATGTAAATTGTCCCATAAAAATAAATGTCTTTTTTTTGTTTTAGCAAATGTTTGAAAAATGTATCCAAAATAATATTACCAGCTTCATATCTAAAGCTGTTGTTTACACAAAGGATGAGCACGTTATGCCAATCGGGAGGTTTCCAAGCTATTTATATAGATCGAATTTTGTTCGCCGGGGCATATTGCTCGCATCACGGCAATAACCTTTGACCACAAACTAGTTAACATCACAGAAGGTCCACTTATTCTGCAAACACAGTCACGCATGCTCAAATGATCTGTATACGGTGGTCGATTGTTAGAATGAACTTGAATGCAACCAAATGAATTTAGGTCCTGGTAATTGCACTTATATAATTTATTGCATTAATAATGTGTGGATTGGGTATTATAAATGTAATTACAGAAGCATTCTAGACCCTATCGGGCGGTACAGATTTATTTATTTTTGTCCTACAATATTTCAAATGGAATAGAGTCGCTTATTCATTGGTATGAATAAGCAATCTATTCAATTATTGAATCGCAATAAGAGATGGTGGTAAGGGGGCTGGTTACGGTTTTTATACATTTTCTTGTTGTTTGTTTGTCCTTCTTTCGCGTAAAAAGGAACCAATAGTTGATATATATTTTTTTACCGTGTTAATTTAAAATCTGAAAAATGACATATGCAATTTTTTTATTTCGGAATAACATCTTATTCCATATTTAAAATAAAGTTACAAGAGATTTAGAATATAATCTATTGTAAAGTTTTGCTTTTTTCATGCGACTCATCTGCACCTCACAGAATACCGCAGCCAAATAATAATTCACCAGAAAGAAAGGAAGGAGTACAGGCAGCCAACGGATTGACGACCTAGGTGTTGCTGTTCTCCATGGGCGGGTGTGATTGCTTTCCATTAGGTGACCCACATGCTAGTTTACCCCCCCCCCCCCCCCCCCTCATATACAAAAAATCTACGCTATGTGGAACAAGCATACTTTTTGCCTGATAATAAACAGTTATTGTAGCCTATAAACAGTTGCAATATGTGACGCGTCATGCACGCGTTGCCGATGCTGTATTAATACTTTATGCCTTGGAAAACCCCATGCTGTAGTCTCTAGTGATAATTCTCTAGTTTGTCTTAGTTTGGGTGTTTTCTATGTATTCACGTAGTATAAAAAAAAAATCATCATCATCATCATCATCATCAGGTCTATTTTAGTCTCCACTACAGGAGCACGACTCTCTCTCGTCCGTCCTAAACGGAAGGAGGATTTGGCCTACACTCCCCACGCTGGCCAAACGGGTTGGGGAGGCCTGATCGATATTTGATAATGTATTTCCCTTAGTCGCCTTGTACGACATCCACGGGAAGAAACGGAGTGATTCTATTCTAGTCTGCCGGAAACCACACGGCCAGTGTGTGTGTTATGTATTATAAGTATGTATTAACAAAAAAATTGTATTTAAGTACATTTATCAGTCGTCTGGTACCTATAACACAAGCTTTGCGCTTAATTTGGTACTAGATGGCGCTGTGTTAATTGTCCAGATATATTTATTTATTTATTACCTACATTTGTCACCCATACATGTTCTAGTGGTCATTTATTAATAAATCGAAGCTCACCTACAGACAGATGAGGTTAACCAATGATGTTATGTATGTACTATAGATATTGTTCCGCGCTCTCGCTTGCACGCTCGGCTCAGGCGGAACGTGACAATGAGTCACGCTTTTTCCCGCGTGCAGCCAACGTTCATCGTTTTAAGAGGTTATAACGTCAAAAACAGTACAAAGCCACCAACTTACATTATCTGTGAATTGGATACGGCGCCACTTACTATACAATAACAATTACTGTATTATATTCAATTTGTCTTATTTTAAGAAATATATTAGTCCGATTTGTTGCCACTTCATAGATAAGTTGGTAGTTCTGTGCATGTATATTTCTTGCTCAATTTTTTCACGGCACGCTAAGGTGTCAACTCAATAAGGTTTTGTGTAAATTGGCTTCAATATGACAATGATTAGGGTAAATGTCGGAAATAATCATGCCGGACGTACGAGTGTTCCTCTACGTACGTCTAGTTGTGTCATGGCAGAATATGATCCTATTGACACAACTACATACAATTAAGCACAGCTAATTTGCTGTAACTATTCCTTATACCACAACTTCGAACGGGGAATAGAAAGTAGATAAATAAAATAAGCTTCATTTGACACTCTCATACAAACAAGTAACTGCACCAAGGCCTTCTTATAAGGTAACCGATTTCAACTTTTTTTACAAACACACAAACTTTTTTAATTTATGAATTTTTAGACATATAATTAAATATACCAATTATAATATTTTTTTATTTTGAGTTTTAAAATTAGAAAATAAATACGGTGAGTAAAAAAATAATAATTAATCCAGTGGGACCGTGCAGGGACGTCTACTGGCGTGCACCGCATGTTCCAATAGAGTTATACCCGTGTGAAGTTTAGGCAATAAGTAATAAACATTTTTAACCTATTGTATTTAAAAATCTCTTATCTAGGTCGGAGTCTAGCCCACGGGGCTGAAGTCGACGTTGAGTGAAGCGAGTAGAGTCGCTGAGTGTATGTTTTCCATTGATTTTAATGGAAATGTATTTGATGATCATTCCTCAAGGACATGATCGATCTAAATTTTTTTTCAACATAAACCTCAAGCATTCAAGCTCTTTAATTGTGACAAGTTTCATCATAATCGGTTCAGTGGTTTTGGAGCATATTCATTTCCAAGAACGACTTTTCCGCTCGCTCCACTCAATTTATTTCATACTTATACTTATCGATACGCACTTGTACTTTATTACTTTACTAGCGGCCCGTCCCGGCTTCGCACGGGTGGACAATTTAGTAAAAAATATAGCCTATGTTAGTCAGGAATAATGTAGCATTCTAATGGTGAAAGAATTATCGAAATCCGTCCGGTAGTTTTTGAGTTTATTCGTAATAAACATACAAAAATACAATGTTTCCTCTTTATAATATTACTAGCGGCCGGTCCCGGCTTCGCACGGGTGGAAAATTTAGTAAAAAATATAGTCTATATGACTCAGGGATAATGTAGCATTCTATTGGTGAAAGAATTTTTGAAATCGACCCAGTAGTTTCGGAGCCTATTCGTTACAAACAAACAAAAAAGCAAACAAATCTTACCTCTTTATAACATTAGTTTAGATGTAGTTGCGCCAATTTTAACGGAATGATGCCATTGGCTCTACAACTAAATAGATTTTAAATTGCCTAAGCAGATATTTAAAACTTTCCTATTGTCTAACTTCGAATCTACAGGTCGAAATTACAATATTACTTAGCTTCATGCTGCAGCCTGGCTTGCGTGAGTGTCGGTTATCGTGCAAACTTTTGGTTATCCCTCGGCAACAGCTCACTTTCTCGAGATAATAAATATCTTATTATTTATTCAGGACTTCTAATATATGCAAAATTTTGTGACGATTAGTTCAGTATCATCATCATCAGGTCCATTTTAGTCTCCACTACAGGAGCACGACCCTCTCTCGTTCATCCTAGACGGAAGGAGGATTTGGCCTACACTCCCCATGCTGGCCAAACGGGTTGGGGAGGCCTGATCGATATTTAATAATGTATTTCCCTTAGTCACCTTGTACGACATCCACGGGAAGAAACGGAGTGATTCTATTCTAGTCTGCCGGACCCACACGGCAAAATTTTGTGACGATTGGTTCAGTAGTTATGTCCGAACAAATAAATTTATCATTCATCACTATCATCATCGACCTCCGCCGATCCGAATGCATCCTCCCCGCTATGACTTACAGGAAACTTGAACTCTGACCGTTGGGCTGGCCTATAAATTAAAAGATGCACAGCGAGCGATGGGGAGAGCTATGCTCAGCATTTCTCTACGGGATCGAATCTGGAACGAAGAAATTCGACAGAGACCCAAGCTGTCAACTTATTCGTTGTCGATTAAATTCAAGAGTAAAAAGGGCGTGAAGGGGTTTTTACAGGATCCGCAACGAGCATATTCGTTCGTTGCTGATCCTGTAAAATCCCCTGGAGTTGCACGCGATTCCATTAGGCGGACTGTAGGGATGTTTGTTTGAGGTATAAGAAACCGTCTCTCAGCCCTGTTCTTCACTGAAAAACAGGTCTGAGATCACTCTGTGATCCCAGCAATGACCTGAGGGTGGGCCAAAGTTTCAATATCACACTTTCTAATGTTGTATTTGTGTTTATTTGTACTCTGTTATGTGATGTTGAAATAAATATATTTCTATTTATTTCTATTTCTCTTCGCTCATCAGCTATACAACTAGCACGAGACATGATAAGAATATTATTAAACGGAAGTCAACCTAAAAAGTTAGAATTGTTTAACGATAATGAAAAAATAACAAATCTAATTTTTAAAGTTAACTTCCGTTGACCGTTTTAATAACTGTCGCATTTTAACCTTGCAGATGCATGGCGAGTAACAGCCACCTGTGAATTTAATAATATTTTGAACAATTAGTACTTATACAAGGTAGACCTTCTGTCCGTTTTAAACTTTGCAGGAACCGGAGATTCCTCTGTATGTGTTCGTTGCTCAACGACGATCGATTTGCTATACACTAATTATTTTGAGCCTTGTGTATGTGTGTGTGAGCCCAGTAAGGTAGGATTTACTTTGTTTCGTTAGGATCAGATTAGGGATCCGTGGCTTTGGTAAGTTTTATAAATCGGCTCCTATCCTACGTAACCTTAATTTTTCCGTGTTAAAAAATATTTTTTAAATAAATATTTATGTTATCACATCTACTCGAAAAGAGCTGTCGTTGTTGTGGTTGTAGTTGTAAAGTCTTTATTGTACAAAAGAAATATTCACTTCAAACATAAATAAAACATAATAACATAAATAAAAGAAACATGCCCATAAAATAGTTATGTATTTATACATAACAATTTTATGGGCATGTTATGTTATTTACCACACGGCATTTGGGATAAGTCCACACTTATAAGTTTCCGGCAGACTAGAATAGAATCACTCCGTCTCTTCCCGTGGATGTCGTACAAGGCGATTATGGGAAATACATTATCAAATATCCATCAGGCCTCCCCAACCCGTTTGGCCAGCGTGGAGAGTGTAGGCCAAATACTCCTTCTGTCAGGGACGGACGAGAGAGGGTCGTGCTCCTGTAGTGGAGACTAAAATGACCTGATGATGATATCCCAAATGGGATCTCTTCCAGTCATGCCATTGAATCCAGAGCGGTGCGAGGTGTTCAAAGTACATAAAGTATGAACGCAGACGGAATATTTTTGGTGAGTTTTTATTTATTCACATTTTTTTTTGAAGTGAAAACAAATGTTAAACTCGCGCCAGGACACGTGGCCTGATCGAAAATTCGTAAGACGATGGAGGGAGCGTAGATCGCCGGCCGGCAGCGCGGCGCGGCGGCACAGGAGAGAAAATGATATCCCCCTCTATTTCTACCCCGCGGCGAAAATATATGCCGGCTCCTGCTGTTTATTTTTAATGTTATATAAATTGTCATGTAAGAGTACGATAGCGCAATAAATGAATATTTTATCTTACCACATAAATGATAGTACTTTTTTACTGATAAATAACCTAACCATTACAAAATATTCAAAAATGTACAACGTTAATGTTCAAGTTTTCACTTTTGCCGGCCCTCCCGGAGTGCAACCCGTTTTTTTTATCCACTTCGGCCGGCAGACACGCATACCGCTCGCCTGATAGAAAGCGGTTACCGTAACTATATTAACGTTCGCAACATTAAATCACGTCCGCGCGCGCCACCCCCGCTGTCAACGCAGCAACTCTTTTCTTTCTTGTCACTCACTCAAAGGAACACAATGACTCTCAGAGGAACTGTTATTTAGCTGCGCTATTCTATGAGGTGGAGGTTACAAGTTCGCTGTACCCCTCTTTCGCCAGAACCTCTTCCGTTATTTCGGCAGGATACACCACATGCAGGTGAGGTTAGCTTTGGTTTTATAAATCGTAGTGAGCCCCTTGCACTCTAAGAATAGTCATTTGCTAGAATAGAGTTAAATTTGTTTTGTTCATTAATAATAAGTAAATTTTCTGAAATCGCCTTAACAATAAAACAGTCCAAGTCAGGATTATTTATGCTAACATTTAAAATAAATCTTTAAAATACAAAGATTTATCAGGCAAACCTCAGGCGATTATTGAAGCCCGCAATTGATTTGTAAATTACATGATATCACTTAGCACTTCAGCTCATGGCTCGTCTGGTAATTCAACCTCACCTGCACGTGGACTATGTGTAGTTGACTCTAAAGATCCCTGCCGACTAAGGGGAGCCCACCACACATTCCCACCAATGTGTCTCCTGTGTAGCCAGGATTAACAGCGGCGAACACCAAAAACGGCAATGAACAGTGAAGTCCAATGCATCAGTGTAAAACTACGGCTGCCTTGGTACTAGTGTATATTATTCTGTGGTACTGCTCTGGCTCTGACAAAAGAGTATAGCGTATTTGTAAAGTGTCTGACTGGGAAAGTACCTTACCACCTCTCAGAATACAGCAGTCCAATACATGAAGTTGACTTAGGATTGTGTTCCTGGGGTGCTAAGGCCGAAAACCTCCTCGTGCGCTCGGGACTATTGTTGGCTCGTTTTTCTTGTTGGATACGTCCGGTGAAAACGACTTGTCAGCAACAGCCTTAGCCTGGTGCACGCTGGGCAACAACGGTCAGTAACTTCTCTTCGCGGAGATCTTGCTGACCGTTGGCCAATGTTCTGGCAGTGGAGTAAAGCGCAGAATTTACTGCGCTTTTGGACGTCTGCGCCTCCCGTCCCTCTGAGATAGCAGAGGTCACGGTGAGGCGCACAGTGGAGGAGCGCTCTCCAGTCTAGCGATGGTACACTGAGTTGCGAATCGTCGAGGAAGAAAACCTCGTTAAAAAATTACAGAGGAGGGGGGAGGTGAAACCGGAAGCATCTGACGGCGCCCGGAGAGCCGGTTTCACCAGCCCCAAAGAGTCGAGGAAGAAAACCTCGTTAAAAAATAACCCTTGGTGTCGGTGTGCCGTATGTCTCCCGGTGCGCCACTAATCGAGGAGGGGGAGAAACTCGGGTTCCCCAGGAGGAGGGTTCTCAGGGACAACCGTCGGAGGGCTCGCGGAGGTTATGCTTTCGCAGTTCCCGTGGCCTCGCCAATGGCGGAGAGAAGGAGATCGTGGGGTTTTAGTCGGTATGGCTGCCACTGGTCATGGCAGCAGATTCCGACATAACCACGCTTGGGCAGCGTGATATCCTTAACGGATTTCCCCACGTAAAAAAAGGGTTGTTGTGTCCCTGCGAGCGACAAGTGTAACTATATATATAAACAAATTACAATTGTTCAATTGCCCCTGCATTCCATACTGTTTTAAAGAATAGAGTAATAAGAACGAGAATATGAGAAGATTATCATCTACAACTGCCTTTATTTTTAACTGTATGTACCTACCAAAGAGTTTAGAAATCATTAGTCAGATAAAAGTTTTGTAGAAATAAACTAGACCACATTTGGCTTTGCTAGAATGCATGAATTGATCTTAATTTTAATTTTGACCTACTTTAAAATAAAAAGGAAGTTTTCAAGTGAACTCCATTTATTATATTTCATGATAGATGATTACATAACTTCTACTAATCTATTCTAATTAAATAGTTTTTGATAGTCGTAGGTGGTCGTAGGTTTACCCTCGGGACTGCAGCTTATCTGCTCATTGCCTTTTTGTAGGTCGCCGCTACACCGTCTTGGCCACACAGAAAACACAGTGGTGGTATTTTGTTATGAGCATGTCCCAATTACGCGGTGTTTTTTTATTGTGCTCGAAAGAAATTAGTTCATCGGAGATTCCAAATAAATTGCAAAAATATCTCATAATAGGATATGTAACTTAGTATGGCTATTAATAGTATTTTATAAATTTTATCAGTTGTTATAAAACTATGGGGGTTAATAAATCGTATAACATAGTTAAAGGATGGCTCACACTACGCCGAGCCGGCCCCGTGCCGAGCGCACGCGTTCAATGAAAAATAAACCTTATTACCAGGCAAATACATAATACAATAATTAGCTCGGTCGTGACACGGACAAGATAATGGCCATCCGGGCGGAACTGTCAGCATTGCAATTCATTGTTTGTAATAAGATACATTTTCCATCGTGCCCGGCTCGGCGTAGCGTGAGCGATCCTTTAACTGTGTTATACGATTTATTAACCCCCATAGAGATAGGCAAAATGCCAGGCATTTACGATAAGAGTTGTAGACAACACTTTTGTGATTTAAAAGTATTGATACTGCCAAATATATATATATAGTGGAACTGTGCAAATTTGTATGAAAAAATCCGAGTTTTATCGTACCTTAGATGACGTGCCGCGCCATTACCAATCACGGAGACCTAACAATTTGATGCAAATAACATCTAAGCTAAAAATACATAGTTCTGGGCCTTATCCCATGTCTGTGCGAGTGTTTATCAAACTGCCCAAATATATGAAAGACGAAACAAATGATAGGATTTTCTATAATTCTCTTAAAAAACATTTATTAGGGAAACCGTTCTACTCGGTCGCTGAATACCTTAATTCGTAGTGTTAACCTCTCTCTCGACCATTGCGATGTCTGACAAGGTGCATATGTATCAGATTTAATTAATTTAATTTAATTAATATTAATAAATTTTATGGGCCTTAAGCCCATATGTAATGCAATGTTGAGTTAAATAAATAAATAAGTGCCCAGTAAGTATATGTAAATGCCCAATAAAGGCCTAGTTTTGGGCATAAATAGGGAATTTATATGTACTTTTTGGGAATTTATTGTAAATGTCCGGGATTTTGCCCATCTCTAAGCGTGAGCCATCCTTAACTCGTTGTGTATTTAGCGAATAATTATTTTTACCCTCGAATGGCGCTGGTCTTGCAGCAGGTACGAAGCCACTAGTCAGACAGTACTTGACGTGCGTACTTCAATGGAATGTCAGTAGTCAGTCCTCGGAGTCATCAGGCAATTATCTTATTAAAATATTATATTTGATTACAATAATTGCACACATAATACACGTTTTGATTGCCCGCTATTAAAATATCAATCATTTACATGACATCTTCCGCGTTTGTATTTTAAATAAGTTGTGTTATTTTGAAAATATTATTCAGTGGTTGGTTTAGGAAGTAAAAAAGTCGGAACTCATGAAGGAAGGAAAGTAAAATTATTATTAACAAGCTGTTACCCGTGGAATCGTCCGCGTGGTCATTGTTATAATTTATTTTTTCATTGGAATAGGATTAGATGTTATTGCCTACGTAGAATTCGATATTATTCAAATGCAATTTGTTTTTGAGAAATAGCCTCTGTCACTCTCTAAACCTTAAATAATATAATAGTTTATTTTCTCTCACAAAATAAATCGTCATCAACCTGTATCTACCTACTGCTGGATATAAGCCCTGCCCAATGCTTTCCACCAGATACGATCCTCCGCCTTCCTCATCCAGCAGCTTTCTTAGGTCAACGGACCATCTAGAACAGGACGCCCAACGCTTCGTCGTCTTGTAAATTTATACTATATGTATGAATACATTTGAAACTTAATGTATACATTTTTGTGAAAGATTCGGCAACGCGCGTGTGTTGCCCCTGGTGTTACAGGCGTTCATAGGCTACGGTAACTGCTTTCCATCAGGCGGGCCGTATGCTTGTTTTCCACTTTAGTTGTATAAAAGACTGGTGCCTGATGTAGGTTCTGAGGAACCTGTATAACGGGACCTTAAAAACTATACCCGTCAACTGAACTGTTTATAGAAGCAGGCGATAGAAATGCCAGACTGCAGAGAGATCCTGATAGATTAGTACTAAAGGATGTAGCTAGATCAGCTAAATATGTCAAAAGCTGCCTAGCGATGTGTGTTTTTATCTATACTAATATTATAAAGCTGAAGAGTTTGTTTGTTTGTTTGTTTGTTTGAACGCGCTAATCTCAGGAACTACTGGTTCGAATTGAAAAATTCTTTTTGTGTTAGGTAGCCTATATTTCAAAGAAGGCTATAGGCTATATAGCATCACGCTACGACTCATAGGAGCGGAGCACCAGTGAAAAATAGGAAAAAAATATTCCTTTTGAGGGCTTACGTCGCGTGCGCTGCGTAAACGGTTGAAGTTACGCAAAAATCATGTATGACGGAATTGTTCCTCTTTAAAAGTTCTAAAAAAAAGTCCGCGACAGCATATGTCTATCTTTTAAGATTAACTCACTATAACCTTTTTTTACCTACTTTCTCCTATTGATTACCATGAAAAAACGTTATAGTGTGTCAACCTTAAAAGATAGACATATCGACGGTCCCTACGTATAAAGCGACATGTCAAAAATGGCAATTTTTTTTTATTGCATAAATTGCTATAGATTGCCCCTAAAAAACATTTTCTTTTTTATTTTATTGATTGTATATAATTAAAAAGTAAGAAATTAATTCATTTGTCCAATAATAATATTCTTTAATTACTATATCGTAGTATAAGCAGACATGTCTGAAATGACATGTCGCTTTATACGTAGGGGCCGTCGATATACTGTCGCGGAATTTTTTTTAGAACTTTAAAAGAGGAACAATTCCGTCATACATGATTTTTGCGTAACTTCAACCGTTTACGCAGCGCACGCGACATAAGCCCTCAAAAGGAATATTTTTTTCCTATTTTTCACCGGTGCTCCGCTCCTATTGGTCGCAGCGTGATGTTATATAGCCTATAGCCTTCCTTGAAATATAGGCTAAGTATCTAACACTAAAATATTTTTTCAAGAGTAGTTCCTGAGATTAGCGCGTTCAACCAAACACACTCTTCAGCTTTATAATATTAGTATAGAATTAGATAGTATAGATTAATTTTATATATAAAACTAGCTGTTACCCGCGGCTTCGCCCGCGTGGTCCAGGGAAGCCTGCTGCCATTGATTTGTGTATATTTTTCTTTTGTTGTATTTTTTTTTTACTTCGTGGGATAAAAAGTAGTACCAGTATGTACACATTTTAATGATGATTGGCTGAATAGTTAAGGCATGAAGAAATAACAAACAAACGAATTTACTTTAACACTTATAACATTTGTATGGATGGAACGCATACACTCAAGAGAAAATAATTGTTCACCACATAAATGTTTGCCCTCTTTATTTTTCTTTGGAATAAAATATTTTTCCTGGATAAAAAGTAACCTATGTCATTCTCCAGACCGGAAACTATCCCCTGTTAAAACATCACGTCAGTACTTACGTTCCTTTCGACGTGATAGAAGGACAAATGATTACAAAGTTTATTTTTTCCCATGGGATTAAATTGTTTTTACGGGATAAAAAGTAGCTTATGTCACTCTCTAGATTACCCTATTAAAAATTCATGTCTGTACTTAGGTTTCTTTTGACGTGAAAGTAGGACAAATGAACTTTATTTTTTAATAACGTACGTTTACGGTATGGAGAGTGGCATAGGCTACTTTTTATCCAGGAAAAACATCTTATTTCTACGGGAAAATACATACTTTGTAATCATTTGTCCTTCTTTTAAGTCGAAAGGAACCTAACTACCCACATGATTTTTTTTTAACGGGATAGTTACGTAGTAGAGTACGGACATGACTTTTTGAAATGGGGATAGTTTACTATTTTGAAAGTGACATAGGCTACCTTTTATCCCGCAAAAACATCTTAATCCCATGGGAAAAAATAAACTTTGTAATCATTTGGCATTCTATCATGTCGAAAGGAACATAAGTACCGACATGATTTTTTTAACAGGGGATAGTTTCCGATCTGGATAGTAACATAGGCTATTTTTTATCCAGGAAAAAACATTTTATTCCCTCGGAAAAAATAATTCGATCCACGCAGAGTGCAATCATTTACGTGGTGAACAATTTTTTTTTGTCTTGATCCATACTAATACTATAAGTGTTAAGTAAGTATTCGTTTGTTTGTTATTTCTTAACGCTCTATGTAGCCGATCATCATTAAACTTTGTACCTATTTTTCTTTTGTTGTATTTTTTTTACTTCGTGAGATATAAATAGTAAAAACAAACGTTCCTTAAATAGTATTTATCAATATTATATAAATAGTAATACAATACTATATAGTATAGAGATAAAAAGTAGTATATATTACTATATATTATATATACATATATATAGTAATATATACTACTTTTTATCTCACGAAGTAAAAAAAAAATACAACAAAAGAAAAATATACACAAATCAATGGCAGCAGGCCTCCCTGGACCACGCGGGCGAAGCCGCGGGTAACAGCTAGTTTTATATATAAAATTAATCTATACTATCTAATTCTATACTAATATTATAAAGCTGAAGAGTGTGTTTGGTTGAACGCGCTAATCTCAGGAACTACTGTTGAAAAAATATTTTAGTGTTAGATACTTAGCCTATATTTCAAGGAAGGCTATAGGCTATATAGCATCACGCTACGACTCATAGGAGCGGAGCACCAGTGAAAAATAGGAAAAAAATATTCCTTTTGAGGGCTTACGTCGCGTGCGCTGCGTAAACGGTTGAAGTTACGCAAAAATCATGTATGACGGAATTGTTCCTCTTTAAAAGTTCTAAAAAAAAGTCCGCGACAGTATATGTCTATCTTTTAAGATTGACACACTATAACGTTTTTTCATGGTAATCAATAGGAGAAAGTAGGTAAAAAAAGGTTATAGTGAGTTAATCTTAAAAGATAGACATATGCTGTCGCGGACTTTTTTTTAGAACTTTTAAAGAGGAACAATTTCGTCATACATGATTTTTGCGTAACTTCAACCGTTTACGCAGCGCACGCGACGTAAGCCCTCAAAAGGAATATTTTTTTCCTATTTTTCACTGGTGCTCCACTCCTATGAGTCGTAGCGTGATGCTATATAGCCTATAGCCTTCCTTGAAATATAGGCTACCTAACACAAAAAGAATTTTTCAATTCGAACCAGTAGTTCCTGAGATTAGCGCGTTCAAACAAACAAACAAACAAACAAACTCTTCAGCTTTATAATATTAGTATAGATGTAAGGACGTCACAATAATAAAACCACACGTGAAAGAATTGCTTTGATAGCAATTTGAAAAATACAATTTTGGACTTTCTCGAAATGCCCCATACAACAGGATTAAATCAGAAATTTGTACGACAGCTATGTTAAATATCACGTTTATGTAATTAGTATTATAATAAAAGTAATAGTATTTTTTATTGCTTCTCCAATGGAAATATATTTTTTTAATAATTTAATACTTTTAAAATTGACTTTCCCGCCCAACTTTGATCAAAGATTACGATATTGTTAAATAATTTATACAATTTTTGAACATTGTCAAATAGCCTATTCTTATATAGTCTAAGGACAGAACCAATTCCATAAACTGATCTCGCACTTAACTAAACTGTTTATGTGTGCGTGACATGGTCAAAATCAATAAGTGGATCTACCGTAAGGCAGGTCATACACAACACGATGTTCGTGATTAAAATGTGCAATTTTATCGTCAAACGGTCACCGTTGACTGTCCATTAAGGATCATATGTCCGTTGATGACTTCAATAATAGCCATGTTGATAATGAGATTGTTTTAAGTAGGTACTCTATAATGAGGTTGTTAATTTGTTTAGGATATTAGAATAATGTTAGGTATTGCTTTAATCTGTATAGATTTCGAACACTGAGCGTACGTAGATCAACAGAATGCTTTGAGCGAGTTTTTTCTTCATATTCGAACGAGTACAAGTAACGTTTACAAGCCGTCCAAGAAAAAGTTTTATGTTGTGAATTTATCAGACGCGACCAAATAGGAAAGAACTCCTTATGTTATGAATTTATCAGACGCGTGTTACATAATATACAAATTAGCCGCTTTGCTCACTTCAAAATGTGAGCAAGTAAGCCAGTTAATTTTGATATGTAACACGCGTCTTATAAATTCATAACATAAGGAGTTCTTTCCTATTTGGTCGGTTTGTTTAAGTTGACTTGTTCGAACGCAAATAAAAAACTGCGATTTTCAAATATCAATTCTTTATTGGCTGCGGTAATCTGTGAGGTGAAGATACTTCACCAGTCGGGCAGCTTAAAAAATACGCTATGCCCTACCTCTCTTTTCGCCAGAGCCTCGTTTGTCAGTTAGCAGGGTGCGCCACGTGCAGGTAAGATACCTACATCCGTACATTGAAAGAGAAGTTAAATGAGTTTTTACAAATTAACAAAGGCTGATTCAGCGCCTCATCACGCGGCTCATCGCGACACTGCGCAACGAGAAAGGTCTACGGTACGATTACGCGACGACACGTGTGCTGAAGGCCTTATCGTACGCAAAAATTATTAATAACACAGATAGTTTTAAGAACATCACTATTTAAACACGTTTTTTCGTCTTCAATCCTTACTTATTCTACTGCTGGGATACCGATACGGATATCCCCTCAATTGAAGGACTTTAGCCGTTTAGAGCATACTCCGCCACGCGCTCAACTGCGGGTTGGCGGCGGAGGCCACTATTTTCAAGCCTCTTAAAGGCCACTGACTTGACTTAAAGACTGTCATGACTGTCATCTGATGACAACAGCCGGGACCGACGGCTTAACGGGCCTTCCGAACGAAGGAGCTCGAGATAATATAAACCCATCCAAGGACAAGCGAAGGTCGAAGTTGCTTAACTTGCGTGTTCAGTTAGACACACACAACGACGCCATCTAGCACCTCACGATTTTTAGGTGTTTTACATTGTATTATTCACGTAACTATTTTATTTTGGAACAGATTTTCTAGAATAGCTCAGCATATTTCGTTCAAAGCTTTAATTTTTTTTGCTAGACCCCCTTTAGCTAATATGTTGTATTCAAAATTATTATTATGTTATACACAAGAAATACTAGTACTTTTAATAGCAACCAAAAACTTTCTTTTGTAATGTCTCCACAACTGGTCGCCGTCTCTGGAGACAGGAAGGCTGGCTCTTTCTTTGCTCAAAAAGTCAGTATTGTGAATGATTCAGCGAGGAAAAGCAACCAGTGTTCTTGCCTCTCTGCCGCATGGGACCGTTATTTTTTAACCATAGTTACGTTTTTGAAGTAAAACTACTTTACAGACGCTTGACTTGGGGAGTAAGCTGGGGAATGCGTGACAAGAGCGTTACGGAAACGACGAACGGAAGTTCAGAGGGAGATATAAGTTAGTAGAGCTAAAGAAGTTTTACTTCAGTCATGTAGTCTAAAGCACACTCGATTTTTTTATTAGTTTTTTTTAAGTTATTTTAAGATTAATTTATTTTTAGTTACTTTAGTTTGTACTTTGAGGTAATTGATGTATTATCATATAATTAATGTTAATACGCTACATTATCATAGCAACGATATACCAGTAATCATTATTCGATAGTGTTCAGAGGGAAAGCTGGGTTGCCGGGTACTGGGTACCTTAAGAATGCGGTTGGAAGCAGCTGGATGCGGAAGGCGGAGGATCTTATTTGGTGGAAAGCATTGAGGGAGGCTTATATCCAGCAATGGGCAGACACAGGCTGATGATGATGAAGATAATATGTTCAGAGGAAAGGAGGATTGATTATAATCCTTCTATAATCGCTCGACTCTTGCTGGGAATTTATCGTCGCTAATTGGACTAAAAATGGTTACGTACAGTTCCACAGAGGTTTTGTTTAGCGATCTCTTAAGTTGTAGATTGAACTCCCGGCCGGAGTTTTTCCAGGAAACTATAATATGAATTTCTTCAAGAAAGGCGTGAAAGCATCTGCGTCGTCTGCGCAAGAGTATTGTATCTAAAAAGGTATTTAACCCGGCGTAAATGAACGTCTTTTCCGTCACACTTACAATGAAGGGGGGTGAATTTAACCCAGTGATCATTTCTATATATTTCGCTTTAAATATTTTTTTCTTATAATTATATGAATTACCTAGTAGGATATATAGTATAGTAGTATATATTGGATATATGAATTACATAGTAGTAAAAAATGCACAATAATAAAAGACATTTAAATTATTACTTTAAACCGTTTATATTTATATAGAATCTTTAAAAGTATGTATAACAAAATAATATAATAAAGAATGTTTAAAAGTATGTATAACAAAAAGTAACCCTAAAATAGTCATTTTTCCTTTACTTAAAGTAAACTTAAACGAAACCGTATCTTTGACTTATCATGGCACACACAAAAAAAAAACAAAATGGCATTAGATTATTTAGTAATAAAATCAGTTTGAGTCCTCTGTAGTTGTAGTACATTTTTTGCATATTATCTCTGCGTGTTCCTAACATATGAAATTATTTCACTTGCAGCAAGTATGTTTTGTCTTTCTATCTTTTTTATACACAAAATCTTGGCATCTCCTTAATTTATTAGGTCTGGCTCATTTCCTCTTCTGTATCGCTTTCATAGTTAAGCTATCTGATACACTCCTCTTCGTCAACATCCGATCCCGATAGACAGCTTTCGTCCGAATATAATTCTTCCAAAAGTCGACCTTTTCGCTATCTATTATGAATCAAATAAGAACAATCAACGTGCAATCCAAAAAATATATAAGAAAAAACATAAAAATACAGTTTAAAAAAATTTACACGTGAACAATGAACCCGGGTAAAATACGCCCAAGTGTATTTTGAACTCGCTTAAGTCCAGCGACGACGTCATTCGGGCCACTGATTTACGCTAAACACTCGATGTATTGTTTCCAAAATGGCAGCTACTGAGGTGGAGGGGGCAGAGTACCGGCAATTGTGACAAATATATTTGATTTCATACGCCAGTAGGTGTTGAAAACCCTAGTTCATTCACGCAGGGTTTAAAGTTTTTCGCCACACTAGTATCATAAAAAGATTTAATCGTCAATTGGGCACCCATTTACGTAGTTCTGTTTTAATATCAAGTAACAATGGATCACACAAAAGCAGTAAGAAATACATCGCAAGAAATTTATCGATTACATCAAGGAAACCATAACGGGCAAAACCTAAAGCAGATGTTATTGTAGTCTAAGTAAACCATAATCAAACCCGATATGTCACGCAACAAATCCGCCATAAAATCCTAAGCTTCGTCTTAAAATCGATAGAAATCTCGGAGCAATAACTCGTGACTGCCCTACAAGGATGCGACCTGTCTCTCTCGGTGCTATTTTGAAATCTATACAGCACACACACTATTTCTGTCTGTGTATCGCAAATTAAGTATATCGTGAGATCACTAAACGAGGGTCAGATTTACTGCGTCGTGATTGGAGTTTGATTATTTCATTGTATTGAGATGGGATTTTTAGGTAACTTTTACACGACGCGACTGCGTGTAATCGGGAATATACCTAATGTTTTCAGGGTAAAAAAAATAAATATTTCTGGACAAATCACACACGGCCATCTGGACTAAAACTAAGCAAAGCTTGCACTATGGGTACTAGATAGTAGTATAGGCCAGTGATTGCTAGCCGTCTAAAGGCCAATGACTGGGCTTAACGACTATCACCTAATGACAAAAGCTAGAACCGATAGCTTAACGTGCCCTCTGAAGCACGGAGGAATTCGAGATAAATAAACCGATTCATGGACAACGTACCCTATACCTAACAGCTAGTGCGCCCCGTGTGCCAACCTTCCGGTTATATCACAGGGATTGCAAGTCTTCCGTCCAGTAAACCAACCAGACGGAAGGACCTTTACCTACTCCGCTCTTGCGCTCGGTAAACCAACCGAGCTCGCAAGCGGAACATTAGCAGGTCTTACTCCGCTTTCACCTGCATGCAGGCTACTTGCGTACTCTTAAGTCGAGTAGCTCGTGGCGAACCAAGCATCGGGGCTTTTCGTTTTCGTTCACCAGGGCGATTCATGGACAGGCTACAGTCGATGTTGCTTAACTTGCGTGTTCGATTAGACAATTTGTCAAACTCAAAATCAAATAGATTGTCGTAACGATGCCATCGAGCTCCTCACACACATATGAATGCATTTTTTTATTTTTATTTGTGGGTAAATTTCTGTTTATTTTTTTTTTTATCGCGTAACTTATTATTTTCTTTATAGATAACATATATAGGTTTTTAGATTAGTTTCAGTTTAATTTAGTTTTCTTTAATTATTTTGTATTTTCTCAGTTAATAATAGTATGTAAATCTGACAAAAAATATATAAATAACTAAATACCATACCTTTCAATAAAACTATAATATTTATTGTGATTTCATGCAACGATTCATACAAAGCTTGCGTGTCCACACGATTTCCAATTTACTTATTATTTTCGTATAATCTAACCCATATGAAATGTCACGTATCTTTGATTCTATATTATTACTTAGTATCACTACATACAATTCCATAAGTGGATTATCACCTGATCACTTGGCCAGGTATGTATGATGTTAAATATATCGATGATTTGTTTACAACATTCCACCGGAAGTTCAGCTGAAGCAACTCGAGGTCATAATTATAACATTTTATTAATCCAAAAATTACGATCAAGTCATGTTTATAACATGATAACACTAATTACACTTTACTACCTGTAATTCATACTGTATTCAAAGTTGTAATTAGACTTTTGTCATTTTGTATTGCAGTTTGATCACTTTTAATTACCTATTTTAAAACAAATTGAGCCATTTACAATTCAGTTCTTAAATTGTGATTAAAAATTAAATTAGTTTTATATGTGATGCTTGAAATATATGTTAAATGGAATATATTTTTGGGTCATATAATTTATATTAAAACAGGTCAAAGGTCTTAGGTCAAAATCATGTCTATTTATGAATTTTAATTAATAGAATGCTGTATTGATGATACCGTAGCGAAGATGTGATACCAAGGGCTGTTCCTTTGCAGGTAATGTCTTTCTATTGTCGTCATCATAATTATAAGTCTATTATGCTGATGGATATAGAATGGATTTTTCTTTTTTTGATCTCCTTAAAAACTCTCAGGACAGAAGTCTGTTCATATCTCTATTTTTTTTTATACTACGACGGGTGGCAGACAGACAGACCTGATATGAAGCGGTTACCGTAGCCATATTAATGCTCGCAACATAAAATATCGCTCGCGCGCCGACACCCCCACTGCCAACGCAGCATCGCCTTCCTTTCTGGTGACTCTCGCAGGAACTCAACAAACCTCAAGAGAATTGTTATTTGACTGCGGTATTCTGTGTGGTGGAGGTACATTTCCCAGTCGGGTAGATTAAAATTACGCTTCCTACCTCTCTTTTCGCCAGAGCTTCGTTTGTCAGTCAGCAAGGTGCACCGCGTGCAGGTGAAGGTGGCTTTGGTTCAAAGATGTTGATGGACCCCTACACCCCACTCTATCACTCTATCTCTATCACTGCGAAGATCTCTCTCTTCGGAGAGATAACGCAGCCGTCCTGTAGCTTGAGCCTGGCCAAATACCTTTTTCCAGAAGGCCGAGAAAAGACTTTTGTTCTTTTTGTTGCGGATAACTTCCTTATTGCATTTAGTATTAAAGATGCCATAGTAGCAACGTATCAGCCTTTTGATTTGCTTGTTCATAGAGGCATACGAGTATTCTTTATTTACATATGAGCTCGGTGGTCGAATGGTTAGCAAAGGCCACTTTGATTCCGAGGTCGCAGGTTTGATTCCCGCACAAGACAAACATTTGTGTGCATGAACATGTCTTTTTGTCTTGGTCGGGTGTTTTCTATGTATTATAAGTATGTATTTACAAAAAAAATGTATTTAAGTACATCTATCAGTTGTCTAGTACACATAACACAAGCTTTGCGCTTAATTTGGGACTAGATGGCGCTGTGTAAATTATCCAGAAATATTTATTTATTCTGTCAAAACTCTTGCAGATGCAGCCGCGTCTAGCCGCCTTTTCATGTGAGCCGGAGTCTCCCTAGAAAGCTTTTCTCTTCGGGCTTTATGCTGATGCCCAGAGTACTATTTGTCGACTAACGGATTTGAATAACCATGCATGTAGCATCTCCGTTATTATGTAATATCTCGTCCATGTCCGCGGTGTTCCAGCGAGCTGATTCGGTTATGAAGTTCCAACTGGAACTTTATCGAAGTTTGGATCACTTGGAGAAGAGAGTAGGTTCCACCACATCATGCGGTCTATTATGAGCATGTAGCTAATACTTAGTGTGCCTGGTAAAAGTCGGTGATCGCTGCAGGTGCTAAATCTGTTGACCACTGAGACAACCCATAAATATACGCCTCTCATCCGTTATGATGAAGTCGATCTCAATCTTCAGGTTCATCTTCTCTGGTGCTTCTTTTTGAACTACGAGTTCATAAAAAAAAATTACATCTGTTTGGAACGTTTACCAAAGCCTATAAAGTCTTGCAACATAAACTATTGCTCACACAATTAAATAAATGTAACCCAACACCTCAATAATGTTTATACCTATGTTTAACAAATAAAATTATTCTATTCTTTTCTATTCACACCGCTACATCGCTGCCATAGCAGCAACTACTTCCTTCCTGGTAACCTCAATCACTCGCAAGAACACAACAATCCTGTAGACTTTCCGGAATTCTTACTGGTTTGCGGTCTTCTGTAAAGTGGAGATACTTCCCCAGCTCGGGCAGATAACAAATTACGCTGTGTAATTCTTTTTCACCAGAGCCCCGCCAATCAGTCAGAAAGGGTGCAACGCGTGCAGGTGAGGTTGGCATGCCATAAAGATGGTGTGAGGTGTGACACCCCAAAAGACTTGACGAGACTTTGTAAATTCTCCTTAGTGAAGTTATTTTAGAGGCAGCTTTGTGGAGCGAACACTGCAATAATGTATATGAATTAATCATAAAGCTAAGCAATTTATATAAAATAACTCCTTCATAACAGTCAATTTCTGAAATGTTATTTCCACTATAACTAAACAATATAAATGCAGCGTGCGTAGTTGCATTGCTAAAGTTTTAGCAACAAATTATCTCAAAGTCCTAAAAGCAATGCCAGAAGTCCAATAAATTGCATTGTTTATTGTTTAAACAATTATTAAAAGTAACATTAGAAATCAATCACAACTTGACGTAAATTTTTGGACATAGAAATATCATTATTATTGTAAACTAGCTGGTGCCTGTGACTTCGTTTATATCAAATTACGACCCTTTGAGTAATTTTGCCTGTGCATTTCTCGACAGACTTTCAATTAGGTACTTTAAATGACAATAACTGTTTTCGATCCGATTTCAATTTTTTTTTATACTACGTCGGGTGGCAGACAAGCATACGGTCCGCCTGATGTGAAGCGGTTACCGTAGCCATATTAACGCTCGCAACATAAAATATAGCCACCCCCGCTGCAACCGCAGCATCTCGTTCCTTTCTGGTGACCTCACTCACTCGCAGGAACACAACCACCCTCAAGGTAATTGTTATTTGGCAGCGGTATTCTATGAGGTGGAGGTACATTCCCCAGTCGGGTAGCTTAGAATTACGCTCCCTACCTCTCTTTTCGCCAGAGCTTCGTTTGTCAGTCAGCAGGGTGCACCGCGTGCAGGTGAAGTTGGCTTTGATTCAAAGATGTTGATGAACCAGTTACACCCCTATATACCTTACACATATCAATAAAACAAACCTATATGTTGCTCCTAGAAAAGCATAATCTATTTGTGTAAACAACAAAAAACCTGTTCAGTAGTTTTAAAGATTATCGTGTAAGTACATACAGACAGACAAATAAAAAAAAAATTGTTACTTCTAATCACCCTCACTTTTTGATACATCATTTTGTTAATTTATTAAATGTACATACACGTGGCTTCTACTGATTGATTATATTATTAAGTATAATGTGCTTTGACCTTTTTTTTTTCAATACTACGGCAGTCGGGGCGGTAGCAGTCGCACGTTTCTTTTGTTTCTTACAGCAGTCACATGCATCTATTAACGGTAGTGGGTAAGTGCCGGCCGGCAGTAGTTTGCATGAACTAATTGGTGGTGGAAGCACGCAAAGTAGTGTAGATGAAATAGCCTGTAAATTTGACTTCCGCAAAATAACGCCGGAATCATTTTTTTTGACTAACGCTAACGTCTTGCTGTGACGGTAAGGGGCGAGGGACTTGGTGAATGTCGGGCAATTACCGTGCTTTCTTCTTACCACAATGGAGGTAGAACGCATCTATAAGTAAAAAACATCTCACTTTACTTCAGGTATTCAAAATTCAAAAAATTCAAAATATCTTTATTCCTTGGACTTTACTTTAATTTTTCTTGTACTTGTAGTCTATAACGATGTTACTTACCAAATTTCATAGTTCTAGGTCAACGGAAAGTACCCTATAGGTTTTGATTCCCTTGAGAATGTGTCGAAATATGCGTTTTTTGCTGAATAAACGACCGTAACTTTTTTTTACGTAAACTTAGCAGTTTGATTTTTTACAACTTCATGAGATCGTAGACCTGAGTATACAGTTCAAATTTCAGCTTGATACCTCCACTCATTCTCGACATAGAGGGTCTTGACAGACAGACAGACAGACAGACAGACGGACAACAAAGTGATCTTATAGGGGTTCCGTTTTTCCTTTTGAGGGGCCGTCCATTAATCACGTGAGGTTTTTTTTTTTTTGCAATTTTAACACCCCCCTCCCCTGGTGATACTTTGTGAGGTCTTGGAAATCTGACCCCCCCCCCCACCCTCCCCTCAAATCACGTGTATTTTTTGCTACAAAGAATCTCAAAACTTTTAGAATATTAATAAGGATTTTTGTTATATCACTAAGGTGATAAACAAGCATACGGTCCGCCTGATGGAAAGCTGTTACTGTACCCTATGGCGCGTTGCCGATCCTACACGTACGAGCGTAAAAGCGTAAAAATGTTTTCACGTCCCTCTGAAACCATTATTATACTGTATGCGCAGGGAGTTGTAGGCTGTCATCGTCTTCAACTTCGTTCGTTGCCTAGCATCGGCGAGTCAATGTCTTCAATACGCCGCTTTTCGGTTTAGAAATCGCGCGTTTGACAAAAAAATAAATGCACGTGATATTTTACTACACCCCCCCCCCCCCCTCCCCCCTTTCGTGATTTTTACCGAACCCCCTCCCCCCTCTTTTGAGCCTCACGTGATTAATGGACGGCCCCTGAGGTACCCTAAAAAATACTGAGGACATGTTCGGGTTTAAAAATTAAAAATCCGAAAATTTTAAGCTTTCGTGTCCTAGTTGCTAGAGTGGCAACCTTAAAGTAAGCTATATACTTGTTTGTATCCGGCGTAGTGTTTTTTTTTTTCATTAATAGTGTTTAAAATACGAATAGTTGAATAGAACCTGATCACAAAACCGCTTGCTTCACATAAAAAATGTTAAATTAATACGACCATCACAACATAACTATTTGAATCCTCTTGAGGATCACGAAGATTTAATTATTACTTTTTTAATTATAGTTTATAAATAGATCAACGGTTTTAGGAATCAGTCCGTCATCTGTCGTCAGTCCTTATTCGTCATACATAGGCTGGACGAGCATATGGAAATTCTCGGCACAGGATGTGAAGCACTTAAGCGTCTTATCTTTACAAGTAGTATTGTGGATATACATATTTAGACTTTTATACAATATGTATATACACTCTATACTATGATTTTTTATATTTTTTTTTTTTACTATTTTATTATACAATTTTTTTTTCTCTTATTTTGGTTGAATACCATTTTTTTTATTGTATTATGTATAATGATAATATTGTATGGCTATTTAAAAAAGACCTATATTGACAGAGTTTCTTTCGGCATTTCTTCTCGTCAATGGTCATTCCGAAATGCTGGTAGATAAAAAAATATACTTAATTGTAAAAGACGTGTCTAAGTGCCCGCGAGGGCCCACAGAATAAAGAATTTTGACTTTGACTTTGACTTTGACTTTGACTATGGGACACCTGATGGGAAGCAATCACCAATGGCCAGGAAAATCAGCAACACCAACATATACTCGTTTTCCTTTCCTTCTTCCTTTTTGACGACCTCACTCACTCGCAGGAATACAACAACCCTCAATGGAATTCTTATTTTGTATTTTGCGAGGTGGAGATACTTCCCCAGTCGTTGCTTTGTCCTACCTCTCTTTTCGCCAGAGCCTCGTTTGTCAGTCAGCAGGGTGCACGATTAGGTGCCGTTAGCTTTGGTTCAAAGATTTTGATTTACACCCCAACTGCTGGGAAACGGGTTTTCCCTCAATCGCCTCAATCGAGCATACTCCAACACGCTGCTGAGCTGTGGGTTGGCGTTTACAAGCCGCCTACAGGCCACTGACTTGACTTCTACAACAGCGGTCTACTGAAAACTGCCGGGACCGATAGCTTAACGTGCCCTCCAAAGCACGGAGGAGCTTGAGATAAATAAACCCATCCATAGAGAGGTTACGGTTGACGTTGCTTAACTTGCGTGTTTGATTAGATCTCCTCAATCAATCAATCCTCAAAGCTAGCAAATAATAATAATCTACTGGATATTATTTAGTAGCTTTCACCCGCGGCTTCACCCCGAGTGACAGTAACTGGAAGAAAGTGTCGTAAACGTTAATCCAGAACATATTCTATATGTCTGCCATATTTCGTCAAAATCTGTTCAGCTGTTTTTTTATAATGAGAGGGGGGCAAACGAGCATGTGGGTCACCTGATGGAAAGCAATCACCACCGCCCACGGAGATCAGCAACTTGTCTGCCACCCGACGTAGTATAAAAAAAGTGTTTTTTATGTATATTTGGCAAATATGTGAATAGGTCATAAAGTATATTTCATACCGCTATGTGATTCATCATCATTATCCCCCAGGACATACTTAAATAAACTCCTGTGAAGTAAAGTAGGATGTGACACAGGTCACACACCGAGCATGTCAAGATAGATCCCAACCAACATACTACTTAATGTTCTACATAGTGACAGATTGTAGTAAAGTAAAGAGACAAAAAAAATTAAAACCCACTGCTGGATATATAAGGTTTTCCCCAATGCATAACACCAAATACGATATCCTCCGCCTTCCGCTTCTAGCCACTTTCTTGAGGCCAACGGATGCGACCTCTACTTTAACACCTCCTCCCCCCCCCCCCCCCCCCCCCACTGTCATCATTAACTCGGCTTATGTGGCTCATTGCCCCTTTAGCTTGCAAACTCTGAAGACTATGTCGATAACTTTGGATAAGAGGTAAGGCGTGAGCCTTACCTTTCTATTGCCACATCCTCGTCAGTAAGTTAGTAGAGGGCACCACGTGCAGGATTTGGCTCTAAAATTGTGGTCAGCATATAACACCCGATCGTGGGGAGCCACTTAGGTATAATAATAATACAATTTCTTTATTGTATATTTACTTATTTATTTATTATTGTTTGGGCGACTTACAGCGAAATAGGTGTAAAAATATAACACTTATGAGTAAAACTATGCTAATTACAAGTCTCCTTACTTGAATAAAGAAATTTTTAGTAAATACTAGCGGCCCGACCACGCTTCGCTGTGGCTCAATCTTTTCGTTTCCATCCATTTCCTTAGAGATGGCGCTGTATGTGAAAAAAGATTTTCCCGCTTTTCTTTTCAAATTTTTCCAGAATTTTCTTTGCTATAAACCTCACGGAGCCCGAGACCTCTCCAACGAATGCAAAACCGTGGAAATCGGTTCGTGCGTTCTGGAGTTATAGCGTCAGGAAGGAAAACCCGACTTATTTTTATATAGTAGACTAGCTGTCCCGGCGAACTTCGTACCGCCTAACAATCAATGAATGTCGTGGTACATATTAGCTGAACTAAATTTATGATTTTATGGAATTAAAACAATGAATAGTAGAAAATAATAGAGAAGCTCGATGGCGTCATTGCGCGTGTCAGACTAATTGAACACGCAAGTTAAGCAACGTCGACCGTAGCCTGTACACGGATGGGTTTATATTACCTCGAGCTCCTCCGTGATTCGAAAGACACGTTAAGCCGTCAGTTCCGGTTGTTATCATTAGCTCATCTTGAGCTCCTCCGTGCTTCGGAAGGCACGTTAAGCCGTCGGTCCCGGTTGTTATCATTAGCTCATCTTGAGCTCCTTCGTGCTTCGGAAGGCACGTTAAGCCATCGGTCCCGGTTGTTATCATTAGCTCATCTTGAGCTCCTCCGTGCTTCGGAAGGCACGTTAAGCCGTCGGTCCCGGTTGTTATCATTAGCTCATCTTGAGCTCCTCCGTGCTTCGGAAGGCACGTTAAGCCATCGGTCCCGGTTGTTATCATTAGCTCATCTTGAGCTCCTCCGTGCTTCGGAAGGCACGTTAAGCCGTCGGTCCCGGTTGTTATCATTAGCTCATCTTGAGCTCCTCCGTGCTTCGGAAGGCACGTTAAGCCGTCGGTCCCGGTTGTTATCATTAGCTCATCTTGAGCTCCTCCGTGCTTCGGAAGGCACGTTAAGCCGTCGGTCCCGGTTGTTATCATTAGCTCATCTTGAGCTCCTCCGTGCTTCGGAAGGCACATTAAGCCGTCGGTCCCGGTTGTTATCATTAGCTCATCTTGAGCTCCTCCGTGCTTCGGAAGGCACGTTAAGCTGTCGGTTCCGGTTGTTATCGTTTAATGACAGTCGTTAAGTTAAGTCAGTGGCCTTTAGGCAGTTCGAAAACACTGGCCTCCGCCAACCCGCAGTTGAGCAGCGTGTTGGAGTACGCTCTAAATCCCTTCGGTTGAGGGAAGACCCGTATCCATAAAAACTGAAGATTTCATAAAAATAAAGATTTCCTTATTGTTAATTTTTTTTTAAAAAAACGTTTTGTTTTATTTTTTTTAGTTTTGAAATAGGTTTTATCATTTTGGTGATTTGTAATTGTCATTTCTTTTGATGTTTACTCTGATTTGATTCTTGCGCTCGAACCCCATGGGAAAAGCGTTTTCACCCCTATCGATTTGATATTTTTAAATTTTCATAACAAATCACAGACAACTTACGCGACATAAAAGTGACACCAATCGATTTGACGTTTTGATATTTGACAACCAATAAATATCGCTTACGCAACTATAATCCCTTTTTCAACTGACACTTTCATTTGTATGGGAAAATGTTTTTTCTTTTATTTTATTTTTTCGAGAATTTTCCAATGTTTTTAAGAGTTATTCTGCTATTCGGGACGGAAACAAATCCAACAAATCAAAAACCATGGCAATTGGTCCAGCCGTTCTCGAGTTATAAGTGTTGTAACAAACACGACTTTCTTTTATATATATAGATTACATTCATTATATATATATTTTTTTTCATTTTGTCTATATTGTGAGCCATATCTGCACCATTCCACCCGATATGTCATAGCAACGGCTCACGTACGAGCAGTCTAGTCAGCTGGCGATCATGTTCAAGATGCTGTTGGTGCTCCCCGCACCCCACGCAATAAGGAACTTGGGTATAAGTGCGCTTCGCTGGTGCATGCGTTAATAATGACTAAAGACTCTTCTATTTTATACGGAACCTCTCGATTTATGATGAACTCATCTTAACAATATTATTTTTTATCACTATTACACTATCATTGCATTTATTACATTAATAAAATATGGTTATTAGTTTATCGTGCTACTGCAACTTTGTTAATTTTACCCGATTGCGGCGGTGGTTAGTGGGTAGTAATGTGTTTCAATAGGATGCATATGAGTAATGTCACGATTCCTTATGACAAACAATCAAATTCTAAAATAAAGATCCCTGGACACTGGACACAGCGCCATCTAGTCCCAAACTAAGCAAAACTTGTACCATGAGAACTAGTTAACTAGTATATGTTCTTATATACATTTTTTTGTAAATCTATGTATATAAAAATCAATGCCACTTTTCGTTGTAATTTTATAACTCAAAAACGGGCTCACCTATCCAAACCAAATATTTAGGGTTTATTCGGACTATTTAGTAGATGGTTTAGGTGAAGTTTGCACAAAATCGGTAGAGCGGTTTTCACATTTATCACATTTTTTGTAACAAATGAATTCAATAAATGGCGGATCATTTTGTTAATGGGAATTTTGCTGTCAAATTGAAACTTTTTTCAGTGTTGACAACATGCTTGTCTTGTGTGCTTGTGTTATGTCATTCATGCGGTCATTTCATTTTGGACGTGCTTCGACTTTATGTTGCCTGTTCCAGAGTCAGCAGTTTGTTTATTCATGCTCAAAATGGAAAAACAAAAAATATTGTTTATCCAAATGTTTTGGATCAAGTTTTAAAATAGCTAGCAATAAATAAAATATTTTTTTGTTTGAATAAATGAATTTGGTGTTCCAATTTTTTATTTTTATTATTTCACTTTATACGTAGCGAAGCACGTACCGGGCCGCTAGTATAATATATAGAAAACACCCAGACCGAACAGAATAAAAACAGACATGTTTTTATTCTGTTCGGTCGGTACAAGATGACAGTGCGGGAATTGAACCCGCGACCTCGGAGTCAAAGTTGCCATCGCTAGCCATTCGCCCACCGAGCTCATCAATTAAAAAATATTTGTTAACCATGTCCATAAATTAAATTTCTTACTTTTGTTCATCCCACTGTTGTGATACGGGTCTCCCCTCAATCAAAAGGCTTTCGAGCTTACTCCACCACGCTGATCAACTGCAAGTTGGCGGAGGCCAATGTATTCAAGCTGCCTATGGGCCAATGACCTGGCTTAATGACTGTCATCTAACGACAATAGATAGAACCGAAAGTGATAGAGGAGCTAGATAAACCCACCCAAGAACTGGCTACGATCCACTTTGTTTAACGTGTGTATTCGATTAGTCTGACAAGCGTAACGCTATGGAGATTTTTCTTTTTGAAATTACATTTAACTCAGTATTTTTACATATTTATCAGGTAGGACGTGCTTCGTAGGGCACCTTAAACCGTCGCTCCCGGCTGTCGTCTCTAGATGCCGTCGTAACCCAAGTCTTTTCAAGCCTTTGGGCAGCTTGAAAAAACTGGATTTGGCTAACCAGCAGTTCAGCAGCGTGGTCAATCAGGTCAGGTCCATTTTAGTCTCCACTACAGGAACACGACCCTCTCTCGCCCGTCCTAGACGGAAGGAGGAATTGGCCTACACTCCCCACGCTGGCCAGACGGGTTGGGGAGGCCTGATCGATATTTGATAATGTATTTCCCTTAGTCGCCTTGTACGACATCCACGGGAAAAGACGGAGTGATTCTATTCTAGTCTGCCGGAACCCATACGGCAAAAGCGTGGTCAAGCATGCCCCAAATCCCTCCGATTGAAAGAAGTGGGATGAATAGGGGTTGAGACGTACGTTTCCAAGAAGCAATTACCGTAGCCATATAGGCTACGGTAATCGATTCAAAAACAAATAAGATGGAAAACAGACATGTGGCCCATTTGATATGAAGATATGAATACTTGCTCGGGATCGGGATTATTCGGGATATACATATTTACATAATCCTCTCAAATATCCTCTTAAAGCTTGACTGGAAGAGATCCCTTAAAGGAATAAGTCCGCCTTTGTACGGCTTTTATTATATATAAACTTATTACAAACTTACACTACAAGGGGTATTGCTCGTACGTTGCCACTCCTGTTGTTATTGCAGCAGCTCTACTGGCGCTTACAGGTAACCTAACTCACTCACAACCATGCAAATGGTAGTATGGCTGCAAGTAAGATGGATTGCTTTCAGAGGTTCTGTAGGAAGTACTTCCCCAAACGGAGTACTTATAAAATATCACTGTCTTAGCCCTGCTTTTGTAAAACTCGTTTTCCAGTGGACCCGCATGCAGGTGACATTTTTTAGTAAGTCCATCTCTTAGGTTGTGGAATTAATTACCTGCAGCGGTTTTTCCAACAGACTACAGCATGGGGTTCAAGATAGGCATGAATAGGTTTTTACAGGGTCGGCAACCGCATGAGGGATACCTCTGGTATTGCTAGCGTCAAAGGCGATGACTGCATACCGTCAGGCAGGTCGTATGTTTGTTTGCCACCTTAATAGTATAAAAACGTCCATTTGTACACAATAAAACAAGTAAAATAAATATTATTTACAATAATTTATTAGAGTATAAACATTTTTATACATTTTTTTCGTTTTGCATCGTTTTATGTTATGATGTAATTAATGTAATTATTATAACTTTTAATTATTATAAATTAAGAACTAAAACATGGTGTTGATATTGTTGACATTTTGAAACATTTAATGTCATTTGTCATTTTAAACATAATTAACTTTTGTCTAATGAATATTAATATCATATTACTTTATTTGTTATATATTAAAATAATATATAAACACATTTTTGTTACCAAATTCATTATTAACGAAATGGATCCTTTCTCTTTGTGATACGCATTTATTTAGTTTGAACCGCAATTATTCACAATATAGTTTATTTTATGGCACTTTTTAACACTTAATAATGATACCCAGTTTGTTCGTCAAAACTGGGAGGTTTTCTTGGTCCACCAAAAACTTCCCCTTTGCCGGCAAAGCTCTGACTTGAGCTCTGGTTCTGTTTGAAACCTTGAGAACTGTCTCCTGAATCTTGGCCTCCAAATTGCCCCTGATTATGACCAGATAGACCTTGCGTTGATCCTTGTGTTGACTGAGGAGCACTAGGTAAGTTCTTACAACAGGAAGGCCTCGGTCTACTTTGGTCAAACTTGTTAGACGCTTGGTTGAATTGACTGCTTTGTGTAGATTGAACGCTTCCAAACGGTCTTTGCCCAAACTGTGGCCTATTATTTTGCCCTTCATCACTTGATTCTTGTACATCAAATTGGCTGCTGTGCTGAGTTTTTTGAGCTTCAAAGTGCTGAGCAAAACTAGGCTGTGTCGGTTGGGCGTTTCCAAAAGGTGTCGTAGATTGACTACCGAATTGAGGTCTTGTACTAGAAAGTGTATTTTGTGCACTAAATTGGCTTTGCTGCCCAAATTGTGGTCTGGATGGTTGAGATCCAAACTGTGGTCTTCCTTGTAAGCCTGGCTGATTTTCTGATTGGGAAGTAGTCGCATCTTGAGAATGCTGTGACTGGACGAATGTACTAGATGACTGTTTGTTGCCAAATTGTCCTGAGCCAGTTGAAGGTTCTTTTTCATCTGCTGGGGGTAGCATTTGAGCTGGTTTTGTGTATTCGTATATTTCACCATTGTATTGCTGGCTTGGAACATTCGAAGAATCATCCTCCGATGAACCTTGATTCAAATTAGATGCTTGACCGGGGTGTTGGTTTTGGAAAGAGGTCTGTTGGCCAAATTGGTTTCTATTCATATTTGAAAATGATTGTGGGGCAGCTGTAGTTTGTTGACTAGTCTGAGATAGTGACTGAGATGAGACTTGATTGTTAAACTGATTGTTAGGTTGAGTCGGTCTCCGGCCAAAACCAGAGAACGAATTTTGAGAACCAAACTGGGTCGCTGCAGTGGGGGCTCCAGAAATAAAAGAAGAAGCAGTTGCTTGAGTTATACCGTTCAATCCCGAGCTACCTTGGGTCGCTGATGTAGGTACTGGGGATGAAAAGGCTGATTGAATTGGTTGTCTAGTTACTAGGCTATTTTGACTACCGAAAGCGTTTACCGGAAAATTTTGTTGAGAGACACTGGCTTGTGCACTAGCTTGAGAAGCGAAAGGAGACTGCTGAGGGACTCTATTATACTGGTTAGATGATGGACTTGGAAATCTTGAGCTTTGGATTTGGGAACCGGGAGTATTAAAAGGCTTCGATGGCTGATTGTAATAATATGAATCATCAGGTCCTTGTGCTTGCTGACTGTTCTGGCTAAATGTAGGCCTTTGAGTACTAGATGCAAATTGCACATCTGTGGCCTGATTTTGTGCCACTTCCTTTTGTGATTGCGGATGCCTAAAACCATTTCCTTGATTGAATTCTTGGCTTTGTGATATTTGGCCAAATAATGAAGAAGATTGTGCATCATTTGTATCAAATGGTCTGGAATTTGGTCTTTGACCACTAGCAGTAGGGAAAGCAAAAGCAGAAGCAGATGCTGAAGTAGGTTTTGGAAATCGTGACATTCCATTAGAGTGCGATTCATTTTCAAAAGAAGTTTGTGTGGGACGATTTTGACTAGACTGGCTTTCGAAACCTGCTAAGGCATCTGAATCTTTGTCACTATTTTGTTGGGAACTTGGACTGGTTTCAAATGGTGTAGTTAATTCAGTTACTGGTTGAGCAGTTGCTTTCTGATTCTGGAACTGACCAAATCCTGTGTTTTGGCTTGTGGGTGCTACGTTTTGTGTAGATGAAAACCGATTAGGTTTAAAACCATTTGAAAACTTATTGTTTTGGTGACTACCAAATTGAGTATTTGAAGCTGTGCCAATAGCAGAACTCGGCGTAGATGTAAAATCTTGAGGCTTATTTTCCATTTCTTGTTCTGAAGATGGTAGCAAATTTGAAAAACTTTGAGAAAAATTATTGGTATCTTGTGACGAAGTCGTGGAGCTTCCAGGCCTTTGACCTGTTGTGGAAGAAGGTCGTCTATTTTGTCCAAAATTATCTACAGGGGGTAAATATTCATTTTTAGAACCAAAGCCAGACTGACTAGATTGTTCTCTATGACCAAAGTTGTTCTGATTCGTAACTTGGGAACCAAAGGAATTACTATTGCTAGGTCTTCCATTTGATGTGCTTTGTAGATTGAAACTATTAGGTTCTTCAATAGGTAGAGAACTTGGATTAATGTCATGTCCTTGAGTCCTGATATCATCAACCTCAACCTTTTGATTCGTAAACGACCCAAAGCCTAACTGTTGAGGTGTTCCTTTCTGATTACTATTTTGTTGGAATCTGTTTCCAGGAGCATCATTTGCTTGCCCAAAGTTGCTATTCGATGAAGTTCCAAATACATTGTTTCCTTGTGTATTTGTTGGAGCACCATTATTTTGGAATTTGTCGAAACCGTTTACATTCTGAGGAGACCCAAATGCATTGCTTCCTTGTAAACTAGAACCAGTATTGGTTTCTTCACCTTGTCCAGGCAAAGCATTAGCACTAGGTCTGACAAAAGGCTGATTGCTTTGATTAATGAACGTGCCACTAGCAGTTGCATCGGATTCAGGTCGGTTCCCAAACTTAGTCGGTGGCTTTCTATTGTGTTCGACGTTGGCACCGCCGTTCTCGTTGTAATCGCCTTCCGCATTGTACTTCTGAGCATCGTACGAGCCTGTAAATAAAAAACGAAAGTTGTTGGTCATTTGTCAATGCCGGAGCGTAAACTATATATCAGGCACTACATCCATCACCGCACAATAGTCTTTACAGCTAATCGGTAACGGATTCTGTCAATGAAATTCTTGTTTTGCGGTAATGTATTGTTTGTTTCCAAACGCTTAGGTATCATCTAAGAATTGGATAGATTAGTGAACATTTTACATTGCTAAACAGTTGTCTTAACCTAGCATAAAAAATACATTTATAATTGTTAATATTGACATTTTTATCTATACGTTTTCAAAACGGCCGAGATATTTTACTGCAGATTGATATTTTTTTTTTTTTTTTTTTTTTTTATACTACTTTGGGTGGCAGACAAGCATACAGCCCGCCTGATGTGAAGCGGTTACCGTAACCGTATTAACGCCCGTAACATACTATATCACTTGCGCGCCGCCACCCCCGCTGCCAACGCAGCATCTCCTTCTTTTCTGGTGACCTCACTCACTCGCAGGAACACAACAACCCTCAAGGGAATTGTTATTTGGCTGCGGTATTCTGTGAGTTGGAGGTACATTCCCCAGTCGGGTAGCTTACAATTACGCTCCCTACCTCTCTTTTCGCCAGAGCTTCGTTTGTCAGTCAGCAGGGTGCACCACGTGCAGGTGAAGTTGGCTTTGGTTCAAAGATGTTGATAAACCACTTGGGGTGTAAGTGGTTTATCAACATCTTTGAACCAAAAATAATATAAAAAATAAAACAAAATAATTTATGTTTTATTTTGTCATTGACGTTTGACGTCCCCATATGCTTCGTCGTTACCCTTATCCTTCTGCTGGGATACGGGCCTTCTCTTAATCGAAGGAGTTTAGAGCATACCCCACTACACTGCTCAACTACAGGTTGGGGGTTAACTTGGCATAACGACTGTCATCTATTGACAAGAGCCAGGATTGCTTAAGTTGCGTGTTAGATTAGACTGACACGCGTAACGATGCCATCGACCTCCCCATTAGCATCCCTTCATCATCAGGTCCATTTTAGTCTCCACTTCAGGAGCACGACCCTCTCTCGTCTGTCCTAGACGGAAGGAGGATTTGGCCTACACTCCCCACGCTGGCCAGACGGGTTGGGGAGACCTGATCGATAATTGGTAATGTTTAATCGATAATTAACACAGAGTGTATATAATTTTGTAATTATATTATTAATTATTTATTCGTTGAATCGTTGTTAATGCGAGCTATTGAATATACGTTATTATTCATTAGAGCAGTTGTATTGGAATACGAATAGGCGAGCTATTCATGAGAGTAAACTGTAACGTGATGCTTATAATGATATCCAAGAACAATGATGGAACTACAAACATTAAAATATTATTTTATTTAGGCGACTAAGGGAAATAATTTGTTTTTTAACTTAGTCGCCTTGTACGACATCCACGGGAAGAAACGGAGTGATTCTATTCTAGTCTGCCGGAAACCACACGGCAAATTAACATCCCTTGTAAATAATATTTTAATGTTTGTAGTTCCATCATTGTACTTACATATCATTATAATCATCACGTTACAGTTTACTCCCATGAATAGCTCGCCTATTCGTATTCCAATAAAACTGCTCTAATGACTAATAACGTATATTCAATAGCTCGCATTAACAACGATTCAACTAACAAATAAGTATTAATATAATTACCAAATTGTATACGCTCTGTATTAATTATCGATTGAATGGCTGTCCATCAAACATAAAAAATATTGAACAGAAAAAGTTCACATATGAATTAATGATACTCATTAAAAACTTTACAGATTGCACTGGCATTGAACTGATATAATAAATAATAACAAAAAAAAAACCAACTCTAAAAAATACTTTACTGCAATTGCAAGCAGCACTAAAAAAATATACAATCTTCATGAACCCACTATCGGAACTGAATTTTATGATATGAAAAATAAAATGGGACCAATCTAGAAGAATACTGTTTCAAATAAAAAAGCTTTATTCAAATCGGTTTATAAATGACGGAGTTATGAAGTAACAAACATTTAAAAAAACAGCCAATTGAGAACCTCCTCCCTTTACTGGAGTAGGTTAAAAAATTGTCAAGCATTGCCCGCGGCAGGAAAGAGCCTCAGGGCAAAGTGCCGCACGCATCTCCCGCAATTCGGTACATATGACCGCGAGGTCGGTGACGCCATGGGAAGGTGGAGGGTTTGGCCTTAAACTAATCTCGAAAAGGCCGTATCATTTGATTAATTAATGAATAGCACAATTCTGAGAAAGTTTATTAAACGCCCAACCTTGAAAGAGTGTAATAAAAATTTCTGATTTGACAATATGGATGTTGCTCGTCGCGAAGGTATTGCCCGTGAGAATTGGAGCAATGACGACACCCAAATGGCTGTCGAAGATGGCAGAGTCGATTGTTCCAAATGGTATCATTGTTTGTAACAAGGAATTAAAGTGACATTGTTGCATTATTACCTATATTATTAGGCTTTGTGTAGGCTTATTAGTCTTTGAATGAAAGGTGTTAAAATGTAATTGCAATTTTAGAAGTCTCATTCGATTGTATGTTGGAGCTTTGTTCGTCATACTTCATTGAATTAGGCTGGATTTTTGACGTGATAACGTCTTATAAATTGATGAATTGTCACGTTCCGCCTGAGCCGAGCGTGCAAGCGAGAGTGCGGAACAAGCTATAGAGAGCCACGATGTTTTCTTAAGACGTTATCACGTAAAATTATTGTATGTAAACCGACTTTACAGATAACCATTTTTTTGTAAAAAGCGTGTTATGACTCTAGCAATTTAAATTAGTGTAACTAAAACAAGTAATTTATATTGGGATGTAAGTGGTTCATCAACATTTTTAAGCATAGCCAATATCACCTGCACGTGGTGCACCCTGCTGCTGCCTGACAAATAAATCACTAGCGAAAAGAGAGGTACGGCATTGCGTATTTTGTAAGGAGCCCGACTGGGGAAGTACCTCAGAGAATACCTACCAAACGACAATTCCCTTGATATTATGTTCCTACGAGTGAGTGAGTTGTGTTTCTGGGAGTAAGTGAGGTCACCAGGAAGAAGAAGCTGCGATAGGAGCGGGGATGCCGAAGCGCAAGCGATATTTCATATTGCGAGCATTAATATGGCTACGGTAACCGCTTCACATCAGGTGGCCGTATGCTAGTCTGCCACCTAGCGTAGTATAAAAAAATCTATTGATGCACTGCACCAGGAGCTTCCTGACCTACCTCTACATAAAGGTGTAATGACTTACAGTAATAAAAGTAATGAGTGAATATCTACTGAGAATTTTAGTGTGCTTGAAGCCAAAGCCACATGCGGAACATTCTACCAACGCTGCTAATGTAGCATCTCTTCAGAACTTTCTTGGATCTCACGAGCGTTCATACCCTTGTGTGGCAAACATTCTTAAGCTACGCTAACTATTTTTATAAAGCTAAATTTATTGTATAATTTACCAATCGGAGATCATAAAAACAAAAAAATAATTGTTGTCTGTAAAGTCGGTTTACAGACGATAATTTTACGTGATAACGTCATAAGAAAACATCGGCCGATGGAGTGGAAGAGAGATAGATGCGTCATAAGCCGAACGCGCTCTCGCTTGTACGCTCGGCTAAGGCGGAACGTGACAATGAGTCATCATCCAAAAATTGCAAGTTAACTAATAAATCTATTTTTTAAAACGTAAAAAAAAACGAATTAAGTAATTGTCAAAAAATATAAAAATATCTTGTCAGAAATAAAACTTTCCAAACATTCGCCGATAAAACGACATAAAATTATTAATTACTTATACCAACTCAACATAATATTTGAATTTATCTTGTTCATGATTCACGATTAAGAATTTGTATAAATTGTTATCACATTATTTGACATGAAAATGAAACATTAAAAAAATATAGCTACAAGATCTGTGACACAAACTAAACGGTTTTCTAGACAAATGGCGTCATTTGATACCGTGTAGATGCCGTTTAAAAAAAAACTGATAAGACTATTGACGTTGACATATGATGCTTTTTAAAGTTTTGCAGTCAATTAAATAACCCCGATTTAGATTGTCTGTCTGTCTTTTTGTCTATGATTCCCAGGAACTCGAAAATACGAAATTACGAGCGAATGTTCAGTATTTCTTATCACTGTCATATTTCATTAAAAGTGATTGATTTTTCATTCGATACTTTAATTCGATGTATAACTTATGGAGCCACCACACATTCCCACCACTGTGTCTCCTGTGTAGCCAGGATTAACAGCGGCGACCACCAAAAAAGGCAATGAACAGTGAAGTCCATTGCAGTCCCGGGGGTAAAACTACGGCTGCCTTGGAACTCACAACGAATTTAATCACCCCATACATACTACACGTAGTTATAGATAATAATGTATAACTAACATTTAAAAAAATACATTTATTTCAAGCGCAAATACACATAATGTCAAAGGAAATATGTCAATGTTCATTATTAATTACAAAATTCAAATAAATATCACTACAAGGTGGATAAATGGCAACAAGAATAAAATATAATTCAAAGGATATGCTTTTTATTCTAAACGTGAAAAATAAGCATACGATATACCTGATGGAAAGCATTAATCACATCAATATCAAATCGCGTGAGTAATACTAGAGGTATCACTCACGCGTTGCCTACCCTATAAAAATACCTTCACGCCTTTCTTGAAGAACCCCATACTGTAATCGTGTAGGCAAAATGGGGGCTTTATGGGCGGTAAACGGTATAGACGTGCGTCTTAATGGGGTTGAATTGGACCAAATTTAGTCGCTCCCAAACGGATACCTATCTGTGACACAAGTCGTTCGAGACTTTCCTTCACCTGGAAATGGAGGATGTTAGCACGGCCTGTATAATAAGTACGTAGATTGAGACTAAATAGCGCTGTATAATTTGTCCATTGTTTATTTATTTCATTATTGAAGTGAAAACTTTTTTAGCGTCGCTGTGCACTTTTGTTGGGATGGGTAAAAATGGTTAAACTCGCGTCAGGACAGTGGCGGCTTTAGGGGGTGGCGAACAGGGCAATCGCCCGGGGCCTCGCTCTTGCAGGGGCCTCGCGCAACAACTCAAGCAAATAAAAAAAATAAAAAGTATTTTTTAACTATATTTTTTATATAAAACTTTGGATTTTGATCCTTCATTATTTATTAAGGTGAACACATAACGGCGAATTTAATAAAGTTAGTTAACTAATTCATTCACTCTATAATACATAATGAATTTTTGAAATATGTTTTATATTTGAAAAATTTATTATACGTGTAATAGTACTTGAATATCGCGCCTCGAAACACTTGAAGATCGGTTTTTTAATCGTACTGCACTCGGGTCAGTCAGGACATAATGTTCTGCTCTCTATCGCCGTGTTTCATTTTGTTCGTCAAGTCTTGTCACCTTGGAATTAATTTGTTTGCTGTACCAGTTACAGAGGGGTATATGTGGCTCACTACCATCTTCGGAGCCAAAGCCAACTTCACCTGTACGTGGTGCATCCTCCGGATAAGCGGACAAGGCACTGGCGACAGTCGCCAACCCGCTGCCCAGCGTGGCAACTTAAGGACATTACTCTCAATGTATACAAACCAAAATATATGACCCCCAATACCCGGCAGCCCTGCTATCCCGTGCCAAGGTGGCGGTATTGGCTCCGGCAGGGCGGGGGGTGCGAACAATCTCCGATTGGCAGGCCACCACCAACAACTGAGTATTGGCACTTTTATTAAATGTTTAATACACGGACACTGAGGCGTGACAGCGATGTGGGAGAGCTGGAAGTAGAGTTGAGGTCAGTCAAATGCCTGATTCTCGATCTGTCGGTATTCCGACGAGGGAGAGGATACCGAGAAACTCGAATCTGGCAACTTTTTCTACCACCGGGAAGGAGACCAGCTATCCCAGGGCGGTGTCGGATTCCTCGTTCATAAAGCTCTCGTCAATAACGTAATGGAGATATCCAGTGTGTCGTCGAGGGTAGCATATCTTGTGCTAAAACTGACGAAGAGATACTCTTTGAAAGTAGTACAGGTATATGCCTCAACGACGACACACCAGGATGAAGAGGTCGAGGCCATGTATGAAGACATTACAAAGGCCATACGTAATTGAATGTCGGTTGTTGTCGGGATCTTCAACGCCAAAGTGGGAGTACAAGAATGCGATGAATCGGTCGACGGATGGTTTGGTTTGGAGTCGAGGAACCACAGGGGGCAAATGCTGGTAAATTTCTTCCAAATGGAGGGGCTCTTTTTGATGAACTTGTTCTTTTTAAAGAATTCTCAGAGGAAATGGACCTGGGAAAACCCCGACAAAGTGACTAGGCATGAGATCGACTTCATCATAACGGAAATAGGTGAATATTTTGTGATGTCTCGGTGGTTAACCGGTTTGGTACCGGTAGCGACCACCGACTTGTACGAGGCACTCTAAATATCAGCTATAAACTCGAAAGAGCCCGTATGATGAAATCGAATTCTTCTCCTCAAACCACTCAAGCTTCGGAAAAGTTTCAACTGGAACTTCAAAACCGTTTCAGTTCATTGGAAACGTTGGAAACTTTAGCATTTCTCGTCAAATATGACAAATACCTAACAAACAACCGGACCTACTTTCTCATCACATACGTTTCACGAAGGACAAAGGGCCTCGCAAAGACCTGCCGCCCGGGGCCCCGCAATGGTTAAGGCCGCCGCTGCGTCAGGATCACGTGTCCTGATAATAAGACAAAGCTGCGAAACTACAAAATTCAACTTTAAGCAAAGACGATACGATTGAGATTAGTTTGAATCAAAATAGTTTATACATTTGAAAATAGGAAGATAAAGCTGGCGAGACCACAAAATTCAACTTTAAGAAAAGACGATAAAAATTATAATAGAATGATGAAATACGTAGTGTCACCTCGTTCGAGAACGACGTTGCGTTTAAAAGAAATTAGAACATAACACTTAACACATAAAGTAAATTTTAGTGGCGCAGGACGCTTGCGCGAGTGTGCGTGTACTACAGTCTGCACGCGCATCCACCGATGGTGACTGCTGGTGGCTTGAGCGTCTGTATACTTGTAAAATTCGTGTATTTAAAGTGTTTAAAATATGGAAATTGAAAAAAGTGCATCTTTTAATGAAAAAAGCAATTCATGCGAAATTATTTCCTAACCATTCCAAAATATTCATGTAAATATTCATGTAAATGCACAACCTTAATGTTCAAGTTTTCACTTCTGCCGGCACTGCCGGAGTGCAACCCGATTTTTTTGTACTAAACACAAGACTTTTACTTTTTGTATTTAATATAATTTCAAAATTACATAAAGGCAAAGATAAAGATATTTTCAAGGCAAGCTAATAGTTACGTATTACGTGGGTACGTGTTCAATACGCACTGATTATAATAAAAAAGCCGGACAAGTGCAAGTTGGACTCGCTCACTGAGGGTTCCGTATATAGGATCATTATAAATAGTTCAGGAATCTAACCCCCTATTTTTTATGATTTTATTACAAATGTATAGTTTTGAGATTTATTCTTGTACTTGTAGTCTATAACGAGGTTACTTGCCAAATTTCATAGTTCTAGGTCAACGGGAAGTACCCTCGTACCCTATGAGTTTTGGTTCCCCTGAGAATGTGTCCAAATATGCGTTTTTTCCTGAATAAACGGCCGTTTCTTTTTTTACGTAAAGTTTGATTTTTTACAACTTCTATGGGACCGTAGACCTGGGTATACAGTTCAAATTTCAGCTTGATACCTCCACGCATTCTCGACATAGAGGGTCTTGACAGACAAATAGACTGGCAACAAAGTGATCTCATAAGGGTTTCGTTTTTACCTTTTCAGGTACGGAACCCTATTAAATGAACAAATACCTAATTAGTTTTAACTTATGAGTTATAAACATGAAATGAAAATCTAAGCCCCAGGAAGAATAACTATCTTGTCAGTCTTGTCGGATTAGTCATTTGTATAATACAAATTCAAATATAAATCATTGTATTTATATTATTAGTATAGTACGTTGAGGAGCTCGAAGGCGTGTGGAACTCGATGAATGGATGGATGACTCGTTGCGCGTATCAGTCAAATCGATAACGCAAGTTAAGCAACGTCGACCGTTGCCTGCTTATAGACGGGTTAGAGCAATGTTGCTGCGCGCATCTCTCGCGATTCGGCTCATATGATCGCGAGGTTTGTGGAGCCATGGGAGATGGGGGGTTTGCCAATGGATGGGTTAATTTATATCGTGCTTCATAGGGCACGTTAAGCCGTTGGTCCTGTTGTCATTGGATTACAGTCAGTGGTCTTTAGGCGGCTTGAAAACACTGGCCTCTGCCAACCTGCAGTTGAGCAGCGTGGTGGAGAATGCTCTAAACCCCTGCGTATCCCAGGAGTGAATAAGGGTTGGTGATGATTGTAATCTGTTTTTAGAACTGATATTCAGAACAATGGTCTCGAAATATAATGATTTTTGGATCTCAGTTTAAAAACACTGAAGTCCAGATTTTCCCAGGAGACTACAGCATAAAGTTCTTCAAGAAACTCTGGAGTCGCAAGCTTCCATAGGCTGTGATAACTGCTTACCATCAGGCTGGTCGTATGCTTGTTTGTCACCCTAGTGGTATAAAAAAATGAGTTGATAGCTAAAATAAATAAATAAATTACACGCCTTCACCTCGCCCCACACTAAGCAAAGCTTATTATGGATACCATACAATAAATCATAGATAAATACAAATAAACAATAATTATACTTATAAATAAATAAATATTCCTAGATAAATTACACACGTGCCATCTAGTCCCATACTAAGCGAGCTTGTACTATGTGTACTAGATAACTGATATCATACTTAATTACACTTTTTGATACAATTACATACCATACAGATAATACATAGAAAAACACCCAGACTAAGACAAACAGACGTCTTCACGTCCTCAAATGTTTCTCTAGTGCGGGGACCGAACCCGCAACCCTGGAGTTAAAGTGGCCATTGCTAACCATTCGACCACCAAGCTCGTCAAATAAGTAATGTAATCCTGCGTAATTTTACATTAGTTTGTACATAAGTTATGAAACGAGTCTATCTGCAAAGCACTACAATCTTGCTTAATTAGTTTATCGAATTCAATGAATGATTTCATTAAATATTATTAGGTATATGTTCAAAATAGAATCACGAATAATTGACTAATCAACACGAGTACAATAACCTATCTAATTTTAACTTTGAACCATGTATGTATTTTGACGTGAATATAAATTTGGGGTGTAAGGGGTTCATCAAGATCTTTGAACCAAAGCCAACTTCACCTGCACGTGGTGCACCCTGCTGACTGACAAACGAAGCTCTGGCGAAAAGAGAGGTAGTGAGCGTAATTGTAAGCTACCCGACTGGGGAATGTACCTCCACCTCACAGAATACCGCAGCCAAATAACAATTCCCTTGAGGATTGTTGTGTTCCTGCGAGTGAGTGAGGTCACCAGAAAGAAAGGAAGGAGATGCTGCATTGGCAGCGGAGGTGGCGGCGCGCGAGCAATATTTTATGCTGCAAGCGTTAATATGGTTACGGTAACCGCTTCACATCAGGCGGGCCGTATGCTTGTCTGCCAACCGACGTAGTATAAAAAAAAAAAAAAAATATCTTTAAAATTGCTTCAAAAAAAGCCAGTATAAATAACGAATGATAACAAAATCACGGGGAAACAGTTTGGTGTTGCAGCTACAAATCTATCATCTCCATACAAAATTCAATCACACCACTGGATAGATGAAGGATCAAAGAATTTATTACGCTAAGTAAGGACTATGGAACATCACGTGCGGGGGATGGGGAAGCGCTGCCATTTTGAGATAATTTTAGTGCTTATAACGTATTCACGTTCAACATAAGTGTCCATGACATGGGCGCACCCCATTTTTAGGGTTCCGTAGCCAAATGGCAAAAAACGGAACCCTTATAGATTCGTCATGTCTGTCTGTCCGTCCGTATGTCACAGCCACTTTTTTCCGAAACTATAAGAACTATACTGTTGAATCTTGGTAAGTAGATGTATTCTGTAAACCGCATTAAGATTTTCACACAAAAATAGAAAAAAAAACAATAAACTTTGGGGGTTCCACTGTACATAGAACTGTACATAGAATTTTTTTTTTTTCATCAAACCCATACGTGGGGTATCTATGGATAGGTCTTCAAAAATGATATGTTTGCGCGAGAGACACTTCCAAAGTGGTAAAATGTGTCCCCCCCCCCCCCCCCCGTAACTTCTAAAATAAGAGAATGATAAAACTAAAAAAAATATATGATGTACATTACCATGCAAACTTCCACCGAAAATTATTTTGAACGAGATCTTGTAAGTAGTTTTTTTTTTAATACGTCATAAATCGTAAACCGCAATTTACTTTTCATTCAATCAACCCAAATATAAAAAAAAATCATAAACATAAATATTATGCATAAACCGTGAATCATTTTCTAATAATAAATCTGTAATAGGTGCCTAAGTAAATAATAATAATTATAATTTCGCGCGGGGGCGTGGCTTGATCGGTAGCGGATGCGGAGCGCGCGGGGGGCAGGTTCCCGACTGTTTAATTATCTCTTTTATTAGCCTATATGGGCTCGTGTATATGTATAGTTAGATCTAAATCCCATCATTTAGGTACCTAATTATAATGTTTACTTATCAAAAACTTAATTTAAAAAAATACCTACTCCATTATGAAAACATCGATCAAAGTTACAACGAACTACAAGAACTTTTATATTATATTACTTGTTGCTACGGAACCCTTCACGGGCGAGTCCGACTCGCACTTGGCCCCTTTTTTTAAATGCTTTTTTTATAAGTTTTTATATAGTTCCTCCACAGTGTCTGTAATGAAAACTTGCGAGTTAACTTTGAACCACTTCCGGTATCCGATTTAGCTGTAATTTGATACACTCGTTGGGTTTGCATGACAATGCATGATTACCTAAATTATACCGTTTTAATCCAATACTGTGGCTCTGCGATATGAATATCAAATAAATAAATATTCCTGAATAAACTCACTGTATGTATGTTTGCTAGACAACTGATAAATGTACTTAAATATATATTTTTTGTAAATAGATACTTATAATACATAGAAAACACCCAAATCAAGACATCTACATGCATACAAATACTTGTCTTCTGCAGGGATGGAACCCGTGACTTCGGAGTCAAAGTGGCCATTGCTAAATAGCCATTCGAACATCGGTATCGTCATGTATGCATGATTACCTAAATTATACCGTTTTAATCCAATATGGCCGCCACAAAGTGGCAATTTATCATTTCCAGATTAACCCCTGCTATATGGGTATCAAATGAAAGGAATAGATGAGCGAAATACAGCAAGATATTTTTTTTTTATTTTTTGTTACCAACTAATAATAGCTTGTTTCAGAAAAATCTATTAATGTGTCCTTCGTCAACCCTTACTCATCTCACTGTTTAGAGCGCACTCCACCACGATGCTCAACTGCGGGTTGGCGGAGGCCAGTGTTTTCAAACCGCCTAAAGACCATTGACTTGGCTTAACGAGTGTCATCTAATGCCAACAGCCGGGTTGACGGCTTAGCGTGCCTTTTACTCTAATTGTCCAAAATCTGCTTAATCTTTATTACTATGCAAAATGGCCGTACCCACTATGACTAAATAATTATAGTAAAAACTGTACATGCGTGCATGAAGCTGGCTCGCTATTTGACAATGATAAAAAATATTTGTAGACGAGCTCGGTGGCGTAGCGGTCAATGACGCGGCTTCGACACCAACCACCATGGGTTCGATTCCCACACAGGACAAACATTTGTGTGCATGAACATGTCTGTTTGTCTTGGTCTGGGTGTTTTCTATGTATTATAAGTATGTACCTATTTACAAAAAAAAAATGTATTTACGTATGTTTATCACTTGTCTTGTACCCATAACACAAGCTTCGCTTACTTTGGGGCTAGATGTCGCTGTGTAATTTGTCTGACAATATTTATTTATTTATTTGTTTTCATATCCTGTACTTCCTTCTTTGAAAGTTCTTAAAGATCTTGTATGTTAAAAATATCTCTACCACCCATGGAAACACTCACGAGAGATCGTGCAAATTATTAAGCTGAAAAAGATTAAAATTTGAAATCCTGATGTTATAAGAAAATAAAAAACCAGTTTTATAGGTTCGTGCGAATGTGAATTAATCCAATAGAAAAAACTCGTAATTAAATCGATTTCACAAACGATTCTATGCAGAGACCTAATGGTCGATAAATCGATTGTTGCAATCATTTGTTATTTTTTGTAAAATAAAAGATTACATTCTTGCATATATTAACGAGCCCGGTGGTCGAATGGCTACTTTGACTCCGGGGTCGCGGGTTCCGTCCCCGTACAAGACAAATATTTGTGTGCATGAACATGTCTGTTTATCTTGGTCTGGATGTTTTCTATGTATTATATGTATATATTTACAAAAAAAAATATTTAAGTATAACATTAGTTATCTAGTACCCATAGCGCAAGCTTCGCTTAGTTTGGGGCTAGATGGCAGTGTGTAATTTGTCCTGATATATTAAGTTAATATTTATCCCACCCAAAACCATAAATGTAAAAAAGGAGAGCCAAGTTCAATACAAAAATTATGCTTGGCTGTGGGCTTCGCCGCAAAAAGAAGAGATCTAAATGAGTGCCAAGTTCTATGCAAAATCCAAATATGTATTTATAGGAACAAAGCAACATTATGAACAAGTATTAAACTCTATTTCTTTGCTTTATTGGACACCTATAACAATTTACTGTTATTTAAAAAAAAATGTGAGATTTTAAAGTAGGTGAGATTTGACTTGGCCAGTTTTTATCAGAATTAACATATACATATATATATATATATATATATATATATATATATACGTTGAATAACTTTATAAGATGACTGATGTAATAAAAACCGAAACTAAAAGTGATAAATAGATTACAAAACTCACCATCATCAACGAGGCCAGCAGCTTCTTCTCTTGCGTTCTGCTCCAAGGACTTCAATATCTCCACAGGAATTGGAGGGGGTGTAGGCAAATGATCTCCCTTGGGCTGGTAACCACCTTCATCAGCAGTATACGTTATACTATAAACTTGACCGTCGTCACCAGTATAAGAGTATCCACCTTGAGCGTGAACTCCATTAGTTGCTATGCCATTTTCTTCAGCAGAAATCCCATTGTCAGTTTCAAAAGAGTAACTATAACTATCTGTTCCAACGTTGCTGTCAAATCTTAGGATACTGGCATCTCGATCACGGGCAGAAAGAGCTTGGGATCTTTGATAATTTGTCTCAGCTGTTGGGGTACCCACAAATGCTTGTGCTGAGGCAAAAGAACCATGTCCTTGTGAACCACGAGGGCCTTGTGAGAAACCTTGTGAGTTAAATTGGCCTTGCGCGAAACCATCTTGATGAGCTTGAGCTAAACTTTGACTGCCAATTCCTTGTGCAGAGCCTCCGAAATCACCAGGTTTTTGGCTAAAACCTTGAGGAGTTGCAACTGTGCCAGCAGTTTGGACATCGGCAGCTTGATTTGTTCTAATGAATTCGGAATTTCCTGGAGTCTGACGAAATCCTGCAAGAGATCCTCTGAAAGCAGCATCGCCCACTTTGGAGTTAGTCGATCCGTATGACGTTCTTGGAGCTCCGAGTCCTGTTTCTTCTTCGCCAGCAGCTCTGGTTCCTGGTAAAGCTGCATCGACTACTACTCCTTGGAAGTCATTTGTGAAACTACCCTTAGGAAAACCTCCAGATGCTTCATTTAAAGAGTTGGCAGCAAAAGGAGTTTGTAAGGATTCAGCACTGCCTCCCGCAGATTTGGCTGACACAGGTGGGAGGTATGTACGGTCGAGCTTTGCTGCACCGGCAACCGCTATCACAGCGGCTATTATTACCTATAAAAGATATTAAAACATTAGTTGCTTTGATTTATTACAACCGTTTTTAAAACTAGCTATTAACCGCAACTTCGTCCGCGTGATTTGTAAAACTTTTTTTTATTAACTTTCATGTTATATCCTAAACATTTTGAATTCTTGAATCAAAATATTATAGTCAATTTGATTCATTTATCTGCTAGTGAAAATATTATTAAAATTGTATTAGATAAATTACCCTACAACGAACTCGAAGCACTCATTAATTTTATGTATATGTTGAATGTAAAGATAAGTACAGATGTGTAGATTTTGTATATTTAGAATTTTGTATTAATAATATCAAATTTTAGCCTAATAATAATATAATATATATATAGGAACCCCTATATATGAACCCCTATTTTCTTTGGTCACGGCATTGAACGGTTGGACCGATTTCGCTCTTTATTTTTATGATGTATTTATTATTGATAGAAGAAGGTTCTCATGAAGGAAAAAAGTAAGAAAATTGCGCGAAACTTTAAGGAAAATGAACGACTGTATTAACTTTTCTAATGTAACTTGACTTTGACAGAACTGTTAGACATTTGACAGATTGCGTGAAACCAATTCGAATTCAATATTAATTGATAAGAAGACAGGATGTTTTATAGGTGTTTTATAAATTTAGCTGCACTATAAAACAGTCAATAGAACATTGGTTTTCAAAATCATGTTAATCAAAATAAAACTAGGTATTTTGAATCCAATAATGATATATGATATGAACTTTTTCTAACATCCTGAAGCATTTTCGCCACAACAAAGAAAGCGTCCCACATAATTCGATCAAGTAATTAATTATCAAACAAACGAACACTAATAACCACAACTAGTTGACAACCGAAAACTGTTTATTTAAAAACTGTCACATTACATAACAACCCCGAACAAAACACCATTTTAACACTCATCAATCACTTTTCCTTTTAAAAAAGAGTATTACCAAATTCATTTTGTATTGCTAGGTACCCCTGAGGCACTGGGACGTTCTTACAATGATGGGTCAACGGTTACTGATGCTTACTTAACAGCCCATAGCTTTATATACCTCTAAAAAGACATCCAAAAAACGTGCCAGCGATTCGAAACCAGTTTATCTCTGCAGTTGTATCTAACACAATTTCTATAAAGCAGTTTCTATTGTGTATGTAAATAAAGCTTAATTTATCCTAAAAGTTGTTTTTCGTGATGGTTAATGATAAGGTTGTAAAGACGCACGCACAGATGCAGAGATGAAGCGGTAGTATTTTTAATTGGTGATGATATTTTAGTTAATGAACACAATGTTCTGAATGGTCGTGATATCGTGATGTGATATATTAATAGGGCACGAGAATAGCCCCTTTTAATATTTGTTGAATTACTTAATTAATTTCTAATTATTGCATCGAAGTAATTAGTAATCAAAGTGCGTGTTGTAATTATTGACAATAACATATCCGTCCGCAGTTTAATTGAACTTTGATAATCTTTAATTATTTTGTATTTTAATTTGTTTTAATTATTGTAGTTGAACTTAAATATGTTTTAATAATTTGAACGTGTTTATTTTATTATATTTTGTAATTGATGATATCAATTTGAAATAATAAAAATTTGTAATATTTACTTTATTTATTAGGATTCAAAACAAAACAACGCCAACCATACCTGCATGCGTTTTATTATATGACGATGGGATTTAAACGCGTGTACGGCCCTCCTGATGTGAAACGGTTACCGTAGCCATATAGACCCTCGAAATACGAGGCGTATTGATGGTACCAAACTATGCATAATATTAAAGGTAGCGCCACTACTGCTAACGCAGCCTCTGCTTACTGGGTACCTCACTCACTCACAGAAGGAGAAAAAACCCCAGATGCATTCCCAAGTCAGGGTCTACACAGGCGGTATCAGGCGGGCAGCATGCTTGTGTGCCTCCCGAAAATTATAAACAATATTTTACAGAGTAACAGTGATAGCACCATCATTGTCAACAACTTTTACTATGAGTGCAACTTCTAAATCTCAAAAAACTTTTCATTTTACTTTTCTTAATACACTTATCACACACACAGTTGACGAGCTCGGTGTTCGAATGGGCAGCGATGGTCACTTTGACTCAGAACTTGCGGGTTCGATCCCCGCACAAGGCAAACATTTGTGTGCATGAACATGTCTGTTTGTCTTGGTTCTGGGTGTTTTCTATGTATTTTATGTATGTATTTTAAAAAAAATGTATTTAAGTACTTTTAGCAGTTGTCTAGTACCCATAACACCAGCTTTGTGCTTAATTTGGGACTTGATGGCGCTGTGAAAATTGTCCAGAAATATTTATTTCATTATCATAATACATGCATACAATGATCGAATATATTGTTTGATAGATTGATTTTACCTTATTGACTTTTTTTAACAACTACATATCTTCTGGGTACATTTGTTAGGGTTCTAAATTGTGGAACTCCTTAGTATTATGAGCCAAAGTCCTTTAGGCCAAAGTCAATCTCATCTGCACGTGGTGCACTACTGCTAACTGACAAACGGCCGGACCGTTTGTCAGTTCAGAGTATTTATAAGATAGGGAAGTCCATTTTAAATAATACCACAGCCAAATAACATTTCTCTTAAGGGTTCCTGCGAGTGTTCCTGCGAGTGAGTATAAGCTGGCAACGGATCGACGACCCCTTGAAGTTGCTGATCTCCGTGGGCTGTAGTGATTGCTTTCCATCAAGTGACCGACATGGTCGTTTGCCCCGCTCTCATAAAAAAAAATAGTCCAGATCAAGTAGTTAACACAACGTGTGGCGGAAACGACCCAGCGAAACTTAACTAAATAGTATAAAACAAAGTCGCTTTCTCTGTCCCTATGTCCCTTTGTATGCTTAAATCTTTGAAACTACGCAACGGATTATGATGCGGTTTTTTTTAATAGATAGAGTGATTCAACTGGAAAGTTTATATGTATAATATATGCATAACATAGTAGAAAAACACTGATAATTTAGAGGTTTCTAATGTTATGTCGTAAATAAACACATTTTTTTGCTCTTTCATTGCAAACGCTGGCTGAACCCAACGAGATAGATCAAAATAATGTAGTACAGTATTGTTCACCTTAAAATGGTCTACAAAAAAGTTCGCGATGGTATATGTCTATCTCTTAGTGGTAACACACAATAACCGTTATTTTATCCTTTGCTTTTTACAAGAAATAATGCCTTATTTACGAAGCGATTTTAAGCAATACAGAATTAATCCTTATCCAATTAAGTACCTTAAATACATTGCGCATTTAATATAGATCAATATGGCCCTTCACAGCATGTAATTTAAATGAATAGTTTAGAAGATATTAACACATTTAAAATGCAGGGACATAACGGCTGTGGCGGTACCGGCCGCGGAGCCGGCGGCGTGTGCCTATAACTGGGGAAGGACTGGATAGGACAAAGCGCAAAGACCTTCTGTAGTACATTTAGTATCAGCATTGCACCCGTGCGAAGCCGGGGCGGGTCGCTAGTAACTAATGAAGAAAGAATATGATGCGGAGTCAATATGCTGAGCTAATATAAAAAAAACAGGCCAAACCGCCCTTAAATATTTGTTTTATTTTTATTTAATTATTTCTTTTTATACTGAATATATAACTAAATATTATGTCAGTATTTCAAGCGTCTACCTATAACCGTTAGAAATTGCGAGCAAAAACGAGCAAAATAATCACGTTTATTGTATGGGAGCCCCCTTAAATATGTAATTTATTCTATTTTTTAGTATTTGTTGTTATAGCGGCAACAGAAATACAACATGACAATTTATATTATATTAAAAATAAACAGCAGAAGCAGGCATACATTTTCGCCGCGCGGTAGAAAGAGAGGGGGATATCACTTCCTCTCCTACGCCGCGCCGGCGGTCTACGCTCGCTCCGTCTTACGGAATTTCGATCAGGTCTCGTGTTCTGACGCGAGTTTAACATTTTTTACCCATCCCAAAAAGTGCACAACGCCGTTTAAGAATTTTCACTTAAAAAAAAAACTTGCTACGTAGAAGCACTGCACTGCACTGCACTTGAAACATGTGGTAGATTAGACGCAACATTTGTCACAGTGTATATAAATATGTACCCAAATGTCCGTATATTATTTATATTTTCAAAAACATAAAAAAGTCATAAACTGATATCTCTTAACAGGATGGCGTGGGTGGCTGCCGGCCTGACTCACGAAAACCTTTTGTATCCAGAGAGCCTAATCCACAACAATCCGTTATGTTCGTTGATATTAATCTCATTAGACATTATTCATATTTAACCTGACATGTTTGACTTCTCTGTGAATCGAGCCCGCGATCCTTGGCGTCAATGTAAACATTATTTGCTATAAATTGATCGAACAATAAATAGTAATTTAAAAAAATTAAACCGACTTCAAAACTATTAAGAAAGGAAGGAGGCATATAGGCTGGCAACGGATCGGCGACCCCTTGGTGTTGCTGATCTCCATGGGCGGTGGTGATTGCTTGCCATCAGGTGATCCCATATGGGTCTCGTTTGCCCCCCTCTCATATAAAAAAATATAATTTATTTCATAGGTAATTACCTATGAAATAAATTAAAAATAAGAAATTTAAAAGAAGAAATAAATCTTTTATTATATATAAAAATCTAAAATATTTACTTTAGATTTTATTTTTTGAGATCGGTGCCATCTGGACTGACACTGGGGTTGGTTTTCACGCCTATTAGTGTCAGGTGCCTGTTCAGTCGGCAGTGTCCAGTTAACACTTCTATGACAAGCCTCATGTTTCCTCTGGAGAGTTTTATCAGTTGGCTGGTCCTTCTTTTGTCTAGACCTTTGATGAAGATCTTCGACTGTCTCATTTCTGTCGCGGACTCCCATCTTTGGTTGGTCTCTATTACTGTTTTTCGGCTGATTACTCCCTTTGTTATTTTGTGGGCGATTGGTAGCCTTGGCTCCGGGCCCACCTGGTTTTCGTCAGCCCCTTTCCTGGCCAGTTCATCAGCTATTTTGTTGCCCGTGTTACCCTCATGTCCGGGTACCCAGGCAATCGTCACATCAGCTGTTCTGGACAGCCTTTCTAATGCCTTTTTGCACTCTTTGACAATTGCTGACGTTGTCTCTGTTTTAGCAAGTGCCTTCAGCGCTGTACCTAGTACCCATAGTACAAGGTTTGCTTAGTTTGGGACTAGACGACTGTGTGTAATTTGTCCAGGAATATTTATTTATTTTTTAGGGTTCCGTAGTCAACAAGGAAGGTTTACAATTTCGCCATGTCCGTCTGTATGTCTGTCTGTCGGTTCTTCCAGATTTTGAATACTAGATTGCTCACTTTTGGTATGGGCACATAATAATGACGTCAACAAAATGGTGAAATAAAATCCGGAAAAAAATCTGCAAGAAAAGTATTAGCTAAGTAGGCTTTCCAAGTTAACGTTAAAAATTTACTTGGAATATCATTATTTAGTACAAATTCCATTGAAAATTATTTAGATGAAGTTTATAGTTGTGTAAAACAGGTACTAAATCTAAAGTTTAGTTAAGTTAAGTTATCTAAAGTTATTTACGGTAGACGTTGCTTATCTTGCATGCTAGAAAACATGCGAAAATACAACTGAATGAACTTAATTTATGCTTTAGAAAGATGGGGTGTGGCTATGTCATGGACACGGCCGTGTGTCGTGAATATGTGAATATGTTATATGCACTAAAATTATCTCAAAATGGCAGCGCTTCCTCCTCCCCCGGACGCAATGTTCCATAATCTTTACTTAGCGTAATTAAATACTTTGATCCTTCATCTATCCAATGATGTGATTGAACTTTGGACGGAGGTTATAGATTTGTAGCTGCAACACCAAACTGTTTCCCCAGATTTTGTTACCATTCGTTTTTTTGCATTGCCTCCCTATGGAAGCAATTTTAAATACATATTCTCATAAAAAATGCGATACAAATCTTAAACATCAATTACTCTGTTATATTTCTCGTTTTTACTTAAACGGGTAACTTAATTGGTTTTATCTAAACGAGGCTTTTTGGACAACGGAAATAGTACACATAAAATCTAATGCAAAAGGAATATTTTAAAACTAAGTCAAGGTTTTACAAAGAATTTCGGTTCGTAATATTAGGAGCGTAATATTAGGAGGTTTGGGGTGTAAGTGGTTCATCAACATCTTTGAACCAAAGCCAACTTCACCTGCACGCGGTGCACCCTGCTGACTGACAAACGAAGCTCTGGCGAAAAGAGAGGTAGGGACCGTAATTGTAAGCTACCTGACTGGGGAATGTACCTCCACCTCACAGAATACCGCAGCCAAATAACAATTCCCTTGAGGGTTGTTGTGGTCCTGCGAGTGAGTGAGGTCACGAGGCGGCGCGCGAGCGATATTTTATGTTGCGAGCGTTAATATGGCTACGGTAACCGCTTCACATCGGGCGGGCCGTATGCTTGTCTGCTACCCGTCGTAGTATAAAAAAAAAAGCTGTGACAGACAGACACAATCATAGTCATGGATGATGTGATTGTGACTTTGGCACGTATCGCTGCTAGTTCGAAAGACTGTGTCATCATCATCAACCTGTATCTACCCACTGCTGAATACAGGCCTTCTTGAGTGCTGTCCATCAAATATGATTCTTCGCATTCCGCATGCAGCCGCTTACAGAAGCCTTCTCGAGGTCTGGTACTGATCATTTAGAAAGAGGACGTCCAGCGCACGGTCTCTACTCTAATAACTACCTTTCTCATCTGCCATCTATGTCGACAACTTTTAGTTCTCTGCCGAATTTCTTCGTTCCGGATTCGATCCCTTAGAGAAACTTCGAACATAGCCCCGTCCAATGCTCGCTGTGCGACTTTTAGTCTGTGGACTATCCCTATGGTAAGTGTTCAAGTCTCTGCACCATAGGACATTACAGAAAGAATGCACTGGTGGAACACTTTAGTCTGTAAGCATTGGGGTATCTGTGCGGTGAAGATGTGCCGAAGCTTTCCAGCTGCCCAGCCCAATTGTCTTTATCGATCCCCAGCCCCACACATCAAGATCGCAGCAGTGAGATCGTTCAGTATTCGACTGAGATGTTCCAGCGATTCAGTCATTATGACCATTTAGAAAAAAAAACACTAGGTATTATTTAGACAATTATTCCGAAAACTTTATATAAAATATTTATATAACGAGCTCGATAGTCGAATGGTGGCCACTTTGACTCTGAGGTTGCGGGTTCGACCCCAAATGTTTGTGTGCGTGAACATGTATCATATATTTTGTATTTATGTAATGTGTATGTATTTGGGCCCACCACACATTCCCACCACTGTATCTCCTGTGTAGCCAGGATTTACAGCGGCGACCGCCAAAAAAGGCAATGAACAATGAAGTCCATTGCAATCCCAGGGGTAAGACTATGGCTGCCTTGGAACTCACAACGAATTTAAACAGAAGAAATTAGTAGGAGTAGGAAGCTTTTGGAATTTGACTTCCCCTCTTAGCAATGTGAGAGACAGCAATATGGCAAATAAGGCATTAAAAGCCTAAAGAGACGGCTAGTCAAGTGAAGCTCAAGTGCCGTGCACCACGGATTTTAAGTTTCTAACACTATTGGGGTCCTAAAATATTGAGTTGTTACCTAACACATCGATTCCAATAATATGCATTGCAAAATCGTCTGAACGCTTGGTAATTCTCCCTTGTTGCTACCAAATCTGAATAGTATACTACCCCGGATGCAACTTGCAATGAATTCAACATGTCATCCCGCTCCCGCCGCCAAAGATCACACTCCCAGAGAACATGTTGTGCTGTTTGATCGAATTCAGAATTAGCAGTAGAACATTCGCATAAGTATGTATGTATATTTATAATGAGTATGTATGTATATTTTCTGTTGTATTGTACAATATTGTTGTTAATTTATTTTGTATGCCGCATTCGTGTATATCTGCACTTCCCTAAGGTTGTCTGGTAGAGAATGCTTTTAGCATTAAGACCGCCTTTGTACCCTTAAATTGTGGTAAATAAAGTTTAAATAAATAAATAAACATGTCTGTTTGTTTTGGTCTGGGTACTTTCTGTGTATTATATGTATGTATTTATAAAAAAAATATAATATCAGTTATCTAGAACATTGCTTAGTGTGGCACTAGATAGCCGTGTGTATATTTAACATTTATATTATACGGGCAAAGCTAAGGCGGGTAGCTAGTGACATATAAGGCATTAATAGCTTAAAGAGATGAGTAGATAGACGAGTTGCGGGCAATGGTCAGTAAAAACCCTAAAAAAATGTGTTTAAGTAACACATTATATAACAAAAACGTACGCTGTTCATTCACAAGATCAATGTTTATATTATTACTAATTCATAAAATGTTTAGTCATTATATATTATTGTATATCTAATCAGTTTCATCCGGGTAACTTACTTTTTTAGACGTCCGCGTCAATCTTAAAATTAGCACTTACAATTTGTTTGTATTGACAAAAGCTTTGACAAGTAATTCGATCATAGAAATACAAGTATAGTGCGCCTAACTTATCTATTCAATTGGAGAAAATAAGAACTAAATCGATTATTACTAAAGTGACAGTTTGAATTTACAGTTTCTTCGCCAGTAGCGCCACCAGTTACTGAACAGATAAGTTGGGCGCACTATACATGAGTAAATCATTATAATACTACAGAGATATCATCATCATCATCAGGTCATTTTAGTCTCTACTACAGGAGCACGACCCTCTCTCGTCCGTCCCAGACCGAAGGAGGATTTGGCCTATACTCCCCACGCTGGCCAGACGGGTTGGGGAGGCCTGATCGATGTTTGATAATGTATTTCCCTTAGTCGCCTTGTACGACATCCACGGGAAGAGACGGAGTGATTCTATTCTAGTCTGCCGGAAATCACACGGCCAATAGATAAGTAACAGAGATATACTAGATAAGTATCTGGATTATAAGTTACAATTAAGATACGGAACTTGAAAGTATCAGAAAATTTTATTAAAATACTAATATACAAAATATGTAATTTTTAAATAATTTTAAAAATAATATATTAAATAAAAAATATAATATATTTTTTTAAATAACATATATATATTTTTAGTCCTAACTTTGGCTACATAACATTCATCCAACTGCTGGGATACGAGCCTTCCCTCAAGCGGTTTAAAGCGCACATGAAAGCTACTTGGAATGCAAGGCCAATCTGGCGTCTACTGAATAGTTGTCACAGTACGTCGTATAGTTCTTATAAGCACAGAGCAGTTTTTTCATACGATGGTTTAGTTCATTTCCCAGTCGCAATTGTCAAAATGTATTTTTTTTTTAAATACACATAGCAGATTTTGGTTTGACAACGCCGAAATGCTAATCCGACCGATTACGGTAGTTAAGCAACGTCAACCATAGCCTATTCATAGATAAGTTTATTTATCTCGAGTTCCTCCAAGCCTCCATGATATGATGAACAAGACGACAGTCGTTAATCCAAGACCACGCACAAAATCGTGAGTATACAGGGAAACGGAAGTTTGCAATTATAGATTCCACATAGTATGTCACACTTCAACGCCTAAACATTATAATAATAGGCTTAATACGTGTAAAAATATTTATATACCTACTCATCATAATCATCATTATCAGCCTGTATCTACCCACTGCTGGATATAATCTGTAACTTGTGTTACAGATTATATCCAGCATTATTATGTATCTCTTTTTAATCACGGGTCAAGCCCGGTTATTTGATAGGCGTGCGCGGGGATATGGATCCAACGCGTAGAGGCCCCTTTGAGAAGTTTGATGTAATGTTGTACGCCCGCCGTGACCCGCTCCAGGATATGTCAATGGAACGACATACCCATGAGCAGGTCTTGGCAGGCGTTGAGACTATTGCGATGTGTGATGGAAAATAAATGGGCTATAGAGATGAGATCTGGGTGAACTTAAATACCGGGCTATTACAGAAGAGGGACGGGCGCCTGCCATAACTGCTTTTATTGCTAGTTATTTGCGGCAGGCTGTGGCTTGCCACTCACTAGATGGGCCCCCGAAATGCCAGGAAAACGGCCGGCGGCAACACCGGTGTGAGTGGCTCAGGGATGTCGAGCGGTGTGCTGCGCTTTCTCCGAAGTTACTCGCGGCGTGATGCCCTTTAACACTTCCACCACTGGAGCATATAGCTCTAGAGGCTCCTCTCTGGACGGCCAATGAAGGCAAGCCAGAGCTGAGAGTCCTGCGGGCCCTCTTGTGTTTACACTCCGACCTATGAAGACACGCCGGAGACGAAGGCCCTGACCGACTCTCTGGAGACTCGGGTCCGATATCCAGCATTATTATTATTATTTAATAGTTGTCTTCGGCCAACTTGCTAGGATGCTATAAATATATTTAGAACCTCTCCCGCATGGGTGGGATTTGAACCCACGACCTCTCGATGACCGGTCTCGTGCTCTTGCATTATGTAAAATGCAAAAATTCGTCTCCAACACAAACGTTCCTGGTAGCTCAGGTGGAAGAGCACTCGACCGGTCATCGAGGGGTCGTGGGTTCAAATCCCACCAAGGCCCCCGGGAGGTGAATTTTTCATTTTTTTTTTAATATTTATAATATCCAGCATTGTTACAGATTTGTGATTCATCAATATCTTTGAACGAAAGCCAACTTCACCTGCACGCGGTGCACCCTGCTGACTGACAAACGAAGCTCTGGCGAAAAGAGAGGTAGGAAGCGTAATTGTAAGCTACCCGACTCCGGAATGTACCTCCACCTCACAGAATACCGCAGCCAAGTAACAATTCCCTTGAGGGTTGTTGTGTTCCTGCGAGTGAGTGAGGTCACCAGAAAGGAAGGAGATGATGCCGGCAGCGGGGGTGGCGATATTTTATGTTACGAGCATTAATATGGCTACGGTAGCCGCTACACATCAGGCGGGCCGGATGTTTGCCTTCCACCCGACGTAGTATTCAAAAAAATAAAGATTTCTAAACCTAGCAAGTACATTGAATAATTTTACGGTTTGGTATCGTATTCCATAGATAGTTCCATAGTCTAATCCAAATCTCGATTTGCGGCGAACGCTTTGTCAATGTTCAATAAAGCTTAAGTCGTCCAAAATACAATTTCATTAAACACGCTGTCGTAAGTGTTGATTACACTAAGTTGGAAATACACTAATGAACCTGTGAATTGATTGCACTGTAACAATGGGCTAATATATCGTATTGCAGGAACAGAATTTATTACTGAAGGTGTTATTTGCATCATTCGTAGAAAAAAAAAGTTTGCCTCTCTACTTTTATAGAGAGCAATCGATCTCCTCCGATTGCTGCCTGCCCCCCTAGCCGAGTGTAATTCGTAGCGTAACGAACGTTAGATAGATCACGTGACATTTGTCAAATCGAACATTTTAGTATGAGAATTGACAAATGTCACGTGATCTATCTAACGTTCGTTACGCTACGAATTACACTTGACTAGGGGGGCAGGGGCCCTACCGAAGCTGAAGCCGATTACCATCAGATTTTGTGATCGCGAAAATAGATCTTCAAACTTATTCAGCTTAGTCCGTAGAGCTGCATAGTTTCTACCAACTAAGCCAAACACAACTATTGACGAGCTCGGTGGTCGGATGGTTAGCAATGGCCACTTTGACTCCGAGGTCGCGGGTTCGATTCCCGCACAAGGCAAACATTTGTGTGCATGAACATGTCTGTTTGCCTTGGTCTGGGTGTTTATTATATGTATGTATTTACAAAAAAAAATGTATTTAAGTACATTTATCAGTTGTCTAGTATCCATAACACAAGCTTTGAGCTTAATTTGGGACTAGATGGCGCTGTGTAAATTGTCCTGAAATATTTATTTATTTATTTATTGCCAATCTAAGCTAAAGTCTGATTTTCGCAATCAAAAAAACCCGATGGTTGGTTTCAGCTTCGACGGTAGGTTCCTAGATTACGTTTTGTTGTATGTTACTAACAGAGTTTTTCACGACATTTGAACAAAAAGGCTATTCTTCAATTTTTCCAGAGACCTAGCAAGATCAATTTCTCGCCCCAGTAAACCGATGTATTGAAAACTGGCTTACGCCCGAAACTCCTTACGCAGGCATCCTGGTATTCCGCCAGAATTGACGGATGCGACGTAGGCATCCGGTAATAAACGATTTTTGAAAATTTTGTTACCTGTATGTCAAATTTCAATCCAATTCGTTAAGTGGCTTGGGCTATGTATTGATAGATCAGTCAGTCAGTTCATACGCGCCCAGGAATACACGCACTCTTGGGAATTTTCAAAAATCCTTCCCTTGCGGATGCCAATGATGCCAATGCGGATGATCAGTCCGTAATGGTTGAATACAAAAAAAAAGAAGAAGGCACAAAAGATTTCATCGAAATCCTTAGAGCTCATAATTCGTAGATCGTTGTTTGTAGACTGTTCCTTGTTTAATGGTATAGAATACATATGGAAAATACATTGCTCTGGGCGTTTATGCGTATGATATAAATTAATTTAAAAATAATGAAGCCTAATAAACACATATTATCCGCCTATCAGCACCCACCTAATAATAATATTAGGTATTATAATAATAATAGGTTTTATGATCATGACTTAATATAATGCCAGCATGACTGTACTATTTGGATACTTATGACGGATATGTTGTGAGTAGAAATAATCTCGTGTGATGTAATATCTTCGGGTGTAAGTGGCTCAATGCCATCTTTGAGCTAAAGCCAACCTCGCCTGTACGTGGTCCACCCTGTTCTTTGACTAACGACGCTCTGGCGAGACGGAGATATGGATAAGCGTAATTATAAACTATTCGAATGGGGAAGTGCTTCCTCCTCATATCAGACAATTCCAAAAACCTAGAGGTAGATATTGCTACCTGATTACGTTATATTACAATACCTATCGAGTTTCTCTCGACATTTTCTACTACGCTTTTTAAGATATATTCTACCACGAACTATGAAATTGTGGAAGCAACTTTTTTATACCACTAAGGTGACAAACAGGCATACTGTCCGCCTGATTGAAAGCCGTTACCGTAGCCTATGGCATCACATGCGCGTTGCCAACCCTGTTAGTACCTCTTCACACCCTTTTTGAATTTCTCTCAGTAGTATTCCCAAATAAATACGACATGGAAGCCTTCAAGAACAGAGTCAATTTCTCCCAAAAGGCTGGCAACAGATCGGCGACCCCATGGTGTTGCTGATTTCTATGGGCGGTTGTGATTACTTTCCATCAGGTGAACCACTTGCCACCTACCCACCCACATGATGAAATATCGTTAAATTTTATGGAAATGTTGCAGAAAGAAGCAGCTAACACCTAAGTTTCAAATGAAACAAACTTTTTTGTATGTTATGATAAAAAATGTATCTCAAAATAGCATCTGTTATTCAGTTCTATACAAATCATTTTACCTGACAGGCGGCGTGGCGAATCGGTGATATTGACACTGAATTGAAGACGTATTCATTCATTTTTGTATGAACACGGAAGACTGGTTTATTGAGGTTTCTTGTACATCGACACAAAGATCGTGTATGATAAATACTTTTAATAAAATTCCAAAGCACAAAGTCTTATAGCAAAACGGTGAAGCGTTTGTGCGTGAGGTGCTATAAATGAGCAACACAACACTCAATTAACAAAATATAATTTATTTAAAAAAATATATATAATAGCTCAGGGGTGAGTTTAGAGGCCCTACTATGCCGGTAGTTCTGGTTTCCCAGTCAAGAGGTACTGTCCTGGGGTCCAGTGCTGGGGAGTGGAGTTGCCGGTGGCTTGATCTTGCGGCTGTCCAGGACTCAAGTAGGCAGGTACTTATGTGCCAAGGTAGTATGTGCCTGTACGGGTATCTCTTATTTTGTAGTCCGTAACTGGAACCCTGGAAGTGATGGCCAGTGTCAGTGAAATGCTATAAATATATAATGACGGCCAGCCATTTTGCCACGAGAAGTGATGATGATGATATGAGGTGATGGTGATGGACCTAGGTACCTACGTTTAGTGCAATGACTGTGGCTGATGGACTGACAAGAACAGAGTTTACAATAGAAAACTAACTACTTGTTCTCAAAGATTACAATTCAATAAAAAAATGTTCTAGATTCAATTTATTTTTATACCGGGCGGTAGCAGAAGATATCCACGCCCGTGCGAAAAATCTATGAGTTTCTATACTCGACGTAATGTTACTTTTATTTAGATATTACCAGAAACACTATCTAAATTCACAAATTTAATTTAAAAATTATCTAGAAAGTACCTAAGGGATGCTAAAATGAAATAATAGTTCGCCACTTACCGAATTTCGGGTTTGAATAGCACTTAGGTCTTAACACTTTAGTTAGTTGTTAGGTACTCGTATACTGGTATAAGTTTAGTATAAAACTTTCACTTCTTCCACAATTCAAATCACGACGCAAGGACGTTCTGGGATGAGAACGTATATCGTGTGTCTCGTAGCAAGGAAATGATGCCAATGATGACCGGTTAACGGTGCATCGAGATATAAGAAATAAACTACCTACATAAAAAAAACGCGGCATGTTGCAGACACTAATGCAGAATCAGCCGTTCTTGAGTTGACCAATTTCTATCGTAAGTAGTGTTGATAAATTAGTTTGTTTTTATGTGAATATATGTTTATTATTATTTTAATTGTAAATAAGTTTAGGTATTATATATTTTCTTTTATTTAATTTTAGTTTTAGTTTAGTTTTAAGTAAATTTGTTTAAATTTTTAAATAATAGACATTGTGATAATTTTATATTAACTAGTACCGTGTACTACGTTACACTACCCCCTCTCGTACCCAAGGATTTTATTCCCTTTTAATAAAATCCGCATCTTCTTAGTAAATAAGTTTGTTTTTCTATTCATACATCATCATCTTTTATACCTCTTCAGTCATATTATCTACATTCAAACAACTGTGGCAAATATTATACAAAAATTTACCATGGCACTCATATAAACAAGATATAAGTTAAGCAGATTTTATACTCTGTCTAACTTAAAAAAAACTAGCGATATATGCAATGCTTTTATATAGGTATAATTGGTGGGTATAAAATTGTACACAAGAAATAAAAAAAAAACTTATATTATGAGGTATTGGCTAATTTAATATCTTTTATATGCCAAGTACCCAAATCTTTGCCTGACATGTCAGCCAAATTATATACTAATGGAGACTTTTTGGCTATTACGCGACATTTGAAGTACTTTGGTGCCAGTTTTTTACTAAAGTACTTATGTTTGTCGCTTAGTACATAGGTTCTTTTCATCACTATATCACCTACGTTAAATTCAGCAGGTTTGCGCCTGAGGTTATAGTGACTAGTATTTTTAACGTGGGCTTGCCAAAGCTTGAATTGTACTTTGTCAAATATTTTTGATAAGCAACCCAGATTTTCGGCGTAAACATCACGTGGTAGAAAAACTACTTCATCACCGAGGTCGTTATCCACGTAATGTGTGCCGCAAGTAACCAATTCCCTACCGAAAACTAAGAACGAAGGGGTATATCCAGTAGCTTCGTTCACTGAGTTATTTATAGCGAACTGAACTGAAGGGATTTGAGTGTCCCAAGACCTATGATCTTCATCGACGAATGTGGATAGGCATGTTATAATTGTCCTATTATAACGCTCGACCGTATTAATTTGTGGCGTGTACTTAGGGGAAAAGAATATATTTGGCACATTATACTTTTTGAAAAAAGTTTCTATATGAGTGCTAGTGAATTGGCTGCCATTGTCAAGAAATATAGTTTGGGGAACGCCGTGAACAAGAAAAACAGAATCTTGTAAAATTTTGGTAATTATCTGCGAAGTAGCACTTCTGATTGGAAAGATTAAACAAAATTTTGAAAAACAACATGTAACTACGAAAATATATGAATTCTGCTTACGACTAACAGGCAAAGGACCCATTAAATCTATTGAAATGGCCTGAAATGGACGTGAACATTGCTTTGGACGTCCCATTTCTCCTAAAGTAGTGTGATTTTGGATTTTATGAGACAAGCACTTATCACACGATGTTACAAATTTGACTACATCTTTGTACATACCGGGCCAATAGTAACGTAAAGCAATCCGTTTGTAGGTTTTAAAGATACCAAGATGTCCGGCTGTAGGCTCGGAGTGATTTTCGTAAATGATTTGCTCACGCAACTCGCTCGGTATAACCTCCTTCCAAGAAAATTCAGACTTTAGTTCACACTTGTCCTTGCTAAGCCGAAATAAACTATTATTTTTTATAATAAAATTTGGAAAATTTTGTTGATTATTAAGGCAACCGTTGTAGGTGTTTTTGTACCAAGAATCGGATGTGGTACCAAAAACGTTCGATGTGCTGATGGCACTTACAGGGATGGCTCTAGAGAGCGCATCTGGAATGACATTATCCGAGCCACGACGGTGCTTGATTTCGAAATCGAAGGATGACAAACGCACGCCCCAGCGAGCCAGTCTTCCCGTAGGATTGTTCAAGGACAGAAACCATTTAAGTGCACTGTGGTCGGTGTATACCGTGAACTGTTTACCGTTCTCCAAATAGCACCTCCAATGCTCCAGAGCAGAAATCACAGCCAACGTCTCGCGCTCAGTGATGCTGTAATTTCGTTCAGGTGTGGAGAGTGATCTACTCATGTAAGCAATGGGGTGTTCTTTGGAGTTTATGGTTTGGGTAAGCATTGCACCGATACCATAGTTGCTGGCATCCGTATGTACCTCAAACGGGAGGTTGTAATTGGGACAAGATAAGACTGGTGCTGATACTAGGCATTCCTTTAATTTTAAAAATGCAGCTTCTGCTTCTTTAGTCCACTCAAAAGGAGGGGAATTTTTCTTATTAGACGTTAATTTGTTCAACGGAGCTGCTATGGTGCTAAAATTTGGTACAAACCTACGATACCAAGTGGCAGTGCCTAAAAACCGTTTGACGTCCTTTTTTGATGAAGGTGTAGGATATTGAAGTATGGCCTGCACCTTTTCAGGATCAGTTCTGAGACCACCACTATCCACGACATAACCAAGATATTTGAGTTTATCACGAAAGAAACAGCATTTATCCTGGTTAATTGTTAGATTAGCATGTTTTAATTTGTCTAATACGCAAAGAAGCAGAGAAACGTGACTGTTAAAGTCGTTACTTACAATAATGACGTCATCCAAATATGCAAAAACTTTCTGGTCGAATTCACTGAAAAGTAAGTCAACTAGACGCTGTTGAGTGGCCGGAGCGTTAGTTAAGCCAAAGGCAGTACGTTTAAATCTGAATGTGCCTCTGCCAGGGACGTAAAAAGCTGTTTTGTCTCGATCGTCAGGATGAATGTTGATTTGCCAAAATGCTTTAGATAGATCGATGCTTGACAAATATTTAGCATCGCGAAGATTATCTAAGATCTCAGAGACGTAGGGCAAATTATATGCGTCCTTCTTCGTCACTGAATTTAGTTTTCGGCTGTCCAAGCAAAATCGAGGCTCGCCATTCTTTTTGGTCACAATTAACACTGGGGAAGACCATGCGCTTTCACAGGGTTCGATAACGTCGAGAGCCAACATTTCGTCTACCTGTTCCACAAGAATACGTTGTTTCTCAGGCGACATGCGGTAATAGCGCTGACGGATCGGTTGAGTATCTCCAGTATCAATACGATGAGTGATCAAACTGGTATTGCCAAGACCTTTGACTTTTGAAGAAATTTCTTCAAACTGACGCATGACGTTATCTGCCATGACCTTTTCAGTGTTACTAAGGGTATCATAATTTTGCAAAAAGGTGTCTTTATTAACAGAGGCAATGTTGTTACTAGTAGGACCAATAGTAATTGAGTGCAAATGTTTTGGACAGATTTGAAATTTGCGCCAAAAGTCAATTCCTAGAATAAGATTATTTTCAATTTCAGGGACTACTAATGCCTTAATGATGTGAAATTGGTTTTCAAAGTGAATGGGAAGATTCATAGAACCAATGCTATTTAATTTCTGGCCTCCAGCAGCTACAAGAAAAGTAGGATTCAAAGTGCTGCTTTCAAGTTGAAGACCCTGATTGAGAAGTGCTTTTTGTGCATTATTACCTACTATAGTAACCGCGGAACCTGAGTCTAGCAATCCTGCTATAACAAGGTCGTTTATTTTAACAGAAACATAAGGTCTCAAATCGTTATTTGGTTTACAAGAAAGAACTGAAACAACTTTATAAATTTTGAAAAAATTAGAGATCGTTTGTAACCAGTTTTTCCAATCTTCTTTATCAAAATTGCTATTGTCACAGTTCTGACCAACTAGTTTTTTGAAATTGGTTTTAAATTAGTTTTCTTCTGGTTACAGTCGGGACACTCTGGTGTCTTAACGTCTTTCTTACCACAAACAAAACAAAGAATATTGGATTTGTCTGCTGTACATTGGCGTAGGCCATGAGTATCCGTACGGCATCTCGGGCAATAACGACGCTTTGGTGTATCAATAGCAGCTAAATATTTTTGGTTAAAATTAGCATAACCATTTTTATTTTCATTTTGTTTGCTGTAACCCTGTGCATTATTGTTTCTATTAAAATTGTTATATTTATTATAAGGTTTCGGTTTAGAGTATGCAAACTCAGGCGCTAATGTATCCGATGAAGGGCCTGGTGGTTCACGAAAATGTGAAAGACGCGCTTGAACCTTCTCAAAGTTAGTACACAAAGATCTCAGCTCTTCAATGGATTTAATTTCGGGAACCGAAGCTAATATATTGGAATAACAGGGACGGATATTATGTAAAATTATCTCCAATTTGCTTTCTTCTGAAGGAGTTTTCGACAAACGTGAAAACAACCCAGACATAATAGACAAATATATAGTTATGTTTTCGGTCTCACCCTGTGTTCTAGAACGGATTTCAGATAAAAGTCTATAATCATAATCAGACTTATCGAAATCTTCTTTGAGTCTATTCAAGAGACAGTTCCAATCAGAAATAAGATCTTTGTTACTTCGGAACCAATGAAGTGCATTACCAGAAAATATCTCAGTTGCATGTGAAAGTAATTTTTCATCTGACATATTCCTAGCCTCTTTAAATTCATTTGCCCTTTGGATGAAGGAACGGACGCAACTATTGCCATCATATTTTAGTTTGCTGATGTCTTGCGAGGTACGATCGCAAGTGACTGAGACGTTTATGGGGTTTAAAGAAGGTGAAATTTCACTAACGCTAGCAGAAGAGGCTAACGGGTCGGCTAAATACTTATCTTTTAAAGAGTTAAATTTATTAAAATATTTTTTAAAGTGGTCAACGCAAGAATCATAAGCGTGTGCAACTTCTTCGCTACGAGTCATTCTATTAAGACGATGGTATAAATGATGAATCAAGTTTTGTATTCGCAAAAGACTGGTGCGGTCAACATCAGCATCGAAACTTGCTTTAATTTTAGTTAAAACATTTGAGACACCTTTAAGATCATCCTCTATATTTAAAGATGAATCTAAAATATCCTCAGAAGGAAAGAGTGGAATTAATTTAACAATTTGCTTGCGAAGTTCTTGTACGGTGGCTCCGGGAGTCGTACCTCTAATATCTACCTCGTATTCAAGCTCTGATTTTTGCAACGATAAAAACTTAATTGGATAAGCCATAATATCAAAACCGAAATTTTGCAAATAGTGAACTAAAAAAAAAAATGGACTGGTTTTATAGAACTAATAAAAAAAAATACTCTGTTCTTTACAAAATAAATGAATGAAATTAATTAACGTTTTGGTTGAAATGAATGAAAATGATAATGAATTTTGAGAAAACAAAAAAATAAAAAAATTACAGGCACAGAACTAAAAAGAACAAAAATATAAAACACTAAAAAAAATGCAACTAATGTGTAACTTAACAATAAGTCCAAAGAGAAAAAAAAAGAACTGGACACTTTGAAAAAAGTCCGAATTACTTACTGCAACATAAGATTGATAATATTTTACTTTGAAGGTAGGATGATTTCTATAGTTGCGGTCAAAGAACACAATTTAAGTCAAATACACAAATTACCATTTTACAATAGAAATGAATAAAAATGTTACACCTTAGTTGCGAGCAACCAAAAATAATAAAAAAAAAACGTTTCACAAAACCAAAAAATAAAAGAAGCACACAGACATGCAACTACTCTAAGAAAGCAGAACTCCGGGCATAGAAAAGCATGAGAATTTAGAAAAAAAAACACTTGGGCGCCAGTGAAGCGTTTGTGCGTGAGGTGCTATAAATGAGCAACACAACACTCAATTAACAAAATATAATTTATTTAAAAAAATATATATAATAGCTCAGGGGTGAGTTTAGAGGCCCTACTATGCCGGTAGTTCTGGTTTCCCAGTCAAGAGGTACTGTCCTGGGGTCCAGTGCTGGGGAGTGGAGTTGCCGGTGGCTTGATCTTGCGGCTGTCCAGGACTCAAGTAGGCAGGTACTTATGTGCCAAGGTAGTATGTGCCTGTACGGGTATCTCTTATTTTGTAGTCCGTAACTGGAACCCTGGAAGTGATGGCCAGTGTCAGTGAAATGCTATAAATATATAATGACGGCCAGCCATTTTGCCACGAGAAGTGATGATGATGATATGAGGTGATGGTGATGGACCTAGGTACCTACGTTTAGTGCAATGACTGTGGCTGATGGACTGACAAGAACAGAGTTTACAATAGAAAACTAACTACTTGTTCTCAAAGATTACAATTCAATAAAAAAATGTTCTAGATTCAATTTATTTTTATACCGGGCGGTAGCAGAAGATATCCACGCCCGTGCGAAAAATCTATGAGTTTCTATACTCGACGTAATGTTACTTTTATTTAGATATTACCAGAAACACTATCTAAATTCACAAATTTAATTTAAAAATTATCTAGAAAGTACCTAAGGGATGCTAAAATGAAATAATAGTTCGCCACTTACCGAATTTCGGGTTTGAATAGCACTTAGGTCTTAACACTTTAGTTAGTTGTTAGGTACTCGTATACTGGTATAAGTTTAGTATAAAACTTTCACTTCTTCCACAATTCAAATCACGACGCAAGGACGTTCTGGGATGAGAACGTATATCGTGTGTCTCGTAGCAAGGAAATGATGCCAATGATGACCGGTTAACGGTGCATCGAGATATAAGAAATAAACTACCTACATAAAAAAAACGCGGCATGTTGCAGACACTAATGCAGAATCAGCCGTTCTTGAGTTGACCAATTTCTATCGTAAGTAGTGTTGATAAATTAGTTTGTTTTTATGTGAATATATGTTTATTATTATTTTAATTGTAAATAAGTTTAGGTATTATATATTTTCTTTTATTTAATTTTAGTTTTAGTTTAGTTTTAAGTAAATTTGTTTAAATTTTTAAATAATAGACATTGTGATAATTTTATATTAACTAGTACCGTGTACTACGTTACAACGGGCGACTTCTTTTAAGTACATGATGACTATTATTAAGCTCTTTATTCTACGTCGGACGTGTACAAAGGTGAGCTTATGTATTTATTAAAAAAAATATTGACGACTATAAATAAGTACAAAAGGCGGAACACGCAAAACGGGAACACTGCACAGACCTACTCACTACCACCGCACAAAGGTGCCACGCCAGCAGTAACACAAAATACGTCACCTAAGTGCCTGTCAATGAATGTTATGCAAGCTTTGCACTTAATTTGGAACTAGGTGGCGCTGTGTGAATTGTCCAGAAATATATATTATACACATATACATGATTATATATGGAAACGCAAAGGATAAGCAGTAAATAGGATAAACCTTCATTGTCCTATTTACTGCTTTTCCTTTGTTTGGATAAATTCTCAAGCAAATAAGCTTGGACATTCTTTTTGAAAGTAAACTTACTGGAAGATTCTCTGATGGCATCAGGTAACGTGTTTTTATTGTTTCAGTTAGAAATAATATATTCCCATTAGAGAAAACAAAACTTTAACAAATAAGTTATAAACCCCGGAACTCACGACCAAAGCAAATGCAAAAACAGGCGTCAAAATTCTGATTAAGTGTGATGTGTGGTGATGCCGTCATTTTATTATGAAAATCTCATAAGTTATTGGATTACCATACATCATGTTTGGTTTATCACGATTACCGTATTTGTTTAACATAATTACATCGGTTTCTATACAATGATACGCGGAGAAGAAAAAAATATGGCTAATGAAGCACCTTATCCAGATTACTGAGTTTTTTTGATAATACTGCGAAGCTATGGCTTAAAGATTTAAATAAATAGGCACAAAACATTTATATGGCAGACAAGCAATATTTGAGGTGTAAGTAGCTCAGGATCTTTAGAGCCAAAGTCAACCTCACCAGAAATCGCTCACCAAAATGGATCGCATTATCGTGGTGAAACAAGAAGCTTGATTATTTTTTGATTATAGGGAGTTGGATTATTGTGTCGAATTCCGTTAGAAATAATAAATAAATAGAAACGACTTGGGACGTAAGACACTCAAGCCAACCTTACCTGCACGTGGTGCACCCTGCCGACTAGCGAAAGAGGCTCAACCGAAAGTGAGGTAGGGTACATCGTATTTGTAAGCTGTCCGACTAGAGAAGTATCTCCACCTCACAGAATATCGCAGCCAAATAACTTTCCCTTGAGGGTTGTTGTGTTTTTGCGTGTGAGTCACAGAGGTCACCAGAAAGGAAAGAGTTGCTGCGTTGGCAGCGGGAGTGGCGGTGCGCGAGCTATATTTCATGCTGCGAGCGTTAATATGGCTACGGTAGCCGGATTTTAAATATGTAACACTATTGGGGTCTTTAACATTCAGATGTTACCTAACACATCGATTCAAATAATATGAATTTCAAAATTTATCTGAACGCTTGGTAATTCTCCCTTGTTGCTACCAAATCAGAATACTATACTACTCCGGATGCGAAATTGAACATGTCGTCCAGCTCCCATCGCCAAAGATCACACTCCCAAAGAACATGGTGTGCTCTTTGATCGAATTCATGATTGATTCCTTAAAATTGCCATACCCAGTTAACAATTTCGCAACGGGGTGATCGACTTTTAACCACTTTTTAATTAATACATAGTCTAATGGATTTGGCTACCTGGTATGCTTGAGGGTCAATATGCAACCTTGTGCAAGTATTTATTATGAAACCATTAGTCTAGGCGCCTCCCGCCTTAAGATAACAATCAGTTTTGTCCAAAACCAGATTACGGTCATCGACCGAGAGCTTGTTTATAACCGGTCGGTGTAATTGATTTTAGGGTACTGTACAAATTATAATTCCTGTAATAAGATTTTTTATAAGGATTTGAAAGCAATAACTCAAGTACCCAAGGTGAGTGCAGGAAAACGGTAAGGCAGGGTACAGTCTACAGCGACCAGGAAGCCTGCCGCTAAAGCCGAAGCCGATTCACATCGGGGATTTTGATTGCGAATATCGGTCTTCTCTTGAAGTTTGCGATAAATATCTTCAGTCTAATTGGTAGAGTACGTCCTTCCTTCCTAAAAAAAATAACATAAAAAAAAATATACGCGTCGAATTGAAAACCTCCACCGTTTATTCGGCGGTTAAAGATTACTTAAACAACAGTATAAGTAATAGTACTAACGTAAACACTGATTACGATTGATACGATTCATGACAGTGCTCTGCTCTCTGCTTTTAAATAAATGATAAAATTTCTAATAAAAACTAACGTTAGGTATAAAACGTTTACTTGAGTAAAAGGAAATCCAGGTACTTACCTACTAGGTTTCCGCACTAAGATTGTTCAAATTAAAAGTCCCTAAGTAACATAATATCGCAGTACAAGACGTCGATTAAACAAGGCTTCGCAGTATTATATTTTAGTAGTAAAATCGCTCGCAGTACAATTATTCGAAGTAACCAAACATCGCAACAACACGACGTCGATCTAAGAAGTCGTCGCAGTATAGAAATGTCGTTGAAAGGTTTTCGAAGTATCAAAATTCGATGATACGGCTGTCGCATTCAAGTAGGAAACCCTTCCTAACGGCTAAGCATTACTATTAGTTAGATTTTCGCAATCATAAAATACGGTCGTAATCGGCTTCAGCATAGGCGCCCTTGGTAGGCGTGACCAATTTGAGCTACATTACTTTTCAAGCTTCTGCTACTAGCAGTATTTTTTATTCTGTGTTTTTGCCTTTAGTTACTATATTAGCAACAAGGGAGAATTACCAAGCGTTCAGACGATTTTGCAATTCATATTATTGGAATCGATGTGTTAGGTAACAACTCAATGTTTTAGGTTCCCAATAGTGTTAGAAACTTAAAATCCGTGGTGCACGGCAGTTGAGCTTCACTTGACTAGCCATCTCTTTAGGCTTTTAATGCCTTATTTGCCATATTGCTGTCTCTCACATTGCTAAGAGGGGAAGTCAAATTCCAAAAGCTTCCTACTCCTACTAATTTCTTCTGATTAAATTCGTTGTGAGTTCCAAGACAGCCGTAGTTTTACCCCCGGGACTGCAATGGACTTCATTGTTCATTGCCTTTTTTGGTGGTCGCCGCTGTTAATCCTGGCTACACAGGAGACACAGTGGTGGGAATGTGTGGTGGGCCCCCGTCCCACATATTTAGTTACTATAATATGCACCCTCCTATGCATAGAAATAATAATCTATTTAAGTGTTCGGTGCTCCTAGGTTTAACTAGTTAAACCTAAGGTAAGTACCTCGTCTTCCTTTCCAAAAGCAAGTCAAGCCTCGCTCGTTTCGATCGCTCAGCATTTGTTTTAAACTCAATAATCAAAATAATCTCAAGCTTAACCTAACCTAACCTCGACAGAAGAGAACTTTTTGACACGAAGTCAGAAAGAAAAGAATCAATAGAAGGTGCCATCCTAATGTCAAGTGAGAGCGAATTCAAAAGGTTCACCGGTTTCGCCGCGAGAGACTGACTGGACATGAGTACTGTGAATACGAATGTCGACATAGAGATTCCCACAAGAGCGTAGTCTGCTCTCTACGTCTCGCATATGTATGCACTCTTTAAGATACATAGCAGCAGCTGTACGATACCTTTAGAAAAAATCAAAAAAGATACCTTTAAACAAGAAAATTATAAAAGAGCACTTTGTTATGTAGTATGAGAGGTACTCCTCAGCGATAAAATCAGCCCAGTCATGCAAAAGAAGAGTTTCACCGTCGGTTCTCCATGAATATCATGGCAAATTCCCAATCTCTTTGAACTTACATTGTGTCTTCTGTTTATATGGAAAATATTAAATTGATCCACAAAAAAAAAACCTGATTTGCACATCAAATTAATCTGATCGCACATCAAATCCTGCACTTGTAAATGTGCAATAAGTATTTTTATCTAATCTCATACTGAAATTTACACATTAAAAAACTAAACACAGTATCTTAATGACAGTCTTTACGCACAAGCTATCAAAATAAATTTAAAAAGTTATTTTTCGATACAGCTCTTATATGGACAACTGTATCGTAAAATAACTTTTTTACCATTTCGATACAGCTTCAGCCCTGGATACAGGTATTTTAAACAGGTTGCAATGCAAATACATTGCAACTTTGCAAAATTTTTCTACATAATCTGTGAACGCGGCGCCGCGCGGCGCGTCGCGCATGCGCACTACGCTACGCATGCTCGATCTGCAAATGGATTTATATGTAAGAATTATAGCTGTTAAATTAACTTCATGGTTGTATTTAAAATATTATTATCATATATTTCATGAGATTAGATAAAGTAGTGTATGAAACTGCACATAATTAGGTATTAAAATACTCGTGTGGTCTATTATAACACTCGCCTCCGGCTCATGTTATAAACTCACACTCGTATTTTAATAACCCTTATTATGCAACAGTTTCATAAACTACTATTATATTTTTTTATACGGAACTCAACATTATAATCCAACTCTCGCTTATTTCTACCGTGTAGTAATCCATCACTTCTTGTTTCACCACGACAATGCGATCCATTTCTGATGACTATAATTGGTTCAATCTGACTTCTATTAATTGATGTGTTGACGGGTCTATCATAAAAACCTGTTCGGACCGTTGTGGTATGCGGGAAGTCATTGCACTTTTTAAGGTGCACGATGCAAGAGAAGATTGGTGTTAAGTAACTTACATACCTACTTGCATAGACGGAACTTATAGCTAGAATATGTAAGTTGTGAATATCATCATCATCAGGTCATTTTAGTCTCCACTACAGGAGCACGACCCTCTCTCGTCCGTCCCTGACAGAAGGAGGATTTGGCCTACACTCCCCACGCTGGCCAGACGGGTTGGGGAGGCCTGATCGATGTTTTATAATGTTCCCTTAGTCGCCTTGTACGACATCCACGGGAAGAGACGGAGTGATTCTATTCTAGTCTGCCGGAAACCACACGGCTGATTTTGTTTTGATTTGGCTGAAGTTGTGAATAAGTTTTATGTAATTATTATTTAAATAGTTGATTTAGGCTTTTGCCAGCCTTTTGGATCTTGCCAGAATATTAAAAAAAATGAAAAAAATCACCTGTCCCGCCTAGGTAGGATTTGAATCTACGACCTCTCGATGACCGGTCGAGTGCTCTTCCAACTGAGCTACCAGGAAGGAAGGAAGGAAATTGTATGGTATCTCTTATGTATGTTGTAGCTCGATGGCGTCTTTGCGCGTGTAAGTCTAATCGAACACGCAAGTTAAGCAACGTCGACCGTAATCTATCCATAAATAAATATTGTCAGACAAATTACACAGCGCCATCTAGCCCCAAAGTAAGCGAAGCTTGTGTTATGGGTACTAGACAACTGATAAACATACGTAAATACATTTTTTTTTGTAAATACATACTAATGATACATAGAAAACACCCAGACCAAGACAAACAGACATGTTCATACACACAAATGTTTGTCCTGTGTGGGAATCGAACCCACGAGCGTTGGTGTCGAAGCCGCGTCATTGACCACTATGCCACCGAGCTCGTCATCCATGGATGGGTTTATATTACCTCGAGCTCCTAGTTGCCTCCCTGTTTCGGATTGCACGGTAAGCCGTCGGTCTCGGCTATTGTCAGTACATGACAGTCGTTTAGCCAAGTCTGAACGACCATATCAACTTTTCTAATGTAGGTAACTTTATGTCGTTTCACAGATTGCGCGAAACCAATTTGATAAAAAGACAGGACAACGTCTGTTGGTCTAGCTAGTTTAGCTAGACCTAGCTAGTTTAAAAATTTGGAAGTTACTTAAGAATGCGGATGAGTACACAAGAAATGCCTTCGGTCAACATTACAAACGTGCCCTCCGAATGTAACAGTTACATAGCCTATGACCGCATCTGAAAGTAAGAGTGAACCTTAATATCAGACACTATATTTGGGCAACATTTATTTGTGAATCATATGTTGTATAGGTCTGACCGATTTTTAAAGCATGTCTTTTATTATAAAATTTTGTTATGTAACTACGAAATAGGTATATAATTTTAGACTAGATTGGCTTGGCACGTGTTCGGTTTTAGGTCCTATTCCGTTTGGTATAAGAAATTGTGTTATTTTTCACGATTCAGAGATTTTTTTTAAAGGTAGAAAGTATTTTAGTATATGCTGGCAATGGATCGCCGACCTTTTTGTATTACTGATCTCCATGGGCGGTGGTGATTGCTTGCCATCAGGTGCTGCAGCATATACTCGATTGCCCCGCTCTCATAAAAAAATAAAACGATGTGAAATCGTCCGGATACATTTCATACAAATGTAGAAAAGAAATCACCTCGCATTTTGATAGAGTACGTCCAAAGACGATTAGATAACCCGACAGACGTTGTCTTTCTTAACAATGAATATAGAATTCGAATTGGTTTCGCGCAATCTGTCAAATGACTGACAGTTCTGTCAAACGACATAAAGTTAGGTACATTAGAAAATGTAATATGGTCGTTCAGTTTTCTTAAATTTTCTACTTTTCTGCGCAACTTTCTTATTTCTTTCTTTGTAAGAAGCTTCTCCTGACAATAACAAATATAAAATAAAAAGAATAACCGAAATTGTTCCATGGAAATAGAGATTCTTTTTATATATTCAGAGGATTTGTCATGGCTTATTGCTCATTATCACAGTAACAAAAATTACTTTTGAAATTGTAAGCGTCGAAAAATCTATATTTGACACCAATTTCTACTAGTTGAGTAGAAATTGGTGTCAAATATAGATTTTTAAAAACTTCAAAATAATTATGCCACAGATATAGTTTTTTTGTCAACCCTTATTCATCCCACTGCTGGGATACGGGCATCCCCTCAATCGTAGGGGGTGTAAAGCTCCACCACGCTGCTCTACTGCAGTTTGGCGGAGAGGTACGTAAAATTTAACATAAAACATTTGATTACTGACACTGCGATGTAACTTAATAAAAGCTTGAAGAGACCTTGTATAGATAAACAGGTAATATTAACAATCAGTATAACAATGTCATGTTAAAATTTACTAAATGGCCTAATCTTTATCGAGAAAATTCTTTAAAAATTTAACGATACTCGGATCATAATGCACTCAAAAAAAACGTGATCAAATTGGCGTTTAAGGTTACTCAAGCATTGTCTTGGCTCTATTTACCACAATAATATTGACATATTTTACACGAAAGTAAACTTTAATGGTATATCTTTAGAGTTGTATTGGACGGTAAAGTTAAATAAGATCCAATGAAGCCACTTCACTTATATAAAAGTCATTATTACAATAATTTTAAATGACAGCTCATGTTTCGACCGATCAAAATATCGACTGATCATCGTTGACCTTATATGTCAATAACAATGGATGGTAATGGGGATCGTTGTTGACTGGATGGACACGTCTTTGGTAGTAGTTTGTCAAGCTGGACGTTAAGAGTAACAGCAACACTGTAATGGGGTGTAAGTGGTTCATCAACATCTTTGAACCAAAGCCAACCTCATCTGCACGTGGTGCACTCTGCTGACTGACAAACGATGCTCTGGGGAAAGGAGAAGTAGGGTATAGCGTATTTTTAAGATGCCCGACTGGGGAAGTACCTCCAACTCATAGAATAGAAGCCAACTAACAATTCCCTTGAGGGTTATTATGTTCCAGCGAGTGAGTGAGTTCACCAGAAAGAGTATAAGCTTGCAACGGTTCGACCTGTTGGTGTTGCTGATCTCCATGGGCAGTGGTGATTGCTTTCCACCAGGTGACCCACATGCTCGTTTGAGCTCCTCTCGTATAAAAAAAAATGTCCGATTGAACTGCAAAGTACACTCGTTTGGTTTTCATGACAATACACGATTACCTAAATGTTACCATTTTAACCCAATATGGCGGCCGTCACAAAATGGTGATTCGTACCACATTAACACCTGTGAACTGCGTATCAAAAGGACATAAAACAATTACTAAACTTTGTATTTTTTTAATTTTCATTAAAGAACTAATATGACTCCCGCTGCCAATGCAAAGCAAGGCAGCGGGGGTGGCGGCGCGCGAGCGCAATTTCATTATACGACCGTTAATATGGCTACGGTAATCGCTTTATAAACGGCTGGCTACTATGCTTGACTACCACCCGACGTAGTATAAAAATAATAAAAACAGTGGCACTCCGGGAGTGCCGACAGCAGTGAAAACTTGAACAATTACGTGTGTATTTTTTGAATCGTCAGGAAATATTTTACACTACTGAAAGCATTCCCTTTTTCTATGTCTCGTGCGTGTATTTCGGAAATGACTGAAACTTGAACCCAATGCGGAGAACAAAGGTCGATTGACGAACCAATAGCGCACAGGCAAGCATGGGGTACACGACCCGCCCGCCCCGCCCTACAATCATCATCATCATCAGGTCCATTTTAGTCTCCACTACAGGAGCACGACCCTCTCTCGTCTGTCCTAGACGGAAGGAGGATTTGGCCTTCACTCCCCACGCTGGCCAAACGGGTTGGGGAGGTCTGATCGATATTTGATAATGTATTTCCCTTAGTCGCCTTGTACGACATCCACGGGAAGAAACGGAGTGATTCTATTCTAGTCTGCCGGAATCCACACGGCCACGCCCTACAATATACCGCACCAAATAGACCGGTGTCGGTTATGGTAACAGTGTCGCGAGTTCAATGGTTGTTTCCAATCTCAAAAATGCCCAATACGCCTAAAGAAGTTTTCACTTCAATAAATAATAAGGGCTCCACGTTCCGCGTTCCGAAGATCAACTGAAATGACGTCATTCCGCCTAACTTCGATCATCCATTACAGATAATATATCATAACACAGGTACAAATTCGATTACACAGATTACATCTGCATTGATTTGATTGATTTCGTATTAGCCGCGATGGATGGCCGTCGATACATCATCATTATTGCTGGCGAGTTTAATTGGGTGTTTCATTGGCGGCCATTTATCATTTATTTTTGTTTACACTGCAATTAAAACGTGTCGGAAATAATTAGATATTATTATGCTTTTTAACAGGTGCTTTTTAAAGGTCTATTAGGTAGGGTGTCAATGGAACAGAATTATTTGCATCCACATGATAATTCCATCATCATCAGCCTGTATCTACCCACTGCTGGATATAAGCCTTCTTCAATGCTTTCCACCAAATACGATCCTCCGTCTTTCACGTCCAGCCGCTTCCAGCCTCTTTCTTAACGTCATTGGACCATCTAGAAGGATGGCGTTTGTTGTCCCACGCGCGGCTGTCACTCTAACATCTTCCTCCCCCATCACTTACTCGGCAGATGTGACCGGCCCATTGCCATTTCAGCTCGCAACTCTGAAGGTTATATCGACAACTTTGGTTCTCCGTCGAATTTCTTCGTTCCGGATTCGATCCCTCATTAAAATCCCGAGCATAGTCCTCTCCATCGCCCTCTGCGCGACCGTTAGCTTAGATTTAAAAAAGTGTAAGATGTGTCTAAGTGCCAACAAGAGCCGAATGATAGAATAACGAATTGCATTTCATTTCATTTCTTCTCTTTACGTCTCATTTCATTCCTTTTGACTTTTTTTAAAAAAGGTCGGATTGCAATCATACAACCCGCTTGTGAAGCGGTTACCAATAGTCATGTAAATGCTCAAAAACAAAAACATACCAAATATCGCTCGCGTGCAGCCACCCTCGCTGCTAATGCAGCAACTCCTTCCTGGTGACCTCACCTCACTCACTTACTGGAACTTAACAACCCTCAAATAAAGTATGTACTTCCCCAACTTACAATTGCGCTCACCCTACCTCTCTTTCGCCAGATTCTCGGTAAACAGTTGGCAATATTTGCATCTGCACGTATTGGCTTTGTTTCGAAGATGAGTCACTTACAAAAATCGTAACATCCGTTCCATTTTGATATCGTCCCATTTCATTTTAATGAATGAATGAATGTTTATTTGCCTGAAATGCGGTTTACAGAGTTGTTACAGTTATTATTTGTCGGAACAATACACACTTCACCAGAAAACTGGCATGCAAAATATGTCACTACTATTTAATATAGGAATAAAATACAATGTTCATGTCCTAGTATTAATACACAATAATAATACTCAATTTGTGAATTTATAGCAATAATGTCAATTTAAGAATGTCAATGTAAAATAGTCAATAAATTAGTAATCAAATTTTTATGATAATTAATAATCAAAATCTCATCTCAATCGATTTCATAGTCGTTTCACCTGTGTTGTGTACCTCGACACTACTCCTTTTTTTTAGTTTTTTGACATGATGTCGTCTTATAAATAGATGAACGCCGGCTGCACAAAAGCATGACTCATTGTCACGTTCAAGCCTGAGCCGAGCGTGTAAGCGAAAGCGCGGAACAAGCTATCGGCTTGTGACTAGAGATGGGCAAAATGCCAGGCATATACAATAAGTGCCCATTAAGTACCTATAAATGCCCAATAAATGCCTAGTTTTGGGCATAAATAGGGAATTTATAAGTACTTTTTGGGCATTTATCGTAAATGCCCGGCATTTTGCCCATCTCTGCTTGTGACGCATCTATTTGTCTTCCACTCCATCGGCCGATGTTTTCTTATGACGTTATCACGTAAAACTATCGTCCGTTATTGTCACAATGGCGTCAGGTGCCATGTTCTTGTGTTTCTTTTTTTTTTAATAATTCTCTTGAACAGTTGACAACTTACTGTTACAGTATTAAATACACACAACCGTTTTAACGGTGTAAAGATACATACTTCGATATTTATTAAAAGTTCAACGGCCCACAGATTATAAATTTGTATGACATACATTATTAATAATATTAGATAACTCTTGTCACTTTTTGCATTTGTCTTCGAAGTAGCGGGAGTTATTTTAAGAATAATAAAATTAAAATGTGATTGAGCATTATTAATTTATTAAGAATTCCGTACATTTAAATATTTAATCGTTCTATAATTAATTATATTTGACGATTTAAAATTCCAATTCAAACAGAGATTTTATCCTAAAAAGGTTACTACTATACCCATTAATAAGGGCATAGTAAAAACTATATTTAAAATAAAACTAAATCTTAATATATAAAAATTTCGTATCTAGTGTCACTAGTACCATTGATGGTACTAAAGATACAAAGTTGTGTCACTTGTACCATCAATGGTACTAGTCAATGGTACTACTGGTCCGGAGGGACGTTGTTAGTCCGTGATGGAATCCTAAACTACTGAACCGATTTTAATAAAATTTTGCACAGTATGTGCAGTTTGACCCAACTTGAAAGATAGGATACTTTATATCTCATCGAAAAAAAAAAATATTTAAAGGCGATACGAAGTTCGCCGGGTCAGCTAGTACCTATTATCTAAAAATAGCCCCCGTGGCATTGTACCGAAGATCCTGGCAGCGTTTCCTCGCTGTATTGCGATACTGACCCGTTCGGCTAGAAAACGGCCAGCTCTTCGGTTACCGGTGGCCTCGAGCAGGCGCTTTTAGAGATCATGCATAAACATTGTGCCATTAGGACCCCACGAACCCAGGGTCTCGACTCCGAAAGGAACAAAATTGTATTCCGAACCGAGACCACGATGACTGATGACCTCACAGGAACACAACAATCCTCAATGGAATTGTCGCTCAAGGGAATTTGGCTCCGATATTCTGTGAGGTGGAGGAATTTCCCCAGTCGGGATGCTTACAAGATACACTATGCCCTACCTCTATTTTCATCAGAGCCTCGTTTGTCAGTCAGCAGAGTACACCACGTCCAGGTGAGGAGTGGTTCATCAACATCTTTCAACCAAAGGCATTTGGTTGAAAGATGTTGATGAACCACTTACCCCGAACCCCCTTAGATGATTGATTCTGGTATCGTATGTTCAAATTTACAATACCAAACACAAATCAGGGGCTACCGTAGAAGCTCAATCCGATTCATCATCATCATGTCATTTTAGTCTCCACTACAGGAGCACGACCCTCTCGAGTCCGTCTCGTCAGACAGAATGAGGATTTGGCCTAAACTCCCCACGCTAGCCAGACGGGTTGGGAAGGCCTGGTCGATGTTTGATAATATATGTCAAGTCAATCCGATTACCATTGGATTTGTTGATCGCGAATATCAAACTTCAGCTTAGATTGGTGGTAATTGCATTTAGCTTCATCATCATCATCATCAGGTCCATTTTAGTCTCCACTACAGGAGCACGACCCTCTCTCGTCCGTCCTAGACGGAAGGAGGATTTGGCCTACACTCCCCACGCTGGCCAGACGGGTTGGGGAGGCCTGATCGATATTTGATAATGTATTTCCCTTAGTCGCCTTGTACGACATCCACGGGAAGAGACGGAGTGATTCTATTCTAGTCTGCCGGAACACACGCGGCATTTAGCTTAGCTGGTAGAAACAAATTAAGCAATTGCCTAGGGCATCACGCCTGAGAGGGCACCAGAAGAAGCACAAAAAAAATCCGTCCTTAGGGCATCACGTCTCACTCTCACGTCACCAAAAACTACACCAAAAAAAGTTTCTAGAACTAATTTGAAAATTCGCAGGCGCATTTCAATAAATAAATAAATTATGGTTTGGTTTTTATTATTGTCGCACCTACTCCAGTTCTAAAGTACGTTACCTCTCTAGTTGACATACGGATAGGGGGGCCCACAGGCATGGATTGCTTAGGGCATCAAGTAGTTTTAATCCGTCACTGATTTGGTGGTATGAGGTGCGATGTTCCTACCAATAACTAATATACGAAGCCGCTAGCGAAAGGTTTGTTCAAAAATAACACAATAGACCTACTAGTACTCTTGTGCGCGAGGGTGCCCATGCGCAAACACGAACGGTGGAAGAAAGCGGACAGGGTGTCCGCTTTCTTCCACCGTTCTTTTTACTTGACTCTACCTGGGGCCCTATCGCCGAAGCCGAAGCCGATTAGTTACCATCGAATATTTTGATTCGAAAAATATGTCTTACGTTTATGTTATTGGCAAACATCTTCAACTTCTAATAATATCATCTATTAATAGTAACAATCTATTATTATCTGACGAGCCCGGTGGTCGAATGGTTAGCAATGACCACTTTGACTCCGAGGTTGCGGGTTCGATTCCCGCACAAGACAAATATTTGTGTGCATGAACATGTCTGTCTGTCTTGGTCTGGGTATTTTATATGTACTATTATGTATGTATTTACAAAAAAAAATGTATTTAAGTATTATATTAGTTATCTAGTACCCTTAGTACAAGCCTTGCTTAGTTCGGGACTGGATGGCCGTGTGTAATTTGTCCAGGAATATTTATTTATATTTATTTATTTATTTATTTATTTATTAATCTAAACACAAGTACTATAAATCTGAGCTGAAGGTTGATTTTCGCTGTCAAAAAATCCAATGGGGATCGGCTTCAGCTTCGCCGGTAGGGCCCCAGGTAGCGTCAAGTAAAAGAACCCTATACACCGAGTGGAGCCTTTAAAGACGTTTCATGGAAACAATCACAGAACCCTAATAAAATATTTCTATCGTAAAAATATTTCGTTAAGCTATCTGTAATTAATTACTGATGTCAAAATATTTGTCACCACTTTGTATTTTTTTTTTCATTTCTTCTAAATGTATCTTAACTACATAATAAAATACATTTAGAAATGAAAAAAAATAGGTACATACCTATGTATAAGAGGAGATCGACGGCGTCGTTGCGCGTGTCATTCTAATCGATCAGTCATTCTAATCGATCACGCAAGTTAAGCAACGTCCATAGTAGCCTGTCTATGGATGGGGTTATCTGTCTCAAGGTTCTCCATGCTTCAGATGACAAGTTAAGCCGTCGGTCCCGGCTGCTGTCATTAATTGACAGTTGTTCAAAAAGCCAAATTGGTGGCCTTTGGGCGACTTGAAAACACTGGCCTCCGCCAACCCGCAGTGTATAGTATGCTCTAAAACCCTTCGATTGAGGGGAGACCCATATCCCAGTAGTAGGATGGATAAGGATTGACGACAACATAGGTACTAATATTAACTAAACGTAATCTCCCATCAACCGCATTCAAAGTCGGTTAACAGCAGTTATGTTATTTTATGCACCGGGTCAGGGTTCATTGACATCACCTTGACAGCGCAAACTTCCGTACTTGTTGCGTATTCTCGTATCGCTCGAAAATTGTAAAGTTTGTGTCGAATGGATTTATCACATTACGAACAATAATTTTATACTCACGGATACTATTATAATAATTTATGCAGGTTTTTACGATATTGGAACTCTTTATAGAACTCTAATATTACGTGAACTCATTGTATAGGTTTGAGTTGTTCTCAGCAGGTCTTGATTAAGAGGTCTGTGATGTATGGTCATTGTTGTAAAATGTGCGTATAAGATTTTATGGACTAGATAAAGAACGAAAGAGAGGAATGGGCGCTTAGCTACGAGTATATCCGACAAGCAGTGGTACTTCACATAATGGATTCATCATCATCAGGTCATTTTAGTCTCCACTACAGGAGCACCACCCTCTCTCATCCGTCCCAGACAGAAAGAGGATTTAATCTACACTCAGACAGACGGGGAAAAGACGGAGTGATTCTATTCTAGTCTGCCGGAAACCACACGGCCATATTGGATTGGATTGGATTGGCCTCTGCAATTTAAGTATTGTACCTAGAATTAGAGAAGAAATAGTATTTTCCTATAGATGCTTGCAATAGAACGAGTATTGTTCGCTTATTTCCATATCCATTGCTAACGTAGCATCACTTCAGGTGCTTCCTGGTCACCTTGCATACAAGGACATATCGCCTGCCCAGGAAATTTATTTTAGATGAGCTCCTGCATAAGGAACCTTCACAGGTCTACTCAAATGTAACCATAACTGTGACCCAAAATGGAACTCTACTACATCTACTTCCCAAGAGACTCATTTGATAACGGCAGCAAGGTTTATAACGTGCAAGTGAGGTTGTAGGTCAAGATGCTAAAGACGTAAGTGAGTCACTTACTTTCCATATTCCCTTAGATAATTTGTAAATACTAATAATGAAAATGATTTGATTATATTTTATCGCATACGATACCACCGACTATTTGAAGATAGCTCCTTCTCATTGACCGCCCACCGATCAACAAATACACTATATTTTATATCGAAATCGGGACCATTAATCGAGTTCATTCGTGATCGATTATGGAAAATTCGGTAATCGCCACCAACAGCAACCTTGGACATGACAGTTTTAGATTTTTAAATCGAACATGACTGTATCATATATCACATGATGGTACAATTAACGAAAACATAATTACAGATCATCTATAACTATATAATTTTATGACACCAACATAAATATGATGTGTAACTCGCTCAGAATAGTAGTTTATGAAACTGTTGCATAATAAAAATACGAGTGTGAGTTTATAACATGAGCCGAAGGCGAATGTTATAATAGACCACACGAGTATTTTAATACCTAATTATGTGCAGTTTCATACACTACTTTATCTAATCTCATGAAATATATGGTAATAATATTTTAAATACAACCATGAAGTTAATTTAACAGCTAAAATTCTTACATTTAGATCCATTTGCAGATCGAGCATGCGTAGTGCGCATGCGCGACGCGCCGCGCGGCGCCGCGTTCACAGATTATGTAGAAAAATTTTGCATAGTTGCAATGTATTTGCATTGCAATATGTTTAAAATACCTGTATCCAGGGCTGAAGCTGTATCGAAATGGTAAAAAAGTTATTTTACGATATAGTTGTCCCTACAAGAGCTGTATCGAAATAGTAGTTTATGAAACTGTTGCATAATAAGGGTTATTAAAATACGAGTGTGAGTTTATAACACGAGCCGAAGGCGAGTGTTATAATAATACCACACGAGTATTTTAATACCTAATTATGTGCAGTTTCATACACTACTTTATCTAATCTCATGAAATATATGATAATAATATTTTAAATACAACCTTGAAGTTAATCTATCAGCTATAATTCTTACATAAAAATCCATTTGCAGATCGAGCATGCGTAGTGCGCATGCGCGACGCGCCGCGCGGCGCCGCGTTCACAGATTATGTAGAAAAAATTTGCATAGTTGCAATGTATTTGCATTGCAACCTGTTTAAAATACCTGTATCCAGGGCTGAAGCTGTATCGAAATGGTAAAAAAGTTATTTTACGATACAGTTGTCCATAGAAGAGCTGTATCGAAAAATAACTTTTTAAATTTATTTTGACAGCTTGTGCGTAAAGACTGTCATTATGATACTGTGTTTAGCAAAGAGAATGTAACCACTACGTTTTAAGAGACGGATGTGCCATACAAATAGCGTAAATTCTAAAAGTATGAAATGGGAGCGAAACCAATCAGAATTTGTACCAAATTCGCTTCCGATTCATAGAGTCGTTTTTTTACCTTGAGTTGCGCCAGGCTGGTGTTTAGTTTTTTAATGTGTAAATTTCAGTATGAGATTAGATAAAATAACTTTTTAAATTTATTTTGATAGCTTGTGCGTAAAGACTGTCATTATGATACTGTGTTTAGTTTTTTAATGTGTAAATTTCAGTATGAGATTAGATAAACATAATTATAGGTATATATTTTATTTATATAATATCTGGGCAGTGCCCCAGCCAAGTCGAGCAAAAAGTGGCCAGCCCACTGCCTAATATAAAAGATCTTTAATATTAATATTATGGTCGCTATATAATTTTGTTAGGTTAGCTAATTACGTAATAGAGACAGAAGGTCCCTTAAGTAGGGACTGAATAAATTAACCGACTTAGTATTACATATATCTCATAACTTTTTACGATAGAAGATCTGAGTTGCGAGACTTGTTTTTTTTACAAATTATGTTTTTGATGGCATTTAAACTTTCGAGTTGCATGATTAAAATTATAATATCGGGTAACTTGCGGAATAAGGACACGTCGATTGTTTCGCAGAATAGGGACATCGTTAGTGTAGTGTCGCGTGGATATTCAACAACACGGGGGTAGGTGGCTTGGGGTGTAAGTGGTTCATCAATATCTTTGAACCAAAGCCAACTTCACCTGCACGCGGTGCACCCTGCTGACTGACAAACGAAGCTCTGGCGAAAAGAGAGGTAGGGAGCGTAATTGTAAGCTACCCGACTGGTGAATGTACCTCCACCTCACAGAATACCGCAACCAAATAACGGTTCCCTTGAGGGCTGTTGTGTTCCTGCGAGTGAGTGAGGTCACCAGAATGGAAGGAGATGCTGCGGTGGCAGCGGGGGTGGCGGCGCGCGAGCGATATTTTATGTTGAGAGCGTTAATATAGCTACGGTAACCGCTTCACATCAGGTGGGCCGTATGCTTGTCTGCCACCCGACGTAGTATAAAAAAAAACAAAAAAATAAAAATACATCGGCTTATGCTGCGGCTACACTACCTTATGCTGCGGCTGCACTACCTTACCGTCTACCGGGCTGTTACCGCAATAATTATGGCATTGTATTACCGTTTAAATTACTGCGTGAAGTGTGGTTACACTAGAGTTTACCTAGATATGTCAATAAATGAGGCGGTAAAAATATCATTTTTCAAGATGGAGGTTGAAGCTACAGCTGTTATATTTATTTACATGGTTTCGGTCTTTTTTCTTCTTCAAACCATCATTGTACACCGCGATTTTTACCGGGGGATACCCGACCGAAAGCCCATAATAAAAAGATACGGTTCGCATTAGAATAATTCCAAAACTTAAGCATTTTCATTTGACCACTGCATGTCAGTCGATACGTGCGTCGCCGTTGAGTTCATGCTGCACACTGGACAAACAGTAGTGTGGCCACATGAGTAAAGAAACGAACAGAGATAAAGCTTCATTCAACCGCGGTGTTTAGGTACACTACTACAAGCATGCGTGGCCTTGTGTGCGTGTCCACTGGCCGCTCGTCGCGTACACGCCGCGGTTAGAAAAATCCGGTTCAAACTGACTCCGCCAGTGGACAAGCTCAGGGCCTGCGCGTTGCACGTATAGGTGTTTGTGTGCGCTCCACGTTGTTTACGAATAAAAGTTAAAAATAAAAAACCTGTGACAAAATGGCTATTTACTGTACTGTGTGTATGAACAATAATAGAAAAAGTAAAAATATTTCGTATTTTAACTATCCCAAGGATTCAACTAGGTAGTAGATATTTGATTAATTTATTTATTACAATTTGCACACGATTTATATTTATCGGCCTGTTATTGTATCAAGTATTTAATATAATCTAATTCTGTATAAGTAAAGCTGTAATTCAATATAATCTAATTCTTCACATTAAATTAATTGCAATTCCAATGTAGTGAATATTAATTTTATCGATATTATACACTTTTGGTTTCATTGTGTAAAGAGTACCTAAGTAAGTGATCTGGTACTCTGTGATGTAAGAGTAAGAAGTCACGATAGCCTAGGAGTGGAATGGAACATATTATATCGACCCAGTAGGGGAGAGAGGGAAGTAACTTTTTTTAAATCAATTTACTATCATTATATTATTGATATTTAAAAACATTTTTGAATGTTCGTGCATAAGTTTTTTATTATTAATATTACACAACCTGAAGTCAAAGAACTGTCGTTGACATACCAGTAAAGGATTTTTATGCTACGTCGGATGGAAAATAAACACATGACGCGCCTGATGTGAAGCGGTTACCATACCCTATTATACGCTTGCAACCAGTGGCGGCTGGTGGGTTATCGGACTGGTGGTACACTTTACTTGCTCACTAATAAGTATTAAGATTAAAAATTGTAACAAAACAACTATTTACATAAAACATGTTATTTTTTTTATTAGTTTTTATACATGAAATCTATTCGACGCCATTTTGTTTTCACACATTTTGATGTCACCTTTTCATTAAAATTAAAAAAATATACAAGCAATACCCGATGGTATTGTTTGTATATTTTTATTTTTTCAATATTGAGCATAGAAAGTGCAATTTAGCGATCCCTAGACATGGCCGCCCGCGAATTTCGTCAAGCATCGTCGGCTGCTCTCGGTAACCTTCGGCATAGTAAAATGTCTTCGGTTCGCCCGTGCGGCGCGCGGCGCACAAAAACAGATTGACATACCCAATACTCGGTACATTTCTATGAACTATCTTTTGTTTCACGCGTCAGGCATATTAGCTCGTCGCCCATACAAGTTACATTAGCAGCTCTCGTGCGCTTTGGCGAGCGGCGATTTTTGTTTATAGGGAAAATAACTCTTAATACTTTAGCAAAGAATTTAAATTGTTTCGTCATTATGAAATATTTTATCTGTTATATGTTTTTGTATGTTTAAAAAATAAATAGGTATTAATATGATAAATTAAAAGTAAAGATGAAATAATATTATGTAATTTTTAATCTTTTGAATTGGTGGTTCAGCGCACGAGCGCACTTAAGGTACAGCCGCCACTGCTTGCAACACAGTAAATGCCACTCGCGCGTTGCCACCCCGGCTGCTATTGCTGCTAATCCTTCCTAAGGATTTGATGACTTGACTCAGGAACACAATAACACTACAGAGAGATGTTATTTGACTGCGGTCTTTTGTGAGGTGTGGTACTTCCCAGTCGGGCTATTGATGTGCCCTACCTGTCTTTCGCCAGAACTTATTGGCAGGGAGGTTGCCACGTGCAGGTGAGGTGGCCTTGGCTCATAAGGTGATTCTGAGCCACTTATACCCCACCAATATCGATAACACTCCTAGGTTTTGTCAAGGAAATATCGAATGCATTACACTGAATGATGTTTAGTACGAGCAAAAGGTGTCAACCCTATGAGAATAGGCACAAATTTTGCAGATCTTAGACAGCTTTCTCTCTGTTCCGTTTCTTTACTCATGTGGTGTGGCCACAAACGCAATATTTACTGCGGTAATTCTCTTTGATGTGCGAAAAGAGACCGCCGCCGGAGCTATTGTCTACCGTCATTTGCCATATTGATTGGCATTGTAAAATTATGGCCATAAATCGTGGTTACATCTAGGCGTTGTTGAAATTATGGCAATAATTATTGGCATATCACGGTACTGTAGCCGCAGCATTACCGTCTACCGGGCTGTTACCGCAATAATTGTGGCATTAAATTACCGTTTAAATTACTGCGTGAAGTGGTGTGGTTACACTAGAGTTTACCTGGATATGTCAATAAATTAGGCGGTAAAAATATCATTTTTCAAGATGGCGGTTGAAGCTACAGCTGTTATATTTATTTAGATGGTTTCGGTCTTTTTTCTTCTTCAAATCATCATTGTACACCGCGATTTTTATCGGGGTATACCCGACCGAAAGCCCATAAAAAGATACGGTTCGCATTGGAATAATTCCAAAACTCAAGCTTTTTTCATTTGACCACTCCATGTCGGTCGATACGTGCGTTGCCGTTGAGCTCATGTTGCACACTGGACAAACGGTAGTGTGACCACAAACGCATTAATTACTGCGGTAAATCTCTTTGATGTGCGAAAAAAGACCGCCGCCGGAGCTATTGTCTACCGTCATTTGCCATATTGATTGGCATTGTAAAATTATGGCCATAAATCGTGGTTACACCTATGCTGCGGCTACAGTACCGTGATATGCCAATAATTATTGCCATAATTTTAACAACGCCTAGGTGTAACCACGATTTATGGCCATAATTTTACAATGCCAATCAATATGGCAAATGACGGTAGACAATAGCTCCGGCGGCGGTCTTTTTTCGCACATCAAAGAGAATTACCGCAGTAAATAATGCGTTTGTGGTCACACTACCGTTTGTCCAGTGTGCAACATGAGCTCAACGGCGACGCACGTATCGACCGACATGGAGTGGTCAAACGAAAAAAGCTTGAGTTTTGGAATTATTCCAATGCGAACCGTATCTTTTTATGGGCTTTCGGTCGGGTATACCTCGATAAAAATCGCGGTGTACAATGATGATTTGAAGGAGAAAAAAGACCGAAACCATCTAAATAAATATAACAGCTGCAGCTTCAACCGCCATCTTGAAAAATGATATTTTAATGTTGCGGCTACACTACCTTACCGTCTACCAGGCTGTTACCGCAATAATTATGGCATTGAATTACCGTTTAAATTACTGCGTGAAGTGGGGTGGTTACACTAGAGTTTACCTAGATATGTCAATAAATGAGGCGGTAAAAATATCATTTTTCAAGATGGCGGTTGAAGCTGCAGCTGTTATATTTATTTAGATGGTTTCGGTCTTTTTTCTCTTTCAAATCATCATTGTACACCGCGATTTTTATCGGGGTATACCCGACCGAAAGCCCATAAAAAGATACGGTTCGCAATGGAATAATTCCAAAACTCAAGCTTTTTTCATTTGACCACTACATGTCGGTCGATACGTGCGTCGCCGTTGAGCTCATGTTGCACACTGGACAAACGGTAGTGTGACCACAAACGCATTAATTACTGCGGTAATTCTCTTTGATGTGCGAAAAAAGACCGCCGCCGGAGCTATTGTCTACCGCCATTTGCCATATTGATTGGCATTGTAAAATTATGGCCATAAATCGTGGTTACACCTAGGCGTTGTTGAAATTATGGCAATAATTAATGGCATATCACGGTACTGTAGCCGCAGCATTACCGCCTAATTTATTGACATATCTAGGTAAACTCTAGTGTAACCACACCACTTCACGCAGTAATTTAAACGGTAATTTAATGCCACAATTATGGCGGTAACAGCCCGGTAGACGGTAAAGGTAGTGTAGCCGCAGCACTAGGCGTTGTTGAAATTATGGCAATAATTATTGGCATATCACGGTACTGTAGCCGCAGCATTAGACAACGGAGACAGAGTGACACCGCTGAGACAGTCAGCCTGTGACCACGGCGGGTGCATCCTGGGCCCCTACCGCTGAAGCTGAAACCGATTACCATGGTTTTTTTTTATTACAAAAATTAGTCTTAGATTAAAGTAATTGACAAACATCTTCAGCTTAGTCGGTAGAGCTCAGGGTTTCTACCAGCCAAGCTAAACACAATTAGCAACAATCTAAGCCAGTGTTTCTTAACCTGCGGTCCGTGGACCCCTGGGTAAATGCGGACCGCATTTACGCGTATGGGCAGGCCTCCGTCACTCCATGTACTTGCACGCTATAATTACCTACCGCCCGGCCGAGCGGTCTCGGGCCGTTTGCGGACCAAATTCAGGCCCAGCCCCCTTACCACCATCTCTTATTGCGATTCAATACCTGAATAGATTGCTTATTCATACCAATGAATAAGCGACTCTATTCTATTTGAAATAGAGTCGCTTATTCATTGGTATGAATAAGCATTCTATTCAGTTATTGAATCGCAATAAGAGATGATGGTAAGGGGGCTGCGATTGCTGTGTACACAACTGTACGCTTGAGCATTTAGGCACATTTTAGCATGCAGCGGTTGTTGACGCGACGGAGTAGGCTATTATAGCAGTGTCGGAAATTTTCTACTGAGTAAAGTATCTGTTACGTAGTAACTATTATGTAATCTGTGGTATGGGGTAATTACGCTCCCTACCTCTCTTTTCGCCAGAGCCTCGTTTGTCAGTCAGCAGGGTATACCACGTGCAGGTGAGGTTGGCTTTGGTTCAAAGATGTTGATGAACCACTTATACCCCAAAGTTGGAGTGCTGGTATAATGACATATGAATACTTTTTTGTCTGGGTAACAAACTGATACGTTTTTTCATAATTATCCAGTGGCGTAGACGGACCATGTATCAAAACTTGGTGGTGTGTCCTTCTACCCAAACACTTCAAGGCTGAGGGGGCTCTTCTGGAACTGGAACCGAACATGCTGGGGGCCCTTGTAGCCCGGGACCCCGTATTATTGATATGGCTGACACAGCGGTAGCAACGCCCCTGTAAATTTCTATGGTACGATATGCTTTTTTGTCCAAAGAAGTAGGTAGGCTAGGGGTCTAAGTGGTTCTTCTACCATCTTATCTTTGAACCAAAGCCAAATTCACCTGCACGCGGTGGACCCTGCTGACTGACAAACGAAGCTCTGGCTAAAAGAGAGGTAGGGAAAGTAATTGTAAGCAACCTGACTGGGAAATGTACCTCCACCTCACAGAATACCGCAGCTAAATAACAATGCAAATGCTTGTGTGCCACCCGTAGTAGTAAGTAAAAAAAAGGAGGCGCCACTTTCACAGCACTTATTCAACGTCCCATACGTAGCACGAAGATGATGAAAGGAAGTAGGTAGTATAAAGGATAACCTTGTAAAAGAAACTGGATTTAAAATCTAGTCAAAACACAACGTTATCTAATTAGACCATCGTCCATAACGGCACATGATCATGAACCATTAGGTTTAGGTACGGGATCACGTACACAAACTAAATTAGCGTCAATCAACCATGAGAACCCATCTTCTAGTTAAAATTGAGGTAATTTATAAGGTCAAGGTAAGTTATGCTCTTAATTATTGTTTTTTATAATTGTTTATGGTCTAAATAAAAGACTTCCTACAGTCAATGATTAACGGGAACATCCCTTTGGGGCCGTCCATAAATTACGTCACACGACTTTAATGATTTTTTGACCCCTCCCCTGTCCTTGTCACAGCTGGTCACATTTGTGAGACTCCCAAAGTTCTTGTTTTAACACTTAGATTATAATAGACTAGCGGCCCCCCGCGACTTCGTACGCGTGGAGTTAGTTATTTGCAAATATTTTTTAATTACATTCGAAAAAGCTAAATACCTAATGAAAGGAAAAAAATAATTTTGGGGTGTAAGTGGTTCATCAACATCTTTGAACCAAAGCCAACTTCACCTGCACGCGGTGCACCCTGCTGACTGACAAACGAAGCTCTGGCGAAAAGAGAGGTAGGGAGCGTAATTGTAAGCTACCCGACTGGGGAATGTACCTCCACCTCACAGAATACCGCAGCCAAATATCGGTTCCCCTGAGGGCTGTTGTGTTCCTGCGAGTGAGTGAGGTCACCAGAAAGGAAGGAGTTGCTGCGATGGCAGCGGGAGTTGCGGCGCGCGAGCGATATTTTATGTTACGAGCGTTAATATGGCAACGGTAACCGCTTCACATCAGGCGGGCCGTATGCTTGTCTGCCACCCGACGTAGTATAAAAAAAAAAAAAAAAAAAAAAAAAAAAAAGTTAAAAACAATCAATATCTAGACGAATTTTTAGAATCAATGAAGTCGACGGATATTATTTTTTAAAACCTCTTTGTAAAACCTAAACTACTTTTTATTGTTATAATAAAACATCCCTCCTTGTAATAATAAGTGTGTAGTTGTTTTCAATATTTTTTATACTTAAATATCATTTAAAATCCTTCTGCCATAATTACTTTAACTTCAATAACATTGGATTTTCATACAAATTTCCAACCCCCGTTTTAACTCCAAAAAGGGGTTGATTTCTAAAGTTACATTATTAGTACATCTCCACACCATCTATAGAGCATACATTTTAAATTTCAAGTTTCTTACTTTAAAATATAGAAGTATCATACAAACTTCCAACCCCCATTTTAACCCAAAAAGAGGTTGATATCTAAAGATACATTATTAATACACCTCCACACCATTTACAGAGCATACATTTTAAAATTCAAGTCTCTTACTTAAAAAACATAGAACTTTGATACAAATTTCCAACCCCCGTTTTAACCCCAAAAAGGGGTTGTTTCTAAAGATAAATTATTACTACACCTCCACACCATCTATAGAGCATACATTTTAAATTTCAAGTTTCTTACTTTAAAAACATAGAAATTCCATACGAACTTCCAACCCCCGTTTTAACCCCAAAAAGGGGTTGATTTCTAAAGATACATTATTAGTACACCTCCACACCATCTATAGAGCATACATTTTAAATTTCAAGTTTCTTACATTAAAAACGTAGAACTTTCATACGAACTTCCAACCCCCGTTTTAACCCCAAAAAGGGGTTGATTTCTAGAGATACATTATTAGTACACCTCCACACCATCTATAGAGCATAACATTTTAAATTTCAAGTCTCTTGCGTCAAAAACATAGAACTTTCATACAAACTTCCAACCCCCGTTTTAACCCCAAAAAGGGGTTGATTTCCAAAGATACATTATTAGTGCACCTCCACACCATCTATAGAGCATACATTTTAAATTTCAAGTCTCTTGCTTCAAAAACATAGGACTTTCATACAAACTTCTAACCCCCATTCTACCCCCTTAAGGGTGGAGTATCGTAAAATCCGTTTTAAGCGGATGTGTACATCCTATAAGGAACCTAACTGCCAAATTTCAAATTTGTAGGTGTTATAGTTTCTGAGATTTCGTGATGAGTGAGTGAGTGATTTTCTCTTTTATATATATAGATTTTGAAATGTCACGTCACGAAATTCAGGACCCCTCCCACCCCCTTGTCACACAATGTCACACTTCGTCGACCCTCTCCCTCCCCCTTAACGTGTGACGTAATTTATGGATGGCCCCTTTCGAGAAAGAAAGAGTATTCTCTATTACTGTACTTCCATACTAAGTTCATAGCATCACAATAGAATGAAGTTGGGGTGTAAGTAGTTCATCAACATCGTTGAACAAAGCTAACCTCACTTGCACTCGGTGCACCCTGCTGACTGGCATACGAGGTTCTGACGAAAACAGAGGTAGGGCATAGTGTATTTTTAAGCTGCCCGACTAGGCAAGTACCTCCACCTCACAGAATACCGCGGCCATATAATATTATAGTTATATAAACCTAAAATTACTACATACATTTTTTTTATTATAATATACTAGCGGCCCGGTACGTGCTTCGCTACGTATAAAGTGAAATAATTTGTAGTGTCAACACTGAAAAAAGTTTCAATTTGACAGCACAATCCCCATCTGAAAAAAGTTTTAATTTGACAGCAAAATCCCTATTAACAAAATGATCCCCCATTTATTGAATTCATTTGTTACAAAAAATGTGATAAATGAAGAACCGCTCTACCGATTTTGTGCAAACTTCACATAAACCATCTACTAAATAGTCCGAACAAAGCCTAAACATTTGGTTTGGATTGGTGAGCCCGTTCTTGAGTTATAAAATTACAACGAAAAATGGCATTGATTTTTATATATAGATTTATTTTTACGTCGGCAGACAAGCATACGGCCCGCCTGTTGTGAAGCGGTTACCGTGGCCATATTAACGCTCGTAACATAAAATTCTGCTCGCGCGCCGTCACCTCCACTACCAAGCCAGCATCTCCTTCCTTTCTGGTGACCTCACTCACTCGCTGGAACACAACAACCCTCAAGGGAATTGTTATTTGGTTCCGGTATTCTGTGAGGTGGAGGTACATTCCCCAGTCGGGTAGCTTACAATTACGATCCCTACCTCTCTTTTCGCCAGAGCTTCGTTTGTCAGTCAGCAGGGTGCACCGCGTGCAGGTGAAGTTAATTATATTGAAATATAATTTATTTATATAGTCTTGGTGTTTTTGAACTCTGCGAAGTACGAACTAAACGCGGTCGTAGACGCTAGTCGCTGGTTGGACACATACCTACGTCAGTGTCTAAATATATTAATTTTAACATTTCAACGTGTAATTGTAATCAAGGATATTATTATGCGATATTTTTTCCCATCGATAGGATGCCAATTAAATACGGATACGGATTGTTAGGGTTCCGCAAATAAAAAGCAAACATACACAACTGGCGAGACAGTCAAAGTCTTCGATCAGCCCCTTACCACCAACTCTTATTGCGATTCAATAACTGAATAGATTGCTTATTCATACCAATGAATAAGCGACTCTATTTCAAGGGGGCAGTAATGTATTAATGATCGAAGGGCGAGACCGTGAGTGACCCCCATCAGGGGATGGGGGTGAAAGTTTTTGACGTGAAGTCATCTTTAAAATTGCTTCCATAGGGTTTTTTTTTTTTGTCACTACTTTATTACAATCTGTCACTATGTAGAACATTAAGTAGTATGTTGGTTGGGATCTATCTTGACATGCTCGATAAGTGACCTGTGTCACATCCTACTTTACTTCACAGGAGTTTATTTAAGTATGTCCTGGGGCATCTTCCGTTTCAGTCTACCAGTAGTTTTGGTTTCTTCCATTAGGATTTTCGCCAGGTGGTTTGGATGGTTTATGATTCTTTTTTTATAGGCTTTGGTATATTGCAAAATTTCGTGTATGACTGTATTGACTTGCAGGTCGTGATGCAACTGTTCGTTTGTGACATACCAGGGGGCATTGGTTACCATTCTCAGCATTTTGTTTTGGAATCTCTGCACAATTTCAATACTGTCCCCCATAATTGGATCCCATACGTCCAGATCGGTTTGAGTATAGCTTTATACAGGAATAGTTTATTGCTCAGAGATAACAGAACTGTGATCGGCGGCCCATTAACCAGTAGAGCTTTCTTATTTGCAATCCGAGTTGTTTGCGTTTGGTGGTCCAGGATGCCATTCAAAAAAATGAATGATAACAATTATCGGGGGATACAGTTTGGTGTTGCAGCTACATATCTATCATCTCCATACAAAATTCCATCACACTACCGGATAGATGAAGGTTCAAAGAATTTGTTACACTAAGTAAGGACTATGGAACATCGCGTGCGGTGAGGGGGAAGCGCTGCCATTTTGAGATAATTTTAGTGCATATAACGTATTCACGTACAACACACGGCCGTGTCCATCACAGCCACGCCCCATTTTTTTATAGTATGTCGGGTGGCAGACAAGCATACGGCCAGCTTGGTGTGAAGCATGAACACAGCCGTGTGCTCTACGTTATGCACTAAAATTATCTCAAAATGGCAGCGCTTCCCCCTCCCCCGCACGCGAGTTTCCATAGTACTTAGATATAGTACATAGTCCTTACTTAGAGTAATAAAGTCTTTGATCCTTCATCTATCCAGTGGTGTAATTGAATTTTGTATGGAGGTGATAGGTTTGAAACTGCAACACCAAACTGTATCCTCCAATTTTGTTATCATTCGTTTTTTTAATTTTAATTGCCTCCCTATGGATGCAATTTTAAAGACGTTTTCACGTCATAACAAAATATGTACGGAATTCTAGCCAATATTCGTACTCTACCAGCCCGTAATTATCAAGTTAGCACTCGTTTTTACGTGTTTGTGTAAAAACATCCGTTTAGTTATGATATCATTCCGTTGAACACGCTTTTTACTACGTTTATTGGTGCCACGTCAGTGACAAACACGCATACGGCCCGCCATAAGTGACGTGAAACTGTTCCTTCCATAGCCAAATTAGCCACCCTACAAACACGCCTAGGGCCCGCCATAAGTGACGTGAAACTGTTCCTTCCATAGCCAAATTAGCCACCCTACAAACACGCATACGGCCCGCCATAAGTGACGTGAAACTGTTCCTTCCATAGCCAAATTAGCCACCCTACAAACACGCATACGGCCCGCCATAAGTGACGTGAAACTGTTCCTTCCATAGCCAAATTAGCCCCCCTACAAACACGCATACGGCCCGCCATAAGTGACGTGAAACTGTTCCTTCCATAGCCAAATTAGCCACCCTACATAAAGAAATACCAAGGTTATTTTTTCTACACTGCGCGCCCGACAAGACAAGCTTGGCCCCATAATAAGAAGCTGATACCGTTTTTTTTTAAACTACGTCGAGTATGTATACGACGGTATTGTCGAGGACAAGTGTTTACTTGTTTAGCACGCCTGATGTGAAGCGGATTAATGCTCGCAATATCCGCGAACGTAGCAACTCCTTCCTTTCTGGTAACCCCAATCACTCCGAGGAATACAACAACCTTCAAGGGAATTGTTATTTGGCTGCAGTATTCTGCGAACAGGAGGTACCTCCCCAAACGGGCAGCATACAAATACGCTGAAAGAGAAATAGGGACCTCTCTTTCACCAGAGCCTCTTGCGCTCGTCAGTAGCGTAGGGTGAACCACGTGCAGGTGAGGTGGGCTTTGGTTCTTAAGATCGTGGTGAGTCACCCCAAAATCGAATCTACCTACACGTAACCATTACTTTTTATGATACCCTATAAATTAAAATGGTAAGCCTATATTGCCATGTAGTATTGTAGATAATGCAAGATATTTCCAAATCTGCGCTTCCATTTGCCAGATTTACAATGCCATAATGGCGCGCATTTCTTTGTTTTTTTTTTGTTTTTGTTAATGGCGCGTACTTATATCGGAATATCAATGGCGTACGTACATAATTTCATTGTGTTATTTGCTTGATAGGTGCCAAAATAATAACTCATTTAAACAAAAAAAAATCTATTAATTTGGTTCACATAATAGACCATGACCTAAAAATTGGGATCGAACCGAAAACACGCTAACATCGGAAAGTGGTTATTTATTCTCACAGTAAAAACATAAAGTGGGTTATTATAGGCAAATTAGTTACATATTACGCATGATATGCGTGGCAATGATGAATTATGGTTGGAGATTATCTTTTTGTAAGTTGAATCGAAGGTAGGTAATGGAGTTATAGCTCAAAAGGAATAGTTGTCAGAGCCGTAAAGAAGGACTTTAATAAGTAGGTGTTATATTATTATCCTTACTATCCTTACTAATATTATAAATGCGAAAGTAACTCTGTCTGTCTGTCTGTCTGTCTGTCTGTCTGTCCTGCTTTCACGGCAAAACTACTGAACCGATTTAAATGAAATTTGGTACACAGATAGTTTAGAGCCTGAGGAAGGACATAGGCTACTTTTTAATGCAAAAAAAGGGTTGTAAGGGGTTAAAAGGGGGGGTGAAAGGTTGTATGGAAGTATCGTTATTTTTAGAGCTAGAAGCATGAAACTTATTTTTTAGGCTGTTGATTCGATATAAATAAATATGACATTCAAAGTTTGTAAAAGTTTTACCCACACGGGGGTAAAATAACAATAGGGAATAGGGGATGAAAGTTTGTATGGAAATATGTAAGGTATAAGTGAATGTTTTATAAGTTTGCGACAAGAGACAAAATATTAGTGCTATCCTGATGTAGATAACATTTACGCAGTCATTACAAAATGAGAAACTGAAATTAACGCGAGTAATAAACTTGCCAAGCATCGCGCCGTACTAGAGATGGGCAAAATGCCGGGCATTTACAATAAATGTCCAAAAAATAGTTATAAATTCCCTATTTATGCCCAAAACTAGGCATTCATTGGGCATTTACAGGTACTTACTGGGCACTTATTGTAAATGCCAGGCATTTTGCCTATCTCAACGCAGTACACCACCCGTACACATTGAAAGCTGCCGCGCGGCGGTCAGGGAGCGGGCCGGAGGTCGTTACGCGGCGTGGTACCACATGAGTAAAAAACGGTGGTACGGCACAGAAAAAATATGCCCAAGTGGGCTTGCCCAAACGTGCAGACACGTGACAATTATTATTTTTTCCGCTACAAATGCATTATTATTCCCTGCACATTGTTTACAATTCGATTTGCTTACTTTAGTAGATAAGTTATTAAATATTTTTTTCTTTAGTTGGGTCATTGTTTTATTTATTTCATTCGTTAAAAGTAGATTACTTTCGAGTTTAATTAGATGTTATTACGTCATTTTTTTTTTGTTGCACATTTGTATGCTAGGCAGGTACCTAAGAACGGTAAGTTAATTACCCTCACCAAATAAACAGTACTTTTTTGAGCATTGTACAAACAAAGCATTTGACCATCTGTGAATGTAAACAAAAGATAAGAAAGCTTAATAGTTTTATGAATGAGTCTTTATGCCTTTGCATGCCGACTCAGTCAGAAGTCGCAATATCCGAAAGGGATTTCTAGGAATCGGTTACAAATGGTTCATAAAAACAAGTTCTTAAGTACAAGTGTAAAAAGTTATACTTAGTATAGAGATTTTGTTTATTTGGGTCAATAAAATTAGTTAAATTTAATTCATTTGGGTTTATAATATTTTTTTAAATAGGTTTTTATACAATTAAATAAAATACTTAAATAAGTTATTTTCATAATAAGAAGTTTTGTTTTCTGTGTTTACGGTTAAAAGCAAAATAAAGTGTAAATAGTTATAGGGGTATAGCGCACACGGTTCTAAAACTACCATTGAACTTAGCTGATGAGGACATGCCGGTATGTAACATTAACAAAAGCAGTGAGCGCGGAAGAAAGTTGCAGCAGTGTAAGCTGTTGGTTGGGATGAATAATGTTCCACAAAAGAGCTATATAAGCGATAGATGGCACACTGCAACTCATATAAGTATTAATACGTATGTGTCTTATTTGTAAAATAATTAGCCGAAATATTTAAAAATGCTGCCCAAAGACACTATTCCACGCGGACGAAGTCGCGGGCACAGCTAGTATTTTATATGTTTGACTTTGACACTGATGACGAACAATCAGATCAGACGCAGAATATGAATCAGTGGATCCTACAATTGTAACTCGGTCATTTTTTTTATATCTACCACTATGGTGGCAAACAAACAGACGGCCCGCCTGATGGTAAGGTTACCGCTACCTAAAGACTTATACATTATTATGATTCCTTGTGATTATATTGCATTTACATAATACTAATCAATAAATAGAAAATAATTATTTCTTTGTAATGATTATATCACCAATATTGTACTGTAAGACCATTAAACTTACTACTAAGTACAAATTCAAGTTTTTTTTTTCGATATCATCTGCAAATGGTAATTTAAGGACACAGTTTCTTTTATCTGAGTCACTCAGATAAACGAAAGGGTGTGATTGAGTTTATTACCGAAAGTTACCGTATTTCACGAAAAAAATATCGGAAAAGGACGTAAAATATGGTATTTTACCACGGTAATTTTACCGCTTTACATCCCTTTAAATACCCCACACGTATGGGTTTGATAAAAAAAAAACTATCTGTTTTTTTATGTTTTTTATTGTGTGAAAATCTTAATGCGGTTCACAGAATACATCTACTTACCCAGTTTCAACAGTATAGTTCTTATAGTTTCGGAAAAAGTCATCATCATCATCCAAGCGTTAAGTCCCGGTTGCATCCTAAGCTTGCGCTTCGGAGCCCAGGGTCCGCTTAGTTTCGGAAAAAGTGGCTGTGACATACGGATGGACAGACAGACCGACATGAGGAATCCATAAGGGTTCCGTTTTTTTGCCATATTGGATACGGAACCCTACGGGCTTACGGAACAAGAGAAAACACAAACTAAACGCTCTCCTGTAAAATCATAGTAAGTGCAATGGGGCTCTTGTTCCAGTCGCCGTAAATAGGCTAGACGACAATGATAAAAAAACATAAAAATTACTTATCAGTGTCATAAAATATACAAAACTAGAACGATCTGCGATCTTGAAATTTAAATAACTTATGTCCGACTTGTTCTATGATCGATGAAAGTGTAGTGGGAAAGTCCAACTTAAAAGAATGAAATTAGAAAAAAAAAATATTAACTTTGGAAAAACAATCAAAAATACTATGACTTTTGTTACGGCACTAGCTACATAAACGCAGTATTTCACATAGCTGTCGTACAAATTTCTGTTTTAACGTATACAAAATACATAAGTGTGACGTCATAATTCAGTAGCCTTTTGTATGGAGCGTTTTCGGGAAAGTTCAAAATTGTGATTTTCAAGTTATCATATCTCGAGAAGTTTTTATGCTATGGAAGTAATTCTTTCACCTATAGTTATATTATTGTGACGACCTTACATAACAAGTCGAAAGAAAAAATTGTCGTCTAGCCTATTCTCATGGTGAATACTGACGTCATAGTTGGTATATTTAAGATAGATTTGCCGTGTAACGAGCAAGCAAGGCTCGGAGGACAGCAGATTTTGGTCGCGTTTAAAATAGAATTTTGAGCTCATTGTCATAAGGTTTATTTTTTAAATTCACTTCTTTTATTACATGAGAATGCTCGAGAGCTGATGTGAATTTTAAGATTATTTAATACTCTGTTTTAAACACTATCAAAATCTGCTCTCTTCTCTAAGTCGTTCTGTATGAACTCGACCCTAATGCCTTAAGCTTACCTTTATCAGGAACTAGAGAATTAATTTATTTCTCTATGCCTTTATAAATAATAAATAAAATAAATAAATAAATGTTTATTTCGGACAATTGTACAATCCATAGTTGTTAGTAATGCTTAACCTATGTTAGTAGTACTGGTAGTACATTGGATCGAAGTTCACGCATTTCTCACGTGAATTCCGATCCAATGTCTCACCATTGGACAGTCTACCCTGTCCGCAAGCACATTTAGAATGCCGTTGGTGCTGGCTCGGACTCGTTGCAGCAGTGAAGCGACCCTTTTTCTTATGATGGCGTGAAGGCCATCGGTGCCCACTGCTGCAAACATGCCCGAGGCACTACAGTACTTCAAATCTTCAAAGTTTATGCATAACTACCTTTATGCAAACACCTGGACGATCAAAGTTCAAAGCAGCTTGACCGCATCGTGGGCGGGCACGGAATATAATAACGGTGGGCATGATGGAAATAAATGTAGGTAGGTAGGTTGTTGGAGGTTTTTTTTTTTATACTACTTCGGGTGGCAGACAAGCATACGGCCCGCCCGATGTGAAGCGGTCACCGTAGCCATATTAACGCTTGCAACATAAAATATTGCTCGCACGCCGCCACCCCCGCTGCCAACGCAGCATCTCCTTCATTTCTTTCTGGTGACCTCACTCACTCGCAGGAACACAACAACCCTCAAGGGAATTGTGATTTGGCTGCGGTATTCTGTGAGGTGGAGGTACATTCCCCAGTCGGGTAGCATACAATTACGCTCCCTACCTCTCTTTTCGCCAGAGCTTCGTTTGTCAGTCAGCAGGGTGCACCACGTGCAGGTGAAGTTGGCTTTGGTTCAAAGATCTTGATGAACCACATACACCCCAAATTCGATTTTCCTGCAAAATATACTTACACGACGTAGACAGTGCGCCTGTTCGTTGTCATTTATGCTATAAAATGCTCAAGCTATGTAATTTCGAAATAAATACAAAGTAGTCATCTCTACTTTACGTGAACTTTGCAAATTAGTAACAAATCATTTTAATGTCAAACAGTTGCAATAAATGGCAAAGTCAGGAGAAGTAAGTTTTGTTAGCAAATTACGTTCTGCTCATTACAAGGAATGATTACGACGAGATGTGAAGGAATTAGTAATGAGAAATTCGTGTATTTCAAATAAGGATGACCCCTTTGCTCGAAGTTCCGATGCACATCAGCAAGATACATACCAAATCTTTCACAGTGAATGCAGCAAAAATATGGAACCGAATGGAACGCACTCACTTTAGATATTAAGTTGTCTCATAAAAACATATTTTAAATAAAAAATATATTATTATAGAAAGTGAAGGGTACAGGCAAAGATCAGGGAATGTCCTAATGAGTAGATTTTGAGAAAAACACTGTTAAAAGTTCATAATTTACATGGAATTCAGCGTATTTATTAACTTTTACTTTGCCTTTTTGGCGCCATCTGTTGTCATGTTTACTTTTTTTTTAGCGATTGGAATTTAAACTACCATAGATAAAGATTTAGGTACTTACTTCCAATAAAAAAAATCGGTTGTCTGTAAAGTCGGTTTATTGACGATAGTTGAACGTGACAACGTCATAAGAAAATACTGATGGAATGTTTGCATTTTTCAAAAGAAAATTTTAATGGAACGCCTTAGAGCGAGGTAACGCCGCATACGTCATGTTTTTTCGTGCGTGCAGCCTGCAGCCTTTAGTTATTGTTCTTAGGTGCAGCCGTGCAGCCGGCTCCATCAAATTATAGGACGTTGTCACGTCAAAAATAAACATTGTGACATTCCCTGTTCGGCTTAAGGGAGAGTTTATCATTAGTGTACATATTGAATAGGTATCTAGGAGTTGTTTAATATGATGACAACGGCTTTCTTTTACAATCGCAATGCTCGCCAGTGCCAGGAAATTTATCCTCACACTTGGAAATTGAAATGGGTGCGTACAATGTGGTCGGTGCAATTCCAGAGGGAAGTTGTCAAAATACCTACCTAATGTGCCAGTCAAATATTGAAAACCGGAACCTAACACTTTGTACAAAAAGGCTTATTACGTTATTTTTTGTTATGCTAAAACTTTGACTTTGAGAAAAAATGCAAACATGCGACCTATGACAAACTTTGCACGCAAAGCAATGAAATTGCATGACCGACAGTTCCGAGTGGTTCCGACAAACATCTTAGGTAACGTTTCGATTTTTAAGGTTCCGTACTCAAAGGGGCCATCCATTAATTACGTCACACGTTAAAGGGGAGGGAGGGGGTTCAACGGAGTGTGACACTGTGTGACAAGGGGGTGGGAGGGGTCCTAAATTTTGTGACGTAACATTTCAAAATCTATTATAATCTATGAGTTAAAACACGAACTTTGAACTATTAACGAAAAAAATAATATTTTCAACTCTAGATGTAAAATTGCAAAATATGTGACGTCACACTAGGGAGTCTCACAAATGTGACCAGCTGTGACAAGGACGGGGGGAGGGGTCAAAAAGTCATGAAATTCGTGTGACGTAATTTATGGATGGCCCCATATCTAGAAAAAGGTGTAAGGGGGCAACGGTAGTTAGGTACATAACAGCATATCAAACAATTTCCATGACATGTAACTGATCCGATCTTGTATGAAATATGGTATGAAAGTAACTGAAATTCATGTGCATTCGATTTCACTGAGTATATTTTCGAAGTCTGTCGAGACATGAGCAATTTATTTTTAACTAGTTTGTGTAAAACCGGCCAAGTGCGAGTCGGACTCGCGCACGAAGGGTTCCGTACCATTATAAATAAATAAATAAATAAATATTGTCACACAAATTACACAGCGCCATCTAGCCCCAAAGTAAGCTATGCTTGTGTTATGGGTACTAGACAACTGATAAACATACGTAAATACACTTTTTTTTTGTAAAACACCCAGACCAAGTCAAACAGACATGTTCATGCACACAAATGTTTGTCCCGTGTGGGAATCGAACCCACGAGCGTTGGTGTCGAAGCCGCGTCATTGACCGCTACGCCACCGAGCTCGTCATCCATTATCTATAAAACCGGCAAAAAAAATCATGTCTGTTGTATGTAACCAGTACTCTAATCCATATTAAATACTCCACTGAATCAGATTAAGTAAAATACCTGTTACATGGTAGGTACATTAACGCATGCTTCAACAACCTTCTTGAAACAGTGTTGGTGCCTTTAAGGTGTATAATGATTACAAATAAGTGCATCGACCTTCAACCTTGCGTCATCGGCCCACCGTCATCAAACACCAATCAAGTCATGTTGATGATGAAATGGACTAACATCATGGTTATTGGATCATGGTGAAAGTGAATAATACATAGTAGGTAAAGGTACAGGAGACCAGTCTCGAAGTATAGGATTTTTTATTCATCTCCAGTTGCCAACACGCATGTGGCCCGCCTGATATTCCATCTTGACTGAATCTATGCTTTTTATAGATTCAGATAAGACCGTTACTGACTGACTTATAAATGCACAGCTCAAACCAGTGGACGGATCAGGAGCTCTACCGCCTAAGCTGAAGCCGATTAGGTACGATCGGATTTTTTATGTGAAAACTTCTTTAGCGGCGTTGTGCATTATTTGGGATGGGAAAAAATGTTACACTTGCGTCAGGACATGTAGCCTGATCGAAAATTCGTAAGACGGAGGGAGAGTATAGACCACCGGCGCGGCGTAGGTGAGGAAGAAATATCCCCCTCTCTTTCTACCGCGCGGCGAAAATGTATGCCTGCTCCAGCTATTTTATTTTTAATGTAATATCAATTGTCAAGTTTGTGTACGATAGCGCAATAAATGAATATTGTATTTTACCACATAAATGATAGTACTTATAAATTAATAAATAAAGCAATTAGTGCAGAATTATTCCCTAACCATTCCAAAATATTCAAAAATGCACAACGTTAATGTTCAAGTTTTCACTTCTGCCGGCAATCCCGGAGTGCAACCACAGAATAATATACACTAGTGCAACCGGTTTTTTTGATTGCGAAATCTAACTTCACCTTTAGTTAGTGTTAAAAAATAATTATCACAATTTTAAACAGAAATCCGATTTTTGAAATATTCCCCCTCCCCGGGGGGCAAGTTGATATGGAGAATGAGAAAAATATGAATTGTAGGTAAAGTCGAGAGCTCATGAAGCTTTTCACCTTAGAGTACCAGCCTTACATGTACAGCGATTGTATACCCCCTGGTTTGGCATACAATAAAGACGATGGCACTACATATGTAAGGATTTGTGAAAATTCCCGGGGGATATAAGCGACGTGACGGGGGAGGCGCGGTACTTACGCGCGTCCCCCGTCTTAACCCGGTCGTGGACGCGTGCTAGTAGCCCTAAAGATCTTTGCAATACAAGGAGTATTGCTCAACTGCTCATGCGCTGGCCCCCACGCTGTTGTTATAGCATCTCCTCACATCTGGTAACCACGCTTACTAGCAGGAACATAATAATTATTACACGTCGGGTGGCAGACAAGAATAAGTACTTACTACCCACCTGATGTAAAGCCATTATCGTCGCCATAGTAACGCTCGCAACATGAAGTACCGTTCACTACCTCCGCTGGTAACGCTGCAAATACTTACTTACTTTCTGGTGACGTTGCTCACTGACAAGAAAACAACAACCGAAGGTAATTGTTATTTGGCTGCGGTATTCTGTGTGGTGGAGGTACTTCCTCAGTCGGATAGCCTACAAATATGCTGTATCCTACCTCTCTTTCGCCAGAGCCTCTTTCGCTGTTCGGTAGGGTACAGGACCGTGCAGGTGAGATTGGTTTTGGCTCTAAAGATCGTGGTGAGTCACTTATACCCCAAACAATCATTAAAGGTATTTGGCTGGCGGTTTTCTCTAAGGTAGAAAGCGACACGATCTCTCTGCCGCCAGAGCCTCTTTCCCTAGTCGACAGGTTGCACCATGTGTTGGGTCAGGTTAGCTTTGGCTATACAAATGATAGTAAGCAAAGTAAAAAAGTAGATACGAGCACATTACGTAGTTAGCTACCAACAATATTAAGTATCCCAAAAACCATAACATTGTAACAGGAAAACACTTGGAAAACATGTTCTCCGATACATTCTAACTGAAAATGTATGTTTGTCCATACAATTTTAAGAAATTATAGCCGTCAAATAAGCTTACCTTCTGTCATTTACGTAGGTTCAGTGAAAGATAGAGAAAATGTCAAATTTCGTCTATAATTTAACTTCAACCGCTTCAAAGCCAATTATTTTAAAAGGTATTATCATATTTGAGAACCCTCATGTACAGCACCCTTATATTTATTATGTCTTATGGCACAGTTTGCGATTTTTTAAATGTTTTCTATTTTGCCCTCCAAACACGACTACTTTTGTAATCAAAATTCATACAGGTAGATACATATTACGTAAATTATTTAATTTGCGTTACATACATGCTCTTGTTTGGAATATAGGACTTTTCTTATCTATTACATATTTACATTTTATTTTATGGCGATGCCTGTGCCTGCTGCGAAAGTGGCGCCTCTTTGGACAAAATTCAACATTTGATTTCAACATAATTATTATTTCGTAGGCACCCGTAGAAATACTTAATTTACATTTACAAAGGTACAAGTACATAGTTGTATCGGTTTTCCTGCTTTATGTACTTTCCTTTCCCTCGTCGTATGGCAAAAGCATCGGTATCCGAAGACAGGAATAAAGGAACGAACGCAGCACTTTGCTTGATTTTTGTTCGATTCGGAACGCGACTAGCGCGCGCCATGACAACGTGAAAAAAAAATCGAGTTTGACTGCTTGCTTTTTGACATGACAACCTCAAAATAAAATATCGATCTAACAAACAGGTAAAAACTTATAATTCCTTTGTGCGAATTGTGCTAATAATGGAAAAAGCTTTTGAAATACAAAAACAAGTTCGGGATAATGCTAAGACATTACAAACATACTTGACAGATTTGCAAAATTGGGAAGCGGAGATGAAAAGAAAAGAGGCCGCACTCAATGGCGAATTTGAGCAGGTTTAACGCTATTTAAACTCTTATTAGTGTAATTAGATTGTATTAAACATTTCTATGTTCACGTAGCTGTATTATTTTAGTATTTCATTAGCTATTTTGTCGTTATATGTTGCGTCGTATTTTTGTTTTAAATGGCTGTCACTTTTGTTCATTTCTCAAGAAAATGTACGGTATAATGGGGTTTTTAACTGTGTGAATGTGTCATTATACTAGTTGTATTGTTTTTGTGTAGGATCTACCGCCAGTTCGGAGTAAAATTAAGAAAGAGAAACCGGCGGTTGTTAAAAAGAAGCCAGAGAAACGTATACCCTCTTACGATTATCAATCTTGGGAGAAGTTTGACGTGGTTAGTATACATTTTGAAATATTACTAGTCGATCAATGATACTGTTGTCTAAAAAGAGGTAAGAGCTTGTTTTTTCATATTGATACCTCCAAGGAACACTACGCTGACTAAAATTTCGATAGGTTTCTTTTTTATCTAAATCAATTCATTACTTCAGTAACATTATGCTCATCATCATCAGGTCATTTTAGTCTCCACTACAGGAGCACAACCCTCTCTCGTCTGTCCCAGACAGAAGGAGGTTTTGGCCTACACTCCCCACGCTGGCCAGACGGGTTGGGGAGGCCTGATCAATGTTTTATAATGTAGTTCCATTAGTTGCCTTGTACAACATCCATGGGAAGAGATGGAGTGATTCTATTCTAGTCTGCCAGAAACCACACGGCCAACATTATGCTACCTGAATTCTATTTATAAAAGACACTCAGACACAACAAAATCAACAAATACAAACCGCTAAGTAAATGCATAACTCATATTAGCGGTATGTATCCAGATGGTATGTTTTGAGTTAGCGTAGTGTTCATTGGAGGTATCGATATTGTGTGATGTTCAGAATAGATCAGCTTCATATAGGGTTGCTATCTCTAAACGCTAGCAACCAGGACAGTATGCGTGAAAACTCGAGAGGAATAATAGAAGCGAGAGGTATACCAGCAAAATCTATATAATCTGCTGAATGACCTTGGCTTGTCCAGAAGTGCAGTAAGTTCTATACTAGAACGAGTATCTAAAGCTGCATTAGCAGGTTCATACCAGATTTGACTGGGCAGGGAGAGAAACACAAGTAGTGAAGGTGAGTGTTGATGTATGTCGGAAAGGGGCCCCTTAAACCTACACCCGTGTCACAAGTCTCAGAATCTACTTGGGGTTTCTCTCTCTGCCACATGTTGGACCCGGCACCCGCACAGTGAATCCATGGAAGCTAAGAAGTTCGTCTCCAATGACCTAGTAATGTAGGAGGAGATATTCTTATATTAAATTACAACAATGTGTCTTAACTTCACTGCCTCATTTTCCATACGCTAGTGTGATATTCACCTCTTTAATTAGTTATCAATCAATGAATCAAATTTTTATTTGTATGAAAATACATCAGTTTGAGATATAATAAAATACAATGTTCTGAATTGAATTCTGCTGTGCAAGTGTACAATTATGTTTGGCAAAATTGGTGCGATATTTATCTATCTTGTTATAAAGCATTTGTACTGTTTGACATAATTATGTTTATTTTTACGAACCAGTTTCGCCGCTAAGGCATTATCAAGGTGTTTACCTGGTGATTGTGGATGGTGTTGTGTTTCTACAAAACATTTTGAAAAATGGTTTGTTCCCCTAGCCGGTATCTACGTACGGCCTAGCCCTAGTTGGATCTGAAGGGGTTTGTTTGTGTTTCTACAAAACGTTTTGAAAAATGGTTTGTCTCCCTGGCGGTATCTCTTGTGGTAGGTGGGTCTGAAAGGGTCTATTTTAACATCTTGTAAAATTGTATAAATGTCTACTTGAAAGATGATACAATAAATAATTTAATTTACTCTGGAAACTGCCATTTTTACAAGCTTTTATTTAGTTTCACCTGTCCCGTTGTCTGTAATCAAATCTTGCAACTCCTTTTAGTTATTGTGACATAGAGCTGATCTGATGATGGAGCTGGAAGGTGGCCATAGGAACTCCGTAATTAAATGATGCAACCCTATCGAGTTTGAGCTCATTAGATTCGTCTTGACAAGTACTTTGATACTATATGGTAACCAGGGTCTGATGATGGAGCCGGAAGGTGGCCATAGGAACTCCGTAATTAAACGATGCAACCCTATCGAGTTTGAGCTCATTGGATTAGTCTTGACGAGTACTTTGATACTATATGGTAACCAGGGTCTGATGATGGAGCCGGAAGGTGGCCATAGGAACTCCGTAATTAAACGATGCAACCCTATCGAGTTTGAGCTCATTGGATTAGTCTTGACGAGTACTTTGATACTATATGGTAACCAGGGTCTGATGTTGGAGTTGGAAGGTGGCCATAGGAACTCCGTAATTAAACGACGCAACCCCATCGAGTTTGGGCTCATTGGATTAGTCTTGACGAGTACTTTGATACTATATGGTAACCAGGGTCTAATGTTGGAGTTGGAAGGTGGCCATATTTATCTAGGCTCCAAATTGTTCGCTGCTGGTCAAGCTTATGTAGCTTTAAGCCGAGTTAGGTCTTTAGCAGGTCTTTAAATCGAAGAACTTGACTGCTCCAAGTTGACGTCGAAGAAACCTTGTAATGTTGATGCATTAAAAGAAATGGATAGAATGAGAAACGTTACAAATAACTAACAAGTGATTACATAATTTCAACATTATTGATATTTAAATCAGTACATATTACATATCATGTGAACGAACTACGGACTTCATAACAGAATAACGCTGCTACGCGCTGCGAACTACGTCGTAGTAAATCTCGAATTAAAAATAGAGGTACAAAAAGTTAAAAATAATAATAAAAGCTTGTTTTTAAAAAGGTTTTTTTATCTTTAATTTTTTCTTCTATATAAAATATAGTGTCCTGTATATACTATCATAACAGACCATATATCATAACTCAAGTTGTGACAGTGTACATTATGTTTTATTGTAGGACAAAGCGTGTGATGACGTAGACATGGCAGACGTGGGTCCAGTCTCGCTCGATAGCAAGAAAAGTCAAGCAGCTAAACAAGAGAAGTTGAAGGAAGAGGCGCAGCATGAGAAAGAGAGGGTGCGTATTACTAATACATTTCGAAACCATTGCAAAAGTTATCTTAAGTTAAGCTGTAAGGCTAGCTTAGGTATTTATATTTGTTCACCTGTTCAGTTCAGTGTTTGCTCGGCCAGAAATCTGTATACTAGATTGGGCATGTGATTATTGGAAATACTACAATCTTTGTCTTAGTATATTCATCTTATGACCAGCTTTACCGTTACACCTTAGCACAATCAACAATTTCCTGTAGCTTAGTTCGATTGGATGTTATTAGAACCGTTTCCTGGACGTATCTCAGATTGTTAATCAGACGTCTATTCACCTTGACTACAATTCAGATCTTCCAAAGTTTCATGATCGCTTCTGAATGTAGAAGGTATCACAAGGCTTATATTCATCTTCTTTTTTTTTATACTACGACGGGTAGCAGACAAGCATACGGCCCGCCTGATGTGAAGCGGTTACTGTAGCCATATTAACGCTCGCAACATGAAATATCGCTCGCGCGCCGCCACCCCCGCTGCCAACGCAGCATCTCCTTTCTTACTGGTGACCTCACTCACTCGCAGGAACACAACAACCCTCAAGCGAATTGTTATTTGGCTGCGGTATTCGGTACATTCCCCAGTAGGGTAGTATACAATAATAACGCTCCCTACCTCTTTTTTCGCCAGAGCTTCGTTTGTCAGTTAGCAGGGTGCACCGCGTGCAGGTGAAGTTAGCTTTGGTTCAAAGATGTTGATGAACGACTTACACCCCAAAATTTTGTTAGGTGCATGCAACCATTCTTCATATTGAACGTTTCATAGCAATATTGATCAAATATGTACTGAAGTGACAGTAGTTGTTGATTAGTGACTTTTTCTTCACATGACGTGTTAATGTGCCCTATGAAGCAGACATGATAAATTTTCTTTTATTTTATAGTTAAAACGTTTAATAGCTATAGTAATAGTCCTACCAGTGGCGTGCAGTCCATAAAGGCATAAAGACATTGTCTAAAAATATGAAAACTTAAATAAAATAAGTATTTAACTTGAGATTAGAGAACAAATGTTCAAAATGTGTAAAGTTGAAATGATCTATTGTAAATTTATTGATCTATTGTAAAGTATAAAAGTAATTAAAATACATAATAAATTACAGGGAAATGCATTTGTGAAACAAGAGAAGTGGGATGAAGCCATATCATGCTACAGCCGAGCCATCGAGTTGGTCAAAGATGACGCTATCTACTTCGCTAATAGAGGATTATGTTACTTGAAGAAAGAGAGGTATGGAAATATTTTTTTTTACTTTTCTATATATGCACGCAGCCCTAGAACTATGAGATTTTCTGTGTGGAAATATAACTGAAGTCATATATGAGGCAAGCCGTGTGGTTTCCGGCAGACTAGAATAGAATCACTCCGTCTCTTCCCGCGAATGTCGTTCGAGGCGACTAAGGGAAATACATTATAAAATATCAATCAGGTCTCCCCAACCTAGGGTTGCCAACCATACTGTTAAAAACAGTATTATACTGTTTTCTATGCTTTAATACTGTTGAAAATAACTTCATTTGACCATAGCACTGTTTATTGTACTGCTCCGCATGCACTGAGCCTTACTATTTGTTTTATACTGTTTGTTTTGCTACGCAGCTTTTAATATACTGTTTTTCTTGTAAATAAAAGTTGGCAACCCTACCCCAACCCGTCTGGGCAGTGTGGGGAGTGTAGGCCAAATCCTCCTTCTGTCTGGGACAGACGAGAGAGGGTCGTGCTCCTGTAGTTTAGACTATATTGACCCGATGATGATGATGATGACGATATATGAGGGGGACAAACGAGCATGTGGGTTACCTGATGGAAAGTAATCATCGCTGCCCACGGAGATCGGCTCATGTTGTAATCGTTCAGAAACACCGCTGAGGGAAGTCGATTCCACAGTTCCACCATTTGTGGTATAAAATGTCTCAGGAAACTCACTGCGGTAGATCGCCAATTATCAAGATGATACGGATGGAATTTTAATTTATGGCGAGATGTATGATAGTGGAATTCAGCGGTAGGTATCGAATCGAACGGCTCATCCCGGCGCTCCCCGTAATATAATTTCAGTTTACACCAAGCCGAAGCGGATTGCACGGAAGCCCTCCGTCTGGACCCTACATACGTGAAGGCCCTGCAGCGCCGCGCCGCAGCCCGGGAACTCTTGGGCTCGCTGCGGGGTGCTTCGCAGGACCTGGCGGGCGTGCTGCAGCTGGAGCCGCACAACGTGGCCGCCAGGAGGCAGCTCGACACCATCAAGGCCAGGATGGGCACCAAAGGGGTGAGGCTTGTCATGAGTTTTCAAATTTTCGGGCGTTTCAGGGCATGTCGGGGCTGATTGAGGAAGTACTTGCATGAAATCCTCTCAGATACTCTAAGGCTGGAAGAAATCCCTGTGAGGGATATGTCCACCTTTGTACCTTTCCTTTTACATCTTTAAAGAAGTTTTGTTTGTAGCATCTTTAAAGAATTTACAATGCAGGAATGTAAATTTCTTAAAGATGTTACAAACAAATACTTTTCGGGTGTAAGTAGTTCACCACGATCATTAAAGCTGAAACAGACTTTGCCTGTATGTGGTGCCTCACCTGTATCTTGCCGCGACCTCACCTGTATGTGGTGCATCTTGCCGACTAGCGGCAGAGGCTCTAGTAAAAGATCATGGTACAATATCTAATAAATAAATAAATAGTAAGCTATCAATAATAACGTTATTTATCTCGAGCTTTTCCGTGCTTCGGAAGATATGTTGAGCTTGAAAACACTAGTCTTAGTCAACCCACAATTATACCCCTTTAAATAAATATTTCTGGACAATTTATACAGCGCCATCTAGTCCCAAATTAAGCGCAAAGCTTGTGTTATGGGTACTAAACAACTGATAAATGTACTTAAATACATTGTTTTTTGTAAATAAATACTTATAATACATAGAAAACACCCAGACCAAGACAAACAGACATGTTCATGCACACAAATGTTTGCTTTGTGCGGGAAACGAACCCGCGAACTCGGGAGTCTAAGTGGCCATTGCTAACCATTCGACCACCGAGCTCGTCAAATTTTTATTTTGCTCCTATAATGGAAGGTCTGTATCCCAACCGTAGAATGATGAAGGGTTTATGTTGACTAGATAAGCAACGGAATTAGCAGCATGAATGCTCATACTTCTATTCTTATTGTATTGCAAGAAATAAAGTATTGTAAGAGACGTTGTAACATCGGGTCGGCCTTATGCTTGTTTAGCACCCAGCGGTTTTTTTAAAAAAAGCTACAATTTAGCAAGCCATGTGAAGTGTACTATGTAATTGTATAGGTTGTTTTTAATTTGAGTTCCTCCGTGCTTCGGAGTGCACATTAAGTTAACCCTACCCTGGCTTATGTTATTATAACAGTTGTTAAGCCAAATCAGTGGGCTATGGGCGGCTGGAAGACACTAACCTCCAGTTCAGGGAAAAACCGTATCTCAGTCTCGATCCAATGAATAAGACTTGACCACTACGTACTTCCATCTATCTCCTGCTTAAAACTAAACTTATTTTTTTCAAATTCCAGTTAAAATCCAAATGCTCTCCATCATCAACACCGACCATGGAAAGCAGGCCATTAAGTTCCAAATCCACCCCCTCGATGATCACGGAGCTGCCGGACGAATCATCGGAGACTCGAGTCCTCTCTAAAGATGACCAGTGGATGAGGGGAGTCGGCGAGAACATTACTGTCATCAGGCCTGTGAAGAAACCACCGCATTTGAGGTCTAAGGTATTGATTATTTTTAACACGCTTCACGTTTGCATGTTTGCTTGTTTGTCAATTTCTAACCAACTCATTTGAACTTTATTTTGACCCACTTTGAACGTCAAGTTTAATTAAAACTTTGTATACTTAGCAAGGATTGATGAGAATACAATAATTTGATAAGTTTATTTAATTATCCTGCCCCCTTACCACCATCTCTTATTGCGATTCAATAACTGAGTAGAATGCTTATTCATACCAATGAATAAGCCACTCTATTTCAAATGGAATAGAGTCGCTTATTCATTGGTATGAATTAGCTATCTATTCAATTATTGAATCGCGATAAGAGATGGTGGTAAGGGGGCAGGTAAGTATCGCCAGGATTAATTAATTTCCTCACATATCACATCGAACTAAAAAGTGGAAAATAAATAAAGTTTAAAAAAAGCTAAAAACAACGCTGCTTTTAGCTTTTTTTTAACGATCGATTGATCGTTAACTAACAAACTAAAAAACGAAAATTTTTTTTTAATATAAGCAGAACATATAAATAAGCTAGATACCTACATGAAAAATATGGCACAAAGCACCCCACGCCTTTTTCACAATAATACTAATATTTTTCATTCATTTATATTTTCTGCCTATATTAAAAAATATTTTTCGTTTTTTAGTTCGATTGATCATTAAATCCTGTTTTTTAGTGTTTTTAAACTATATTTATTATATGCTTTCATTTAGTTTCACCACGGCGTCTGTATTCAGACCTTGTAATTTAAATTGGACTCACTTAATATAATATTATATAATATAAATATAAATAAATAAATATTGCTGGACAATTTACACAGCGCAATCTAGTCCCAAATTAAGCGCAAAGCTTGTGTTATGGGTACTAGACAACTGATAAATGTACTTAAATACTTTTCTTTTGGTAAATACCAGACCAGCCAGATAATTTTCTTTTGGTAAATACCAGACCAAGACAAACAGACATGTTCATGCACACAAATGTTTGTCTTGTGCGGGAATCGAACCCGCGACCTCGGAGTCAAAGTGGCCATTGCTAAACATTCGACCACCGAGCTTGTCTTGCTAGTGAACTGAATACACTCGTTTGGTTCTCGTGACAATGTACGATTTCCTAAATGCCTCCATGTTTAATTGAACATGGCGGCAGCCACGAAATGATGATTTATAATTTCCACTACCCATATCATATATGGGTATCAAATAAATAATAATAGTTTCCTGAGCGTGGACAAAAGTTTCAACATCACATCTGAGTTATATAATTTATATAATGTCATCGTCAATCCTTATTCATCCTGCTGGGATACGGGCCTCCCCTCAATCGAAGGGCTTTAGAGCATACTCCACCACGCTGCTCAACTGCGGGTTGGCGGAGGCCAGTGTTTTCAAGCCTGAAGGCCACTGACTTGGCTTAACGACTGTCATCTAATGACAACAGCCGGAATCGACGGCGTAATGTAGGGTCCCGAAGCATGGAGGAGCTCGGGATTAATAAACCCATCCATGGACAGGTTACGGTGGATGTGCTTAACTTGCATATTCGATTAGACTGCCACACGTAAAGACCCCATCGAGCTCCTCATAATGTGTATGAAGTTGAAAGTTGCACCATGTGCAGTGACTTTGGCTCTAAAGATGATGGCTTCATACACGTCAAATGTAGTATAAAACAATCTAAATAATATTAACTTTATCTTTCAGAGACAATTAAAACCGGTGGAGATAATAGAGATCCCTCTGGGCAAAACTAAGCCGGAGAAACCAGCCACTCGAATAAAAATAGTAGAATTAGAAGACAACCTCTCCCAAGGTGACACAAACAATAACGATTCTAACAAAATTATCGAGTCTCTCAAAAAGGCTGAGGAGAAAGAAAAGGCTGAAGTGGAAAAGGCTACTGAGAACGTAAAGGCTGAAAAGAAAGAAGAGAACGGTAGTCCGGAGTCGGTGAAGTTGATAAGTGATGTTTTGGGGAACGAAAAGGAAGTGTCAAGCATGGTCCCACCAGTGAATAGTGTTCAGTTTATGTCCGAGTGGAAGTACATGAAGGGTAGAGATAGCGCGAGGAGTGATTATTTAAGTGTAAGTATATCAGGGGGCCGTGTGGTTTCCGGCGGACTAGAATGGAATCACTCCGTCTCTTCCCTTGGATGTCGTACAAGACGACTAAGGGAAATACATTATAAAACATCGCTCAGGCCTCCTCAACCCGTCTGGCCAGCGTGGGGAGTGTACAAATCCTCCTTCTGTCTGGGACGGAAGAGAGAGGGTCGTGCTCCTGTAGTGGAGACTAAAATGACCTGATGATGATGATGATTTCAGGGGGTCCATACTAACGAGTAAAAAAGATTTTTTGATATGACTCCCAGAATATGGTAGACAAATAACAATGCCCTTGAGAAATGCTGTATTCCTATGAGGGGCTAATTCTGCGTTAGAGGCGAGGGTGAATTCCCGCGAGTAATACTTATATTGCAAGCGTCTTTTTCCTCCCCAACCCGTCTGGCCAGCGTGGGGAGTGTAGGCCAAATCCTCCTTCCGTCTAGGACGGACGACAGAGGGTTGTGCTGTAGTGGAGACTAAAATGACCTGATGATGATGAAGCGTCTTTTTACTAACGCGACCACTTTATCTCAGACAAGTCGAGCATATGGCATACTTGTTTTGGCATTAGGGGTGGTATAAAAAAAAATGTTTTTTTTATATATGGGGGGGGGGGGGGGGTGAACCAGCATGTGGGTCATCTGATGGAAAGCCCATGGAGATCAGCAACACCAAGGGCTCGCGAATCCGTTGCCAGCCTATACTCCTTGCTTTCTGGTGACCTCACTCACTCATAGGAACATAACAACTCTTAATGAATTGTTATTTGGCTGCGGTATTCTGTGAAGTGAAGGTACTTCCCCAGTCGTGCAGCTTAAAAAAATACGCTATGCCCTTCCTTTCTTTTCGCCAGAGCCTCGTTTGTCAGTCAGTAGGGTGCACCCCAAGCAGTTAAGTAGTTATGGGGTGTAAGTGGTTTATCAACATCTTTGAACCACAGCCAACTTCACCTGCACGTGGTGCACCCTGCTGACTGACAAACGAAGCTCTGGCGAAAAGAGAGGTAGGGAGCGTAATTGTAAGCTACCCGACTGGGGAATGTACCTCCACCTCACAGAATACCGCAGCCAAATAACAATTCCCTTGAGGGTTGTTGTGTTCCTGCGAGTGAGTGAGGTCACCAGGAAAGAAGGAGATGCTGCGTTGGTAGCGGGGGTGGCGACGCGCAAGTAATATATTATGTTGCGAGCGTTAATACGGTTACGGTAACCGCTTCACTGCCACCACATCTTGTCTGCCACCAGACGTAGTATAAAAAAAAAAAACTTTCCTACTAATATTAGAAATGTGAAGGTCCGTTTGTTTGTTACGCTTTCACGCGAAAACTACTCAATCGATCATCAATATCATGAAACTTTGTACGTACATATTCTTGGAGGTATCAGAGGTAACATACCTAGGTTACTTTTTATTAAAAAGAAAAATATATTTTTTACGAAAAAGAATTTCACGCGAGCGAAGCGGTCAAAAGCTAGTTGGCAAATAAATATTTTTTTTCCGTTTCTCCAGATTATAGAGCCGTCGAAAATCCCGTCGATCTTCGAGAATGCGCTGGAGAGCGACGTGTTGTCGGAGGTGCTCGAGGTGCTGGCGCGGGCCACGGACAAGTTCGCGGACAAGTCCGTGGGGGCCTACCTGCGGGCGCTCTGCAAGGTCAAGAGGTTCTCCGCCCTCGCCATGTTCTTGACCACTGCTGACAAAATATGTAAGTATTAGTACAATACAATATACTCTTTATTAGACCAACATATAATAATATGATATGATGGATATTACAAAGGACAGTCGCATATTAAAGTACAATAGGCGGCCTTATAGCTGCCTGATCTCTTCCAGGTAGAGATGGGCAAAATGCAAGTGCCCAGTAAGTAAATGCTTAATAAATGCCTAGTTGTGGGCATTTATCGTAAATGCCCGGCATTTTGCACATCTCTACTTCCAGGCAATCTTTGGGTAGACGAGAGTCTCAGACTAGAAAGGGTAGGTGGCATAGCAAAACATTGCATACATAAAATATTATATACAATACATACATAAACATATGTATGTAAAGATAATGTACATCTTACAAGGCTGGCAACGGATCGGTGACCCTTTGGTGTTGCTGATTTCTATGGGCGGTGGTGATTGCTTTCCATCAGGTGACCCACATGCTCGCTTGCCCCCCTCTCATATATAAAAAAACCGGACAAGTGCGAGTCGGACTCGCCCACCGAGGGTTCCGTACGTAGTATCATTATTAAATTTGATATTTTTCATTATAAATAAGAAATAATGCGTCGAAAAAAATAAATAAAATATATTTTGCAATGTGTACATCAAGCCCTTTCATATGATACCCCATTTGAACTAGTAGTTTCAATTTGAAATTTCGACACCCTATAAAAAATATAGACCCCCTATTTCTTAAGATCTATTTACAAATGTATAGTTTTGAGATTTATTCCTGTACTTGTAGTCTATAATGATGTTACTTGCCAAATTTCATAGTTCTAGGTCAACGGGAAGTACCCTATAGGTTTTGATTCCCTTGAGAATGTGTCGAAAAATGCGTTTTTTGCTGAATAAACTGCCGTAACTTTTTTTTACGTAAACTTAGCAGTTTGATTTTTTTTTAACTTCATGGGACCGTAGACCTGAGTATACAGTTCAAATTTCAGCTTGATACCTCCACGCATTCTTGACATAGAAATTCTTGACAGACAGACAGACAGACAGACAGACAGACAGACATACAGACAGACATACAGACAGACAGACATACAGACATACAGACAGACAGACAGACAGACAGACGGACAACAAAGTGATCTTATAAGGGTTCCGTTTTTCCTTTTGAGGTACGGAACCCTAAAAAAAAACTTCAATTGTGAATTCGCCGCGCGGTTGGTGCGTTTGTGTCGATATCCGATGAATATCGAGTGACTTGTCAGAAAAAAACAATATGGTGGATGAGTATATTAATTTCAGTGTGGTTTTTGTACAATAAATAAATAACTTAATAATGTGAAGTGAATCTGGAAGATATTGGACATTTGATAAATAAACTCGAATCGTCGTTTCTTCGTTTACAGAGCAACACAGTTGTTTATTTAGTGCGCCAGTCCTATTTAATAAATTTCACATTATAAAACGACATTATTTATATATCATACATAAGTAAATACTCTGTCCCTGCTAACCGACAAACGATGCTTTGGCAAAAGAGAAATTCTGCGTAAAAGCTGCCTGACTGGGGAAGTACCTACAGAACACTGCAGCCAAATAACAATTCCCTTGACCAATTTTGTGTATGCTTGCTAGTCAGGTAGGTAAACAAGAATACAACCGGGCTGATAGTTAACAGTCATAACTTGCCGGACGTTAGCAACATGACTTTCTAGGTAAATCCACTTCATGTCTTCTTAAAAAAAACATTGGGTGTAAGTAGTGGCTTATTGTCAACTTCTGAGCCCTGGCAAGTGGTACGTCGTGGAAAAGAGGTAGAACATTACAAAACAGACTAAAGAATACTACGGATAATATAATGAGGAAGTACTTCCCCCTCATACAAAAGACAAATAACAACAATACCATAGTATAAGCTTTGAAAAAATGGACTCTGTTCTTGAAAGCTCCCATGTCGTATTTATTTGGGAATGCTGCTTAGGGAAGTTAATTTCACAGTTCGTAGTAGAAAATGTCTTAAATAGCATACTGTGGTAGATCGCCAATTATCAAGATGATATGGATCGAATTTTAATTTATGGCGAGTTGTACGATAGTGGAACTCATGCCAGCTCTCCCCATGGTATAATTTACATAGAACGCAAAGATGCAACATATCTACGTACAGTGTTTAGTTTGGAACTAGATGGCGGTGTGTTAGTCCTAGAATATTTATTTATTTATTATTGTTTATATGAAGCCGTGTGGTTTCCGGCAGACTAGAATAGAATACAATCGTCTCTTCCCGTGGATGTCGTACAGGGCGACTAAGGGAAATACATTATAAAACATCGATCAGGCCTCCCCAAACCGTCTGGCCAGCATGGGGAGTGTAGGCCAAATCCTCCTTCTGTCTGGGACGGACGAGAGAGGGTCGTGCTCCTGTAGTGGAGACTAAAATGACCTGATGATGATGATGATTGTTTATTTGTCAGTAAGAAATGATTTCAGCATACTGCTGCACGGCGGCTGTTGATACCTAGATATATAATATAGATATATGAAAATATAGTCCTACTTGATGTCTATGTCACATTATCACACTCAAACGATACACACGCACAACACAATACAAATAACACAAAGAGTGTGTTATGATGTTACGACACCTTTGCATAATCACATTTTCAGGTGTTACGTGTTGTTTCACTCTTTGTTTGGCTCTGTTTTATGCCCTTTTGGCAATTCAGTGATTTTTCTAAAGGAGCTGAAAATCAGTGCTTTGCCTCTAGGCGCAATAATTATTGTGAAAAAATTGTGAATCTTTGTTTGCATTTATTGAAGTATTTGTCACTATAAAATCAAAAAATCAAAAATGTTTATTTCAGTTAAATTAAAAATCATACAAAAACAGAGGTTCACTCCTTCTTTTAAGTGTTTAACACACCTGTGTCAGAAGAAGCCGCTCTTCCTTATCGACAAGGAAAATATACTTACTAATCACTAGTTTTACATTTCAATATCGGAAGACAATAGTATAATAAATAAATGTTCTTGGACGAATTACACACGGCCATCTAGTCCCTAACTAAGCAAACCTTGTACTATGGGTACTAGATAACTGATATTATACTTAAAAACATTTTTGAAGTGAAAACTTCCTTAGCGGCGTTGTACACTTTTTGGGATGGGTAAATAATGTTAAACTCGCGTCAGGACACGTGACCTGATCAAAAATTCGTAGGACAGACATGTTTGTGTACGATAGCCAAAGAAAAACATTAGACATAGACCTCACATTTAATAATATTAAGTTGGAAATTGTTAGAGAATTTGATTTGCTCGGCCTAATTATAGACTCTCACGTTAGTTGGAAAGCTCACGTAGAGAAAATTTGTACGAAAATGTCTAAATTCACATATGCACTTCGAGAATTGAAAAAAACAACAAATATACAAACCGCAATCACAACTTATTATGCTTATGCGTATGCTTGGATTAGTTACGGAATCATCCTTTGGGGAAACAGTACTGACTCCTCAAAGATATTTACTAAACAAAAGAAACTGATTCGAATAATTTTTAACATACAAGAAACAGACAGTTGTAAACAATTCTTTAAAAAATTTAAAATCCTTACTCTTCCTAGCATATACATTTTAGAATTATGTAGGTTCGTCCGGAAGTATTCGTCCTTTTTCAATATGCGAAAAGATTTGCCTTCGAAATACCATATTCGGCACATAAATAGACTGATGCTACCAAACTCTAGACTTACATCACACTCTTCTAGTCCCTTCGTAATGGCAGTAAAAACATACAATAAATTACCTGACATAATAAAAAAAGAAGAAAAGGAGATTACTTTTACAAAAAGGTTAAAGGACTTCCTGCATCAAAAAACCTATTATACTGTCAAAGATTATTTAGACGATAAACTATAGAAATCTTCAAACCATTTAAAGGAATAACAAAAAATAATATTAAATTGATTTTTTTTTTTTTTTTTTTTTTTTTTTTTTTTTTTTTTTTTTTTTAGACTTAATACATTTATTTATATGACATTACATTACAATTATATTTTTTTTATTTGCTTACAGAAATGATTTATAGACTTTTTCCTTGTTATCTTTATTCTGTTGCTCTATTTACAATTGTATAATATAAATGATATGCATGCAAATTGATAATTGAAGTAATTTTGTAATTTATGTATGTAATTAAGGATTTGTAATTTGATATGAATGTAAATTGATAATAATATTGATAAAAAATATGAATGTGAATAGATAATGTTTGCAGTGCCCTATCTGGGTTCATGTTTGGGACAAATGCAACAAACCATATGTACACCACCTATTGTATACAACATGACAGCAATAAATAAATAAATAAATAAATAGCGCAATAAATGAATATTGTATTTTACCACATAAATTATAGTACTTTTATACTGATAAATAAAGCAATTCGTGCGAAATTATTCCCTAGCCATTCCAAAATATTCAAAAATGCACAACGTTAATGTTCAAGTTTTCACTTCTGCCGGCAATCCCGGAGTGCAACCCGTTTTTTTTAAATACATACATATAATACAAAGAAAACACCTAGACCAAGAATAGACATGTTCATGCGCACAAATATTGTCTTGTGCTTGTGGGGTCGAACCCGCGACCCCGGAGTCAAAGTGGACATGGTTAGCCATTCGACCAACGGGGTCGTCTTTAGACTAAGGAAAATGTGTAACAGCGACCCAATAAATGTTATATCTATCTATTGTTTTTCTTTATTCCAGTGATAAGTAATCTACTCAACTACTGCAAAACGTCGGAGAATGCGACCGACGCCGAAATAGCCGATCTGAAGAACAAATTTGAACTTTAAAGACTTCAATAGGGTACTAGGTTAGTTATTAAAATTGTAGAACAACTAATTTGTCTAATTTACATTTGGCATTTTAGGACATGACCATTAGAAATTACATAAAACGTCCGCTGATTAACTAGTCACATGCAAAAGTGCATATTTGCGGAAAAAATGGCTTCCAGTTGTGAAGTATTGCTATTGATAGCTTATAATTGTAAGCACGCGATTTTAGTCTTTAAGTTATATGTGGACTTTTGCGCGTGACTTAGAGTCTTGTCCCACGGCCAAACAAGGAAGCGGCTTTGTTGTAGAATAAATTACCCTTTTTTGTACAAATATTACAAATAAATTACTGTTTTTCGTGCGAATTACCGTTTCACTACCATGTTTGGATTACCATTCCTTTGATAATCTTCTACTGGACATACAAAGACTCTAATCTCTCTAATAAAGATTTTAATCCCTCGCGTGCCACTATCCCATGTGTACAGCGTTAGTACGGCGCTTCGTACAGCGCGGCAAAATTTGCGGCATGCGAAAGGTTAATCACTTTACCTTTCCTAAATACAGGTGTGTTTTTAAAGGCTGGTCAAATTCAAGATCACGAATCAATAAAAAAAAAAAACAAAAAATCATGAGCCATAAACGCGGTATGGCTTTCGAAAGATTTTTGTTTTATCTCCGAGATTCAAATTTACTATGTAGGTAGGAGACACGGGCATAATACACTGAGAACACGGGCACAGCATAGTAATACAACCAGTACTTTAACTTCATACTAGTCTACTACATGTGCGTGCGCCGATTTGGGCGCTAAAGTCAATACAAAATAATAGGCCCGTTTTGACATTTGTCTTCGCGACGTAACTAGTGACGTAACGAAACGACTCGGTACTCGATACTTACGATAAATCGATTCAAGTTTGCATGAGTATTTGATCAATTTGAATATGTATTATAAAGTGTATTGGATTAAAGTTCTGATTAGAGAATTTTACTTATACTTTGATATTGTAGGTATTTTGAAATGAAATAATGTTACAAAAGTAAATAAATAAATAAAACAATATTACAATAAATAAAAGTAAGTAAATAAATAAGACCGGCCAAGTGCGAGTCTTAAAAAAAGTTATCTTGATCGATTTATTTTTTTCCTTTACCGATTATTAATAGTCTGTGGACAATATGAAAAATCGTTATGCACAGCACTTAGCCGAGTGAGCGATACCCATCAATGAAAAATGTAATTACTGTCAGAACATTACGATCGGTAAAAAATAAAGAACTTCATGGGCTTGAACTGTCATGTCAAAACGGGCCTATTATTTTGCGTTGAGTTTAGTATGAAGTTAAAGTACTGGTTGTATTACTATGCTGTGACACATAGTTGTCGCGCATGCGCGCTTTCCGTTGTGACCGTTATAGCGGTTATCAACATTACAGTATACGCTAAAATGACAGATACTACAAAAAGTAAACTGATTTTTATATTTTTTAAGGTATAGTTTTTTTATTGTTTCGTAATCAGTAACACCTACACAATCCCCTCTAGCAATTTGACCAGTTTTTAAAATCGCACCCTGTATAAACGGAAAATCTACATAGTAAAAGTTGTTTGTCCACGTTCACGTGTGTCGAATTCTGAGGATGGTTTTCCTTTCGATGTATAGGAGATCTGTTGCACACGTACACGTAACTAAGAATCATGTCCTAAAATGTCTTACTAAGTCGAAAGTTACAAAGAGTTATAAGTCATTATTGTGACGTAAGTTCTTTTTTTTTTCATATCGGTGCAAAAAATTGTTCGATTCTGTGATTATTTGTTTTAAGTTGTAATAAAATATTTTTGAAATTTTCTAAGAGTTTTTATTTGAAAAAATACAAAACAATCAGCAAATATGTTTATTTTGCTCTAAATGGTTCGAGGGCCTCGCAAATTAAAATTCTCTGTTCAATGACCATGAGCGCGTGCGTCGGCATTTTTCCTAGCGCCTCACGCGAGTCTATTTATCAAGAATAAGGTACATGCATGAGGTTTACTTGTGTATTTTCTGTATTTTGTGGTACGCACGAAAAAGACATTGTCACGTTCCGCCTGAGCCGAGCGTGCAAGCGAGAGCGCAGAATAAGCGATAGAGAGGCACGATCGGCCTAAGCGTTCGGCTTGTGACGTATCTATCTCTCCATCGGCCGATGTTTCCTAATACGTAAAATTATCGTCCATAAACCGACTTTACAGACAACCATTTTTTTTTATATAAATGACAAGTCTGTATTGTAAATCTGAAAACCTGGGAGAATTTACAATGCATATTATCAAGTTATCGTTTCTTTTAATATTGGTCATAAATTAGTAATATTTTTGTCATCTGCCTGCCGCGGACATTATTTTGCTTAGTTTTTGTACGTCATTGCGCATATACTAAAAGCTGCCATATATTAACCAACATGTTAGCCGTGTGGCTAACATGTTGGTTAATATATGGCAGCCTTTAGTTCTATTGTTAATCATCGAAGATGTTCAAAGAGTAATGTAGTACAAAGCATAGAGGGAAGTTAATTTTTTGACGTCTTTCGACTATGACATTGATCTTGAAATATATTATTGTTTTATTTGGTATCAAAAATTTTCAAGTCGTTATCTACATTGATGAAATCATACAACTTCAACAGATATGCATTGAAAATGAATTTGAAAAAACGTCCAAGAAAATACCTATGTTTTGTGACATTTTTGATATTCCTGATCAGTTACATTTTGTCGAGTTTCTTAGTCGTTTACTACAGAGATGAGATATACTTCTACAGAGTTGTAGATCATCTATCACAATTCTTCTATACTGATGAGAGTTATTACAGAGAAGTGTTGGCGCCAGAAGTAAGCAAGTTTATGGAATAATTACCCTTCGGGGATTAGTCTGCGTATCGTCTCCTTTTTAGGGAAACCAGACTTTTAAGTTTAAGAAGCAAAAATACTGATACAATCTATCAGGCGCGCCGAATGGTTGTTTGCCGAAACATCTGGTTCGGTCGTTCGTAGGGGTATAATAATTCTACTAATATTAAAAATGTGAAAGTGACGATGTTTATTATTCTTTCCTGGTTGAACATATCTGGATGAAATTTGTGGTTTAAAAAGATAACTCGAGAACAGAAACAAGGGTTTTGGGGTGTAAGAGGCTCGTGGATCAATCTTTGAGTAAATGCCAACCATTCTTGCATATGGTACACCGTGCGGATTAACGAGGCTCAAGGAAAAAGAAGTGCACAGCGCGGTTAGGAAACCAGACTTTAAGGATAAGAAGCAAAAATACATTCTATCAGGCGCTCCGAGTGGTCGTTTGCAATTTTAGGGGTATAAACATTCTACTAATATTAAAAATGTGAAAGTGAGGATGTTTGTTATTCTTTTCTGGTTGAACATATCTGGATGAAATTTGTGGTTTAAAGAGATAACTCGAGAACAGAAAAAAGGGTTTTGGGATGTAAATAGCTCGTGGATCAATCTTTGAGCAAAAGCCAACCTCATCTGCACACGGTGTACCGTGCAGATTAACGAGGCTCAAGGAAAAAGATGTGCACAGCACGGTTTTTGTGAGCCCACCAGTGTCTCCTGTGTAGCCAGGATTAACAGCGGCGACCACCAAAGAGGCAATGAACAGAGAAGGCCATTGCAGTGCCAGAGGTAAAACGGCTGCCTTTGGAACTCTTAACGAATTTAATCAGAAGATATTAGTAGGAGTAGGTAGCTTTTGGAATTTGACTCCCCTCTTGGCAATGTCGAAGACAGCTTTATGGTAAATAAGGCATTAAAAGCCTGGTAAGAGATGGCTAGTCAAGTGAATCTCAACTGCCTTGCACCACGCATTATTAAATATATAAACACTATTGGGAACCTTCAACTGTAAGTAGTCCCTAACACATTGATTCCAGTAATTGGATTACAAAGTCGTAATAATCTAAACACCTGGTATTTCTTCCTGGTTGCAACCAAATCAGAATAGTATTCAACAGCGTCGGACTGGTCATATCGTCAAGGTGGCATTTGCCAGCCGGGCCCCAGCTTGCGCGGGCCCCCCACGGGCCTGGCTTACGGGGCTTGCGGCAATCGTAGGATAATATACCATCTACCATCATCTAGTCTCGGGCCCCGGGCTTGTCAGCCACCCGGGCCCTTCCGGCCCAGTCCGACCCTGGTATTCAACCCCGGTCACGAGTATGGAATTTAAGATATCGTCCCGCTCCCGGTGTTTTAGACTCCACTACAATCACACACCCAAAAAACGTGACGTCTCCCTAAGCCCTTACGACCTCACTCTTTCCATCAGGCGGGCCGTATGCTTGTTTGCGGCCTTCGTGGTATAAAAAAATAATTCGGTGTAACACAATGCTCAAGGACTGTTGTTATTTGACTGCGGTCTTTCACGAGCTGAAAGTATGCAATTTTTAGATGGATGAGCTCGGTGGTCGAATGGCTAGCAATGGCTACTTTAACTCCGAAGTCGCGGGTTCGGTCCCCGCACAAGACAAACATTTGTGTGCATGAACATGTCTGTTTGTTTTGATCTAGCTGTTTTTTTATTTATTATAAATACCTATTGTATTTACAAAGTATTTAGTACATTTATCAGTTGTCTAGTACCCATAACAAGTACAAGCTTTGCGCTTAATTTGGGACTAGATTGCGCTGTGTAAATTGTACAGAACTATTTATATTTTTTTATAATTCCCCAGTCTGGTTTTCGATGCTTAAAGGATCGGTAAGAAAAATCATACGTTAAACGTCAACCTTAACAGAGTCCAAAACCGGTGTTTTTTTGTCATTTAGTTTATGAATTTATCAACACGACATCATGTCTTAGAAGAATTTTATAAAACGTATATTAATACGACGCGAACGACGTGAATATTATCAGGATCAGTGATGGCAGATGGGAGAGGAAATTCCTATATTAGAGGACTACGGCAGTCGGGGCGGTGGCGGTCGCATGTTTCGTCTGTTTCAGATGTTGGAGACTCGCCGAGACGACCACAGCAGCTGGAGCAGAGACGACCAAAGCAGCCACGACAGTCGCATGCAACTACTAACGGTAGTGGGTGGGTGCCGGCCGGCAGTAATTTGCATGAACTAATTGGTGGCGGAAGCACGCAAAGTAGTGTAGATCAAATTGCCTGTAAATTTGACTTCGCAAAATAACACCTGAATCAATTAACATTTTAATTGTTCTTGACCTCCAGACATCCCGTCTCGGGCACTCGACTCTTTTATTTATAGAATGGTAGGTAAAATTTCAGACTATCGTTTGTCCTCCTTATTACGGCGCCACATACCTACCAAGACTATACCTGTAATATATTTTTTATTATCACTCAATAATACTTGGTCTGTAGCCAATACCGTAGCTATATAGGTACCACTTGTTTAAACGAAGTATATTGGTGGCACCTCCGCTGCTAAATCAGCATCTCCCCATATCTGATTACCTCAATCAGTCGCAGAAACACGAGGGCATTTTTAATTGGCAGCGGTAGTCTGTAAAATGAAAGTACTTCCCCAGTCAGACTCGACATGCCCTGGCTCTCTTTCGTCAGTTTCGTTTGCAAGGTGCACCACATACAATTTAGGTTACTTCGCCTCTAAAGTTCACAAACAGATCAAACAAACAAACAAACAAGATCGTTACACTTATCCAAAATTATTATATAATTCAAACTCTGCTAAGTTATAAATGTATTTAAGTATAATATCAGTTATCTAGTACCCATAGTACAAGTTTTGCTTAGTTTGAAACTAGATGACAGTGTGTAATTCGTCCAAGAATATTTATTTATTATTTATTTGTTAGTTACTTAAAAATTAATATTTTATTCAAATAAACTTAAACTTTAAACAATACATACAATTCAACTATAAAACTATAGTACCTAAAATTAAATAATACTAAAATAAAACTAACCTATAACTATAATACATGTAAATAGTTTGGCCCATGTGACATCGTTCCCAAGATGCTAGCAGCATTACCTCGCTGGATGGCTAAACTGATATTTAATTTCCTTGTAAAATGCCATAGTGCGCCTATATATTTTTTTTAAATTGTTCATAAAATAAGTAAGATTTATTTAATTTTCTGCCTACTGCGCACATTAATTTGCTTAGTTTTGGTACGTCATTGTGCATCTAGTTCTATATATCGAAGGTATTGCGTCATAACATTTATTGATATTTGCACAGAATATATCTAGGTAACTAAACCCAGAGATATATGTTCCATACTTAGTTATTTTTTTTTACCAAAAGTGGAAATGTCGCTTTGCTTTTTTTGACGCGATAACGTCTTATAAAACGATGAACGCCGGCTGCACGCACGAAAAAGCATGACTCATTGTCATGTTCCGCCTGAGCCGAGCGTGCATGCGAGAGCGCGGGACAAGCGATAGAGAGGCACGATCGGCGTAAGCGTTCGGCTTGTGGCACATCTATTTCTCTTCCACTCCATCGGCCGATGTTTTCTTATGACGTTATCACGAAAAATTATCGTCCATAAATCGACTTTACAAACAACCATTTTTTTTTTATTTAGTATGGAGCTCTACATCTTTTTCGACCTCACATCTCACATAGGTCATGAGCTCATGAGTAATCTAGGTACTTATTAATCTAACAACAGACATGTTTCTATTTTACCTTCGTAATAAATCGTGTATAGAATTTATTACGCACCTACTCGTACTTTTACATATAAAGGAACGAGATAATTGATGCTCTTATACCAAAACAATGCGTGACACCAACACTCGGGAACGCAAAAGAAAAATAATCCCGAAAACAATCCCGATAGGTCACGATTGTGAGGGAATCAATTAGGTCGGGTCAATAATGGAGAGGACGCCGCTCGGAGTGTTAATGAATCTGAAACTATGTGTTCGCTTATAATGAAAAAATGATAATGCTGCGTAGAATACATAATAAATATTGTACACGACAATGTTATAAAGAGTTAGGAAGTATTGGGAAGCACCTCCACTTTCAGGTGTTAGAAAAAACGTCGCGACGTATAGTGTTCAACACATAATAGATAGAAAAATCACTCTTCAATATCAGAATGTTCATTATGCGGAACTACGCGTATAATTATGTATATGTGTATAATTATGTATATGTGTATGTATCATATATATTTAATTATATATAATATTATCATATATAATATTTTTTTTTTCATAGGTATTTATTATGTGTATGTTGTTATTATTACATATTATTTTGTGAACCGCATTCGAGTTTTATCTGCTTTTCCTTTATGTTGACTGGTAAAGAATGCTCTTAGCATTAAGTCCGCCTTTTGTACCCTTATTCGATGGTCAATAAAGTTTAAATAAATAAATAACATGTTCAATACGCTGAATGGGCAATACGCAGAACGTTCAATACGCAGAATCTTCAATACGCTGAATGTGCTAATTTATACGCAGAATGTTCTATACGCAGAATGTCCAATACGCTGAATGTGCAATACGCAGAACGTTCAATAGGTACGCAGAATGTTCAATACACAGAATGTTCATTACGAAAAATCTAAGAAAACTGAACGACCATATTAACTTTTCTACTCTAATTTTTGTCGTGTGACAGAACTGTCAGTCATTTGACCGATTTTTCCGAAGTGGTCACGTACTGTGCGATTCCAGCCGAGTTTTCTTCCACGTACTACTAAGCTGTGGAATGAACTGCCTGTTCAGGTTTTCCCAGGAGGCTACAGCATGGGGTTCTTCAAAAAGGGCGTAAAGAGGTTTGTACAGGGTCGGCAACGCGCACGTGATGCCTCTGGTGTTACAGGCGTCCATAGGCTACGGTAACTGCTTTCCGTCAGGCGGGCCGTATGCTTGTTTGTCACCTTAGTGGTATAGAGAAAATAAAAAATTATTTAGCCAGCCATTTTTAAGAAGCCAGGACAACGTCTCTCGGGTCAACCAGTATATTAATAATAATACTTCTAAGCTGTCACACAAATAACTTCACTTCCTCGAAACTCGCAGAGCCTTTTTCATGCCTCTTAAATCTGCATTGTGTTGTTCGTTTTCTTTGAATAAGGAGGTCACAAGTTCTCGCCTCCGAACACAAAGGTAAACAGTTTTATTGAAAATCCCAACAAAGGAATCAGCAAATTAACACAATTTTTTAATAAATCACCTTTGTTTGCTAGAACAAAAGTTAAGAAATATAGAGCGTGTGACGTATAACTGAATAACTCAATATTTTATTAAAATAAGGCTTATGGGGTGTAAGTGGTTCATCGACATCTTTGAACCAAAGCCAACTTCACCTGCGCGCGGTGCACATTGCTGACTGACAAACGAAGCTCTGGCGAAAAGAGAGGTAGGGAGCGTAATTGTAAGCTACCCGACTGGGGAATGTACCTCCAACTCAAAGAATACCGCAGCCAAATAACAATTCCCTTGAGGGTTGTTGTGTTCCTGCGAGTGAGTGAGGTCACCAGAAAGGAAGGAGATGATTCGTTGGCAGCGGAGGTGCGCGACGAGCGATATTTTATATTGCGAGCGTTAATATGGCTTCACATCAGGTGGGCCGTATGCTTGTCTGCCACCCGACGTAGTATAAAAAAAATGTAATAAAAATAAATCAATATTGTTGGACAAATTACACACTTCCATCTAATCCAAATCTAAGCAAAGCCTGTGCTATGGGTACTTGGTAACTGATATTATACTTAAATACTTACATTTTTTTTTGTAAATAGGTACACAGAATACACCCAGACCAAGACAAACAGACATGTTCACACAAATATTTGTCTTGTGCGGGGATCGAACCCGCAACGACGGAGTTAAAGTGGTCATTGCTAACCATTCGACCACCGAGCTCGTCATTCTAATATATAAAATAAGTTGTCATTTCATTCATCGAAATATTGCACATTATTTCATCGACATTTGTAAGTGATATAATGATATTAAGCATGTCATCATCATTATAATATGATGAATTAAATAATACTAAAATAAAACTAATCTATAACTAAAATAATAAAATAACCGCCAAGGTCGGTGGCGTAGCGGTTAATGATGCGGCTTCGACACCAACGCTCGTGGGTTCGATTCCCACACAGGACAAACATTTGTGTGCATGAACATGTCTGTTTGTCTTGGTCTGGGTGTTTTCTATGTATCATAAGTATGTATTTACGAAAAAAAATGTGTTTACGTATGTTTATCAGTTGTCTAGTACCCATAACACAAGATTCGCTTACTTTGGGGCTGGATGGCACAGTGTAATTTGTCTGACAATATTTATTTATTTATTATCATTATCAGTCTGTATCCCACTGTATATGAGCCTTTCTTAATGCTTTTCACCATATGCGATCCTCCGCTTTACGCATCTAATCGCTAGCAGCCATTTTATTGACGTCTTTTCGCCCCATACGTGGCCTCCACTCTAGAACTTTCCTCCCCCATCTGCCATTGACTCGGCAGATGTGGCATGTGGCCAGCCCACTGCTACTTTATCTTGTCAACCAGTTTGGTTCTCCGTCGAATTTCGTCGGCAAGTAGTCATGTAATATTTCATTTAATACATTTAGTATAATTGCAATAAAAAATCACCAAAGTAACCTAAGCAAAATTTAATGTTAGTGTTCTAGTTAGTTACATAACTATAAAAAAAAAAAAACATTAGGGTTCGCAACGCAACATAAAAATAAAAGTGTATATGTAACTTTTTCGCGTCATACCTTAGATAATTTAATAAACATAATATGTATGAATATTATAGCATTATAATATTATTATATAGTATATAGACTAAGAATATTTGTATTATTTTATGAAATTGTGTGCGTGATATACTTATTGCCATAAAAAGACAAAGACTTTTATTAGAATAAATGAGTTTATTTATAATTAAATATATAGATCTCGCATTAAAATAATAAATCCTAAAAAACACAATATCTATCTATTTATATAAAAAATTATAATGCACTGTTATTTTTTCGATTTTTTGGCTCAAATTATACATGCTATGTATATACCTATAGAGACCCATTTGGAACGATTACTAATATTTTTCTACGCGCTTAAAAACTGTTAATAATAAGCAACTTAAATTTTCTTCTTATTCATCCCACTGATGGGATGATCAATTGAAGAGGTTTAGAAAAAACGCTGCTAAACTGCGGGATGGCGGAGGCCAGTGTATTCAAGCTCCCTAAAGGCCACTGATTTTGCTTAACGACTGTCTTCTGAAGACAAGAGTCGGATTCGACGACTTAATGTGCCCTCCAAAGCACGGAAGACGTGCTTTGCAAAATCAGTGGCTCGACTTAAATAAACCATCCATGAACAGGCTCCGGTCGATATTACTTAACTTGCGTGTTCGATTAGATTGACACTCGCAATGACGCGATGGGGCTCATGCGTCATCGACAATTTTTTATATTTTTCAGTTAATACACTATACGCGGTAGCCTTGTTTGTTCGTATAGAAAATGAAAATGGCGTTCCAGGTCGGTGGTTTTCAAACTTTGCTAATTAATAATTCGTTGTGGCAGTGGAGGCGACAACTTAAATTAACACCTCAATTATAGAGGTTTATATCTCTCCTGAGTTATTAATGGAAATAATAATAATTCAATAAATTCAATTAATGTCAGGCGCTTTTGTGACTCTTTTACCGTCAATTAAATAATGTAGATAAATCGGTTAAATCCATAAACTATTTTATTTATCAAATAGCTTTACGGCTCTGGAATCAACGTCCGTTGGAGCTAGACTTTGTATTATTTCTTTATCGTATTTCCCGCTTCAGGGAATCTTTCTGTTTCTAATATTAAGCCAAAAGTAAAATCGATAGTGCAATTTTTCTGCTGTTTTGCAGGACTTCTTGGAATGACTTACAGCCTCGATTCGAACACTTTTAATCAAAGATATTATGACGCAAGTAATCATTTGAGTGCATATGAAGTCGGTTAAAAATTAGTTTATAAGCACTCAAATGATTACTTGCGTCATAATACATATACTATCTCTATTATGAATCAATATCAGATCTGGCAGAGGCTTTCCGCCGCGGGCGCCGCTGCGTGCGCCGCAGCGATACACGCCGCGCTTGTGACACGTCGCCGCGTCGTTGCCATCCGTGAGCTCCGCCACAAAACACGCGCAAACGCGTGAAAACCCGCTTCTCTGTAAACGCACTCATATAACGCCATATATTTGAATTAAGTGCGGGCCGCGCCGCCGACGCACGCGTCGCGCGACTCGCCGCGTCTCCTTAAATTATGCCATTATACAAAATCAAAAGTAACACATTTTGTAACGATGAAATTTTGAACGTTTCAGCCTACAACTTTTGCATAAAATCGACAGTCTGCATGTTCATAACAACAAAGTTAATTTTAACATATAGTTTCACAAAGCTCTGAACTAGGTATTTTGATATTATTCGTTTCGACAATTTCTTTGCGACTGAAAGTGGTGGGTAAACTTTGTTGATCCCATTTTAAAATCGGCTCCCGTTGGACTCAATCGCAATACTTGCTTGCTGTAAAGAAGAATAAGGTATCTACCTCCCTCTATGTTCTTCTGTTTATGCGGTCAAAAATGACATTCTTGACAGGCATTTGAAGAAAATTTATTTTGTAGCTACTAATTAAAAACTTAAGTTCATGTACAGCCAATGGTTATATTATAATATATAACTGCAGTACCACCCACCTTACTTTTAATATAGATATGATAGTTAATATTTTCTTAAAATTAATTTCTAGTGAATGAATAGGGTTATAAAACAAGTTACAGAAATTTTTCATACTATTTTTATCGTAATTAATACATATTTTTTTCAATGTTAAAGGTGGTAATATACTTATGACCCTTAATTGTACGCTTTTCAACCATCAACCCATATTCATCCCACTGCTGGGATACGGGTCTTCCCTAAATCAAAAGGGGTTTAGTTAACGTGAATCATATTCCGCCATTTGTAGAAAAAAATTCACAATCGCAAAAAAAAAAATCCGAAAGAAATAAGCGATAAATTGTAAATTTATTTAAGAGACAAATCTCTTTTATTAAAATATCTTTATAGTCATTGAATCCTCCGTCAACCCGCAGTTGAGCAGCGTGGTGGAGTATGCTCTAAACCCTTTCGATTGAGGCGAGACCCGTATCCCAACAGTAGGATGGTAATGGTATGATGCCAACTAGAAGGAACTACGGCCACAGCGTGTATAATGAAAAAGTAGTTTATGAAAACAACAGTTTCAAGCGGCAATGCAATCGACAGCTATAATAATCCCAATGAAATGTTATAGCCGATACCTCGTTTTACTTCTCAGTAAACACGGACTGAGCTTTATTCAATTCTCGCAGCTCGATTGCGTGAATTCTACCGTGTAGGTGCCAGAATTATTGTATTGTCTGAATTCAGCAGTGCTGTTTGACGTGTATCGTGTTCAATTGAAACTGCCTTTGAACAATGATCGTAATGCTGAATATTTTGCTCTACACTAGATTTAGTTACAGGAAATTTGATCTACTACTTTGCGTGCTTCCGCCACCAATTAGTTCATGCAAATTACTGCAGGCCGGCACCCACTCACTACCGTAAGTAGATTTTTTTTATACTACGTCGGGTGACAGACAAGCATACAGCCCACCTGATGTGAAGCGGTTACCGTAGCCATATTAATGTTTGCAACATGAAATATCGCTCGCGTGCCGCCACCCCCGCTGCCAACACAGCAACTCCTTCCTTTCTTTCTGGTGACCTCACTCACTCGCAGGAACACAACAACCCTCAAGGGAATTGTTATTTGGCTGCGCTATTCTGTGAGGTGGAGGTAATTCCCCAGTCGGGCAGCTCACAAAATACGCAATATCCTACCTCTCTTTTCGCCAGAGCCTCGTTTGTTAGTCAACAGGGTGCACCACATGCAGATGAGGTTGGCTTTGGTTCAAAGATATTGATGAAACACTTACACCCCAAAATAATATATGAGTATATATAAATATAGTAGTTGTATGCGACTGCCGTGGCTGCTTTGGTCTTCTTTGCTCCAGCTGCTGCGGTCGTCTCGGCGAATCTCCAACATTTGGAACAGAAGAAACGTGCAACTGCTGCCACCTCGACTGTCATGGTCGTCTATGCGACACGTGTTTCGCCTATAAGATACTCTAGATTTAGTTACCTTTGAGACTGGTGAGAGGTTAATGTTGGGAATTTAGACACTGACCAATGAAATTTGACCAGTTTTGTTAAATAGTTTGACCACTAGGAATAAAGGACTTTTTATACTACGTCGGGTTGCAGACAAGCATCATGCCTGCTTGATGTGAAGCGGTTACCGTAGCTAGCAACGTGAATTATGCTCGCGCGCCGCTGCCAATGCAGCAACTCAGTCCTTTCACATTATTCATTGTATTAATACGACGTTTTTTTACACTTTACTGATTATATGGTATTTCACAAACGTTATCACATGTCATATGGATGGCAAGTAATGAAAATTATTGCAAATGAACTCGATAGAAGAATGGAAAAAATGGATATGCTTGGGAGGTCACGTCACGCGCTTCAGTACCTTAGAAACTCTACAAGTTTTCTGTACCGAACCGCTGACCGGGCGAATAGACTGCCCTAATGTATTTACTGCTCCACATATTTACAACATTAGACCCTTGAAAATGAATGTGAAGAGGCATCTTCTATGGATCCTCAGGAAGGCGCTGTTCGTCACATCGTCACATACCGTGTCTCAATAAAAAAATGTTTATTTGCCACCCGACGTAGTATTAAAAAAAGCTTGAATATAAAAATATTTGAGTAGATGGAATGAAAGGTAAATTGTGGTTTACGATTTATGACGTATTAAAAAAAACTACTTACTAGATCTCGTTCAAACCAATTTTCGGTGGAAGTTTGCATGGTAATGTACATCAATTATATTTTTTAGTTTTATCATTCTCTTATTTTGGAAGTTACACGGGGGGGGGGGGGGGGGCACAAATTTTACCACTTTGGAACTGTCTCTCGCGCAATCTATTCAGTTTAGAATCCTCAATATTATTTTTGAAGACCTATCCATAGATAACCCACACGATTAATGAAAAAAAAATTTGAGTTTCAGTTCTAAGTTTGAACTAATAAGGGGAACCCCTAAAATTTATTGTTTTTTTTTATTTTTGTGTGAAAATCTTAATGCGGTTCACATAATACATCTACTTACCAAGTTTCAATATTATAGTTCTCATAGTTTCGGAAAAAAGTGGCTGTGACATACGGACGGAGAGACAGACAGACATGACGAATCCATAAGGGTTCCGTTTTTGCTATTTGGCTACGGAATCCTAAAAAGACTAAAGCCTCTGACATATTGTGATTTCATATATACAAATTCTCTGATTAACATTACATAGTTAAGTACTTAATCTGTATTTTCATTAAATCTTCTTTGCGATATATAATCCTGCAGCAGGATCATTACGACAATGTCCTTGTGTAAAATACCTAAATAATGTCTAGAGTCTCTTAATTAGGCATCATTGTTCTTTAGTCTAGGTTCATTTAACAGCATTACAGAGGATTACTTTAGGATATCCTTAATCTGTAAGCTAAAGGGCCGATGGACAGAGCTTATAAATAACTGCGTAGCCTGTTCTCTTTTGCCAGAAGCACGTCAGTTTGGATCAAGGAGTACCACGTGGATGGGATGAGGCCATCAGGTGATGTTAGGGTTGGCATCTTTAAACGCTAGCAACACAAAGTGACAAGACATTCGCAGCATGGAGCGGGTAGTAATGATTTAAACTTTTAAGCCCGGACTACAAATGAAACCCTGTCCGGACGCTCCCCGGACGCCCTCCAAACTAGGACAAATACAAGTAAACCCGGACGGGTGGCAATCCTAGGTGATGTTGGCTTCTGTCCTTATTCGAACAAAGTCTGGTGACATGAGTGACACTTATATTTACATGCTGTAGTATATATACCAGTGATTTTCAAACTGTGGGTCGCGACCCTCAAGGGGGTCGCCGAGGAAAAAAACGCAACTGTTTATAGGTCATACGCTACAATAAAAGAATTGTATGCAGGCGTGATTATTGTTCAATAATTCATCAACTGAAATCTTTATTCCATTTTTTTTTTCAATGGAAGCCCATTTCTCTTCTCAATTTTTATGTCAATAAAATCGAAAGCAAATGGCACTAACAATTTTAAAGCTTTCATAGCCAGTTGAATTGTTGAAGTTTGGAATAGGGGAGGAGCAGGAGGAAGGGGAGGAGGGGGTCGACAGACATTTTTAACTTGTAAAAGGGTCCCGTATTCAAAAAGATTGAAAAACACTGGAATATACTATACTCGTAGCATGCAAATAAATAATGAACAAAAAGAAATGAAGAATGAAGAAGGACGACGGAGAAACAAAGTTGTCGACATAGCTTTCATAGTCGCTAAGCTGAAGTGACACCGAGCCGGCCACATTTGCCGAGTCAGCGATGGCAGATGGGGAATGAACGTCGGATGGTTAGGGAAAGCGGAGGAACGTATATATTGCAAAGCAGTAGGAAAGGCCTATATCCAGCAGTGGGTCGATACAGGCTGATAATGATGAAATAGGAAAGAACTTTACTTGTGCTTTACTTTAAGTCCATAAATATGAAAATCAAAATTTACCCTATTTATAGCAAATAATGAATTTATGACGAGCTCGGTGGCGTAGCGGTCAATGACGCGGCTTCGACACTAACGCTCGTGGGTTCGATTCCCACACAGGACAAACATTTGTGTGCATGAACATGTCTGTTTGTCTTGGTCTGGGTGTTTTCTATGTATCATTAGTATGTATTTACAAAAAAAATGTATATTTACGTATGTTTATCAGTTGTCTAGTACCCATAATACAAGCTTCGCTTACTCTGTGGCTAGATGGCGCTGTGTAATTTGTCTGACAATTTATTATTTATTTATAAATATTTATTATTATTTCTCTTTTTACTCACGGTGTAACGTAGTACACGGTACTAGTTAATATAAAATTATCACAATGTCTATTATTTAAAAATTTAAACAAATTTACTTAAAACTAAACTAAAACTAAAATTAAATAAAAGAAAATATATAATACCTAAACTTATTTACAATTAAAATAATAATAAACATATATTCACATAAAAAACAAACTAATTTATCAACACTACTTACGATAGAAATTGGTCAACTCAAGAACGGCTGATTCTGCATTAGTGTCTGCAACATGCCGCGTTTTTATGTAGGTAGTTTATTTCTTATATCTCGATGCACCGTTAACCGGTCATCATTGGCATCATTTCCTTGGTACGAGACACACGATATACGTTCTCATCCCAGAACGTCCTTGCGTCGTGATTTGAATTGTGGAAGAAGTGAAAGTTTTATACTAAACTTATACCAGTATACGAGTACCTAACAACTAACTAAAGTGTTAAGACCTAAGTGCTATTCAAACCCGAAATTCGGGTTCCAGTTACGGACTACAAAATAAGAGATACCCGTACGGGCACATACTACCTTGGCACATAAGTACCTGCCTACTTGAGTCCTGGACAGCCGCAAGATCAAGCCACCGGCAACTCCACTCCCCAGCACTGGACCCCAGGACAGTACCTCTTGACTGGGAAACCAGAACTACCGGCATAGTAGGGCCTCTAAACTCACCCCTGAGCTATTATATATATTTTTTTAAATAAATTATATTTTGTTAATTGAGTGTTGTGTTGCTCATTTATAGCACCTCACGCACAAACGCTTCAACGGCTCAAGCCCGGTCATTTAGTAGGCGTGCGCTTGGATATGAATCCAACGCATAGAGGCCCCTTTGAGAGAATTGATGTAATGTTGTAAGTGATCCTCTCCGGAATATCAATGGAACGATATACCCATGAGCAGGTCTCGGTAAGGATTGCAACTGCTGCAAAGTGGCTTTAAAATTAAATGGGCTATGAGAATAAATTTCTAGGTGAACTGAATACTGGACTATTGAAGAAGATGGATGGATGGAAGTCTGCTATAACTGCCTCTATTGCAAGTTATTTGCGACAGGCGGTAGCACGCCACTCATCAGATGGGCCCCCGAAACACCAGTAAATCGGCCTGAATCGGAAATGTTAAGAGGTATTCTGCGCTTTGTCCGAAGTTACTCCCGTCGTTATGCCCTTTAAGTCTTTAACACTTCCACCCCTTAAGCATTATGGTAAGATAACTGCTTTTCATCACATGCTTGCTTGACACTTTAGTGAAATAAAAAAAGCATATAGCTCTAACGACTCCTCTCTGGATGGCCAGTCCAAGACAAGCTAGAGCTGAGAGTCCTGCGGGCCTTCTTGGTTTTCCACTCCGACCGACGAAGACACACTGGACACGAAGGCCGTGATTGACTCTCTAGTGATTCGGTACTCGTGATGTCGTTACTCATGAATCGCTTTTATGGCTACGGTAACCGCTTTACATCAGGCGGGCTGCATGCTTGTTCGCCAACCGACGTAGTTTAAAAAAATACTCCCAGTATAAATATTGTCATAAATAAATATTGTCAGACAAATTACACAGTGCCATCTAGCCCCAAAGTAAGCGAAGCTTGTGTTATGGGTACTAGACAACTGTTATTCATACGTAAATACATTTTTTTTTGTAAATACATATTTATGATACATAGAAAACACCCAGACCAAGACATGTTCATGCACACAAATGTTTGTGCTGTGTGGAAATCGAACCCACGAGCGTTGGTGTCGAAGCCGCGTCATAGACCGCTACGCCACCGAGCTCGTCGTATATAAAGTAAGTATCTTGTATAAAAAAAATCTAACAAATACAGCAGTGTATTGATGACGTGTGGATGGGTGCGGGTAAGGGCCGCGCCACACCATTGTGATACAATGAGAGGGATTTAGCTTAATTACTACAGGACGCCCACACAATAACCCTGAAGTGTGGACGTTAAATTAGCGGAGTAATAAGCGAAGCGATTTGCAAAAGCACGCAGCTGCCCATCGGAGCTGGAAGTTCATAAAAAATAACATGATCTTCCGAGAGACAAACATGCCTTTGTTCGGAAAATTTCTCATAAGGACAGATTCTTAAAAAGACGGAGTAGCAGCTCTGGGACCCTACCGCTGAAGCTGAGGCCAATTACCATCAGATTATGTGATTGCGAAAATAAAAAAAAATTGGGGTGTATGTGGTTCATCAACATCTTTGAACCAAAGTCAACTTCACCTGCCTGCGATGCACCCCGCTGACTGACAAACTCTGGCGAAAAGAGAGGTAGGGAGCGTAATTGTAAGCTACCCGACTGGGGAATGTACCTCCACCTCACAGAATACCGCAGCCAAATAACAATTCCCTTGAGGGTTGTTGTGTTCCTGCGTGTGAGTGAGGTCATCAGAAATGAAATGTAGGAGATGCTGCGATGGCGGTCGGTGTGGTGGCGCGCGAGCGATATTTTATGTTGCGAGCGTTAATATGGCTACGGTAACCGCTTCACATCAGGCGGGCCGTGAGCTTGGTGTCACCCGACGTAGTATATAAAAAAAATCAAACTTTAGCTTCAATTGGCGATAATTGTGATTACCTTAGCTGAGAAAGTATAGAGCTCTACCAACTAAGCTGAAGATGTTTGTCAATAACTTAACCTAAGACCTATTTTTGGAATCAAAATATCCAATGATAATCGGCTTCAGCTTCAGCGATGGGGCCCCTGCCCCCTTACCACCATCTCTTATTGCGATTCAATAACTGAATAGAATGCTTATTCATACCAATGAATCCGTCCATCCAGTTGTTCCAACCAATTATACAAATATAATTGTGTATAGCATGTACTAAAATACTTAATTGATTCGAGTGTTATTTTGCGGAAGTAAAATTTACAGGCAATTTGATCACTACTTTGCATGGAAGCACGCACCAATTAGTTCATGTAAACTACTGCCGGCCTGCACCCATCTATTATTGGTAGTAGATGCATGCGACTGCCTGCAGTGGCTGCTTTTTAACTATTGGCGATGGTGAGTGTTGTGTGCTCTCGAATTGTGGAACCACAGCTCACAGCTGTGAAGCACGGTAAACACCTTCGCGGCAAGACGTGCTTCACAGCGCGCAACTGAATGAATGCCGTGCAATTATCTTGCTTTGTTTTGTGGAAAATGGAGGAAGGTAGAATAGGGTGACCCCATAAAGTTAACAACCTAATATACCATTCCAAAAATTTTGCCGAACTCGGTGGTCGAATTAGCAATGGCCACTTTGACTTCGAGGTTGCGGTTTCGATCCCCGCACAAGACAAATATTTGTGTGCATAAACATGTCTGTTTGTCTTGATCTGGGTGTTATCTATGTAATGTGTATGTATGTATTTACAACAATCTCATCATCATCATCATCATTATCGGCCTGTATCTACCCACTGTTGGATATAGGGCTTTCCCAATGCTTTCCACCATATGCGATCCTCCGCTTTCCGCATCCAACCGCTACCAGACACTTTTTTGAGATCATCGGTCCATCTAGAGAGGGGGCGTCCTATGCTTCGTCGCCCCATACGTGGCCTCCACTCTAGGACTTTCCTCCCCCATCTGCCATCGCTGACTCGGCAGATGTTGCCAGCCCACCGCCACTTCAACTCGCTGACTCTGAGAGCTATGTCGACCACTTTGGTTCTCCGTCGATTTTCTTCGTTCCGGATTCGGTCCCTTAAAGAAACTCCAAACATTGCTCTCTCCATCGCTCGCTGTGCCACTTTTAGCCTGTGAACCAGCCCAACGGTCAGCGTCCAAGTTTGTGCACCGTAGGTCATAGCGGGGAGGACGCACTGATTGAACACCCAAAGTGTTCCTCCCCGCTAAAAAAATAATTATCTAGTACCCATATACTCGTACAAGCTTTGCTAAGTTTGGAACTAGATGGCCGTGTGTAATTTGTACAGGAATATTTATTATTTATTTAAAAACCTCACACTTCGTGGCCGTCATTTTGAGCGATTAAGTCCAGGTACACACGCACGTAGATGACGCAGCACCATTCCCGCACACGTCCGACACGGCGGCGGATACGTGATCGATTCGGATATTTTGTTTCGGACGATATGTCCGGATGACGGATCGTCGCGTTTAGAATACGAATAATTAAACTTGTTTTGAAAATTATATTTTACTAACGCCAGTAAAGGATCGCTTACAACAACGACGTAAGTGCTAGTACCAGCGTTAATATACCTATAGTAACCGCTTCACATCAGCCGGTTCGTTTGATTGTCTGTCATCTGATCTTATTTAAAAGTATCTTAATGAGGAGGATTTTTTAATAAGGATTTAAATTAAAGATCATACTATTATTTTCAATTCCACTGTACATACTCGTCTTCTCGTCATACTCAACCCTTAATCATCCCCCTGATGGGATACGGGTCTCTCCTCAATAGACCGGATACGGGTCTCTCCTCAATAGGTTTAGAGCATACTCCACCACGCTGCTCAACTGCGAGTTGGCGGAGGCCAGTGTTTTCAAACCGTCTAAATGCCACTTACTTGGCTTAACGACTGTCATATAACGACAACAGCCGGGACCGACGGCTTAACGTGCCCTCCGAAGCACGCACTCATAGAGTAAGAGTATGTTATAAAAATTACATCATATCTTTTATTTCATATACGATGTGAGCGCAAACGTAATTTTAGCTGGCTAGACTTAGGTTTATTTTAGAGAAGACGCTAAAGATATATAAAATTGTAATGCGACGTGTTATTCATATTATGCCGGCTGTTATGCACATTATACGAAACGCAATGGTTAAAAATGTTTTATTATTAAACGGTTTTATTTAGCTTGACCTGTTTGTTTGTTTATTTATTTATTTATTTGTTTATATTTTTGGGTCAAATCTAGTAATTTAAATTTGACCCCCTTCCTGTTGACAGATTGATCTGAAATTTGGTACACACCTTTAGTTCTGGTGACAATACAATTAAATAAATTCTGTTTCATTGTAAATCCAAGATGGCCGCCACTACAAAATGGCGGTTTACAAATTTTGTCAAACAAATAAATAAATAAATAAACAAACAAACAGGTCAAGCTAAATAAAACCGTTTAATAATAAAACATTTTTAACCATTGCGTTTCGTATAATGTGCATAACAGCCAAATTATTTTTTAGCTTTTAGTACATTACTTTCAATAAAACCGTTTAAATTAAAAATGTTTTTTTCATATTTTTTTTTATAATACTTATATAATAATTAAAACATCAGACGTGCAGCATGCGCCACCATAGCGATTTTTTTTTTCGTAATCCCGAATTGATATCGGAAAACCAAGGTCGCTTTACAGAACTACTTTTTGATGCTCTACATGAATCCGAAGTCAGACTTTCTAAATTTTGAGTTTCATGGCAACGGACAGACAGAACGACCGGACGATTTCATAAGCTCAATGAATTTCGCTGAAAATATGTATATACCTAATATTTGTTTTTAAAACTATTGTTTATTGTATATAAAACATAAGTACATAAAATACAAAAATCATTACTCAGTATACAATGGCGGATTTATTCCAATAGGGATCTATTCCAGTCAACCATAGAATGCTTGAAAGAGAGTTTCAATTTTGGGCTTTGGAGCAATACATGCATACCATCGAAAATCTACAAATAAAAACTATATAACATACTATACGCAATAAATAAATGTAGACATTCTCAGTATAAATGTCAGAGGCAGACTCGTAATGTTCCTTCACTTGAATTTTAAAGGAGTCAAGTGACTGGGACATTCTCACTTTGATCGGCAGTGCATTCCACAGGCATGCAGCATGGACACTGAACGATTTTGTGAAACACTGAGTAGTAGTCAAAATTGAGTTTCGATCCAGTCTCGATCTCACAAATGTCACATTTGGTATTCTCGTAACACAATATGTAAATTCAAAATTAAATTTAAGCGGGATTATATCGAAATATGAATGAAAATTAAACAAACTAAGAATGTTACTTTGCCAACAACAAGAATTGATAATAATTAATTAATGAAATCAAGTATATAATTATAGTCAATTTACAATTCAATCTCGATTCGGTCAACTTTCAATCTGCGTTCGTAGAAAAATGACGAGAATTGGCATTCTGAGATTATGGTGAGGAATTCTCAAAATTGGATCAAAGCTGGCTCAAAGACGGACGTGTTATCAATAACTTGGGATAGGTTATACCTGTAATCACCAAAAGACGAGCGTGCGAATCGAGCGAGGCTTCACTTATTTTTGGAGATAGAGAGAGGAGAGGTATCCACGCCCTTTCCAAATGCAATCGCAAGCCTAGCCTCACTCGCTTTACTCGCTCGGCTTTTCCTGATCACAAGTATAACCTAACCTAACCCAACTATGTCAATAATCCGTTAATTGCTTCTACATTTTTAGTTATGGTTACAATTCAGTTTAGCCTACTAAAGGTAGAAAAAAACCTAATATTAGCTTCACCTCAGACATAAACGTATATTTATCCGGCTAAACTAAGTTTATGTTAACATATACCTTTAGTCGTAACATTTACATCACAATCCTTACTTAATTACTTAGTACCTAATATGTGTCTATCTAATATGTTAATTTGTTCTGCGTTTGTCGTCTTATTCCACCCTCGTGATATACATATTTACAGAATCAAAATATTTTTGACGAGCTCGGTGGAGTAGCGGTCAATGACGCGGCTTCGACACCAACGCTCGTGGGTTCGATTCCCACATAGGACAAATATTTGTGTGCATGAACATGTCTGTTTGTCTTGGTCTGGGTGTTTTCTATGTATCATAAGTATGTATTTACAAAAAAAAATGTATTTACGTATGTTTATCAGTTGTCTAGTACCCATAACACAAGCTTCGCTTATTTTCGGGTTAGATGGCGCTGTGTAATTTGTTTTAGGTTTACTGGAAGAGATCCCTTAGAGGGATAAGTCCGCCTTTGTACCGCTTTTATTCTATGTAAACTTTTATATTATTGTTTTATCTAGTACAATTTGGGGTGTAAGTGGTTCATCAATATCTTTGAACCAAAGCCAATTCACCTGCAAGTGGTGCATCTTGCCGACTGACAAACGAGGCTTTGGCGAAAAGAGAGGTAGGGTATTGCGTATTTTGTCAGCTGCCCGACTGGGGAAGTACCTCCACCTCACAGAATACCGCAGCCAAATAACAATTCCCTTGAGGGTTGTTGTGTTCCTGCGAGTGAGTGAGGTCACCAGAAAGAAAGGAAGGAGTTGCTGCGTTGAGAGCGTGGGTGGTGGCGCGCTAGCATTATTTCATGTTGCGAGCGGTAACATGGTAGCTGCTTCACATCAGGTGGGCTGTATGCTTGTCTGCCACCTGACGTAGTATAAAAAAAAGGCATTACAAACAAACAAATCCTCTATCCCTTTAAAATCACAGTAATTAAGAGCCACAATCGAATATCATTTATACAAATCTCGAGGCTCTCGCATGATGAGCTCCCAGCGTCATCATTCCGTGGGTAACGTCATTAAAAATGCATTAGTGCATTACTGGCCTGAGAGGGATTTGATACCCGCATACGTGCTTTAGTTAGGGTTGTGTGTTGTTATATTAATACGATGAGGTTTATCTGAACCCATTCTGCGAAGCTTGTGGATTTTCTTACCTTTCAAAAAAGCTTAGAAACTGATTCTTATATACATTTGTTTACTATGTAGTTTAATAATAGGTAGGGGAAAAAGTCTTTTCGCATTATAGTATGTATGAACTTGTAATAAAATTTCTTTGGTTATACCATTTGTATCTAGCAGGTTTTGATATCTTTAAAAAGTTTAAATTTTAAAAAAGATAATTCCAAATTCAAATTAGGTAAATGTGTGATTTTCATTTGTTTTTTTTACTGTCAAGATGAGTGAATCTAATGAAGAAATTCGATACATTTTAAAATTTTACTACAAAAAAGGTAAAAATTCAACGCAAGCTGCGAAAAAAATTTGTGACGTTTATGGACCTAGTGCAGTGTCTGTGAGAGTAGCACAAATTTGGTTTAAGCGTTTTCAATCCTGAAATTTTGATGTCAAAGATGCACGTCGCTCTGGTCGCCCTGTTACGGATAAAATGGATGCCATTTCTGAAAAAGTGGAGCAAGATCGGCATATCAGTAGTTACGACGTAGCTGAAGAATTAGGAATTGACCACAAAACAGTTTTGGCGCAATTGAAAAAAGCTGGGTACACTAAAAAGCTCGATATTTGGGTGCCTCACGATCTCACTGAAAGAAACCTAATGAACCGTGTACTCATTTGCGATTCTTTACTACGACGTAATGAAAGCGAACAGTTTTTGAAGAAGCTTATAACTGGTGATGAAAAGTGGATCACGTACGACAAGAACGTGCGAAAAAGGTCGTGGTCAAAGGCCGGTCAGGCTTCACAGACTCTGGCAAAACCCGGGTTAACCCGCAACAAGGTGATGCTGTGTATATGGTGGGATTGGAAGGGTATTATTCATTATGAGCTGTTACCGCCAGGCAGGACTATCGATTCTGAACTCTACTGTGAACAACCGATGAGATTAAAGCAAAAAGTTGAGAGAAAGCGGCCGGAATTAATTAACAGAAGGGGTGTGATTTTTCATCATGATAACGCTAGACCTTACACATCTTTAGCCACTCAGCAAAAATTAAGAGAGTTTGACTGGGAGGTGTTAATGCATCCGCCGTATAGTCCTGACCTTGCACCTTCTGATTTCCACCTGTTTCGGTCTCTTCAGAATTCTTTAGGCAATGTCAGGTTACCATCACGAGAAGACTGCCAAAACCACTTGTCGTGGTTTTTTGAACAGAAGTCCCAAAATTTCTATAGTAATGGGATCATGTCTCTACCTACAAGATGGCCAAAAGTTATCGAACAAAATGGCACCTACATACTTTAGTTAAATGTAAATAAACTTTATTAAAAAATGTTTTGAATTTTCATATAAAATACGAAAAGACTTTTTCCCCAACCTAATATGATGCCCTAGCGGGTAAACGAATGGTAATTCTAGAAAAGGCGTACCGAGACCTGGAGGACTACAGGCTCTTCCCAATTAAAGGCCTGCTGAAGTACATGGAACATGTCTCTAGACAGTCAGGGGAGAGTTACTAAAGAATATCATCATCATCATCATCAGGTCATTTTAGTCTCCATCACAGGAGCACGACCCTCTCTCGTCCGTCCTCGACAGAAGAAGGATTTGGCCTACACTCCCCACGCTGGCCAGACGGGTTGGGGAGGCACGATCGATGTTTAATAACGTATTTCCCTTAGTCGCCTTGTACAACATCCACGGGAAGAGACGGAGTGATTCTATTCTAGTCTGCCGGAAACCACACGGTCAAAACTAAAGAATATAGAGTCCTCGTATTCAAAGTGGCAATTGTTAACTATTCGACCATCGAGCTTGTCTAGGAAAGCAACATACTTTCAAAATTTGTGACAACCCTCGTAATCATCGAAACCAACATTATCCCTTTAAACAACTTTAGTTACCTACTTCATATTGCTATCTTTATTAACTAACAACTATATTAACAACCAGCAGTTTTCTATATCAGTTTATTTCTGTTCCACATCTTCATTAGTATTTTTTACCCGCGACGGAACGGAGACGTATATGCGTTTGGGGTGCTAGGATGTTTGTGCAAATCAATGTTGCCAATTATCTCCAAAACTACGAGTCCGATTTTGATGCGGTTTTCAGTGATAGGTTCGGGTTTTATTGGTGCATGTTGTTAGATAGGTGTTACGGTGTCAACTCACCAGAGGGCACTGCAGTAAACATTTGTTTGCGCAAAACCAAAACTACTAGTCTGATTCTGATGCGTTTTTCAACTGTCATACCTATGCTTGCTCTCTAAAAAGTTTGAAATGAAGACAAAATTAAAAATTTTGAAAAAACCCACGACGGTTAAAACGTAGTTGAAAAAGTATAAAATAATTTTGAAACCCCCGACTTAAAGAATTTATACTATGATGGTTGCGTTTAGAGCTTGTGGTACTAACTATGATGGTTGCGTATTTATCAATGAATTTCATTCATAAATTCGCAACCATGATGGTTCCATTCCTGCGTTTAGAGCTTGTGGTAAGGCCCCAGGTACTTACTGGGCACTTATTGTAAATTTTACCCATCTCTAATATAGACATGTTACCCCAGTAGTGATGGTTTGTTTGTTAGATTCGGTAATTTCTTATTTAAAAACAACATTGTTACCATTCAAGAGCAAACATGTCACATGTGGACAAAGACCCTAGTCAGCTATTTTGTCTAGAGTCCCTATTTGAGACGTTTCATATAATTGGATTAGATAGGTATATTGAAACAACTGTATACGAGAAAGCTTTTTATAAAGCGAAAAAAAAGAACAAGGTACGAGTTCAATTACTTGTTTTTTTACTTAGAACAAAATACGACCAGATATGTAGTACCTAAGTACAAAGATTAGATAAGGGTAAATACTATATATACAACGGATTTAGTTAATATAGAGGTTTGGCACTTTCCTATTTCCTCTATGGAATAGAAGCCATTTTGAATAAAAGACAGTTAAATAAAATATAAAAAAAGATCGGGTTGCACTCCGGGAGTGCCGGCAGAAGTGAAAACTTGAACAATAACGTCTTGCATTTTTGAATATATTGGAATGGTTAGGGAACAATTTTATTTATCAGTATAAAAGTACTATAATTTACGTGGTAAAATACAAAAAAAAAAAAAAAAAAAATAAAGAAAAATATTCATTTATTGCGCTATCGTACACAAACATGACAATTTATATTACATTAAAAATAAACAGCTGGAGCAGGCATACATTTTCGCCGCGCGGTAGAAAGAGAGGGGGATATCACTTTCTCTCCCACGCCACGCCAGCGGTCTACGCTCCCTCCGTCCTGGCCACGTGTCCTGACGCGAGTTTAACATTTTTTACCCATCCCAAAAAGTACACAACGCCGCTAAAGAAGTTTTCACTTCAAATATCGGACCTTCTAGTTTAATCAAGCCCTTTCATTTGATACACATATTGAGAGAGTTGTGAAAAAAAAATATATATATTAGCCATTTTCTCGCGGCGGCTATCTTGGTATAAAGTTAGCAAAATGTATATCTGTGTAAATAACAATACCTTTCATGGGTTGTTTCAATCTTACGAGTGAGTGAGGCAGCGAGCAAGGGATATTTCATGTCATGAACGTTCCTAGAGCTGCAGTAATCGCTTCACATCATGCGTGTTTGCTTGTTTGCCTACCCTTATCCCACATAATATAAAAAATATAATGGTTTTCGGTAACTTTCAATTTTAATCCTCATCAATGATACGAAAATTAGATGGAATAACAAACAGTAGTAGTCTCAAAGCACAGTAATAATGATAAATATTATATATAGCCCAGTATTTAGTTCACCCAGATCTCATCTCCATAGCCCATTAATTTTCCATCACACTTTGTAATAATCTCAACGCCTGCCGAGACCTGCTCATGGGTATATCGTTGTATTGATATATCCTGGAGCGGGCCACGGCGGGCGTACATTACATCCAACTTCTCAAAGGGGCCTCTACTTGTTGGATATATATCCCCGCGCACGCCTATCAAATGACCGGGCTTGACCCGTGATAAGAAAGAAATATTATGAAAATATATTTCAAAGTATAAACTCCAAAATAACACAAAAACATATTATAAGTAATCAGTAGGTAGGCATTATAAAACACTTAATTATTTACAGAACCAAATGGTCTGGTACGCGACGATGGGAAGAGACCAGACGGTATGTCATTGCTGCCATGGAAGATGGGTAGACCTTTGGTGTGGGTCGCAACATGCGTCGACATACGTCGATATACGTCGTGTTCTGCGGGGGCTGCTGCAGCATCAGCGGAGACCCTCAAACGGCGCAAATATTCAAACCTCATCGGTAATTATGTTTTTGAGCCGTTTGGGGTGGAAACACTTGGCCCGTGGGGTCCGAGCGCAAGAATTTTATTTCAAGATATCTCCAAACGTTTGGTCGACTCTTCCCGTGACCAGAGGGCTGGCCTATTTCTCGCTCAGCGAATAAGCATTGCCATCCAGCGTGGCAATGCTGCTAGCCTTCTGGCCACTTTACCTTTTGACGGCGATGCGGAAGAATATTTTGACGCCATTTAGTTTATTATATTTTATTACTTTTAATTAGTTTTTTTCATTTACGTTTTATTTGTATATATAGTTAGCCATATTTAGTTTTTAATTTAATTGTATATTTTTAATTATTGGTAAGTAGCTTGTATAGATTATCATGTAAAATTTCTATAACTATAATAAATTCAGTAATATTTAAATGTTCACAATGGAATTATAGTAAATTATGCAGATTAAAATATATTTTTACATTTTCTTAATTATTTATTTATATAAACTTAAATGACCACAAAATTATATAAGGGTATCAAAGGCGGACTTAACGTTAAAGCATTCTTTACCAGTCAACCTTTGGGAATAGCTGAAATACACGAATGCGGTTCTAAAGTAGATAAAAATTAGTGTCTAGAAAATAGTAATATGTAATGACTATTCAACTAAGAGAAAGAAAAATAAAACGATATTACTCATTCGAATAAAATAAACATACATAAGAATATATCACTATTATAAACATACATACAAATACATAGATAGATAATATACCTAGGTAGATGATGTTTCAGTTCTTCGTTAAACCGTCCAAAAAGATAAGCTAGTTAATTGATTCAGGTGTTATTTTGCGGAAGTCAAATTTACAGGTAATTTGATCTACACTACTTTGCGTGCTTCCGCCACCAATTAATTCATGCAAACTACTGCCGGCCGGCACCCACCCACTACCGTTAGTAGTTGCATGCGACTGCCGTGGCTGCTTTGGTCGTCGTCGTCAGCCACGGCAGTCGCATGCAACTACTAACGGTAGTGGGTGGGTGCCGGCCGGCAGTAGTTTGCATGAATTAATTGGTGGCGGAAGCACGCAAAGTAGTGTAAATCAAATTGCCTGTAAAAAGATAAGCGTTGATTTTCTTTTTGAAATCCTTAAAAAAACGAATTTAAAAAAAAGGCGAGCTTTTTTTTAAATTCGTTTTTTTAAGCGTAATTTCAATTACGCTCTCACAAAGTTTTCATATCGTTTTAGAATTTTCTCCGCGTAGTAACAGCAAACTCCTGAATCATTCTACCCAAATCTTCTAATTTTTGTTCGTCCAACTCTTTATTTACTTGACGGATTTGCTCATTAGACGCTTGCGGCAAAAATAACGCCCAGACGCGACGCGCAATTAAACCACCGGCTGAGTCATGGGCGGTAGCGATTTTCAAACCTGACTCCGGACTGAGTCCTAGTAGTTACATAGATGAAATTTCGTAGCAAATAAAAAAGTAGTTTTGCTATGAAATAAAAGTTCCGTATTTTTACAAATTTTTCATTTATGCTTCGCTCGTATTCGTCGTAGTAGTAGAGTGATGTCATATAGCCTTTCTCGATAAATGGGCTATACAACACTAAAAAATGTTTCTATTCGAATTCGAAGATACCTTACTTAGCAATAATAATAATTGTCAAAAAAAAAATACGAATCATAAGTCCAAGAAAAACCCTTCAGAAGCTTTAGTGGATCTAACATTTATCAATACTTATAGTCAATACAATAAATAATGTGCTTTTCGATTTTTGTTTGACTATGATATGACTTCTTATTGTTTTTTTTTGGGTCATATTAATACACCATTGAGATTTTGGTCAACTTTAAACAGCTCTACTGTAAAGTTTATTGAATGGTACTTAATGTCATTTACTTTCACGTACAGATATGTTATAGTTAATACTCGAAGACTATACGCTCCTAGGTTTGACTAGTCAAACCTCAGGTACCAAACTCAAGTCGAGCCTCCTAACGTAACCAACGTCATTAGTCATACCTAGTTTTGCTGCAAAAATCAGTTGAAAGTTGGGTTAGACCTTAACCAAAAAAAAAGTCAAACCTTAACCTCCCTCGTTAAGGTTTGACTAGTCAAACCTAGCTAGATAGCTAGTCTTCAGGTATTGACTATAACATATGTCATATCAGCTTTAACCCATAATCATCCCACTGTTGGGATACGGGTTTCCCCTCAATCGAATTGGTTTAGAGCAGACTCCACCACGCTCCTCCGCTGCGGGTTGTCGAAGATGTTGAAGTTGATATGTCATACATTCATGTTTAATATACATTTTGTCACGTATATTTTCGTAAGTTTGTTACTTGAACCACAGACTAAGAACGCAAACACTTTATGTACAAACGACAGGGGAGAAAAAAAGAGATACGCCTACTACATTTGGTGGTTTCGTTTTTGCTGTGTAAGAATAAAAATAAATATACGAATTCGCGTGTTAGCTTTATTTTCTTCTGAATATCCGCTTGTTTTGACTGATGGGCAATTTAGATATTTTTCCTTAGTCATTTTATTATACAATGGGTCTTATCATTATAAATTAGTGTGTTGGGGTGTAGTTGGTTCATCAACATCTTTAAAGCCAAACCAAAGCCAACTTCACCTGCACGCGGTGCACCCTGCTGACTGACAAACGAAGCTCTGGCGAAAAGCGGTAGGGAGCGTAATTGTAAGCTACCCGACTGGGGAATGTACCTCCACCTCACAGAATACCGCAGCCAAATAACGGTTCCCTTGAGGGCTGTTGTGTTCCTGTGAGTGAGTGAGGTCACCAGAAAGGAAGGAGATGCTGCGACGGCAGCGGGGGTGGCGGCGCGCGAGCGATATTTTATGTTGCGAGCGTTAATATGGCTACGGTAACCGCTTCATATTATGCTTGTCTGCCACCCGACGTAGTATAAAAAAAAACCCGACGAATTGAGAACCTCCTCCTTTTTTGAAGTCGGTTAAAAATGTCTTAAGAAACATAATGGTACATTGCTTTATCCGCTTCCTATTACGCGAGCCATATGCTCGCGTGCCAACTGCGACGTAGTATAAAAACGAAATATAAAAACTCTGCAGAAAATTCAAGTCTACGTAACTTAAATCCGGTTTACAAAAATAAAACCGGTTATAAAATATTACTAATATAGTTACATGCCAGTACGGTTAAGTCTCAAAGAGGGCTGATACCGGGTAACGGTAGACGGAGGCGTATTTGTTTTATCCTTTTTTATATCCGGATACTTGATAACCGGATTTCAGGCAGCGCTGCCTTTGCCGTCCTTCGTAAATTATATTTGACGTTTATATACATACTAGTTGTTACTCGCGGCTTCGCTCGCGTCGTCATTATTTTAAATAAAACTTTTTTCTTCATGGGATTTTTCATCCAAGATATTTTTCCGGGATAAAAAGTAAATGAATTTATTGCCAAACACGTGATACACTAATAATAAAGAACATCATCATCATTTCCTGGCATTTCGGGGGCCCATCCAGTGAGTGGCAACCCACCGCCTGCCGCAAATAACTAGCAATAAAAGCATTTATGGCAGGCGTCCGTCCATCTTCTGTAATGGCCTGGTATTTAGTTCACCCAGATCTCATCTCCATAGCCCATTTATTATCCATCACACTTCGCAATAGTCTCAACGCCTGCCGAGAACTGCTCATGGGTATGTCGTTCCATTGACATATCCTGGAGCGGGTCACGGTGGGTGTACAACATTACATCAAACTTCTCAAAGGGGACGCGTTGGATCCATATCCCCGCGCACGCCTATGAAATGACCGGGCTTGACCCCTGAATTAAGAAGAACATCACTTAATTAGATGCAGAGAAGTTTATATAGTAAAAAGGCATTAACTCAGCTGTACGTTGATCAGTGTCTAACAGGCTGCCGACACTAACCAACGCTGGTTTTCAGTAAGACTTAAACAATATCTTATATTGCGGGTTTAAACAAGCAACATTTTGTTTTATGTTAACTAAGACTCAAGACTATTTCAGCTATATGTTAACATTTGTTATTGAAACTGTGGCGACACTAAGTAAAAAGCAAGTTTGGCAATAAATTTTGCATTTCATTTCATTATAAAAAGTAGACTATGTTACTTTCCAGACCTTAAAAACGGCGTGTCAATCGATTGGTTGTACTCGACGTGAAAGAAGGACAAACAAACACAATTGTGGCGTAGCCCGTATGGTCATTTTAAGGAAACTTTTTGGTCGTGGGAATAAGATGTTTTTCTGGAATAAAAAGTAGCCTATGACACTTTATAAACTTCAAACGATGTCCGTAAAAATAATTTCAATAGATTGGTTCCTTTCAATGTAAAGGAAAGACAAATACTATACAATAGTAGCTTCGCCTGCGTGGTAATTATTTAGAAAAGAAAAAACGTTTTTTTTTTCGTTGGAAATAAGATGTTTTTTCCGAAATTAATAGTAGCCTATATCACTCTCCAGACGAACGTCGCGATGGAGAGAGGGATTGTGCGTCTGGACTTTCGCCCTGATGAAGATTTCGGTATGAGAAACTAATCTGCTTTCCTGACAAAAATACGTGAGTGACCCATTTAATTAAATTATCTACCAAACCCATGTCAATGTTCACCATCAAGCGTGCTATGGTTGAATGGAAGAAATCCCTACAAGGGATAAGTTCACCATTGTATATGACATTTCTTTTGTATCATTTGTAGTATATGCTTACAATCAAACAGTTTACAGCTTAAAGTTTTAGGTTTATATATGGACACGCATTTGAATTGGAAAGAGCACGATAATGCAGTGAGTAAAACACTGGATAGATTTCTTTTTATACTACGTCGGGTGGCAGACAAGCATACGGCCCGCCTGATGTGAAGCGGTTACCGTAGCCATATTAACGCTCGCAACTAAAATATCGCTCGCTCGCCGCCACCCCCGCTGCCATCGCAGCATCTCCTTCCTTTCTGGTGACCTCACTCACTCGCAAGAACACAACAGCCCTCAAGGGAACCGTTATTTGGCTGCGGTATTTTGTGAGGTGGAGGTACATTCCCCAGTCGGGTAGCTTACAATACGCTCACTACTTCTCTTTTCGCCAGAGCGTCGTTTGTCAGTTAGCAGGGTGCACCGCGTGCAGGTGAAGTTGGCTTTGGTTCAAAGATGTTGATGAACCACTTACACCCCCAAACTTAAGCTTTACTTTTGCCTTGAGAAGATTGCGACAAACAGTGTCAACAGAAGCGGCTCTAACCGCCTATCACGGTTATGTGTCTTCGGTCCTTCATTATGGGGTAGTAATGTGGGGCGGCTCCGTTGATATAGATATAAAGGTGGTTCGCGCCATAAATAATGCATGGTTTATGGACAGTTGTAAGCCGCTGTTTAAAAAGTATAACATACTTCCATTGCCATGTATTTACATAAATGAAATATGTCTCTTTTTAAAAAACAACATGAGCTACTACAAAAAGAGATATGATGGAATCTCAAAGCCAACTAGATCGCAATACTTATACAATATAAGCCAACCTACTTGCCATAAGTATCTGTATCAGAAAAACGCATATACGTAGCATGAGCATAGTTATATATAATAAACTGCCCAATATATTAAAATGTCTTCAAGGCACTGCATTTAAGAGTAATTTGAAGAAATGACTCTTAAACAAATGTTTTTATAGTGTTAAATAATTTTTAGACTTTAAACAGCAATCAAGATTTTAAGCATGACATGTATAAATTAACGATGAATCAATAAATAATTAAATTGTATAAATTTTGCTACTGTATGACATAATTATGTATTATAATAATAGTTTTAATAATGGTGATAATTAATTAATTATATTATTATTGATGAATGTACATATGTTATTTTTTCATAAATAAAAATTTTGCACGCCTGCGCGCAGACTGAATACACGAACCGTATTTTATAGTTTAAGAACTTGTATTCTGGCAATAAACTCTATGACTTTGACTTAACAAACAAACTAATAGACTCTGATTCCTCACGTGAATTTTAATAACATTATACACATACATTTGACATTTAATGTCATACGAGTATATGTCTCGTATCATGTAAACCCCAGGAAACTCTCCTCTAAGCTATGAACGTTCACCGCAGCATATTTTTTTTTACACTGCCGGCAAATTGTTAGCACACTCTATAAACACGATAATTTGTTATAATTTATACCGCTAACCCTAATAGCTACTTAGCGCTAACTGTCGCGACCCGGCTTAAGGCGAAGACCCTTTCAGGACTGAAACTATTTGCTTATTATAGCCCGTTGGCACGTTATTGTTGGTGAAGATGTTTGTTATACAGTTTTAGGGATTGTCTAAGCCTATAACAGGTTGTATTTGTTGGGATCGTCGACTATTTAAACAACTACGTTAATGTAAAATATGCTACAAAAACATATGGTATATTCTTTAGCGACAAATGTGGTCACGTCATTCGGACAAGCCAGCGACTTCGTATCTGACATTTTCCATGATGACGTTCTGACATTTTCCATGATGACGTATCATCATGGAAGATGTCAGATTTTGTCAAATTCGTGACGTGGTCGTGACATACGAGTAGAAAATGCCCTGTGTCTTTCCACTATGGTCACATTATTGATTCACATTAATTCTAAAAATTCGTCTAGAATTTTGTGGAAAGTTGATTGTTTTTTTTTATTTTTTTCCTTTCATTAGGTATTTAGCTTTTTCGAATATAATTGAAAAGTATAGGCAAATAACTAACTCCACGCATACGAAGTCGCTGGCGGCCGCTAGTGCTTGTATAAAAAAAGGAGAGTTTTTTTGGGGTGTAAGTGATTCATCAACATCTTTGAATCAAAGCCAACCTCACTTGCTCATGGTGCACCCTGCTGACTGACAAATGAGGCTCTGGCAAAAAGAGAGGTAAGGCCTACCGAATTTTTTAAGATGGCCGACTAGGAAGTACCTCCACCTAACAGAATACCGCAGCCAAATAACCATTCCCTTAGTTGTTGTGTTCCTGCGAGTGAATGAGGTCATCAGAAAAAAAGAAAGGAAGGAGTATAGGCTGGTAATGGATCGGCGACCTCTTGGTGTTGCTGATCGCCATGGGCGGTGGTGGTTGCTTCCCATCAGGTGACTCACGTGCTCGTTTGCCTCCATCTCACATAAAAAAAAAAATACCTAAACACTTTAGCAATATAAATTTGTCAAACTGTAAGTACTATTTCGATTGCCTTACAAACTTGTTCAGAACATTTTCTAAAATATACGATAAAAGAGAATGTTTTCTTCAAAGTAATGTTTGCGTAAATCTCAAAACATGGCTCGTTAAGTGTCGCCTTACAAGGAAGCCAGTAACCGAAGTACTCGTACGCCTTCAACCGATTCTCAGTACTGATTTTCCGGATGAAAAGAACCCGTCTAAGCAATTAACCGGGTAAACACAGCGGGTAACATGTAATACACCCGGGAGTGGAGAGTTATCTTTAGGACAAGGGTGACAAAAAATTACGTTAGAAAAATATTCGATAATATCAGTATCCGGCTCAGATTATCCGAATTCGTCGTAATCCTTATTTATTCTACTGCTGGTATACGGGTCTCCTCTCAATCAAAAGGGTTTAAAGTATTCACCACGCTGCTCAACTCCAGGTTGACGGAGGCCAGTGTTTTCAAGACCAGTGACTTCTCTTAACGACTGTCATTTAGTGACAACAGCCGCGATCAACGGCTTAACTTGTTTTCCGAAGCACGGAGGAGTTCGAGATAAATAAACCCATCAATGGACAGGCTACGATCGACGTTGCTTAACTTGCATGTTCGATTAGGTTGACACACGCAACGACCCCATCGAGTTCTCCTTCCTCTTCTTGCGACCTATTTTAGTCGGGAGATTATCCGGTTTTCTTTTTCATTTGAGATTATCCGGGTATAAACGAGCAATACTAATGCTTCAATATGTTGCTGCAATTGGCATGGAAAGGTTGCCAGCATCCATTGAAAAGGCATACAATTTTTAGCCTAAGTTGAAAATAATAGCCACAATTATTTGCAATACGCGAAACTTTTTTAAACAAAAAAGTTTCGCGTTTCTGTAATTTACAGATTACAGAACTATATATTGCTAGGCAATAGAAAACATAGGAACATTATACTGCTTGCCCGGATGTAGTTTCGTTGTACGGCATCAGTGTATCCCTTTCAAACGCGATGTAAAATTTGGAGAGTCGTTGAATTTTTTTGTAACGATTTTATGTTACACTTTTGCTCAATTAAGTATGTATCCAGTATACATAAGTAGCTCAGTATACAAAAAGACAAAATTATACGTTTTGTTCTTGATGTAACCATATTGACGAGATTATTTACAATTTATTTAAACGCAAACTATGTGATTGGCTAAAGAAATACAATTTCTATAATATTAAAGATTTGACCGAAAATATAAAAATTAAATCAGAATGTATATGAACATTTGTATGTTTTAAATTTCAATATAATTGACGAATGGTGTATATATAATTAATTGGAGATATATGTTTTAGTGACTACATACTTAAATTATTGTCAATGTCAAATGTCATAATCAACATAATTTTGCATGCTAAATTGTATTAGCTAAACATGCGCACATTTCACGATGTACCACCTTTATACCATGTTTTAAGCAATAAATGAATTGTATTGTATTATATTCTAAAGTGATATGTTTAATATAAAATGTATTAGTGACAGCTTAGCCTTAACTGACAATAATATAGCCACGTGTTGCAATAAATTTTGACTTATGACATTGATAAATTATTACAACAGATATGTGTTCATGGAGCAAAAATGAGTTAAATAGTTAGACAAAATATGGAATATAAACTCTACAAGCGTACATTTTTAGAATTTTCTATCTCATTTATTATTGGGTATTTAGACTCGAATAACGTACAATATATCTGACATTAGCTCCCCAGAAAAACGCATAAAGTGAACTATCAACTCTACAGATCGGACTTTATTCTACGGATGAAACGATATTTTGATTTGATTTAATTTAATTGTGTTATTAAATTTAATTTATTTTAATTTATTATTTATACTGTTGTCTTTTTTATATGTAGCGCGCTTTGAAAAGCCCTTTGGCTAACTGTAATGCAAAACGAAGTAAATAATTAAATATACTCCTCGATTATGCGCAGCTTATCTGTCTCGATGCATTGTTTGAAAAATGGCTACGATTCCCATAATTTAATTCGTCATTTAACAATTTTGTAACATTGACCCCAGTCTTGGTAGATAATTGGAGTTGTCGCATCCAAGAGTATCGTGTAAACGTTCAGTTACACGGCACGTGGGCGTGTCGTCGTCAACAGAATTTCATTCGTCATTTAACAATTTTGTCCAATTGATCCCAGTCTTGGCAGGTAATTGGAGTTGTCTTATCCAAGCGCATCGTGTAAACGTTCAGTTACACGGCACGTGGGCGTGTCGTCGTCAACAGAATTTCATTCGTCATTTAACAATTTTGTCCAATTGATCCCAGTCTTGGCAGGTAATTGGAGTTGTCTTATCCAAGCGCATCGTGTAAACGTTCAGTTACACGGCACGTGGGCGTGTCGTCGTCAACAGAATTTCATTCGTCATTTAACAATTTTGTCCAATTGATCCCAGTCTTGGCAGGTAATTGGAGTTGTCTTATCCAAGCGCATCGTGTAAACGTTCAGTTACACGGCACGTGGGCGTGTCGTCGTCGCAGGCAGAGGGCACGTCGCTCGGCAACATTGCGCCCACACTCTGACCACAATGTGACCGACCCTTTAAGGTTTAATATAGTTTGGGTAAGAAGTTGAAGAAGTTGTTGATAAAAATATTCGTTAGTGAATAAAAATATTTGGTACGGTCGGCGACCGTTGTACACAAAAAAAAATTGGTTGTCAGTAAAGTCGGTTTATGAAAGATAATTTTACGTGATAACGTCTTAAGAAAACATCGACTGATGTAGTAGAAGAGAGATAGTTGCGTCACAAGCCTCTCTATCACTTGTTCCTAGATCTCGCTTGCACGCTCGGCCAGGCGGAACGTGACATGAGTCATGCTTTTTCATGCGTGCAGCCGGCGTTCATCGATTTATAACACGTTATCACGTCAAAAATCATCCAATCCCTAACGTGTTTTACTTACATACATAATTCGTACCGTTATTTTTCAAATTAATTGTTAGTAAGATTGTGATTCACTCGTGTGAAGTGAATTTGAGGTCCCAATGAAAGAGTTTCTCATTTTTCTTTGAATTTGTAAAAAGTATCGTAACATCAATCAGTGCAAAGAGTTTTAAAATTTTCGTCTGTAAATAAAACGAATCACGTTCCGGTCTTACTACTCAGGCAGTCAGCAGTCAAGGCGGTACCACTGAAGTAGATCTAGGTGCAGACGAGCAATGTTTTAAATTTTTCATACATTTCTTACCGCGAGCATCACAGCCAAGTGTCAAATGTCTCGAGCTACGAAAACACAGCTCTTGTTTAACGAGCACAGATGCAGAGAATCCTTAGCATCGAGCTGAGTGAGGTCTGTAAGGCAAGCGGTCCGGCAAGTTTGCCCACGTTGCTACCATCGTAGATAAAACTTAGGCTCACATTTAATCCGTCTTTATCATTATCATCCTGTGTATCGAACTATACGCAATTCTAGCCCACGGGGCTGAATTCTAGGTTGAGTGGAGCGAGTGGATTCGCTGAGTGTATGTTTTCCATTGATTTCAATGGAAAATGTATTTGATGATCATTCCTCAAGGACATGATCGATCTCAATTTTTCAAATAAAAAAAAAAAAACAAACCAAACAAACCTCATGCATGTCGAGGTCTTTAATTGTGACCAGTTTCATCAAAATCGGTTCAGTGTCTGTCTGAGTGAGGCTATTCATTTCAAAAAGTGACTTTTCGACGTATACTAACAGAAATTGGCTTTCCCTAATGCCACCACATGTAAACCTCCGCTTTCCGCCTTTAGCCGGTTATTTTAAGACATCGGCCCATCTTCGTCGTGCCTTACTTCATCAATAATTCAAACATTTCATCTCAAATGAAATGTAAACTCATAAGACCGTTTAAATAGAAAACTGAGGTATTTCCTCGTCTCCATTTAACATAAAATTACTCACATTAGCTGATATTTATTAATAAACATGACCTTTTTCCGCACCATGTGGTCACCCTAGCTGTAATCAACTGTGAATTTTCCGTTGCTCGCTGCTTACTTATATGTTTGTCGTAGAAATAAGTCGTTTTTATTTCATTGTGTCGATGGTGCCCGCATTTGAGGGTTATTGGAAGTAAAGAGATTTTAAATACAGAGGAAAAAATATTGTCGTGTTGCGTAAAGGTGAGGGCGCAGTAAGCAGTAGCGGCATGACGGCGGCGGCCGGCGCGTCGATTTGATTTGTTTGCCAACTTTTCCTGTGCACGTCACCACTTCGCACGGTAGGAAGTTCCATACCGATAAATCAAATAATACAAAGGTACTTCTAATATATATAGATGACCCCATAGAGAGACTTGTTGTACAGGGGAAGGTTGAAGGCACAAGACAACGGGGCAGATCCCCATGCGTTGGACCGATCAGCCCCCTTACCACCATCTCTTATTGCGACTCAATAACTGAATAGAATGCTTATTCATACCAATGAATAAGCGACTCTATTACAAATGGAATAGAGTCGCTTATTCATTGGTATGAATAAGCAATCTATTCAATATTAAATCGCAATAAGAAATGGTGGTAAGGGGCAGGTGAAGGCGGCGGTGGGCGTCCGGTACACGAATGTATCCGATAGGCGACCAGCAGGCAGAGGTGGCGAGACGTCGCGTCGTGAGGCGAGTCTTGTCTGCTGCCTCATCATGATAACTACGACCACCCTGGCATGAGTGAAGCGACAAAGAAGAAGAAGAAGTTCTGATGTATAGATAATTAATCTCACAGTTGGCATATAATTATACGTAAGAATTATATAAATAGGTTAAATACAGCTCGAGAAATACGTCTCAGAACTTGTACGAGTATAAACACCATGCAAACCAGCTTTCTTATATTAATGTCAATTGACTGTATGTGGCCGTGTGGTTTCCGGCAGACTAGAATAGAATCACTCCGTCTCTTCCCGTGGATGTCGTACAAGGCCACTAAGGGAAATACATTATAAAACATTGCTCAGGCCTCCCCAACCCGTCAGGCCAGTGTGTGGAGTGTAGGCCAAATTCTCCTTCTTTCAGGGACGGACGAGAGAGGGTCGTGCTCCTGTAGAGGAGACTAAAATGACCTGATGATGATGAAGTAAGTATTGTGGTATATTTATTACGATTGTAGAGACTTTAACCAATAGTATGAAAAAATTAAGTACCTATACAAATACGTGTATTTATTTGTCCCGAACAAGTTAAAGAATACTTCTCAGCAGCTCAGGCGTTAGGGTTAAGCCATGTCGAGCCCGACTGGGGAAGTACTTCCACCTCACCAAAGATCGCAGCCAAATAACAATACCTTAGAATATTGTTATGTTCTCGCAAGTGAGTGAAGTCACTGGACGTGAGGAGATACTGTGTTAGTAGCGGAGGTGCAAGCACGCGGGTCATGTGGGCCATACATTTATTTGGTGCCTGGCGTGGTGTAAAATATTAATTCTGGGAAAATTCGTTTCTTTTAAAATATCACCGAGCAATGTTCGCTCATATTAACATTATACTAGGCACAAGGAAACCCGCGGAATAACTTAGCGATCAAATGAACGATACTTACCAAATCCCAAATGTAACTTAGCCAATGTAAATTTGCATGACGGCATAAAGTTAACTGATAAGAGTTAACTGAACTAGTAAGTTTCAAGTTAAAACAAGCCGTTGTTTCGTTTAAAATATTACTAGCTTCAAAGAGAGTTTAAGTTCTAAGCACTGCTTGCTACGATTGCATTTAGACT